>OZ005653.1:317204091-318404091 GCA_963930645.1 Salticus scenicus | reverse complement strand
ATGACATGTAAATGATACATGAAATTTCCGAAATTGAAAGTTCATGCTCCAAGTTTAAATTTAGATTTGTGAAATTTTAAAAAGTTCATTTCTTTTAGATAATGATTGAAAGTCCAAATGGCTTTAATACATGTCCTAGATTAATACATGTCCTAGATATAACTGCTGTGATAGAAATGTACTTTACAATGGAAAAAATAATTAACCATAGCACCTGACAGATTGATTCCTTGATATCCGCAAAATCAGAGATGCGGGTCAGACTATCCTGTGGAGTTGCTGTTGAACTTTCAGCGCTGGTAGCTTGTAGAGCGGAGTCCGGCATCGGAGAAGAATTTTTCTGGGACGGACTCGAGCCCGGTACCTTGTCACTGTCTACAGTTCCTTGAAAAGGTTCCGCTCGCTCTCTACTCGTTGAGATCGAGGTCCTGGAGGGCTTACAAGCTTTCAAACCTTTCACTTCGCTGGTGGAAAGTGCAAATTTGTTTTACTTTAGGCGGCATATCATTTAAACTAGCAACCGAGTTATCTGACTTTTTCGTGCGATTTACGACTTTATCATTGAATTTATACACTGGATGATCCGAACTAGAATTAGTTAACGCTGCATTTTGAACTGTACTGCTTTCATTTACATTAACTAGTAGATTTTCTTCAAAATTAGTTACGAGATCTTTAGAAGCACAATGGATAAACTTTTCACTGTCTTTTACCACAGTTTCCGTGAAAATAACAGAATCGGTCAACTTGACTGTTTTTAAATGTGAAGTATCAGGAGATGAATTTAAATCACTAGAAAAGTTAGCCACAACATTTATTAATTTGTCACTGTCGGTCCGTTTAACGGCTTCAGCGACCGCAGTTATTTTAATTTCGTTTACAATCTCTGTTACCCGAGCTTCAGTTACATTTGATATTTCGGCTTGAACGAGGGATATGCGAGGCTTGAACAGTAGAATTTAGCTGAACATTTGTTTCATTTAAAGCAAGGGATTGATTTACCCATTTAGATTCAATCGTATTTTCCTTTTCGACCGCCGTCGCTACGCTAGATATGTTATCGGATTTTTCATCCGTAGCTAAATTCTGAATAACAGACGTAAATTGGTCTGTATCGCTGTTTGCAAGCGAAGTTTGTTCATTTGGTTTAACTTGTGTTTGACTTTTGTCACAAGGATTAACGTTTTCATTGCCAGTTTTAGGTTGATCTAAATTAATTGAGCTCACTTCCTGTGACTTAATAACTTCTTGTGGTTTTTCCACTGGGTTTAATATTACTTTCCACTGACGTTCGTGAGGGGGCAGGGAGCGGTCATGGTCTAATCGTAATCTATCATCCCGAGTGGCAAAGAGGTCGATTACTCTGCTTTTTAGATCCTGATAAGTTGGATTTGGGCCAAGTGAATGGCAGGCTATTAATCTATGCCACTGTCTTGGTTCTCCTTCTAAGGAATATGCTAACCAAGCATATTTTTTGGATCGATCAATGTTATAAAAGTTAAAAAAATATTCAAGCTGCTCAAAAAATTGCAGCACACTATTAGTGCCGTCAAAAAATATTTGCTCGGGGGGGGGGGGGATTCGAGCGAATTTGAGCGCCAGTGTAGAGAATCTTGGTGTGCCATGATCTTATTTGTAGATCTTAACTCCTTGATCCTAAATATGAACTTAGATTAACTTAATTTATGAGCATGAAACTTGAATCTTGCTTATTTAACTTTAACTTGAAGCTGTAAACTTATTTTACTTAATAAAGTTATGAAATAACACAAAGTCAGATATATAAAAATACATGAGCTTTTTATTTGAGCTTAAACAAAAAGGCGGGCGTTGGACTTTAATTATAATTAATATCTTTATAAGTTTAAATGGGCAGCCTTCACATATACGTTAACTATCAATAGATAACCACAATTACTCTCAACTACTTTATTTAAATTCATTAGCTTTTACTCAATTAACCACAAATAATTTTAACTACTACATTTAACTTCCATCACCCTCGCGGCTCAGTAACTTTTCGATAGCGGGAGGATTCCCTGACACCGCTACCTACTAGACTTACTTCCGACTAACCTGTGGCCGCTAACCTCCGAACTATTATCTCTTCCAACTAACTCTCTTACTCTCCTTCCCACTAACACACAAAAGCAATCTTCCTTCTACTTTTATACTATTCACTTTCCAAAATAATTTATAAAATTAACATATTACAATTTACAATTTTAGTTTAGGATAGGAACTAACTCCATTACTCAATCGAATCCTAAAACCTTCGTATTCATGTTTTACTCGCAAAGTGCTAATTTTAATCGTAGCACTTTGCTAGACCTCACAAGCTTCACCAGGGCAGGTAATGTTCTTGGTGCTAAATTTGGCAACTTTATCAATCCTTAGTGACTTTCGCTAGAAAATCCCTTATTATCGATATTCCGAATATCTAAGCTCTATCTCAATTAGTACAAAAGTTACTAGAAAATTCTCATGTTATACAAGGATATATGAGGAAATTGCATCGAGGTCATAGTCATTTTCTCTCCACGCAGCTTACTGGGAAGAACTCCCTGGCTGGGAGAGAGCGCGAAGTCTGCGCGCATGTTCAGTAGAAGGAGCAAGTGGGAGCCGTCGGAGCTTGGAGCTGGAGCATTTGTGAGGGGCGCGAACTAAGGTCTTGTGAAAGTTTGTAGAAAGTTTATACTTATTAATACCGGGTGAGCACCTGAATAGTTTTCCTCGGTAAGCATTGATCACATTAAGAATGAATGATGTGAAAACCAATCCATAGATTGTAAGGTCCTTTGAAGACAATTCAATGAAAACGGTTGGAGGAGAGTTGCAAACTTTCATAATTTACAAGGACCAGTAATTTTAAGATTTCACTGGTCCGTACACTGTACTTTGACTGGTCCATTCTTTAAATCTATTATAGCAACAAAATATAAAATAAATAAAGATTTGTAAATTGTTATTTTACTAAGGCTTCGTTTGTTTATAAATTTACAAGTCAAATGTGATAATTTTTTGTAAATTAATTAAAAAATACAAATGAAGTCTTATATAAATGAAAACTTTATGCTTTAATAAACAAGTTTAATGTCATGTTAAAATTAAAAATAAAAAAAGGTTATGAAAGTGAAATTAAATGAAAAAATTACAGAGAATAGGTAATATTGGCAATTATAAAGATGCATACTTACTATTGTTATAACATACTATTCTGTTAACTTTCTCCAAAAATATAACTACCATAAAATAAGGATAAATAGCTTTAAAAAAAGTAAAAAAAAAAAAAAGGCTTGGCTAAAAATATTACCGAATAAATTAAAAAATTGGCAATTCTGATGGAAATGTACTGCTCATAATTATAGTTGCCAACTTAGCACTTTTTGCTAATGGAAAATTATTTTTATTTATTTATTTTATATATTTTTTTACTTTATCAGTGAAAGCCGTTACAGTTCACTGATTAGGGTAAGTATAGCCACTTTTAGAGAAAATTTGAAATAGAAATTTTACAGTTATTGACTGGTTGAAGCGCAGTAGAACATAACAACATGTCTCTTTAGTAAATTTAACTGGCTTACTGTTAATAATGACAACTTTTTACGAAATTCTTCAGAATTTTCTTTACTAGTAATTAATTTTTTTTTCCAATTTGTTCCACATTTTGCCACTTCAACATTATGTTATTTAAAAGTGCCTATAATGTAAAAATAATTCATTTTTATGTAATATTTATATCGATATACATATATGTGTTTACAAGATTAAAAGAATTTTGAAATATTCTTAATGAATTGGTAAAGATATGAAATAAAATACATACTTAAGTTTATTTAAGAAAAATTAAAAAGGAAAAAATAATTTAGTTTAATTTACTGATAAGACACATAGGGAGATATAACAATTAATCATTTTCATCACTAAATTCATCAGAATCGTTCTTAAAATTGGTGGAGTCCATACAGATAAATGGATATTCATCATCACTGGGGTCTGGTTCTTCCAGCTGAAATCTTTTAATATAAGCATCACGCAATGATTCAAAGTGGAATTGTTTTTTTGCAGTCATCACACTCAATCCATTTAGAAAATATACTGCTATTGTCTTCTCATTCTTTTTCCAGCAAGCCTTTTTAGAAGCTTTGTTTTTCCCTTTATTTCTTTGTTGTTATTTTTCTTTTAAAATTGTTTTTTTACCTTGATTTGAAGTAATAACATTTGGTCCCCTTTGGCAATTTCTCTTCTTTTACTAGCTGTAACATCAGATTTATCCTTAGGCCAAAAACAAGTATTTGTTATTACTTCAAATCATGGCATGTTATTACTTCAAATCAAGGTAAAAAACAATTTTTGAAGAAAAATAACAACAAAGAAATAAAGGGAAAACAAAGCTTCTAAAAAGGCTTGCTGGAATAAGAAAAAGAAGACAATAGTGGTATATTTTCGAAATGGATTGAGTGTGATGACAGCAAAAGACAATTCCACTTTGAATGATATGATGTGCATTAGATTTTGCAGCAACGGTAAGGTTTTTTTTTCCTTTATTTGTAGCATTTCTGTTTGAAGCTATAGAAGAGATTGAATCCTCTGAGATCTTTTACACAGCTACAACATCATTATTTTCATCTTGAAATCTTGACTTTTCAAATGCTGCAAGCAACTTTTCGGTTTTACAATCTCTTTACTTGATAAAAGGTGTGAATTAGATTTTGTCTTGACGCATTTCGAATTGTCAACATTATAAGAATTGCAGGGATGGAACACGGGCGCAGTATTCATACCACTATCAATGTAAGAAAATTTTCTACTTCTTAAATCAACGATATTATAGGTAGTAAAATTTCTTAAATAGATTCCGGTATGAATTCTGCGCCCGTGTTCCATCCCTGGAATTGAGTGGGAAAATGCCACATGTTTCAAATCCTGATTTAATTGCATTTGGTACTGATAGATGAAATACAATTTCCTTTAGTACTTGACATATGTTAAATTCGTAATATCCTGATAATTATGCTTATACCTCCACTTTCTACAAAATAACTTCCAGCTCTGTTTCATTGGTCCAAAAACAGAGACATCCAATGGTTGTAAGGAATGAATATTAATTGGATGTAATACTACGACTTTTTTTTTTTTTTTTTTTTTTTTTTTTTTTGTAGCAGAAATTGTTTAAACGTAAGGTGATATGTGATTTGTGCCCGTCTAAGAACATTATCACAGGAAAGAATGCTTTTTCTCCCAACAAATATGGGTAAAAATCATTTACAATGTACTCGTAAAAGGTATTCCCCGTCATCCATCCTGAGTCAGAAATTACAATTCACCAATTGTTAGGAGCTGATTTTATTTTGTGTTGAAGCAATTGTCAGTATTTAAAAATAGTTAATGGAGGAAAGATTTCTCCAGGTACAGCCAGGGCCTGATTAAGTGGGAAGCTCGCTCTTACCGGAATATTTTTACAATTATTTTTTACGTCATATCATAGAAATTCCACGCTTTGACGAGAAAATATTTTTTATAAAAAATGAACGGTGTAAAACAATCCAATTTACTCACCGTTATTAGACACCAGAATTCTTTTAAAATAATTTTTAATGAAAATTTTCTGTTTATTATAGCAGGAAAGTATTTGTTAAAAAATAACGGTGTAAGTATAAATAATGTGTGAAGAGCGAGCTTCCCCCTTAATCAGGCTCTGGGTACAGCAGCACTGTGTTGCCAGATTTTGCGAATTTTTTATTAGACATTATTTTACACGCCATTATATTCAATTTCATGAAATTTTCGGTATGAAATGAATGCGCTTACATTGCCGAACACAAAAGTCGCAAAGTCTGGCAACACTTGGTCAGGTGCATACATTTCATACCGGAAATTTCATGAAACAGAATATAATGTTGTATATATAAATAAGAAAAAGTCGTATGAGAAAGTCGCAATTTTTCTAATATTGAAAGAATAATTTTCTAAGAAAAATATTGAAGTTGATAAAATTCTTAACGTTATTAATAACCATGATCAAAATATCCAATTCACCTACGAAGAAAAGACCGATTCACAATTAAATTTCCTTGATGTTAAAATAACCCGAAGTAAAAATAAAAATAAATTCAGAACTACCGTTTACAGAAAACACACCAATAGTAACGAAATCATCCATTTCAAAAGTAAAACACCTTTTCGATATAAAACAAACGCTGTCCAATCATACATTAATCGCACTATTTTAACCCCTTAACGCGCGGCGTCCTCGCTGCGAGGACGCCAAATTTTAGATCAAGCTGCAAAAATTCATCCCGGAAATTTTTTAGCAAAAATTTACGTTTATAACATACCAGAAAAGGCAGGTTTTTTTAACCTTAAAATTTAAAATTTCTTTTAGTTTAATTTAGTTCATGAATTCCGGTGGCAGTATAATTTAAATGATCCGAATTGTCTTGCGCCGCAAAGGGTTAATATGCAATAAACCCGAAGAACTCGATAAATAACTTAACCTTATTAAATGTTTCACACGAAAAGCAGGATATCCAGATAAAATCGTCAACAAATTAATTAAAAATAGACTCAAAAACCTAGACCAAATACCCAGCTACCAGAAACCACCCCTCAAATTTACTTCATCCATCCCTTACGATCGCGGAGCCACTAATAAAATTAAGAGTACAGCTAATAAATATGGCATAAATATCCCCATCAAACCCAACAAAAATATTTTTCAATTAATCCGTAACGATAAAGACCCCGTCCCCCCTCTCGAAACCGCAGGCATTTATAAAATTCCATACTTAGATGAAAACAATAAACCCGGTTCATACATAGGCGTCACTAAGAGAAAAATTAAAACCAGAGTTAAAGACCACGAAAATGATATTAAGACCGGAAAATTTAATACCGCGTTAGCTAAAACCTATAGTAAAAACGATATTAAAACAGATTTTGATAAAACCACAAAATTAGCTGATTACGATGATTACAGCTACGCCACGTATCGCGAATCGATAGAAATATCAACCAATAACGAAGTATGCAACGATAGCGGCGCAGTGGCCCCAAATAGAGCCTGGAGCCATCTGATGAGAAATCAGCAGAGAAGTGACCAGAAGCAACTTTTCCACCACAGAGATAGCGTTTCTGAGGAGGACCGGGTGCCCGGTACCGAAAGATCTCAAACGACCACGAAGTAAAGTTAGGTGATTTATGTTTTAATATAACATAATTAAGTTTGAATTTGAGTTGGTAATTTAAGGATGCCATTGGTATATATATATATTTTTTCAAAACTATGTTCTAATAAATGCCTACTCATACACAGACGAATTTTTTTCATTCATTTAATTATAATATGGACATTTTAAATATTTATGTGAAATAACTTTTGAAAAATGCATAATGAAATGCCTACGATATATATATATATTTTATTATTATATTTTTTTTTTTACCTGCAAGAAAAATAAAACAGAATAAAAAATAACTTTTAATTACTTATTACAAATTGCAGAATTTTCTTCATTATAACATCATCTAAATTCCAAAACTTTTTTATTATTATTATGATGTCAATATTGAAAATTTTCTCTCTCTCTATCTGTATATATTTATATCTATATAGGAAAAGTTTTCTTATCAACAGAATTTAAAAATAGCTCAAAGTAGCTTAATTTCAAATTGTAGTTATAGTTAAACAAATAATTTTATATTTACAATTATAAGAAAAAAAAAGGAGGGGGGAGGAATGTATTAATTTCCTAGTTTTTGTATAAGATGAAATTCTGTAAAAATTAAGGTAATGGAGATATAATGAAGTAACAGCCCTTTTCTTTTTTTTTTATGTTTAATTAGTACATGGCTGAAACAAAGAAATAATTTAAAACAGAAATAATCCATAAGCAAGCATTTAATTTATTTTTTTACTTGTCTTTCTGTTTTATTTTATACCCGAATTTATTACTTTGGAATATGTAAGAAAAGAAAAAAAAAAAAAAAAAAAAAAGATGAATGAATAGATATAAAATATTTGAAACACTCAGTGCAATTAAATTTAAGCAATAGTTTAATAGAAAAGAACATTAAAATACTTTACATCTAAAACGATAATAATAATAATGCATCTTAAATAATTATAAGATAAATATATATATATATATATATATATATATATATACCATGTTTTTAAAATTTCTGTTGAATCTTAGTTATAGAACTATATTAGCACTTTACCAATATGTATAAAATTTTTAAAGTGATAATGACGTCAATTTTTTGAGATGCATAATTTAACTTTTTACAAATTTTTAATTTTCAAATTTCCTTAAATGTATTTATTTTTATGTCGAAAGAAAATGAACTCGTATATATATATATATATATATATATATATATATATATATATATATATATATTGGCAACAATTAAATTATACCTAATATTTTAATGGCTATTTTTAAAGCTAGTTTTAACAGGTTATTAATTTCATATTTTAATTAATTAAAAGAAAATTAATCAAAAATTCGAAAATCGGGTTTCGAAGTATTGTGTTGTCGTCGGGTTCCGAGCTATTCTGAAAGTTTCAAATGTGTAGCTAGTAAGTAGCACAGATGCCAAGTCTCCCGTTTTACAAGGGAGACTTCAAACCGGAAAATTTTTACAGCTGTTTTCGGCATTATTAATCGTCAAAAATACATATAACATTTTCCATTTAAAAATACTGGTGTCAATTCTGATTTAAAAAATAAAAATGTTGGCAGCTCTGTCGTAGGAAAGTTAGATAAAAATCAATTGTACGATTTGTACCGGACAAACAAGAGTAGAAGTTAATAAAAACACGGTAAAATACTTATCCGTATTGATAAAGTTTCTATAGGATATACTGGATAAATACAAACAGGAAATTAACAACAATAATAATAATAGTAATTTAATTGCTTGTTCGGTAGTTTGACAGATTGAATCACGCAGCGCGAAAGAAATTAGCGGCAACGACAAATAAAAATAGCGCCATCACGTAATCTCGTGTAAAATTTGAAACAGTTGTTACATGCCTGCCAACATTCTAATTAATAGTCCGTAAAATTTGTAGTCCCGCCTTCTTTTCATATCAGTCTTTTTTTTTTTTTTTTTTTTTTTTAAGATTATTTTTTCTTTTTATTTAATCACAATTACATTTGAAAAAAATTACTCTAAATATAACGTACTGTGAAAAAAGGCGCGATACTAACATTTTTATGGAATAGTTATTAAGATGTTAGCAGATATGATTGTTGGTACGTAAATTTGCTTCTCTTTCATATATTTCTGGAAATTGGAGCGATTGGTCATGTGTTTAGAATTCTGGAAGCGAGTGGAACAAGATGTTGCGCATTCTACACGAATAAGTTAACGCGCGGCTTTTGCCATGTTCGATTCGAAACTAATCTAATGTTTGAAAAGACTGCTGCCTTCCTATGTTATTCAACAAGAATATATCACTTTATGTATTCAGAAAACATATTCAGATCTTATTCTTAAGGCAGTTAGGATGGATGTGTCAGATTTTCAGTCCAAAAACCACGGATTAAGACTAAAAACATATTCTCATATCTCCCCTACGTGAAGGGAATTTTTTCACTCTCAGACCCGGATTTTCCCTAAAAAGGGAAAATTTTCCCCGAAGTGAGAACACTGACCTTAAGTAAAAAAAGTAAAATAAATTAATTAAAATTGAAAATTTTTACATCAATTCTTAACATGCACACAATATGAGTGATTTAATTTAAACCAAAACGAAGCTCGCTTAGAAGAGAGGAAGAGACAATTTAACGTTACAGCCGTTACCAGATGGTCGAAAATTATTTCCCCAAACAGGTCTTCAAATTTCCCTTTTTTTCGAAAAAATCCCCAACTTGATTTTTATTAAAAAGGAAAAAAAAAAAAAAAAAAAAATACATACATATATCAAGCAGATTTTTCTATGATTTAAGCTCAGATTTTTTTTCCCAAATGAAGGCAATTTTTGAAAAAAAATCCCCAAATAACAATAAAGCTATTGAAAGTTTCTAGTCGTAGGGATAAATCAATACGTTGCCAACACTGACAGAAAGTTGAACTCCCCAAATTTGTCGCCAAAAATTTTAGAATTCCTTAAAAAAGTCTCCACAAACTTTTGGTCCCCAAAATTGTCCCCAGAAGCCTCAAAAATCTCCAAAATGGGGACATAATCCCCAATATGGCATCACTGGCCGTTACTGATTGTCAGAACTTGTACAGTTCTGTGACATGAATTATCCATATTATTCCAGATGAAAATAACAAGAACCTACCTTTTATTTTCTTTTTTTAAAAAAAGGAAGTTAACTATGATTGCTGGTGTCAAATAAATTTAATAAAATATGATATTAAAATGATATTTGGAAGTAATACAATGATTTTTAATAAAGAAGCATCAATAAACTGGCGTTGTAAAAATATTATTTACAAACTTTGAATAAACACCATAAAATGCAATAAACTCGCAACAATTGTTTCGGGTCGAAAAAACACACGACCCTTCATCAGGCGAATAAAGTAAGCACGAGTGCTGCAGTCAAAGCGCAACGCACCGTTGCCGCTTTGACTGCAGCACTCGTGCTTACTTTATTCGCCTGATGAAGGGTCGTGTTTTTTTTTGACCCGAAACAATTGTTGCGAGTTTATTGCATTTTATGGTGTTTATTCAAAGTTTGTAAGTAATATAATACAATGATGTTTAATGAAAAATTTGTTGAAAAATACACAGATATATATAAATGTATATTTGTCATATCAAATGTATATATATATATATATATATAACTTAAGTAAAAGGAAAAAAAAAAAATCATTTGTGATAAAATACTTATTAGAGTTGCCAAGTTACTTAACAGTTTGCTACCTCTGACGTAGTTTAACGTCATTTGGAAATTTGTAACATCGCCAGTGGGGGTTTCTTTTGCAATTTGTATATGTTATTTATTTCCTAAGAATATACACAATACTCATATTTGTTCAGTCAGTAACCCCCCCCCCCTTATTTTGCCGTAAATTTTCGTAAAAACATGCGGCTAGTACCGATCGATCGGTAATAACGTCTAGTTTATAATGGTACAGTTAGATTTTGCATAAGGGGTCATCTACATATTAAAACAGGCTTCAGCTTTATTTTTTTCAATGACAACCTCTATTTTTGATAACATCTTCAAAACTTTGTTCTTACTGAGTCTGTGGAAAAATTGTGTGCAGAGACAATTTTATCAAGACAGCTCTGAAAAAGTTGGGCAAGTTCGGTGCGCGCTATCACACTGGGAGTAGAAACATTTTTTTTCCGAAAAATGGGCGCTGGTCAGTGGTTGGCTTTAAAATTGCCTATAAACTCGTCGTGTCTGATACGTGCTTTAAAGTAGCAGTAGCAAAAACCGGAGAAATTTCTAATTCCTTAATGATTTTTAAAAAAGGGCAAAGACTTCGAAGTCTGCACATTTTTTTTTTTTTTTTTTTTTTTTTTTTTAATAAGGTTATTTTCTTTTTTCTCTTATTTAATCGTAATTACTTATTATAGAAAATTATTCTATAAATTAAGTGGTGTGAAATAAAGGCTGGGCAAAATGTGCTCGAGAATACTAGAGTGGTGACAAACCACATTTTACCCCCTGATTCTTCCACCAGTATTTTTCTTTTGGAATTTTCAATAGTAAGTTTGCCCGATTATTCAATTAAAAAATTATCATATAAATATAATGGGGGAAGAATCAGGGAAAAGAGGCGTGTCTGTAAGTAAATTAATCCTGAACAAGTTAAGGAACTTGGGAACTCAGCCTAATATACATTTTTATTTTCGTTTTTTCTAAACAAATCTCTAAAGATTACTATATGGTAAAAGATATTTCTTGAACTTCTTTTGTTAATGACATCCACGAAACCATATTCAAATTATGTAACACTAGTGTTACTCATTAATGAACCTCAGTTATCCTCATTAATGAACCCAAAAATATTATCCAGGTATACTTACCAATCTTACCCGGAAGAGTGTTACTCCCGCCACTTTCCGCCTTTTTTTTCACACCAGTTTTTTGTTTAGAGTACACTTCTTCTTATATAATCGCAAATATATTTGAAGAGAATTACTCTAAAAATAACGTGGTGTACAAAAATGGGCGGGAACTAACAATCGTCCGGATTAGGATCCGCATGATTGTTAATTCCCGCCCCTTTTTGTACACCATATAATTTTTAGAATAATTATTTTCAAATATATTTAGGATTAAATAAGAAGAAAAGTATTCTAAAAAAAGACTGGTGTGAAAAATATAGGCGGAAAGGGGCGGGACGAAAAATCTTCCGTGTTAGGACAAGTATGGACAAGTATATCCAGGGTACCTAACGTATGCAATGTACACAGGGTACAACGATATGCAGTATGAAATATGAGGAAAAATATTTTAATATGCTTAAAAATTAATCCTAAACCGCACTTTTAATCAACAACAGTAATTCATTTAAATTCATTCATTTTTGCGAGAATTTTTTGTTGTTAAGAGTTTATTATTCACTTTTCAATGAAAGCTTTATTTATATATTTATTTTAATTTAAAATGGAATGTTTCGTGTTATATTATCTCTTTCTTTCTTTCCAATTCATTCATGATTTATTCTCAAATTCTGTTGGTTCTTGATTTTAAATGAACGTAGTTAGATTGCTCCTGTAGAGGTTAAAAAACAAAAAAAGAAAAATTCGAATATTTTATGTATATATTTCCTTTAATACATGTCATATTCTTATGCGCATAAGTATAGATCATTTAAAGAACCATTAGCACTTTCGCGACCGCATGATTTTGACTTTTTGACAGTAAGGTCCGCCGGTGGGCGTTATTCTCCCACATTAAAATATTTCAGAAAAAAAAAAAAAAAAAAAAAATCAGTATTCACATTTATATTTCAAATGGATATATATTATAATTGTATTCTTTCTAATCAAAGTATTTGTACCCATAGTACATTTAATTGCAAAAATATGAATATTGGGTATATACTTCTGAAATAAATATCATACAAATTGCGTTATAAATCCCACTGGTGGAGTTACAGATTTTGAAATGACGGGAATCTACGTCAACGGTCGCGAAAGTGTTAAGAATTGAAAATATGCGCTACAAAAATTTTGCTAGTATTTTTCATATGGTGATATAAAATATTATTTCTACATTTTTGCTACTACTATTTTAAAATAATGATCGTAATACTGCGCAATCACGCCAAATTACTATAAAAATACATTCAAGTTTTCTGTATGAAAATGATGGTAGCAAAAAAAGGCGGAAATTTCTAATCCTGAAAAGTGCTCCGATAAAAGGGGAGACTTCGAGCTCCGATAAATTCCTTTTATTTGAAATTTATAAATCTGATTTAAAATTGCACAATGTTTTCTAGCATATTACTTTTTTAGGAAGGGGTGGGGGGATTTATTACTATTCTGTATGTCTGTCCACTAGTACTTTAACGAAAAAAAAAAAAAAATAAAAAAAAATAAAAAATTATACAGACACGACATTATTTCATTATTTAAAACATGAAAATCTGACATTGACAGATTTTAATTTAGTGCCAGAGGCCTACTTCTAAACTTGTTAATATCGACAAATTCTTCTTTAGTTAATTCGTGACGATCTAAATTCCATGATAAAGTTTTCATTAAATCAAACCAATGTGTTTCAGCTGCAGATATTGTAACAAATAACGTTGGAAGTCCAAACTGTCTTATAGCCGCAAAACAACGTTTTTTCTCTTTTTCCCAATGAGGGGGAGGTGTGCCTTGGGGGGGACTCATGTCAAAGGTGTGCCTTGGGGGGGAACTCATGTAAAATTGTACCTTGGGGGGGACTCATGTCAAAGTTGGGCCTTGGGGGGACTCATGTCAAAGTTGGGCCTGGGGGGGGGGACTCATGTCAAAGTTGGGCCTTGGGGGGACTCATGTCAAAGTTGTACCTTGGGGGGGACTCATGTCAAAGTTGGGCCTTGGGGGGACTTCATTCAATAAATCCCCATTCAATAAACCGACTGAAATAGGCCCTTAGCACTATTAAGAGTGTATTATAAAAATTCGACAACGCTGTACCGACTGAAATAGGGGCACCTTGGGGGGGACTCATGTCAAAGTTGGGCCTTGGGGGGGGGACTTCATTCAATAAATCCCCATTCACTAAACTGACTGAAATAGGCCCTTAGCACTATTAAGAGTGTATTATAAAAATTCGACAACGCTGTACCGACTGAAATAGGGTCACCTTGGGGGGGACTCATGTCAAAGTTGGGCCTGGGGGGGGGCTCATGTCAAAGTTGGGCCTTGGGGGGACTTCATTCAATAAATCCCCATTCAATAAACCGACTGAAATAGGCCCTTAGCACTATTAAGAGTGTATTATAAAAATTCGACAACTGTACCGACTGAAATAGGCCTCTAGCACTAAAAAAAAAAATCAAGATACACGATCTTATTCTGTTTTTTATTGCAAATCGCCACTGATTAAAAAATTTTAAGTAGGCGGAGCTCCGAGGTCTGCTTTACTGTCAGTATTTTTTATGACTAGAATAAAAAATACCGACTATAATTACCATTATATACAGTAATCTAACATGGGTTATATTGGATTTCATTTTGACGCTGTATAATATCAGATTCTCATTTTATCTTATGAAAATGTATTCTTATTTTCTGAAGATTCTGAGAAATAAAGCTATCCCATGCTTTCTCTGTTTTACTTTACAGTCAGATATTTCTTTGCATTTCCTTTTAATTCAGGGTGGTGACAGGCCACATGTTTTCTCCAACCAGTTCTTTTCTTTTTACTTCTTTTTTATTTTTAATAGTAAGTTTTCAAGATTAATTAAGTAAAAATTATCATATATATACATAACTGCCAACATTTAAATGTATTCCGGGGTACTTTTAGCCACGCCTTTATTTAGCTCCACTTTATAGAAGTTTTTCACCAATATATAACTTCGATAAAATAAGAAAAAGTTACCCTTAAAAAATAAGCTGCATGAAATAAAGGCGGGCCTAAAAATACGCTCTAATAAATTAAAATGTATGCAGGTATGTATTATACTGGTGGAAGAACCAAGAGAAAAAGTCGGGTCTGTAGGATCACTGTAAGTATTTATTTTATTTTGGTATTTAGTTGTATCAATAGTATACTGAAATTCGTTACTAAATCATAGATGCCAACTTGCACAGTTTTTTAACACCACTATTTCTTAAAAAAAAAAAAAAAAAAAAATATCGTCGTAATTAATCACAACATACACCAATAAACCTTATTAAAAGTTTCCGGTTAAAAAAAAAAAAAAAGTAGAAGTTGACAATTGTGCTGAATATTTCCCTGTCTATTATTTCACACCCTTTCTTTTTATTGCTAAAAAATGCATTAAATGTGGTTATAATGAATTATGATGAATTAACATTTAGAATTTCAAAACAAAGGATGATCGAAATTTTCAAAATCCACACAATTAACCCGTTAGTAGTCGCTAGTTGGTCGATTTGCCCGCCCATACTTTAGTTTTTCCAGATTTTTTTATTCAATAGCCACGAAAAATGTTTAAAAGTGGCATGTGATACACATAAAACGCGAATAAAATCGATTTAACGTCGATCACATCACTTCTTAAAATTATTGGTGACAGTTAAATAAAAAGTTCGCAATCTGTAATAGGTGGCGCTGTCGATAGCGACTACTAACGGGTTAAAAACATCTAGATAGTTTTTATAGAACGTACTAACCAATGTAATATATTTAAAATAATATCATTCTTCGGCTCCTTAAACATCATTTAAATTTTCTTACAATATTTTAAACTTAAATTTATTTTTCTTGGGTTAAAAATTTCGGGATTAATTAATTACTTATGATGTTCCTTGCTAAATTGTTTTCATCTAATACTTTTAGAATGTTGTGTGAATGTTTATCAGCTAATTTGTCACAAAAGTGGGCATTCATTTTGAAATGAAGAAATTAGTACATTTATTACGAACTCTTAAATTTTGTCATGAATTTACTCATAAATTTTTGTCCTTTCAGCGTTTTCTTTAGCTCTGGAAACGCGAAACCTCCCAACTCACCAGACCTCGCTCTGTGCGACTTTTTCGTATTTCCAAAGGTGAAGAAAACACTTAAAGGACGACGGTTTGAGGATGTGAAGACCATCAAACAAAAAGCGATCGAACAGCTGTTGGCCATTCCAAAGAACGGCTTCCAATCCTGTTTCCAAGAGTGGCAACAACGTTGGGCTAATTGTGTTGCTTCTCAAGGACGATACTTTGAAGGGGATTAAACTGAAGTATGTATATCCATTATATTTTTTCAGTTATAAATTAAATTCGGATACTTTACGGACAGCCCTCGTATATATGAAATAGTTTATTATGTTACTTTATACGCTAACTTTTTTATCTTATCCCTACAGTATTAAAATCTAAAATGTAAGGATAACATAAAAAAAAAAAAAAAAAAAAAGTGGTAAAGAAATGTGAAAGATATTTAATATATTTATTTATAATTTTTTCCAACTTGAAAATTGAATTTAATAATGAATAATCGAATTTAACCCGTTAGTAGTCGCTAGAGACAGAGCCACCTATTACAGATTGCGCACTTTTTATTTAACTGTCACCAATAATTTTAAGAAGTGATGTGATCGACGTTTCTTCGATTTTTATTCGTGTTTTATGTATATCAAATGCCGCTTCTAAAAATTTTTGGTGGCTATTGAATAAAAAAAATTGGCAACACTGAAGGATGGGCGGCAAATCGACCAACTAGCGACTACTAACGGGTTAATTTAATAAATATGCATTAAGCTCTCACATTCATTTAACATTAACATCTTTGGACTTGTAACTCCTTGAAAATTAGATTGTCATATATAAATTATACTACATTCTAGGATGATTTCATCCAAATAACTTAAAAAAAAAAAAAAAAAAAAAAAAAAGAAGAAGAAGAAGAAGAAGAAGTTGTGCAAGTCGCAATATCTAATACCAATTAATAAAAAGGAGGAGATTCTGAGCTCTGCTTATAAAATCCCTATTAACAGGCGTCGTAGTCCCCGCTTTTTTTTTTTTTTTTTTTTTTTTTTCCAGGGTACTTTTAGGTTCGCCTATTTGCCACAATTTTTATTCTTACAAAAAAATCTTTATTGTATTTTTAAAGTAACATGTTTGATTAAATTTGATAGAAATTATTGTATAATAAATGGAGGTAGCAAAAAGAGTTTAAAATTTTTCATTTCTGAGAAAAGTCATAAATTTCCCATTCTGAGTGGCGTAAAAAAAAAAAAAAAATGGCGGAGACTACGATCCCTGCTATTAATCATAAATAAATATACCTGTATAAATAACTGTATAAATAAATATACAGTTTAGACACTAGCGCACTTCAAATAATGGATCGGAATTTCGCGCAGATTTCATACCACAATACATTAAAAAAAAAAAAAAAAAAAAAAAAAAAAATTTCTTCTTAATAAATCTTTGGATTTGATTAAGATTTGATAAAGATTTGATAAAGATTTGATTTTGTAAATACCTGTGGTGATGATAAAGAATTCTTGTTTGCATCTATGCAAAAGATCTATTTGCTTTAGTCTCTTGAAAATTTATACAGCATGCATGATAGTAATTATTAACACATTTACCAACCGAATAAAACGCTTAGATGCTATCGCGCGATTTTAGAACTCACAGATCAGATCATATAAAAATAGCAAAAATGGAATCAGAAGAACTCAAAACATATATATAAAGTATAATTTCACAGTGGGGATCTAGATATAAATAGGAAATTCTATCATAAAACGTCTGTAACTGCTGACATGGTAGTAGAACTTGGATAATTCGAAGTTGAAGGGACCAGAGAAAAATTCGAAATATCCAAAAATTCGAATTACATATACTATTTTGTCAAAAAGAAGAGATAAATTAAAAATATAAAACTCTGTGATCAAAGATCTATATTCAACACATTTTTAAAATAGTCACATATTTTTGATTGCTTCTTTAAGTACAATTTTTGTGTCATAGCATATGACTTCAACCTATCAATTGATACAAAAACAGAATCTCCTACAATAGACATGACTTTCAATAAAAATAAAAAAAACCCTCGAAGTTCATGTATATGGACCATATCTTTTGATGCGCTACACTGTAAAAAATATGTCCTATTTGCTGCCAGAGATTCTCTGTAATTCGAGAAAATACGTTCTGACAAAGTACCTTTTTCGTAAATTACGCGTATTATCTCAAATTATAGAGAATTTCTGACAGTAAATAGGTCATACTTTTTACATTGTAGGTAGGAAATACTCTATTATTTCCTTATCCTTCTTTTGAAAGACTGTTAAAAAAAATAATGCATTTTAGCTGAGAAAAATCTCTGGAACAAATTTTACTATAATATTTTAAAGGTAATCATATGAAAAATTCGATTTATCCAAAATAGAATTCGAATTATCCATGATTTTTTAACATTATTTTAATACAAAATTGAAGGGACCGACTAAAAAATTCGAATTATCCAAAATTTCGGAAATCTAATAAAAGAAAATTAATATATTACTTACACCAATAAAATTACAGAAAACTTTCCAAACTGAAAAATCAGCGTAGATGATTTTCATGTCTTCAGTTTATGTGAACTGAATATCTAAATTACCGAGCGAGCGCCTGTAAGGCAATAAGTACTCCTCGGAGTACAAGAAGAAAGGTCGCAGTGAAGGGGAGTAGTTGCAAATAATCGAATGATTGTATTACTCTGTTTGTGTCTAGTGCAGGGCCCGAAATTTCAACTTAGATTACACTCGCAGAAGAAAAAAGTTACTCGCCAAAAAATATGATTAACTTACTTTATTTTTTACATATAAGGTGACCAGAATTATTTATTGGAAAAAGAGGGGGAAATTACGCAATGTCTTTTATTTTATAAGAAATTAAAAGACATTCAATTTTGGAAAAGAGGTAATTTTAGAGGACACAAAGTTGAATAAAAATGATTATAAAAACCGATTCAAAAGCTACTTTGTACAAGTGGTGGAAACATTTTTTATCTCAAATGATGAATTTAGATTAGTATACCTTAATTTAAATTAATAATATAAGGATACGAGAGGAAAAATCCCTAATTTTTATAGGTGTTACTGGACAATATAGATTTATTATTATTTTTTAATTATTAATTTTTGCTATAGACAAAAGCATTTTTTGTGGTACTTTCATGCAGTTCCATAAAGCAAAAGTTGGTATACTTTTTTTTAATTAAAAACATAATTATAAAAAAAAAAAAAAAAAAAAAAAAAAAAAAAAAAAAAAATGGCAAATTAAAAAATAAATTTAATATTCGGCAGATGAAACGATTTGTTTTAACGAACAGTCATTCTTTATCAACATTTTATAAAAGTTCTCCCAAGTATAACCTAAATTAGTCTTAGTAGTTAATAAGTTTTTAAAGTAGATATATAAAAGGAATTTTTTTCACAAGTCTACATTTTGTTCATTGAAGAAAACAGTCGCTTTGTGCGAGCGATTTTGCCTGGAGGACATAAAAGGAATTTAACTAACCTTTGCTTATTTTTCGGAGGTGGTGGTAATGTTAATATTAAGGCCAATTGTCTGCCCTAGGTCTCTAAGCAGGAGTAGGAGAGTCGTCCGTGGGGACTTTCTAAGAGATCTTAGTCCATATTTACGCTAGTTTCGCAGAAAATCACGGAAAACTCCTAACGGCTAAGCCAACGAGCGCGACTGGGTATAGAACTGAGCGCCTCACGTATACCAGCTTCGAGGACAGAACCTCTCAGTCACTGGTGGATCTATTTTTATGAGGATTATTATTCATGTAAAAGTGAGAACACGTGTCAACCCACTGCTTGCGAACCGGAGTCCCACTTTCTTAATGATTTCATGTGTGTTCATGTGTGATTCTGTGTTCTGGATCAAAGAGCCGTACAGATATATACAAGAAAATACTTTTATTTTTTTGTGATTCAAAGAATCTGAATAGACATAAACCATAATATGCTTTGGCAAGTTTATTAGAAAATTGTTAGAAAAAAGTTAGTGTTCACTGTTCAATACAGCCAGCAGCCAATTGAGCTTCCCAGTTTTGCGAAATTTTTGAAATTAAGGAGTAAATCCTTTTCATTTGAAAAAGAGGATAGAAGTCAAAAAACATAAAAGTGAGGACTTTTTAGTCCTGTAATGTTGTTTTTTTTTCGTTTAAGAGGGCAGAAGCGTTGAAAAAGAAGACTGTCCTTTTAAATAGAGGATGCCTGGTCATCTTACCTAAGATTAGCATGATTTCATGTGTTTGAAACGATACATTTTTTTGCTACCACCGTATATTGTAAGAATTATATCTACATTTAGACCGAAATTTTACTCGCCACAGTAAAATTTCCACTCGCCAATGGCGAGCGGGCGAGTGGAAATTTCGCGCCCTGATCTAGTGTTTTGCTCGAGGCTGATTATGTGTGAGCCTTGACATTTTATATTACACAAATTCGCGGCAGTCTATGTGAGAATTACTCATGGAGTACATATTGCGCGTTTAGTTTTCCTTTTATTTTCATATTACACACGGAATAAATGGAATCTTCCAAAAATTAAACGCTACAAAACTTTAGAAAACAATCTTATCCAACTGCAATGCATTCAATTGAACTAATATTCTTTCAACTGCATGCATAAAATAATATTTAATATATAGATGTGTGTAAGTTAAATAATTACTCAACAATTTAAATTTTAATTGTGCAAATAAAAGCCTAAACAAACTGTAAATGCCAAAAAGAAGTTTTAGAATATTTAAATATTTTTTTACATGTTATGATTTAAAAATGCAAAATTCACGTAAAAGCGAAAAAAAAAAAAAAAAAAAAAAAAAAAAAAAAGAATACCTTTATCAGATCTTCTTTAACTTTTTAACCACATCAGAATTATATCCAACGGGCATTCACTTTAAAGGCATAAAACAATAAAATTAAAGACTTAAAAAGTGATGCGAAAAAGATTAAATTATTGGATATTCTTCATTTCTTCCAATTATATTAATACATAAAAATTCGTAATATATAATAACTACCAAATTCAAAGTCGATTTAGGAAGGAAAATATGTGCAACATTTTTGTGCATATAAAATTTTTTAAATTAAAATTTGTTATTATTTCACAGATTTATAATTTTAAAGTGAAATAAAACAATGATAATACCGTACGTTGTACAATTTTTTTAAAAATATAATACATAAATATTATTTCCTTTTTAAAATACTGTAAGAAATAGATTTTGTATAAAATATAATAAATAAATAGGCTTAATCGAAAAGTAACACGACACAAAATCGTACAGTCGGAAAAAAAGCCCCCCCCCACCTGCCCCCGACTAATTTAGCCGTAAATTTTCGTAGAAACATGTGGCGGGTACCATTCATTTTGTAATAACGCCTAAGCACCGTTAACATGAAGCAACTTCTACCCGGGTGAATTGACCCGTGAATTAAAATAGCGTGGAAAATGCAGTCTTATTTTAAGCTTTTCACACTAGCAACCCCTGTTAAAGAAACCAGAATCTGCGTGATCCGTTTTTTTAATTCTGATTGGCTATTAGTTAAACTAACACATGAGTTCCGATGTAAACGAAAGAAGCGAAGCTACGCTGAAAATAATATATTTGTATTTTTTGTTTGTTTATTAATTTCATGTTTCACAACATCTGAGAAGAAAAGGTTTACATACAGTATTTAATTTTTGGGCTATACATTTTACATTATTCTTTAAAAATAATGTTTTATTTTCTATTAAGCTGTAAATATTAATTCAATAATACAGAAAAATCAATCCAAGTTCATCTTACTTATTCAAAGCGTGAAAATTTCAGTATCTTTTTTTGTATGGAGTAGAATCGGTGTTACACTATTTATTAGAAGTTTTATTATTGATATTATTTTAAACATTAATATTGTTAAAGAGATCGTGAAATGAAATAACTTTTATATTACTTCTATTCATATTATTATTAAACACATAAATATAATTTGAAATACTAGTAATTAATATGCTTTAAACTTAATTTGAATATACATTAATTAGAATAAAATATTTATTATTATTACACTAAATTAAATATGCATTATGTAATAAAATAAAGAATTAAAAAATTAATTTAGATTTTAATACCGTAAATATTTAAGAAGATATTACTATATTAATGGATATAGAATGAATCAGAAAGTTTGTGACAAAAATCTCCTCCGACCAATTGGATGCTTATAGAAGTCACTAGATGGCGCTACGCGTCCACTGACTTTCTGTGTTGATATCAGTGATGCCAGATTGGGGATTTTGTCCCCATTTTGGGGATTTTTGGGGCTTCTGGGGACAATTTTGGGGACTTTTTGGGGAATTCTAAAATTTTTTAGAACAAATCTGGAGAGTTCTTCAACTTTCTGTCAGTGTTGGCAACGATCCCTACGACCAGGGATTTTCAATAGCTCTATTCTAATTTGGGGATTGTTTTCAAAAATTGCCTTCATTTGGGGAAAAATCTAAGCTTAAATCCACTTAAATCTGCTTGGTATTTTTTTTTTTTTTTAATTTTTATTTTCCCTTTTTAGTAGAAAGTAAGTTGGGGATTTTTTCGAAAAAAACCCTCATTTGGGGAAATTTGAAGACCTGTTTGGGGAAATAATTTTCGACCATCTGGTATCACTGGTTGATATTTTGATTAGATGGGTAGCGTCGGTAGATCACCTTTGACCTTAGACCGCATCGCATCATTGCGATGTTTGTTTTTAGAATTCTTGTTTCTTTACGGAACTTTTGACAATATTTCTTTTAATTTGATTTTTTTAAATTTGTAAATATGTAAATTTAAATTCAAGTGTAAATAATTCATTTAACCATGCTTTTTTCGATGTCTAATAAATGTAACATATTAGATCAAAGCAAGATTTAGATATTTTCAATATTTATTAGATGTAACAAGTCCAATTATTGGATATTTGGATATGTAACAGCCATCTAATGGATGTAAAAAAGAGTGACATTTGTCATGCTAATAGATATCTGTAGGCTATTTTTAAAAGTTTAATGGATCATTTTTTAAACTTTTATACATATTTATAGACGTCTTTTGGATATAAGTGACTGTGTGGTACGTGGAGGCTCAACAAGCTTTTGGGTTATGTGTGTCTGTTTATCTGTCTGTATGTGTATACCGTGATAACGGACGCAAAAAACGCCCGACTGACTTGCAAATTTTTAGGCATGTTCATGAGGCATACAAAATTAGCTGCATAATTTTGGTGTGCATATGCATTCTATTTGTAGTTCGTATACAGGGACATACCAAAGTTTTTCTTATATTTTCTACCGATGGACAGAATTTGTATGTACGACGATCAGGGGTGTTTGTGTCCCCGGAAATTATTACCTGAATTTTTTAATTGTGATATTATTAGTAGTTTTGTAGTACAGTTTAGCGATTAAATATAACTAAAAATACAATTCATAATTACTGGTGGGAAATAAAATAAAAAACCCGGAACGCAAACACCCCTGGACAATAGCGGCTGTTAAAATTACTCCGAATGATTTGGAAGTTCGTACACATGTTCAGACGCTATACAGAAATTGCTGGAGTTTTTTATGTGTGTATTGTTTATGGTTCGTGTATAGAGATACGCCAATGTATTTATTGTAATTACCAACTATGGACAGTGTCGCCAGGTCTGGCGGATTTTTTATTCAATAATCACCAATAATTTTTAATTGTAACGTTTGCCTAATCACATCGAAGATTGACAGCCTATTACCTATATCAAATATCACTTCTCAAATTATTGGTGATTATTGAATTAAAAATCCGCCAGATGTGGCAACATTGCCTATAGATAGAAGAAAAAATTTTAAAAACTGTTTTAACCCTTTCAGGAGCAAGCAAATTTCCATCGTTCTAAATCAACAGCCACCAGAAATCACCAACAATATTAAAAGATAAAAAATAAATGATGTTATTCGTCTAAGTTATAAAAGAAAAAAATTTATAAAAAATCTTCGGGAACAGTTTTTGCAGCTTTGAATTAAAATTTGTGGTTGCACTATGCAACCACTGCGCCTGAAATGTTAACGTGATTACACTACATTAATAAAAATGATATCAATGCACATTATTGAGATGCTTGAAGACGTCTTTTTGTAGAAAAATGTGTGCTTAGATAAAATAATTAATGAACAGGACCTTACAAAAGTGTTCCGGCAATGTTACGTAATCATCCAAATTGTCTCAAATTGAGAACGATATTCTTGAGCTACACCCATACAACAGAGAATGTTTCAGTTATGTTGCAAAAAGCTTACAATCTTTCATTATCGTAACACATTTAAGTATGCCGTCTGAAACATTTCTGTAACATTCGCCCTTTTTTATGTTCTATCTGCTAAGTGATTGAAACGTTTCTGTTACGTATATGTTTATTATTTACGATCGCGGACGTTTCTACGTTTTTGAAACTAATCGGAAAGGAAACTGAACGTTTCAAAACGTTTCTGAAATATTTACAATGTTTCGATGTTATATGACTGTTACGTTTCTGGAATATTTTGTGCTGTTAGGGAGAGAATGAGTTGTAGAGTTTTTACGGACACATGTAATGTTTATAGCTGGTTTAAATGGACACACAAAAGAATTTCATAACATCGGTGCCTATAGATGGATTTTTTAAAGCGCATTTTGAAGTGTTTGTGCTGCATTCAACGTAATGTAATTAACATATGATATTAAGATGCTTAAAAGGATATTTTATCTATAAAAAAGTATGCATAGACTAAATAATTTATTCACATAACCACTCAAAAGAATTCTGATGACATTCCGCAATCATTACCCATAAGCCACAATGATAAAGTATTTTTCTTTGTGTCCTTGTTAAAAAAACTATTAGAATTAGATTCACCAAAATCTATATAGTGCCTGCGACAGTGACCTGTAACATGTGTATGAATTTTAAGTTCATTCAAATAAGGTGTTTAGACGCAATCGCACTTTAAAAAATTTGAGGCATAGGGCATAATGATAAAGAATTTTTCTTTGTGTCCCTGTAAAAACCCATAAGTGTTAGATTCACCAGAATCTTTATGCTTCATGCGACGGTGACCTACAGTACGTATATACATTTTCAACTCAATCGGATTAGGTATTTAGACGCTAATGATTTCAGCCCATAGGCCATAATGATAGAGGTTTTTTTGTTGTGTCCCTGTAAAAAAACTATAAGTAGTAGATTTACCAAAAGCTATAATGTTCGAGCAACGGTGACCTTTAACATGGATATAATTTTTCAGCCCATTCTGTTAAGTCATTTGGACGCTATCGCACTTTGAATAATTTCAGCCCGTAGGCCATAATGATATAGAATTTTTCGTTATGTCCCTGTATAAAAAACTATATATGCTAGATTCTGCAAAATTTACGCACTTCGTGCAACAATGACCTATAACACGTGTGTAAATTTTCCACTTAATTGAAAAAACGGTTTAGACGCTTTCGCAGTTTAAAAACTTTTGGCTTATATAGACCATAATCAAAAAGAATCATAAAAAATTATTCTTTGTGTCCCTGTAAAAAATCTATAAACGCTAGATTCACCAAAATTTGTACAGTTTGTGGGACGGTGACTCATAACATATGTATAAATTTTCATTTCAAAAGAATAAGGCGCTATCACAATTTATAAAATTTGGGTCTATGGACCATAATGATAAAGAACTTTTCTTTCTGTCCCTGTAAAAAAACCATAAGCGCTAGATTCACCAAAATCAATAGGGCTCGTGCTATGGGGACATATAACATACGTACCAAATTTCAGCTTATTTAAATAACCCCTTAACGCGCGCTGTCCTCGCTGCGAGGACGCAAAATTTAAGATTCAGCTGCAAAAATTCATCCCGGAAATTTTTTAGCAAAAATTTACGTTTATAACATATCAGAAAAGGCCAGTCTTTTTAATCTTAAAATAAAAAATTTTTTTTAGTTTAATTTAGTTCATGAATTCCGGTGGCAGTATAATTTAAATGATCCGAATTGTCTTGCGCCGCAAAGGGTTAAAGCGTTTAGACGCTATCGTGTTCACTCACATACATACACACATACACACACACACATACATACACATATGCATCATGATAAAAATAGTAAATATGAATTTGGAGGACCTCAACACGTGTAGAAACACCAAAATCTCAAACTCGGATTTTTGACATGATTACAATACTTTCCTCACTATCGTGATCGAAAAGAAAAAACGACGGACCAAGAAGGATTTATTTGAATGGAATGCAAATTGGTAGATGTGATGTACAGTCGGGGAAAAAAAAACGCAACACTCAACGTAACTTAGTTGCTAATCGATGTAGAAAAATGTAATAGGTATCATTCGACAGGGAATTGTGAGTAGTTTCTGAAATTTTGAATTAGGGGTCGTCTACATATTAAAACGCGCACCAACTTTGATTTTTTCAATGGTAACACCCTATTTTTATTTTATATTTGAATTCCTGGGATCGCGACAACGCGAAAAAGTATATTGGTTGTATATTTTACTTATTTTTCCACAGAGTTATAAGCGTTCAAAGTTTGAAGGCGCTAATGTTAAATTCATATTTCAAACTTTTATTAATATCTTCACAAAAAATAATTTGATCGATATAATTTTTTTTTTACGAGATACAGTGAAGAAACCCAAACATAATCCATCATTACTTTTGATTCTGAAAAATATATATAATTATGAAAATTATTAATAAATTCATATTCATAAAAATTATGAATTATGACCTATATTAATTTTTACATAAAATGAATCCTAATGCTGAAAAATAAGGGGGTGCAAATTTACAGCTCATTTCAGTTATTAGTTTTCGAGATATAAATAAATCTTTCTTTTGGAGTGGTTTAAGGGGCCGTCTCATATAAAGTTTTGCACGAGATAACGAATCAAATCTTAAAAAATAACAAAGAAAATTAAACAAAATATTTTTATTTTTTATTTACGGGTCAAATTATATAACAACAACCTCAAATGCAAAGAAATGAAACAAAAATGATGATTTTTAGACATTAGTGTTAGCATCAAAAATTCCTGTTTTCTAAAGAAGACAAGCCCCGCCTTCATCGTTCTTCAAAACAAAACAATACACAAAGGTAAAGTAAATGTGACATTGAGTATTCGTGTTAAACCCCGTATTTTATGTTGACAAAAATATGCACAAGTGGTATTTACCTCATCGATTAATTGGTGATAAATTTTGAATCTTTTAAACAAACACTAGAAGAAAAAAAAATTAACTAAATAGGCGGGGTTTACTATTTTAAATAGAAAAATATGTTTAATGTGAAATTGTCAAATATAAAAAACGAATGGAATTGGAATGCAAGACAGGCTTGTAAAATCGTTTCTTAACTACCGTCATAGTTAAAAAGTGATTAATCATTTGCTTCATATATTGCTTTATTTTATTTATTTACTTATATTGTAGGAGGACGATTATTATTTTAAGGACACTTTAGTCTTTTTACATTTTTAAACTTTATACAATTTTAAAAACATACTTTAACTTTTATAAATATATTTCAGCACTTTTTGCGACTGCAGGATTTTGTCTTTTGACAGTAAGACCCGCCTACAGGCGTTATACTCTCAAAATGAAATATTTCAGAACAAATTTTCTGTATTCACAATTATATTACAAATGAACATACATTATAATTATATTCTTTCTAATCAATATATTTCCATACATAGTATATTTTATTGCAAAAATATGAACACTGGGTACACACTTAAGAAATATGTAACACACAAATTACGAAGAAACGCCCACTGACAGATTTACAGATTTTCAAATGTCGTAAATCTACATAAACAGTAGCGAAAGGGTTAATTAAGAAATTATATTTTCATAGAAATTATAAAAAGAATCGTACAGTTCCAAAGAGTTCAACTGATACAAAACTGGTAAGTGCGATTAAAATTGTTTAATATTTACTTCATGAACCCTTACAATAATTTATCCGAAAATATTTAGCATTGTTGTATATATATATATATATAACTATATTATTTCATTTCGTATATTATGTTACCTACCTACGAAAGAAAATTTAAGCTTTACTGGTGATCAGTACAGCCATAATAGACACTTTTACTTGAAAAATATTGCACTTTTTTCAAAGGGTACTGCATGGACTAATCTCAAGTCTAATGTATTTAAATAGATCTAAAATTATCTAAAAAAGTACTGGAGTATATACAAATCTAAAAATTGAATTCAAGTTAATTAAAAAACTGAAAAGAAGCAACGTTTTATTAATTTTTATAATTATTTTTTTCCTGAAAGATTTCCGGTGTGAAACATTAAAGTTTTGTCTATTTTTTATAGGATCTTAATTTTATTTTTCTACATTTACAGATAACCCCCTAACACGTTTTTGTTTATAACTCTATAAATACTAAAGATAAAGTATATAAACAGTATACTTTTCCGCACTGCCAGACTCTCAGAAATTCGAAAATGAAGTCAAAATTGGGTGTTGCTATTGAAAAAAATCAAAGTTGGCGCTCATTTCAATATGTAGATGACCCCTAATTCAAAATTTGAGGACATATTCAGAAAGTGCTTTTAATTTCCTGTTGAATGATGTCTATTAGATGTTCTTACGCCAATTAGTAACGAAATTACAGCGGGTGTTGCGTTTTTTTTTTCCCCGACTGTACAGTCACCCAAAAAAAAACGCCACCCCCCCACCTAATTTTGCCGTAAATTATCGTAGAAACATGCGACTGGTACCAATCAGTTTGTAATAACGTCTAGTTTATAATGTTATAGTTAGATTTTACTTAGGGGGTCGTCTACATATTAAAACTGACATCAACTTCATTTTTTTCAATGGTAACCCCCATTTTTTATAATTTATTTGAATTCTTTGGATCAAATCATCACGGAAAATAGTATAGTTTATATATTTCGCTCAATTTTTCATAGAGTTATAAGCTGTCAAAGTTTGGGGGTGCTAATGTTAAATGAATGTGACAAACATTAAATCATATCTTCCGAAATAATTATGATATTTAAATTCTGTTTTTTTTATTTGTTAGAATGAAGTAACCCAAACATATTCCATGCAAATTTTTGCTAAAAAAACATTTTTTGAATTATGAAAATTATTAATAAATTCATATTTGAAAAAATTATGAATTATGACCAATGTTAATTTTTGCACGAATAGAACGGGCATCATCAAAAACATGGGTTTCCAAATTTACAGCTCGTTCCTAACATTATTTTTTGAGTTACAGTGATATTTCACTTTTTATTCCTGTTAGGGGGCCGTCACATGTTATAATCTGTATCCTCTATAAGTAAATGCTTGTATATAATTTGACGGAAAACTATTTTAATTTACCTTTATGTTATTTTTATTGTTTCCTAAGCAATATTTCGATGTTTATTATACAAACTGGCATATTTTTGTAAAGTTATCACAATGTAGGCGAGGGATTGTGAAAGAATTTCAAAAGAAAAGAAGCCCCGCCTCTGATTCGCTGAAACACTATTTTAAAAAAAAGACAAATTTGCATATTCCTATTTGACTTTATATGTGACGCTGGTATGCATAAATCACAATGGTATTTACTACATCGATTATTGAAGACAAAACTTAAATGATTTAATTACAAATATGCAAAATTATTTTGCTTTATATTATAAAGTTTTAGAAAATTTGTGAAAAGGCGTGGCTATTTACATTAAGCCTTGATATGGAAGCTATGTTGCTGTTTTTCGATGCTGCGAAATTTACAAAATATATTTGTGTTAATATACCATACAGATAGAAGAATAATTATATAATATCAACAAATCTTCTTTAATCAATATGTTTATATACATTACTGTAAGGAAATGTTTATATATGAATATTGTATTTATTTTTAATGAGAGATATAAACACAAAATACTAAAAAAAAAGAAGAAAATGTGTTATAAATTTTTATACATCAAGCAAAATATATATGCATACTTGCCAACCTAACCCGTAACATTGTTAGTTCCCGCCCCTGTGTGTACACAATTTAATTTTTAGAGTATTTAACTTCAAATACATTTACGATTAACTCATTGAGCGCCACGCGAATTCTTATGGAAATCCCATTCAGGCCACACGTGCTGCTTAGAAGCGTGTTATGTTTATCGAGTTTCAATAAACCCCATTAAGCCTTAACGATATAATCCTATAAAAATCCTATTAAAAAAAAAAAAAAAAAAAAAAAAAAAAAAAAAACATGAAGTAAATTTTAAATAAATTGTCAGTAATTACTTAAAACTATGTAAGTTCTGTAGTTTTATATCATATTTTACACTGCCGGCTGACTTAGCCTAAATGGAAAGATCAGTGTCAGCCACCGATGGCTGACACAGCTCTAAAAAGACTGATGTGAAAAAAATGTACGGAAAGGGGCGGGACCAGTAATCTTCCGGGATAGGTTGACAAGAATGTATATACATAGAGCAATGCCAGAAAATGTTCTTTATTTTTCATGAACCAGATGAATGGTATTTTTTTTCTGAATAGTCTATGTATTAAATATAATGCTGCTTTAAATACCCTTTAAATGAAAAGTTTTATTACATAAAGTAATTTTCTGTCACTCTACAGCTCCCAAATGACACACAATACAAAACCCCGCCTTTTTCCAGTGTTTAAAGGGTATTAACGTTTAATATGCTTTATATTCGTTTTGATCTTTCCTTCTCCTCCTTATCTTCTTCTTTTTTTCCTTAAAAAAAAAAAAAGAGTTATGTAACATTTTGACCTTTTCAAGTGAAGATTTAGATTAAGGGTAGTCAGCCTTTCTACACCCACCGTCCACTTCGGTATCTGTGTTAAAGTGTAGAATTTTAGAACATCCCATTAAGTAGTAGGATTTATTATTTTACATATTAATTTGTTACACATTATAAAATATAAAAGCAAAAGAATATCGTGGAGATTTATGTAAAAGTTTTTAATAATGTCATGAAAAAAAAAAAATAATAATAATAATTAATTAAAAAAATAAATAAATAAAAATAAAAAAATCTGTTTTAATATTTTAAAAAAGTCAATTAAAGAAAATGAAAGTACTGCACAGGGATGGAACACGGGCGCAGATTTCATACCGGAATCTGTTTAAGAAATTTCTCTACCTATAATATCGTTGATTTAAGAAGTAGAAAAATTTCTTACATTGATAGTGGTATGAATTCTGCGCCCGTGTTCCATCCCTGACTGCAGTATCAGAACAAACTCCCATTGTCACTGTGAAACGGCCGTGGGAACCAAGTTGAGTGCCGCCGTTTCAGACAATTATATGGCAGCTTGAGTTAAAATAATTTTGAATTTTCAAACAAATTTAAAACCATTCATCTTTTTTTTTTTTTTTTTGATAGATATTTTAATATATATTCAAGCTATTTAATTTTCTTCGTATGGAGTGAACTATCTGATGTTTAATCAATAGAAACCAATAAAAATCTTTTAATTTATAAACTAACTCAGAAAGTTCTGTGAATTAGTCATTTTTTTTTATTTTATAATTAACATTTCTGAAATTTTTTTCCGGTGTGAAACTTAATAAATAATGTATACTGGGTGGTAGGTCGTGATTTATATTTTCTAAATGTATAGACGGACCCCTAATACATTTTCACGTGTAACTCTATTTAAAATTGATTTAAGGTATATAAATAGGTATGTTTTTCGAACCGCCTTGATCTCAGAAATCTGAATATGAAGTCAAAAATAGGGGTTGCCATTGAAGAAAATGAAGTTAATGCCAGTTTTAATATGTAGACGACCCCTTAGGCAAAATTTAACTAAACCGTTATAAACTAGACGTTATTACAAATCGATCGGTACCAGTCAAATGTTTCTACGATAATTTACGGCGAAATTAGGTGGGGGGGTGGCGTTTTTTTTTTGGGTGACTGTACATGGAGAGAAAAACAAATCTATATATTAATAGGCAAGCATAAAATTTGTTGTCCCTTTTTAACATATTAATTATGGGAGTAGAGGGTTGAAAACGGTATCATTCGAAAGGTATGGTTAGCCGGAAGGTGCGAATACAAATATTATTTTCTTACGATGTCAAGAAGGTATTTAAAAATACATTTATTTTTTATGCATTTTCCCCCATTTTTCCCTTTTATACACGTATTCCTTCACATTAAAAAATACCTAAAAGTAGAAAGTTGTTAAATCTGGCAATTTCATAAAGCTCAAATAAAACCATAGACACAGTAATTTGAATAATGTAGCATCACTATACGCAAGCGAAGTGATGACGTCACTGTCTGTCCATGGAGCCATGTAAAAGATTTTCTATGTTAATTGTCCATTGAGTTTTTTATAAAAAATTATTAAAAAATAACGGAAATTATCTGCCGATTTTAATTCCGATATTTGGGTATAGTTATACATAAGTTACTGTCTACATGTGTTTGATTGAGTTATTTTTTCTGTAAAATTGATAAAATTTTAATTTAAAATCACAAAACTCCAGAAAAAAAATGGCAAACTTCCAGTTTCGAATGTAAACATAAACATTTCATTTCAAAGGGTGATATTTAAACAATAAATATTGAACTAATATACTAAATAAAAGGAAAATGGATTTGTTACTAACTGCTGCATGTATAAGTAGACGACACGGAAAAAATTCCGATTTCCGTTTTTTGCTGAATTTACATGTTTTGAGCTTTCTTTACGTTTCAATTAACTGAAATTGGCTACTTATTTTTTAAAAAAGTGTCTTTATTGCTAGCTTTTGTGGGTAGAAGAAGCAAGTAGAAGATACATAAAAACTTTTGATTTCCGGTTTTCGATGAATTTACACGTTTTGAGATTTCCTTGCATTTTAATTAAGTGAAATTAGTGAAATTGACTACTTATTTTTATTTTTTAAAAAGGTGGATTTATTAGTCTTTCCTCTGCATATATAAGTAGAAAATATAAGATTCAGAAATGTTTTAGATTTTCGGTTTTCGATAAAGTCACATGTTTTGAAATTTCCCGAACTCAATTCGACCATTTTTGAAAAATATCTTTTTTTTTTTTTTTTTTTTTTTTTTTTGTTCAAACACTGTACTTTATGAACCAATCGAATCAATTTAACAGAATTTGATACTTGGTTGGACCTTGGTCTGATATGGTACCTATTAGCTTCTGGGCTGTATCACACAACAAGGGGCGTTTTCACGTTGCGATTTTCTCTCATTTCAGGAAAGGCTAACATCTACAGAGAGAAATAGTTATATTAACCCGTTAGTAGTCGCTATAGACAGCGCCACCTATTACAGATTGCGCGCTTTTTATTTAACTCTCACCAATAATTTTAAAAAGTGATGTGATCGACGTTTCTTCCAGTTTATTCGCGTTTTATGTATATCAAATGCCACTTCTAAACATTTTTGGTGGCTATCAAATAAAAAAATATGGCAACACTTAAGAATGGGCGGCAAATCGACCAACTAGCGACTACTAACGGGTTAAGTAAAACTCTGCTGATTAAGTTAGAGTGAATATTGGCAAACAATTGCCGCAGCTGTGTTGCAATTGCATTCCGTATAGGACAAGGCAATAACTTTGCTTTGCCTCGCTTTGCAAAAAAAATGGTCGAGTTTCGACCACTGGGCGATACTAGTAGTTATAATTTCAGAAAAATTGGATATTTAGTTAAGTAAAAGAGCCTCACAAAGTGAATAAGTCAATAATGCATTGATCCATTTCTGGCTTTATGTAAGCAGTTATTCGACTTGGCATTGGTTGGTAGAGTTGACTGACGCCCTTCTGCGAGATATCGTGCCGCAATTTCTGTCTAATTGGTGCGTTAGATTGGCAAAATCCTGAATTGTTTGTAAGACCCTTTCCATGATGCTCTAAACGTCCTCAGTGAGATAGAAATCTGGTGACTTTGCTAACCAAAATAATGTTGGACACTCAAGAAAGTAAGCAATATAAACTATCTCCGTGTGTGGGCGGGCATTAGCAGGCTGAAATATACTCTCAGGATACATGATATGATGGGTAACACAACGGGACGTAGAATTTCGTGTACGTACTGTGATCTAAAGATGTCGGGGTTGAAAACCAAAGGGGTCCTGCTATGAAATAAAATGGCTCCCCGGACCATCACTCCTGTTTCTCGGGCCATATGGTTGACAATAGTCAGGTTGAAATTACCTCCCCCCTTTTTTCGGGATGTTTCCAGACACATCTTCATGGTCATCGGGTCTCAAATTGGAGCGGGACTCATCCCTGAAAACGTGCTTCGAATGTGCCCGATGATACGTCGATGTACAAACTTTAAAAGTAGACGGCGTAGGGGGCTCCGTGAGCTCAACTTTATTTCTCTGAGAGAATTCTCTTTATTCTTCTTATTCCGGAGCATTTTTAGCCCCGCCTTTATTCCATACAACTTTATTTGTATTAATGATCTTTGAAGTCACTGAAGTACCAGTTGCACGTAGAATCGAGGATAATGATGAATTTGAATAAACCACTTCCTTCTTGACGCTGTGTGCATGGTTTACCCATTCCTGCTAACATCATCTAATAGTGGCATCGCTCCTATTCAATTGTCAAACAATTCTTAGATTAGACCAAACGGCTTCTTTGATCCTAAATATACTATAGATGCCAACATTTTAATTTATTCCGGAGCATTTTTAGCCCCGCCTTTATTCCATACAACATTTATTTTAAGTGTAAATTTTTCTTATATTATTGAAGTTATATAGTGGAGAAATGTATTCTAAAAATAAAATGGGGCGAAATAAAGGTTGGGCTAAAAATGCTCTCGAATAAATTAAAATGTTGGCAACTATGCTTAAAGTCCACACTTCAAATGCTTCAAATCATCTTTACACGGATATCAATATTCTTATTTAAATAATAATAATAATAAAATAATAATTAATCTTGAATATTCTACATCACGATCAGAATAATACTTCACAACTCTTTCGTCTTATCAATTAGAGACCAATTAGACTGTATAGTAGATGCTAATATAGAATCTTTGAGGCCAATTAGTGGCTAATTAGTGGCCCGTGGTATTTCCCTCAATCACTGCACCGTTCAGCATGAGTCGCCATTTAGTACACGTAAGTAAAATGCTGTTCATGCAAAATGTTATACTGGTATTAAATGAATGATATAGAATACTCGTTATCACAATAATCCGACCAAACTTAATATTATTTTAGAGATGGCAAGGATAAACTTTGGTGCGTGCCACTTACTTCTGTATTTCTCCCTCTTCGAACTAAATTCGTGCACGAAAGAAGTTGGATTAAAAATATGCTTTCCTGACATTATACCAATGACTGAGTTATTTATTTATTTATTACTTTCTTCTATATGTAATATAGAGAAAGTATTGGATTCGCGAAAATTTTCGACCTTCGTTTTTTGATGGATTTACACGTTTTGGGATGTCCTGAACACGAATTGATAGTTTTTAGAAAATGTCTGTCTGTCTGTGTGTATCACGATTTTTGTGGACACTAGCTCACGAGTCAATGAATGAAATTTAACCAAACTTGGTATTTAGTTGCACCATGACATAAACTGGTGCTGATTAGATTTGGGGATCAATCGCTCAACAGGTGGCGCTGTGATCGCATTTTTTGTAAATATTTAACATGGCAGTATAGGACAATATTTCGTATAAATGAATATAATGAAAGTTATTTTAAACTCGTGGTTGTAAAATTAATATGAATTATTGATAATAGTTGTAGTTAACTAGGAAAAAAATTTTTGTGCATGTGGGGGCATCGGGAGGGGGGGGGGGGTAAATTTTCAAGATGGGTATCTTTCGAAAGGTCTCGTCAATACCTTTTAAACGAATGGTTGAACTATAAATCTGTGATAATTTAAAACAAAGTTATGGATTTTTTTTAACTTTTAACAAAAAAAAAAAAAAAAAAAAAAAAAAACGTATTTTTCTTTTTTCTTTTTTTTTTCTTTTTTTTTATATATATATATTGTTACTGAGGGAATTTGTATAGGAAAATATAGAAGAAAGTCTTGTGGTGGCCACAACATACTAGTTTTTTAATTTCGATCCACCAAGCATCCCCTTCTGGAAATCGGTGATGTGTGTTATTTTATTTTATTAATTTATTATTATTGTATTATTATTGTATTGTTATTATTATTATTATTATTTTTTTTTTTTGGGGGGGGGGGGAGTAAGAAGTGGGCGCTTGCTAGGATTATATGTATATATATATATATATATATATATATATATAAATTGAAATGAATAAGTGCGATAAACAACAAAAACTAACTTAAAAATTGTTAAAAATTAAGTTAAAAATTTATAAAGATTAAATAAATAAAGCAAAATATTTGTATAAAACACTTCATATGAATACTTGTACAAATGAGTGTTGATTATTGTTTAAAGTAAATATATATATGTATAGGTATACATTTACACGCACGCACACAAAATAAAAAAAGAATTTTAGAAATATTAGATTGAAAAATACATAAATACAGGTAAAGAAGTGGGAAAGTAATTACAATTATTTTTAATTATAAATAACAATAAGATATCTTTTCTTTTTGCTTATACATTTCAAATGACATAATGAAATTCTGTTATTGGGATTTTCTATTTCTGTATGAACTAGCAAAGCCCCGGTTCGGGAACGAACCGTATTCCGAATGCGGGAAAAATTTCAAAATCAAACTCGAAATGAACTAATCTCTGCCTGATGCTGCCTGCGTGCCAATAGATCAAAGTTTGTTAACGAAACCATTTTTTAATTCATGAAATCAATGAAGGTAGTGAATCAACGAAGGCTTTTCTCGCTTCGCTGGTCACTATATTTAAAGGAAACTCTTTTCCATATCGCTTTACAATCAAAAATAAAATTTAAAGAAATCATGAAATTGCTTTAAAGCCCGTTTTGGTTTCCCGCTGGTTTATGTTATTATTTTTATTGTTTCTTTCTTTTCTTTTTGTTTTCCTTTCCGTTCCATATTTACTGAATTCGATTCTTTTTTTCGATATCACGTGATTGAACAGACGACTATTTTAATTATTTAACGATCATTTATATTTCCATTAACTTTTGGAACCTCGTGCCACTTTATCTAAATTGTTTTTTACTCCATTTTCATTTTTTCATGTGCATGAGTAAAAGATTTTATGTTTTTTCATTTTTCGCGTGAAAGTACATTTCATTTTATATTTGAAAAAAAAAAAAAAAGTAATTTTTTTTTTCTTTTTTTTATTTCTTTTTTCTTTTTAGCAACAAATAAAATTTTAAATGTCCACATTTAAAGCTTTTACCAGATTATTATTTTCACATTTTAATTAGTTTTTAAAAATCTAATTAAAATTTCGTTACAAATAAGGTACCAAATGGAAGGGGCATTTTCTCTGAATCCACTGGTTTAATTAACTTATCGATCAGACAATTAATTTTTTTTAAAATTAACTAAAGTATGAAAAGCTGGTGGAAACAACACACAGACAAACAGAAGAAAATCCCTCTTAGCCAATCAACTTGCGTCCAGCCATGGACTTACAGGAAAAAACTCTCTTAGCCATTTATATATAGAGAGATAAAAGACGAAGCTTGCAGATGCTTAAATGTTTACTTACAGAATATTTCAGAAGATTACAGGTCTGTTAACTAAGTACCAACTTCAATTTCACCAGAAATAGTCCAGTCAAAATACATATTCAACTTCGGAAAAATTCGCACAGAGCTGAAAATCGGTACAGATCTTAAATACATCATAATAAATGAAATGTCAAAAGTCGCCATTGATCCCACTTGTGCTAAAAATCTTATGCAAGGACAAAGTTCGAAAAATAGGTTTTTCACAAATATCTACTTTGACGATACTTCAAAGTACCATTCATTTAAAAAGCGTATAAAGTAGAATTTAGTAGAGACATGCCAAAGGTATTTACAAGAATAGAACGATGTATCTCACTTTAATCTCACCACATGATACTAGACACTAAGTATAGTCCAGTCAAAATAGATAAAAAAAAAACTTGAAATTTCGGAATAATTTGCATAGAGCTGAAAATTGTTACAGACCTTAAATACGTCATTATAAATGAAATGTCAAAACTCCCTTTCGATCCCATATGCATAGCTGCCAATATTTAATTTATTCCGGAGTACTTTTAGCCCTGCCTTTATTTCGCACCACTTTATTTATAGAAATTTTTTCTTTAATACATAACCTCGATAAAATAAGAAAAAAATACTTTAAAAAAATAAGCCGTACGAAATAGGGGCGGGGTTAAAATTACTCCGGAATAAATTAAAATATTGGAAGCTATGCATATGCAAGGTCAAATGCTAATAATATCAAATGTAATTGTATCAAATTAAAACGTGTTGGTAAAGTACTTCCTCTTTGAACTATCGGTAGCGCTATAAAAGTTCACGATGAAAAGGTACCAATAGTACCTGTATTATTATTTCAACGTATGAGCATTACTAAGGCCTTTGAAGATGAACTTGAAACCAGTGGCGGTTCGTGCACCGAAAATTGGTGAAGAGGCACATTGTATTTTACGCTGTATTCTTTTATAGAATATAAATTTACATTTAAATAAGTATTTTTAGTTAATTTTAGTTAAGACCATGCTTAATAAAAATTATGATTAAAAATACTTAAATATTACTTTTGAGCTCTTCACCTATTTTCGGTTCACGAGCCGCCACTGCTTGAAACATTCTTCAAATATAAATTAGCTCCTTATCCATGATCATTTTTTGATGTAATTGGAATCCGTAAAACAAAGAAATCAGCCATTTATGAATGCTTTCATTATGTAAATGTTAAAATTGATAACACAAATACTACTTATATCGCCGATGGAGGATATTTTGTACGTCGTATAGTGTGGGATCGAGGAGAAATATTAGATGATATTTTTGAAAAGTACGTCCACTATGCATACAGACATTTTGGTCACAACATTACTATAGTATTTAGAGTATTAAAATGTCTCCCTCATCCGATGTCCTTTTTGATCGATTTATGCCTGTTCACACATGTGTTTTGTCCACACATGTATGTAGCAAATGACAAGGCCATTCTTGCTCCAATGTTGAAAGAAATACAACAGATGATGGTGCTTATAATATCAAAGACAGTACCTGATCTATCATTTTTTCTTCGAACAATCTATAGAACGCCAGCAGAAAGAAGAGAAGTAAAATTCGAAGAACATATCACTGTTGAAGAATTTGAAGATTATTTAGATGACAACTGAAGATGAAACATAACACCGTTTTTATAAAATGTAGAAAACTGTATGATAACATTTGCTTCATTAAAATAGAGAGAAAAAAAAAAACCCTCTTTTACACAGAATTGCACAATTTACAAGTTTTGTAAGAACTATTTTTACGATAACTATTACCGTTTAATTCCTTATCTAGCGCATTATGAAATATACAAAAAAAGTATTTCAAATGTATGTTTTTAGTTGCTTAACCATATATTTCAAAGATATATGATAAACACTATTCATATCACCCAGTGCTGGGCATAATTGATTAAAAAGTAATTGAATTACAATTAAATTACTATTATAATTATTTTACTGTCAATCAATTAACAAGTAATTGATTACAAATAAATTGAATTACTTATTCGATTTATTTGTAATAATTCAATTTATTTGTAATCAATTACTTATTAATCTATTGACAAATATATATATATATAATTGTAATTTAATTGTAATTTAATTGTAATTCAATTACTTTATAACCAATTATGCCCAACACTTTACCACCTCACACTTTATCACCTATGTCACACTTTAAATCCTCATCATAATAATTAATGAGGATTTTGTGAGGGCTATTTTGTTGTACCATTGATACACACAGATCGAAAAAGATATTAGGACCCTAAAAATGTGTGTATATATATATATATATATATATATTACTTTTTATGTTCCTTGTATTTTTTTCTAAGATTAATGGTAGATTCTCTAGATCATGTAGGAATTAATTATAACACGCGTGAAGATCGTGAAAAATGCAAAGTAAAAACAGCGAGAGCACTCTATAAAATTTTTTCTCGAACAAAAATTGCTATATGTACCGCCTAGTGCCATGTAGTGAGATTTAAGAGAGATGCAAACATTCTATTCTTATAAATACCTTTGACATGTCTTTACCAAATTCTATTTTATACGCATTTTAAATTTATGATACTTTAACCCTTTGCGCTCGGCATAATTTCCTATTTTGAACAGTAAGAGACGCCTTTTGGCGTTCCTTTAAAACGTCACACGTATAGTTTCCAACTTACTACCTTTTGGCTACCGAAAAATTGTAATAATTTGTTTTATTTTACTTCATCATTAAATAAAATAAATCTTTCTGTTAAAATTTTCCGGTAGCCCAAAGGTAGCCTATAGTTACACGTTTTAGAAAAATAATATTTCATTTGCAGAGGAACACCTTAAGGAGTGGCTCGATTTTTTAATGTCCCCCCAGAAGGGACATACGAGTGTAAAGGGTTAAAATACCGTTTAGGTAGATATTTGTGAAAAGCACATTTTATTTCGACCTTGGATATTGCATAAAAGTTTTAGCAAGTGGGATCGATGGGGACTTTTGACATTTCGTTTGCATTTAAGGTGTGCACCAATTTTCAGCTCTATGCGAATTTTTCCGAAATTTCAAGTTTTTTTTTTTTTTTTTTTTTTTTTTGTCTATTTCTACTGGGCTAAACACATAGCTTAAATAATAGCTGACAACATAAAAGTCACAGCATAAACTGTATCATAGCATCAACACACAGCATATGAACAGTACTTGACCCAGTCAGAGTGTTCGTCACATCAAGCGCGTGGAATTAAACAGAATGGTCGGTACGCGATCCCTTTTTATAACCTCCTATAAATTCATTTCAAAATTTGCTGCTCTCTCGCAGAATAATCGAGTCAGAGCTTAGATAATCGATAAATTGATAAAAAGGATTTTTTCGCCAAACTCATCAAAAAAGTCACCAAGGAGAGATAAAGTCGCCAAATTCGTCGTTTTTGACGGCTTTTTTTAAAAAGAAAAATAAACTATTTTAATGACAAAGCAAGTTAGAAATGCAGAAAATTAATATTTTATAACTTGACTAAGTATCTTCGAATGGAATTACATGAAAATAACTACTATTATTTACAAATTCGTGACAATGCATATATATTATATATATTAAGATACGTTTAAGGAAAAATAAAAAAAGTTTTGGAAAAGTTTATCACGTTAGTGTTAGAAAGTATAGTAGAAGAGACATATTTTTGGAAACTACAACATTAAATTACTTTATTTGTATATGTCTAGAATACTGTGTGAAGAAAATATCAAAGTTTAAATAATTCAAAACAAACGAAGCGAAAAAATCACGCATCACTTACATTTCTATTTTAAGTACACATTATATTTTACTAAAAGAACGTCACGTTCCAGATGCGGAAAACAATCAAAATTCCAGTTCTTTCGTTACACAATGAAATCAAAATAAAGCTTTTAAATGATAAAATACAACATGTAATATCATTTTAAATACGAATTCTTTTGTAAAGAATTTTAATCAAATACTTTACGTTGTTGAGATTAAATATTTTAATTAGATTTATATATTATGATTGCAATGCAAAATAGTTTTCATTAATATAGAACTGATTTTAATTACAAGTTAATTGAACTATAATTTACACAAATTTTGTATAATGCAGACACTTTTAATTTAATTTTATATGGATTATTTCTTTAACATGAGCCTTTGGTGAATGTACATTAATTTAAGGGGTTTTAACAGAATATCAAGAATCCATACTTGCCAACATCCTAATTAATATTCCGTAGTGTTGTTAGTCCCCGCCCTTTTTCTCACACCAATAAATTTTTATTCTTCAATAAGTAATATTTTATTCTCCGTGAAGGAATATTCTCTAAATGTAATTACGATTAAATAAGAAGAAAAATACTCTAAAAAGATACTGGTATGAAAAAGAAGGCGGGGCTAACAATACTACGGAATATTAATTAGTATGTTGGCAAGTATGAGAATCCATAAATCATAAAACATCTATAGAAACGAATCAAAAATGTAATTTTTCTGACGTATTGTTTTTAAAGTGAATGAGAGAAAAAAATATCTTGTGCGTTAGAACCACAAAACTTTCACTATCCACTATTACACACATTATATACTCCTTTTAGACATAAAGTGCACGGAAAACATACAATAGACAAAACCAACCAAACGCCTAACAATTTTAAAATAGTTGCAGACTAATACAGATGCAGAATTGGTAACATTTTAATTTATTTCGGAACATTTTTAAGCCCCACCTTTAATCCATACCATTTTTTTTTAAGAGAAATTATTTACTTATTTTCTGGTAGTTACATATTGGAGAAATTAATTCTATAAATAAATTGCTGCGAAATAAAGGCAGAGCTAAAAATACTCCGGAATAAATTAAAATGTTTTCAACAATGCACACGCCGTGAAGACATAATAACTTGAGTTTAGATTGCAAGTTTAATGAAAATCGGTAGAGCCATTTTTGAAAAACCGATTTTCAAGATCTAAAACTGATCTGCCATTAGGATGCCTATCAACTTTCCTAGAGTTATTTAATGATATATCCTAAAGTACACCTAAATAGCGGTTTACATATCAAGTTTGAAGAAAATTGTTTAATCAGCTTTTGAGATATCGACTTTCTTTTTTACTTCAGAAGTTACCGTAATTTCTGGTAGATAACCCGCAGGTCATATAATCCAGTTTTGCACCGGAAATTTCAATTGATAAATAAATTTATATTTGAACCAGTTCTTCTTTCGAAAAAGTATAGATTTCTCTATTAAATAAAATTTCTGGTGGAGAAATGACACATCTAACCTGCGGGTTATATACTAGAAATTACGGTAATTAAAACTTAGGAATATCATATGTTCACCGGAAACTGACACTTGTATTGAAAAAGATATCTAAGAGAGATTTAATTCGGCAATTCTAAAGAAAATTTTTTTTTTTTTTTTTTTTTTTATTTTAAGAATCGCACTTGCGAGTCTAAAATTGACCAATTTATTTAAGATGTCTATGATTTTTTCTGAAGTAACCAACTAATACATACGAAAGAACATTTAAAATAGGGTTCAATTCATTGAACAGTTCCTTAATTGAGTACTACTGTTCTCAAAATAAAAATTCAGTAATCGTTTGCAGGGATTTCCTTTGACAATAATTGAAAACCATGAATTTTTTAAAAATATGGTATTTAATTAAGGGACTGTTAAATGCCCTGTTATATAACATCTTTAAAGAAAGCCGTTAGAGTCGTTTTTGAGATACAGAGCGGTCCCACTTCTAGTTTTCTTTTTTTGCTCAAAAACTAAAACATTTGTACACCGTGTACGTCTTAAGTATGAAGTTTCGCCACTTACTTTTTTTTTTCATTTTGCAGATATGATAATCAGAATTGTCCACCCCCTCCCCCACACTCACACATACATAAGTATACACACTAACTTCTGAAAGTCAGTTTTTGGATTCAGGAAACCTCAAAATGTGTAAATCAGTTGAAAACTGATCGAAATTTTCCACAGAATACAATACTTCTGTTGGACAGGGTTGATAGCCGTATGATAATAGTTGCCAATATTTTTAACATTTAAATGATTTTTCAGACCAGTATTTTTTGATAAAAACATTTCTTCTGAATTTTCTACCACTATATAAAATTTAATTTGTTTGGAAAATTTTTGGTATAAAGTCTTCCGCCTAAATCTCAGACTTGGCAACTATGTGTACAATAATTATCGTATAGTTGCCATTGTTGTATTATTTATACTTTCATTACTAATGATAATAAAATATGATGTCAGATGCGATATATATATAGAGAAATAAGAAAATAGCAAAGTTCTGTGAAACGCACGAGAGTTTCAGCAAAACACTATTAGCCCTTTGCCGGATCTAACCTCTAAACAATAATGCTAAATTTACGCACATTTTTATTCTACAATTACCAATAATTTTGAGGAATGATAATTGATACATATAAAACACGAATAACCTTTGAAATAATTAGACAAGCGTTAAGTTAAAATTAGTGGTGGAAATTGAATAATAAAGTCCGTAAATTTGTTAACATTAACCGAAGAAGTGAAAATAAACAGAACCAGCAAAGGGTCAATAATCTATTTGTTTATATATATAATCATATATCTGAAAAAATGTAACACAAAAGATTAATTAAGCCTTTTAAAAACAATTTTACCCAATAAATGTTTTATTGTTTTGATAAAAAATGAAGGAAAGAAAAAATGCAGATGATTTATATCTAAATTAAACGGATCTGTATTATTCAAAAAGGGCGTAAATGTTTGCATTCATCAATAATTTGAAACTTCAAATTTTGAGAAGTTTGTTATTAGAGCATTTGTTAGATTCATTTCAGAAAATCAATACGGATGGATTATCTCGCATGAAATGTTCATTTATGCGTAATGGACAATGCATTGTTTCGCATACGAAAAGCGCATTCAGTCAACAATGCAAATTAATTTAGTGTTTCAGGGTAAATATTCACGAAACGCATTTCTGAGCTAGATACAAATAATTAATTTATTCTTCGAAAGAGATTTATTGCAGAAGTTTATGATACTTTATGGAATATATAGGAATGAAAAACAATTTCATTATTAGTTATATATTTTATTAAAAGCGTGTATCATATTTAAATAAATATTCATATTCCATACTCCTTTTTGAATATTTTTATGATTATTACTTATTAATTATAAATATTTAAATATAGTACTATTTTTTATCTGGAAGCTAGATAAAGAGAGTAATAAGGTGCAATTCTTATATATAGAAAATCAATGTTAAAAATAAACTTATGTTTATTAAATAAAATACAATTGAATCTCATTAATATGGTTTATAGCGCATTGCAGGTGAAAGACTGTGATCACAGTCTGAAAGGAAAACGAGCTCTGAATTTAGATGTTCATTTATAACTACAGTTTACTTTAAAAACGCATTTTGCGTATTCAGCAGTTTATAAGCCGCCTTTTATATATACGTCTGGGGCATTTAACATATCGATCATGTGAATCAATCGAACCTTACGATCAAGTTTTAAATGGGATTTCAAACGTGAATAAATGAAGATGGGAAATCGAGGCCCTGTCGAAGATTTCCTCCCTTCAAAGATATATATTTTTTAAATCAATAACATAGATGCCAACATTTTAATTATTTCGGAGTATTTTTAGCCCAGCCTTTATTATGCACCACTTTATTTATAGAAAATTTTTCTCCAATATATAATTTCGATAAAAATAAGAATAATTTACTCTTGAAAAATAAGTGGTATAAAAATAAAGGCGGTGCTTAAAATACTACAGAATAAATTAAAATGTTGGCATCTATGAGATAAATATATTACTCAGTGGTCGCCAACCGGTGGTCCGCAAGAAAATATGGACATTATTTGTATTTTTAAAAACGTTTTATTTGAAATCACACTAATGATAATTTAAACTTTAGGACTTCCTAAGTGAAAAATTCTCGCATCATAAAACTTCAGAATTTTTAGATGGGAGAGGAGATAAGTAAAAAATCTTTTAAAGCTTGTGTAACAAAGAATTGAATTATGAGTACCAGCCGTAGTTTTTACCACTTTGAATTCATAATCTGCTTTGATACTTTATTAGAATTGCTCTAAATTTATCACATTATCCAAATAGTTAAAATGTATATAAAAAATATAATTTTTCATTTATTAGATTTTAACTATCTGACAATATGCATATTATTAGATTTACTAGATGCAGTTTTATATATCAAAATAGACTTTTTTTACTATATTTAATTCTTCCGCCTGAGTTTCTTATAATATAGAAGCAATAAACCTGTATTTATATTTTTCTTTATAATTGTTTATCAATAACCAAGCAGCCTTCATACACTCATATGTTTTTCATACATCATTCATGCCACTAAATATTTAAATCACAAAATAAGTATTTGTAGTATAAGTTTAGTATTTGTAGTATATTAAATAAGTTTATCTCATATTATAAAGAAGGTGTTGTTTGATCACCAGTCTCTATTTACTTTCTTAATCAACCATATAAGTGATCCGTGAAATTTTAAATTATGAATACAGTAAAACGTAGAATTTTGAATTACAATTTAGTGGTCCTTGAAGTCGAAATTCTGGCGACCGCTGCGCTGCCGACGCCTAGGCATTAAAGCTTGGCACTTTTGGGCTGCATTAGATTGAGTTGATTAGCATTGCAAAGCAGCCTAATGTATTTTTCTTGGCGCATTTGAATTTTTTCTTTTTACTCGGCACCTACTTCCATTCTCACCATTTTCCGACTGTTTTTGGCACTACATTCCATACTTTCCTTCATATTTTTTCATAATTATCAGTTGTTCTGATTATTTCAGAACAATAATTATCAACATTTTCCACAATAAATCTATTTTTCAATGATAAGAGTGCTGCAATCAAAGCTTTGGTTGCAATCCTCTTGCCTACATTGTTCGCCGCCTGACGGAGTGTCGTGTGTTCTTTTGACCCGAAACAATTGTTACGAGTTACAATTGTTGCGTTTATGTTGTTTATTCAAAATTTTGCACTTAAAACTCTTTGATTGTCAAAACAAATCATTCTTGGAAACATTTAATCACGCATCCTAGATGACAATTTTATTTTATTTATTTTGTATACAACCCTTATATATTCAGCGATAAACTTGCTTAATAGCATTCATTTTAATAAACTTGCTTAATAGCGTTCATTTTAATAAACTTGTTTAACAGCGTTCATTTTAATGTAGCTCATGGGCTATTTAATTTAGTGTTGCCAAATTTAGAGATTTTTTTCATTCACTACCAATCACTAAATTTTAACTGTAACGTTCGCCTAATTTCTCCGAATAGTAATCGTTTACTAAGTATATAAAATATCACTCCTTAAAATGATTGATGGTAAATAAAAAAATATATATATATATATCTAAATTTGGCCACACTGATTCAGTTGTAAAGAGTTATTTCATGGAATGTTAAACCCTTTGCAAAACTTTCAATATTAATTTTGGAAAATTAAATAGTAACATATTTTTAATATTCCTTCAGTACAATACCTTAACTGCATATATTATACTCTAAAATAATAGCAAAACATATCTAATATTCTGCTTTCTAAAATTAATTTTTAAGATTTTGTGACAGGGGTGGCATTACATAAATTAACCCTGAAGCAGTTTTGCAGGGTTTTTAGCAGTCATTATTTTTAATACCATTTCTTATATAAAGCAATCTTTGTATGATTCTTTCGACGATATTGATTACAAATGACAAAATAAAGATTACTGTAAGAGAGAGAGAGAGAGAGAGAAAAGGTTATACAAAGTATTTATTTTTAAGGACCCTGAGTTTTGTACATAGATTTTTCTCATTAACAGAACTCGAAGCAGAACGCTACATTTATATCTATTTTCTGTACATCATAAACAAAAGATGAATGTAGGACGCCTGTAATTCTTACATTTCTAATGCAAATATTATGCTGCTAAATATAATTAAAAAAATATATAGCTATATTGTAATTAATAAGAATTATTTTTGTATAAAAAATAGTTTTCAACTTAAAAATATAATAAAAAATCTTACTAATATTACTGGTATTAAAACCTTTGATTTCAACGACCTATTTAATAATATTGTTATTACAGATATGTTTGAAATTATAAATAAATTATTTATTGAAAATCTGCAGTATCTAAATCTAAATAATAATATAACTCCTTCAGCTTTTAAAACTCTGGCTAGATTTATCCTATATCATAACTATATCAATAATTCTTTATATAAACAACGTTTAAGTTTGCCACAAAGTGGAATCGCATCTAGTATGTTAGCTGATCTATATTTATATTATTATGAAAGAGACATTGAATGTACGAATTTTAGATTACTAAGATATATTGATGATATAATTATGTTTTATTTGGATAATACAAATCAAGGTTTACCTGTTGATTATCCTGATAATCTGTCTCTCAGTAACACTGATTTGCAATCTAATGTGATTAATTTCTTGGATTTAAACAAGATATTAAAAATTATTCTTAACCATAATAGCCAATTGGAATTTGATTTGTATGACAAACGTAAAGATTTTACCTTTAAAGTAATTTTTTTTACTAATTTTAAAACTTGTTTACATAAATCTGTTTTTGTTGATATTCTACTTAATTTTAATCAACGAATAAAACAGTTAGTGTCTGATAATTATAACAACAGACAATTTCGATTTTTTAAAACTTTAGCAATGATAAATAGTTATCCCGAACATTTGATTAAAAAAAATTATTAAATGAACTTTTATTCCTTTTTTTTTTTTTTTTTTTTTTTTTTGTCTGGAAACTAAATTACTTGCTTTAAATTACGTTACATTATTGGTTTGATTTTCCAAATGGTCTTTCATCATTAAATTTATTAGACCTTCCTAATTTTGATTTATTTGTTTCATATTATAATTACAGATGGCAGCACTATTCAATTCATAATCTGTAATTTTCTAAATCCTAGTTTAAGGACTTCCTTTGATTTGGATTATGACTTCACTTTATTTACTGAATGATTTTTGCTATTACTGTACCGTAATCAACTGTACTTTTAACGGCTATCTGGTTACTGAATTTTACATGTGACACTCTTTTTGGATGCAACCGATAGCTGCTCATTTCTTTACTGTTTTATAAGGGATTCTTACATGAAATTTCACTACATTTATTGGTGATATTGGTTTCATAATTCTTATATGTTTATCTCTTTTTGTGGTGAATTCATTTTGAAATTAGTTTTATTTTGAAATTGGTTTTTTCTTGTTTTGGCTCAAAAGAATGTTTTGAGTCCGGATCAAAGATATTCTTAGCTATTGCTATCTTTGAGACAGAAAAACATTCTTTTTGCATATTTGTGTTTTTCCCTTGATAACGCTAGAGTGCAAATATGTATTTATCCATTTCCTTTTTATTCCATTTGTATTTGATTTGGTCGTCTTTGTTTCCGATCAAATTAATTGTTTGAATACTGTTAATGTTTAATAATCCTTAAATTTCAATGACTGATTATCAATATATATATATTAAATACCTCTATTTTTATAAATTGCTGTCAGTATTATTCAGTCGGGATAACTATTGCAAACAATTACCCCATTTTTTTTTTTTTTTCTACTGAAAACAGTAATATTTTGAAAAGCAGCCTCGTCTACCCTGTGCTGATAATTTGCAAATTATGCATTAAAAAATTTAGCGATTGTTGCTTTTAAACCAATTAATAAAATTATTCAGTTATTTATTATATAGCCATAATTTTCTTCTAATAATGCAAAAGGAAAAATGAAATCATTATTTGTAACTAGCTACGTAAGCATTTTGCCGAAGTATATGATTAGCATTAATAATGTACTACTACTGAACAGAGTTTTGTTATTTGAGAAATTATCATTTGTTCTATATAAATAGCAAGAAAATAGCATTGTTCTAGGGCGTAAGAAAAGGGCGATATTGTCACTTAAAGATAATAATCATAATCATAATAAGACTAATAAATATGTTTTTTCATAAAAGACTATAATGCGATCAGAAATAATTATTTATCATACTTATATACATGAAGATATAGAAATATAGAGATATAGAGATATTATATTACCATGCTTATATAAAAGACTGCTGCTCTTTCCAAATCACCCATAAAATATTTTCTTCTTGTAGATTAATCCGGTAAACACTCGTAGATTATAAATTATGCATAGGTGCCAACATTTTAATTTATTCCGGAGTATTGTTAAGTCTGACTTTATTCCGCACCACTTTATTTATAGAGAAATTTTCTCCAATATATAATTTCGATAAAATAAGAATAATTTACTCTTTAAAAATAAATGGTAAAAATAAAGGCGGGGCTTAAAATACTCCGGAATAAATTAAAATGTTGGCATCTATGATTATGCTGTCTTGTCAAATTACTTAACAATTGAACATGTGGGAGGAGGGAACCTTTTTTGGGCCCAAAAAGATTTACGATAAATAATATTTATAGGTAATAAGAATAGAAGTATACAAAAGGTATATATGTAAATACACTAATGATAATAATAATGATAATAATAATACTAATAATAAATAGAAAAAATCCATATTTTCAATTTTGTTTTCTGTTTTTATGTCTAGTGATTGGCAAAGAAATTTAATTTGTAACCGAACTAGCATTCTCATTGTATCAGAAAGCAGAAACGTGAAGAACTGTTTGTAGAAACCTGAGAAAGAGTCTATGTGAATTTTTCGCTGCAAAATCTTGCCAACTTCGCACAATTTTTATCACAATTTTTCACATTTTATGATTGCAATCCTATTAAAAAATTATAGATGGGATATTATAACGATATTTAAATAATATTTATTCAACATTCTTTATTTGTTTATATGCAAATAGTTATCGTCAAAATTTAAAATACATTACAATTTCTCAATGGTTTCTTTAAAATAAATGTTTTTTTACCAGCGTCTTCGCTCACAGCTTTTTCTATGGACAATATTCCTATGACGTCACAGTAGGTAAAAACGCCGAACACGTGGCCGATGTAATCGTCGGCTAGTAGCGTGTAAGCAGCGGTTTTGTAAGCAAATTAGATGCAAGATGCCGTCTTATTGTTAATGCATAACATTTTTCAGTCTAAATATTTCTCCAGTGAAACTTTGTAATCAGATATCTGTTCAAACAAGAACAAAAGAGAAATGTAAACAACTGAATTTAATGGTAAAGTTAAGACTATTCCATATCGTAAAATTTCAGAATATTTTATACATACGTATATATATATACATATATAATCAATCAAAGATAATAAAAATTAAACGCTTCAAAAAATGCGTAAAAAGTAAATCAATCATCACTTATGAATCATGAAACTAATGTCAATGTTTAAAACGAAAACAGCGAAGCCTATTGCGAACAAAATTAAGGATTATAAACAAATCACATTACAAATTGATAAACAGAAAAAAGGTGCCATTGATTACATTGGATATAGCTTAAATAATTAGAATTTCAATCACTTTAATAAGGGAATTTATTAAAGGGAACATCCATTTAAATTTGTTAACATCGCCACAGTTCACATGGCAATTTTTAATATTACATATGTTGATTAATATTAAATTATATTGCAAAAATTGGATTAAAAACAAAACAAAGGTATCACTAGATCACTCTTACTTCATTTTCATATAATCTGTAACTCTTATAAATAATACCGTAAGATAAAAATTTGCAGACCACAATGCTTTGCTGTGGTAGAGTTGAAGATTGTTTTCCAAAACAACTGATTTCCTATAGTCTCGAACCCAAAGCAGGAATATTGTCCATTGTTTTATTTTTATTGCTTATTATTTTATGGTGTAGATTATATTAATAAGTTATGTACACGAAATAAATAATTATAAATAACTCGCAATGACATATCTCATAAATCATATATTTAAATAGGAGGAATTTTTTCTCCTTTAAATAAATAAGATAAATAGTAATAAAAATAGTAAAAGCAGCTAATGCATGGATACGATATTTATAAGACATCTATATACAATTTCAGAAAGTAAGTATATAGAAAGAGTAATCTAGAATTAACACAAATTTAAATACAGAGACAGCTTAAAATTTTCTGTCTCAAACACTTAATCTAAATAAAAGTAATTTAAAACTTAAATGAATAATTTACTTATAGATATTCTAATTTAAGTTTTAAACAAATGTATATCTCAAACATTAGTATTAGGAAAAAATATCACAAATTCTCTGGCACAAATTTTTAAATTACATAGCGTATTGCATACTTGCCAGTATTCTACTTAATAATCTGTAAAATTATTAGCACCCGCCATTTTTTTTTTTAATCACATCAATCTTTTTTTACAGTATTTTTCTTCTTATTTAATCGTAATTACATTAAGAAAATTACTCTAAAAATAAAATGGTGTGGAAAAAGGGGCGGGTACCAACAATATTACAGAATACTAATTAGAATGTTTGCAGGTACGGTATTAACCTTTTACAACGATTAAAACTAAATCCTTTTAAAGATCTTCTCTCCCTCATATAATGTCCCTGCCTCCCGTCATCAAATTCCATGTTACTCTGTGAGAAAATATAGATACAGAATTACTTATCACCTAATGTCTTTCTTTTTCTTTTTAAATTCCATTTTCACTTTCTAATAATTCGCAACGTTCAGTGCCGAAGTTTCAATATTCTCCTAATTCTGAACAAATAATATCTCTGAGGGTTATCGAAGTGGGAGAGCTATCTCTTTAACGGTTGATCAAAATTGTGATGGCATAAACTAATAAATGTACTACTATAAAAGTAAAACTAATAAAAGTACTAATTCTGTGCTTCGGTAGCAACGCTTATTAAACAAAATATACAGAAACAATCTTGAATAACATTCAGTATAGGCAAATAGTGAAAATAGGCTTGCCTTTTAAAGGCATATGTCCCGCAAGAGGATATTTAAAATATTCTTTTTCAGCATCTATTTATTATGTGTTTGCAAGAAATACTTGAAGCAATTTTTGATTAATGGTTAATTTTCTAAACGAAACTTGATCAGCCTCCAATATTATAATATGCATCCTTAAAAAAAAAAAAAAAATAAATAAAAAAAAAAATAAATAATCTGGTGTGTTACTCACACGACCTTCTCTTACCTTGAAATTTAATGCTATAAATACAGATTAGAGATTACGAGGTAAGATAACGAGTACTGTTATGTACGCTTATGTTAAAACAATTAAATAAGGCTTCGGAACAGCTTTATTTGACAAATAATTTTATGTGAGGAGGGCTACCGCCCACTTAACCCCCTGTTTCGTTATTATACCTACATTTATGTACAATTCAAATCTGTTAATAAATTCAAAAGTTGATTTAAAATTTTTCAGAAAACTTTCACACGCAACATTCCTTTGAAACTTATTAATCTTTATCAAACTTTTTTAGTAACAAACGTATTAACTTTAAAATACAACATTTAAATCGGCTAAAATTCTTTGTTTTTAAGTTACTCTATGTGACACAGACAAAAATGAAGCGTCATAAACTTGACTTCGGTATTCACGAAGCCTCAAAATGTATAAATATACAAAAAACTAAGCAATGAATATTTAGCTTAAAAAAATATATGTATATTAACCATATGGCCACGAGGAATTAATTTCAATTCCTGAGCACCTCTCCTGGTCATATTATAGTAAAGTACTTCCACTAACATTAAAAAAAAAATAATAATAATTAAAAAAAAAATGGCTTAAATATTGGCAGCCCTGAATGTACACATTACATGGTGCACATAAATATAATTTGCCATTAATAACACACGGCACAACCTGAAATACACTTCCATCAATTTTCAAATATTCTCGCACAATAATCTAGTTCTTTTGTGTAGCCCTGTAGACGAATAGTGAATGATTTCCATACCATTATTCTACATGAAACATGTTTTTACGCTTATACAAAATATATATTCGTTTTATTTTGTTTAGTACCGTCTACATATGTTAAACTCTATTTACCTATAATTTCCCCCATAGATATAATGCATTTGAGTTACTACTGGGTATACCTGTACACGAACCATTTGCTTGATCCCAATGAAAAGTTTAGTTTAGCATTCATATATGATACACATATGATACACATTTAGAATACCAAGTTTAAAATTTCTGTTTAAATTTGTTCTTGAGATATGCTAATAACAGACACACACAGATCAACCGCTAAAAACCTGATTTTTGGATTCAGGGAACTTCGAAACGAGTAAATACAACAAAATCTCGATTTCGAAAATTTTACCCCAAAACAATACTTTCTCTACGGTATGGGTAAGAGAAAGTAAAAAAGAAAGCATGGAGGTGAAACACTCTTACAGATTAGTGTTGCATATCTCAAACAAAAGCTAATCTAAATAGAGTACAGAAGAAAAATGTTCACATCGAATGCATCACATGGCCATTTAAGTTCTAATTTTAGATGCAAGTGTAGAGGGAAGAAGGAAAAAAATATATTTTTTTCTAGATTTGAACATTTCTCTCATAAACATGGATGGTGTCCGCACAAAAGCTAAGGGTATATTCCAAACCATCGTCAATGGATCTAATACACGTGTCTTGTGTGATACTGAAAGCCACTTAACCCTTTGCGGCGCAGGGTAATTCGGATCATTTAAATTGCACTGCCACCGAAATTTACGAACAAAATTAAAATAAAAGAAATTTTAAATTTTCAGGTTAAAATAAAAGGGCTTTTTTCTGCTATGTTATAAATGTAAATTTTTGCTAAAAATTTTCCGGGGTGAGTTTTTGCTCTTGAGAATTAAAGTTAGGTGTTCCATCAGCGGGAACACTGCGACTGAGAGGGTTAACCTCATACTCAACCACTTTTATTAAATAAAGTTTTACATTATTTAACAAAAACGATGCAGCTTTGGTGCGATATTAAATACACTGAACCTCAATCCACATGTGTAGCACAATCAAGCTATGCGATTCATTTGAAATTTATAATTTTGCTGACTATGATAGCTACCCTTTAATAAACAAATGTATGACAAAAAATTATTAATAATAAGAAATCAATATTAATATTCAATTATTAATATTTAATATTTATGATTAATATTCAACAATTAATGGTAAAACAATAAATAGCAAAAGAAATATGCAGAAATTAAGAAATGCCTCAAATTTTCCTTCAATCTTGCATAGAGGAAAAAAAAAATAGAATCTCTCCTTTATATTCCATTGAATAAAGTTTATTAAATACTTTTATTAAATAAAGTTTTACATTATTTTACAAAAACGATGTAGCTCTGGTGCGACATTAAATCCACCCAACCTCAACCCACATGTGTAGCACAATTAAATTACGCGATTCATTTGAAATTCATTATTTTGCTGACTGTAATAGCTACCTTTTAATAAACAAATATGTCACAAAAAATTATTAATAGTAAGAAATCAGCATTAACATTCAATTATTAATCTTCATTATCTATAATCAATGTTTAACAATTAATAATAAAACTATTAATAGCAAAACGAATATGCAGAAACTAAGAAATGCCTCAAATTATTCGGCAATCATACATAGAAAAAATAAAAATAAAATAAAAATGGAATCTCTCCTTTTGAAGGGAAAAGAACACAATACATATGCGGAAAAGATATTTCGAAAATTTACTTTTGTAAACGTCGAACTATATATATTTTATAAAGAAAAATGAGACAAATCTTTCTTATATAAGTTAAGATTTGTATTTCTAGTCACGCATACAGCATTAAAGAAATCATAGCTGTGCATTTTGATACATTGTTGCCGGTTTGAACAAATGCTTTTATCGTTCTTCATTTATTTATGCTTCTATAAACTAAGATATAGGGCAGATTATCATGAAATAGTAGAAAAAAAGAAAAAACTACTTTAATCTCATTTACTATGTTAAAAATGTTTTTGTGACAAGATTTAATTAATAGTTACCTGTAAAATTTAGTGTACAAGATAGAAAAGAATACTAATAAATAGAGTCCCGTCTATTTTTCCTTAATTTTTCCACCACTGTATGTATATAGCAATCAACATTGCCAACAGTACAATAATTATCGTACGTATAATTGCTAAGTCTCTGATTTAGGCAAAAACTTCATACCAGAAATTTTCTATAATAAATTTCACTTCATTTAACCACGGAGAGTTACTTTGAAATATTTTCATTAAAAAATCCTGGTGTGAAAACATTTAAAAATTACAAAAGTTGTCAAATATTAACGTGCGATTGGCCACGCTGATAACAATTACAATACCTGCCAACGTCCTAATTAATATTCCGTAGTATTGTTAGTCACGCCCTTTTTATCAGACCAATAATTTTTTAGAGTAATATATGCAATATCGATTAAATAAGAAGAAAAATACTCTAAAAATATACTGGTGTGAAAAAATAGGCGTGGCTAACAATACTACGGAATATTATTTAGGATGTTGGCAAGTATGATAATTACCTTTTAATTAATCTCGAAAACATACTATAGGAGATTACTATATAAATATAATGGTGGAAGAGTCAGTTAATCAATACGGACCGTAGCAATCCTGAAATAGTAATTGAAAAAATGCAATCCTAAAACGTCTTCAGAGATGACACATTTCCACCTTTTTTACTACTATTTTTTTCAGAAATCTTTGCCACATTTTTAATTAATATTTCATAGTAGTGTTAGTATTCGCTCCTTTCTCCACACCACTTTATTCTTAGAGTAAATTTCTGCAAATATAATTATGATTAATTAAAAAGAAAAATACTCTAAAAAAAGACTGGTGTGAAAAAAATGCGGTACTACGGATAAAAATACTACATAATATTAATTAGAATGTTGGCAGGTATGCACTTAATAAACTGAATCCTTTACCAGTGGAGTTTGAAATGCCCGCCCTTTCTTTTCAGGACATTTTCAGTGGTGAAAAATTTTTGCCTTTTATACTACCACTATTTTCATACAAAAATCTTTACCATATTTTTGTAGTAATGCATAGTAATTAAACAGGATAGAGATAGTTGTTTGAGAATATGGGGGGGGGGGGAGTCGGAAATTTTTCATCCCTGAAAGTGTCCTGAAAAAAAGATGGAGTTATGCAGTTGTTAGGCCAAACCCATATTTCAACTACAATTATGATTTTCAAACCAAGCAAACTAAATTAAAAATACTGTGAACGTGAGAAAAATAGCAATAGAAGCTTTTTAAATTGATTTTTAGTTCGTAGTTATTACTGGGCAACATATCCAAAATTGAAATAATAAGAAAACAACACAGAACTGGCGTTTTTAAGTATTACGTTCAAAACTTTGAATAAATACCATAAAATGCAATAATCTCGTAACAATTGTTTCGACCCGAAACAATTGTTACGAGATTATTGCATTTTATGGTGTTTATTCAAAGTTTTGTTTGTAATATACAAAACTGGGCAAAATCCGTCTGCTGAAGCACCTTGAAAAACAAATTATAAAAGGCTGATTGAGTAATGTGTAGATATCATATTTAGATGTTGTGTTTATTGCAGTTGTTATTCGGCTGTTATTTATTTATTTATTTTGGGGGGACGGGAAGGGTAGCAGGAGAGGGTTAACTATAGCATTATAAAAACTAATTTAAGTTTTATTTTATTTTATTTTTTATTTTGAAACAGCAATTTACAATTAAGCTTTTTAAGAGTATGTAGGAAGTTTTAGGTAAACCGAAAAATGATGCAAAGAACTGAGAGACAGCAAAAAAAGAGGGACAACAATGCATACTTGCCAACCATGTCATTAATAACCGTACAATTGTTAACGCCCCCTGAAAAAACGCTCCTTTTCTCACACCACTATATTTTTAGAACTATTCTCTCCAAATGTTGTCACGATTAATTAAGACTAAAATTACTCTAAAAAATTATAGGTGGGAAAAAAAAGGCGGGTACTAAAAATTGTACGGTTCATAATGAGATGGTTGGCAAGTATGACAATATTAAATGAAATCTGGTCAAGTGTGCTAGAATCCATATCCTCGTTTCATTCTGACTGTACTCTACACTGTTAATTTACAGACGTAACAGCTGAAGAAGGTAATGTTGATGAATTGCATATATTTGCTACGAACATCATCTCAGAAATGGTAGGCAAAGATGTATTTAGGTATTCTGATAAAAGGCAGGCTAAAGTTAAAATTTTAGGATCTGCTAGCGCTGTTTGCAGTAAAGATGATTTATAACAATATGACTAACTTTATAACTCTAAGTATTATTGTTTTAAGATGTTATTATTTTTGTTTTGTTGCTGACAAAGTTAATGTTGACGAGTTACGATTGTTTGGCACGAATATCATATCATTTCTGAGATGACATTTTGAGATGATAGGGATGGAATTATTTTAGTATTCTGATAAAAAGTAGGCCAAGGTTAAAATTCTAGGATCTGCTGGCATTGTCTGCAGTAAAGATGATTTAGATATAGAGATGGATCCAGTACTTTTTCCAAGGAAAGATGGCTGTTGCCACTTATGCTGATATGAATCTGGTTGATATAATATGTTATGAACTTTATGCATACCTTCTTATATGAAACATAAAAACAATTCAGGAAAGTTGACAATTCGTAGTAAGTGGAAACAATACTTAAATATTTCAAGTATTTTAATAATGAAAAATCTGACAGCGTGGAAAGTACAGAAAGTTACGTTTTGGATAGTGGATCTTTTTTACATTAAATTTCGTGGTACTACAATATTGACACATACGAAAACACTGCTAAGTCGTATGTTGATTTTTCCTTTAAAAATATAGAATAATCTTTTTTTATTTTTGTTGGCTGCATGGGTTTCCTACAATCAAGTATGCGGATCACAGGCCAGTAAAGATGTTAATTTTAGCCCATGCATGAAGTTTGCCAGCAAAATGAACAGCTCCTAGTCATTGGAAAAAACAAGAAAGCTATAATTTCTCTCATAGGTGACTTCTTAAAGAAACAAGGTTGTAGGCTCATAACTCAGATGGGGATACTTATGTGAACATTGTTTGTTTCGCAAGAACCTGTTCATACAACTATGAAAGGGAAAGATACCGATTACCTGATTCTGCTTCTACTACGCAGAGGATAATACATTCAATTTGTACTACCGTTGGGACATAAGGCGGGAATCAACTCGAAATCTAATGTATGATGTTCTGAACACACAATTTCTATTAGGTCGTGAATGCTGTAACTCGCTTCTGTTTTCGCATGCTTTCACAAGCTGCAATACCACATCCAGAATTTTTTCATTTCGGAAATACTCAGAATTTGTTTAAAAGAGACAGAGCGCCGCTCTGTTGCAAAAATAGTTTGCTCTGATTCATGCTCACATTCAGATATCACTGTCACTGGTAGAAAAGCAACGCTTCTTTTGTACTTATTGCCGGTCACTGGAGGAACGAACAGTCAAACTGTTCCACCAAGTGTTAGAAGTGAAGGTAATCAGAGCAAAATCATTTGTTACACTGGAACATCTGTCTTCAGTCGATTCTTCGACAAATATCATAGCATAGCTACCAACTAGCACGATTTTTTGCTACTGGAAATTTTTAATAAGTTTTTCTGCAATCTTCTGCGATTAAACTTGATGATTTTTTTTTTTTTTTTTTTTTTGCAAAGAAATGGTGATGTTAAAAAAACGTGCAATTTGGCACCTATGTCATAGCTATCAAGCGTACTTATAAATAAATATCTGGAAAGATATTTAAAAAAATCAAGCTAGGAGAATGGGATTGGTATAAAATAAATAAATAGATAACTCGTACATATACAATATTCTGCGACTAACCATCAGCGCTAGATTATTTACAATTCAATATGATACGATGTTCCTACACAAAAAAACTGAGCTAAATTACGATGAGAATGCAAGCGTAATAGCCTGCTCTGTTTAACAGCTTGTAAAATGCGTCAAATCAAAGTGCATGAAAACAACAGCAGCTATAAATATGATAAAAAAAGATTAATTAAAGTTCTTTTCAGAAGCATTTCTGAAACTAAAAACATTTTTTAGCGACAATTTGATGTATGTACTGTTTGAGATATGTATATTGTTTAAGATGTGTATACTGTTTAAAATATAGTGTAACCATATTTCCTAAGACTAGCAGTGAGGACGAGTCTAAACACTTGGAGGGATGCCAAATTGACTGACAGCTGGAATTATTTTCTTTTATTTTCTTTCGTTAGACTCATTGAGTCTGCACTTGCGCAGATGCTCCCATAGTCGCAAAAAATATGGTTAAAAATTACATCCTGTATACGATGTGCACTTTTTAAAATGTGCTGTTTGAGATATGTATATTGTTTAAGATATGTATACTGTTTAAAATCTGTCCTGTATTCGATGTGCACTCTTTAAAATGGGTTGTTTGATATATGTATATTGTTTAAGATATGTATACTGCTTAAAACATGCCCTGTATACGATGTGCGATCTTTAAAATGTGTTGTTTGAGATATGTGTATTATTTAAGATATGCATACTGTTTAAAACATATGGTGTATACGATATGCACTCTTTAAAATGTTTGTTTGAGATATGTATATTGTTTAAGATACGTATACTATTTAAAACATATCGTGTATACGATGTGCGATCTTTGAAATGTGTTGTTTGAGATATGTATATTGTTTAAGATATGTATACCGTTTAAAACATGTCCTGTATACGATGTGCGATCTTTAAAATGTGTTGTTTGAGATATGTGTATTATTTAAGATATGCATACTGTTTAAAACATATGGTGTATACTCTTTAAAATGTTTGTTTGAGATATGTATATTGTTTAAGATACGTATACTATTTAAAACATATCGTGTATACGATGTGCGATCTTTAAAATGTGTTGTTTGAGATATGTATATTGTTTAAGATATGTATACCGTTTAAAACATGTACTGTATACGATGTGCGATCTTTAAAATGTGTTGTTTGAGATATGTATATTGTTTAAGATATGCATACTGTTTAAAACATATCCTGTATACGATATGCATGCTTTAAAATGTGCTGTTTGAGATGTGTACTGATTAAATACGTTCAAAATATTGTGGAAAAACTAGATTTCAACACAAAAATGTACATTACGTTGTCTTTGCCTTAATTTAAGAAAAAATTCTCCGCCATTTTGAAATTCATTTTTTTGGGGTATTCACGTAGTAGAGTTTTATCTGATTTTAGATATGTTGTTCAGCAATGATTACTGATAAAAAAATAATTCAGAAAGCTCCTGTCGGAAATTTGACCACTTTCATGCAATCGTTATTGGGGGTATTGTCAGACCATAGCCTCCTAAACTAGATGCCTTACGCGTGGTTCGGAAACTTCGCAACAGTTCAGTCGATAGACAGCACCTCCTGATATAAATTACGTGAATTTTTTACTCAACTGTCACCAATAATTTTAAGAAGGGGTATATGTTATATGTAATGGACGTTTCATCGATTCTATTCGCCTCTTATGTATATCAAATCTCCCTTTTAAAAATTTTGGTGTCTGTTGAATAAAAAAGTCGCTCAGTCTGCACCAGATAGCGCTGTCTATCGCTTGAACTGCTGCCAAGTTTCCGAGTCACGCGGAAGGCATCTAAGTTTAGGAGGCTATGGTCAGACAGAAAGATTGATTTTTCGACCAGCAAGAAGCGAGACACTGAAAAGATAGTTCAAATTGTTCCGTTCTGTAAAAACGTGTGGAACCCATATATCAGGTTTCTAAGTGCATCCAATTTCTTTAAATGACAAAAAATATACAATTACCAATACGTAGCCTTTGAATTATATTTTTGGCATAATCTATGGATTATAATGGCGTAAATCCTTATAGAAAATCATCGAATCCTTACCTTCGAAATTGATCGCGAAATTTTTGAATTACTTAATATATTTATTATAACTACCATATTTTATTCCGTGACATTGTTAATTATTTGTCTTTTACTCATACCACTTTTTCTGAAAAGTAATTGTCTTCTTATTTAATGGTAATTACACATTGGAGCAAATTACACTACAAAGAATGTGGTGTGGAAAGAAGATAGGTAGTGATAACGCTATGAAATAAATTAGAATTGCTGACATCTTTATTAATGTAGCAATTTAAGTAAAAAATATCATCTAGAATTTAAAATGTATTAATAATGCTATTTTAAAATATCACTTGGACGAAATCTCATTTATGGCAGGGTCTTACAACTTATATGGTTTGAAAAAGAAAACTTTATTCACAGTGCACCGGAAAGTTCTAGGATGTGCTGGGTTCGTCTCAGGTCCTTTAGTCGTTTGGTGTTTTCCGTAGTTTTCTCTGAAACTACCGTAAGTACGGGCGAGGACCCTTTAGAAAGACCCCACACGAAGTGAACTCCTCCTTTAGAGCTAGAACCCTGGTGTAGTCAGTCGACCTTATCATACCTGCCAACATCCTTATTAATATTCCGTAGTATTACGTGACCCGCCTTTTTTTCACACTGGTACTTTCTGAAAGTATTTTTCATCTTATTTAATTGCAACTGCATTTGAAGAATATTATTCTCCAAATTTACTGATGGGAGAAGAAGGGCGAGATCAGTACCACTAAATATTAATTAGGATGTTGACAGGTATGGCCTTATTCACAGATGACAACATTTTAATTTATTCTGGAGCATTTTTAGCCCCGCCTTTATTTCATACCATTTTATTTTCTTAAAAGTAATTAATTTTCTTATTTTATCGTAGTTACATATTAGAGTAAAGTATTTTATAAATAAAATGATGTGAATTAAAGGCGGAGCTGAAAATGCTCCGGAATAAATTAAAATGAATAGCTGCCAATATTTTAATTTATTCCGGAGTACTTTTAGCCCCGCCATTATTTCGCACCACTTTATTTATAGAAAATATTTTTTCAATATATAACTTCGATCAAATAACAAAAAAATACTTTTAAAAAATAAGTGGTATGAAATAGAGGCGTGGGTAAATTTACTCCGGAATAAATTAAAATATTGGCAGCTATGAAAATGTTGTCAACTGTTCCTTATCCCATGCAACCATAACTGATAAATTTTGTTGTATTAACTTAAATAATTAACACCAGAAATTAATCTTAGACAATATTTATTTAAAAATAAAAAAATAAAAAGGTAGTATTAAAATCTTTATAAGTATTGTCCACAACAAATTTCCGAAGTCAATTGCTTAACTATATTCCAGTTCATTTGATATTTAAAATTACTTGATTTTAAAAACGGTGTTACATATTAATTTTTATAATATAGCTTTAAATCTAAAATATTTTTTTTTAAATGAGCAGAAAAAAAAGTATATATTCTAAAAGGAAAGGAATGTTTTTTTCTAGTCACTGAAAAGCAAAACTTTTTCAGTTAATTCTGACAAATAAGATATAGTTTATCTAAAAGAAATTTCTAAAATCATTAAGATTTAAACATAAAGATTTTTTTTTTAAACTAAATGAAAAGAATGTCGAAAAACTTAAAAGACGAAAAAAAACTATTGTCAAATAAGTCTATTCTAGATGACTTGTTAAAGGAAGGAAAAAATTGTAGAAGGTTTTTTTTCTAGGTAGGAGTACTTTTAAATCTTAAATCTTATTATTTTAAACTTATTTTTCAGTTACGAAAGTTTTAGAGTGTCCTTTTAAAATAACAAAGTTTAAATCTCAAAGTTTTTAAGAAACCTAGTTTTATTTTTTAAAGATTTATGTTTATTTAAGTTAAGACTTTATTTAGAAGTACTTTAGTCCAAAACTTCGTTAAATTGGAGTACGTGTCCTGGACACTACTATTAATCTGTGAAAGTAAAAGGAAAAAAAATATTAGTAGAACTTCTTTTTTTAGTTCTGACTTTCTACATAAATCATAATTTTTCTTTTAAAAAATAAATTTTTGAAATTCTCAGGATTCCTACCGCTTATAGGTTATAATCTGTTAGTTTTAAAGAAAAATATTCTGAAATATTCTGTATGTATATAATTTTCTACATAATATTTTAAAATTATTCAGCTACATCTATGTTTTTCTACTCTCACATAGCTGTCAATATTTTAATTTATTCCGGAGTACTTTTAGCCCCGCCTTTAATTCGCACCACTTTATTTAATGAAATATTTTCTTCAATATATAACTTCGATAAAATAAAATAAAAAAAATTCTTTAAAAAAAAGTGGTATGAAAAAAAGGCGGGGCTAAAATTACTCCGGAATAAATTAAAATATTGGCAGCTATGCTCTCATTCGAGTAAAAAATTATTTGCTGAAAATGGGTAATTTAATTTTTGTTGTCCACAATATAACTGAGTTTGTCCTTCATATGTGTAATAATAGTCAGGGCGCTGGAAAAAAAAAAGTAAGTATATACTTAGCATAAATTCACATTTCTGAATGCGCATATTTAGATATAAATTTCAATGTTAGAAAAGACAATTTTGTTCCATAGCATTATTTAGATAATAAATTTAAATATAATGACAGGGCTCGAAGTCTGTACCTTTTTATAACCCCTTAACGCGCGGTGTCCTCGCCACGAGGACGCAAAATTTAAGATCCAGCTGCCAAATTTCATCCCGGAAATATTTTAGCAAAAATTCACGTTTATAACATATCAGAAAAGGCCGATTTTTTAAACCTTAAAATTTAAAATTTCTTTTAGTTTAATTTAGTTCATGAATTCCGGTGGCAGTATAATTTAAATGTTTCAAATTGTCTTGCGCCGCAAAGGGTTAAAGGAATTTTCAGGGATAAGAAATTTCCGTCTTTTTTGCTACCAGAATTTTTATACAAATCTCTTGCAATATATCTTAATCCTTTTTAATCGACACATTAGTGTAAAAATTACGCTAAAGATTTCTGAATGAAAACAGTGGTTAAAAGGAAAAAAAGAAATAAAAAAGCAGGAATTTCTTATTTTAGAAAATGCCCTGAAAAAAGGGTTATGTTTTGTTATGTTTTACAGAGACTCCGAGCTCTGCAGAAGCTTTTAATCCCTGCACAGTTTTTTTTCTTTTTTTTTTTTCTTTATTACTTTATATTTCAATTTATACCACTATTGCTATATCGCGCAGAAAAAAAAAAAAAAAAAAAATGAGTATCATTTGTTTAAACTCGGATTATTTTCTATTTTCTTCTTAAAAAAAAAAAAAAAAAAAAAAAATCCGAGCTCTGATACCAATCTTGCTGAATCTTATGTAAAATCACCTCCTGAAACTGAATGTCACCTCCATTTTGCACAATTACCCACCTTTTTTGCGGGACGCCTCCCCCTCCCGAAATGTTTATCACTGTTCGGTAATTTTATAGCCATGAATTTTATTTAATGGGTAGAAAAAGATTAGTTTAACTGTTAAAAACAAAAAATATAAGGTATAATAAATAATAATAATAATAATAGATTAATAAAAATATAACAAATGTAATTTCTAATTTTAACGGCGAATCCCCCTCCTAAATTTCCTCCTTTGCTACAAATGTTCATATTTTAGAATTTTTTTTCATCTCTGTCGACCTTCAGAAAATATTTAACTGTTAAAAAGATCCTTTACTCCTTTCCAAATCAAATTTATAGCCATAAAATTGCCGAACTTTGATAAAAATAGGTTGACATCCCCAAAAAACAGTGGGTGATGGGACAAAATGGACATCATATTCGGATTCAGGAGGTCATTTTACATAAGAATTTGCATGAATGGTATTGGGGCCAATTTTTGTGCCTGCACGGAAATTGGCCTCCTTATTCTTTTATAAATATTCTTACTGCTCGTAATCTTCCTATGAGTTTTGTAATGCTATCCTTAAACTCTCTTATTTGTGCAGAACTTTATTTTGTATTTTTATGTTATCTGTTTCCCTTTGTCAGTAAAATTGATTTTCAGAGCCAGTGTTGCCAGATCTGTCGGATTTTTAATTTAATAATCATCAATAATTTTGAGAAATGATATTTGATGAACGTAATGGACTATCAATCTTCGAAGATATAAGGCAAACGTTGCTATTAAAAGTTATTGGTAATTATTGAATAAAAAATCCGCCAGATCTGGCAACACTGTTCAAGACATCCCTCCTCTTTCAGCCTGCATCTTTATGCAGAGGAAGATGCGTGATTTTGATCACAAGTGCTTCCATCCCTTAACGTTGGAAGTCGAAGAAGTCATATTATTTTATTAATATTATTAGAAATGAGCAACTTTTTTAAAATACCGGTGCCAATTTTTACAAATTCAGGGGGTCGTACTCTCCGCCCTTTTTTCAGGACACTGTGAGGGATAAGAAATTTTTGCCTTTATTGATTTGTCACCACTAATTTCATGCCGAAATAATTAAAGTATAAAGTGTCGTAATTTTATAGGAGAGAGATTATTGTATAAAAATTGTGGTAGCAATAAAGTCAGAAATGTGTAATCCCTGAGAGTGTCCTGAAAAAAAAAGGGCGGGTAGTACGACCCCTGTAAATTGTTGACCAGTTGCTGAGTTGACCAATCAGATAGCATCTTACGTCACTATCGTATTTTTTCGACAAAATTTAATCGTAACTGGACCATGTTAGAGAAATATTATAGAGATAAATTGAAAACTGATATACACTTTTATAGGCTTTAGAGATGTAGGATTGATTCCACCATTTCTCTTTATTTAAAATTAGTCTAGAATGGAATTTAAAATTTAAGGTAATAGTTTGTATTTTTTCAAATTGTATAGAAAATTTGCTATATCATTTTTTGAACTTTTATTTATTTATTTATTTATTTTTTAACATCATTGAAATTATTTATGAATGAGATTTCTGTATACCTATGTATAAAAAGGTATCATAAAATGAATGAAAAATGCTAGCATCTGAACTTACTTTATCATGTTCATAAGATCGTAAAAACGGTTTATGACTTAGAACGAAAAAAAGAATAAATGAAGTCAATATATTGATTGGTTCATTTATATTTAATAAACAAATCTATAAATATATACTCTCTTTTCTTAACTGTATATGTGTAAAAGTTTCAATTTAGTAAATACTGCTATTCAATTATTGAGAATCCTTATTAGATTTCGTTATTAAATAAAATTTTGCAAATAAACTACATCTAGAAAAATTGTTTGAGATGACAATATAAAAAGAATCAATAATATGTAAAACTAAAATATAAATTATTTATTTATTTTTTTTATTTTATCTAACTGTATTTCGAATTTATCATTTATGACACTGTTTTAATCTTGAAAACTTTAGTGATGCTTCTCTTAAACCTTTTTATATATTTTTTTTTATTTACTTTAATATTAATTTATGGTACTATGGTTCATTTAAAGGTATAATATCAGAATTTTAAATTTATTTCTTTTATTTCATTTTGATAATTCTTATAGGTTTAAAAAGACATTCTTAAGAAGAAAATTTAAATTAAAAAATGATATATTTATATTTGTTTTCGTCCAAAAGTAGAAAATTAATACGTTGAGCGCTATGCGAATTTTTAAGGAAATCACCGTCAGGCCATGCGCGCGGCTCAGAAGCGCTGGTATTGCGGCATAGCAATGCGTTTTTATGTTTACCATGTTTCAATAAAATCCATTAAAATGCCTTAATGATATAATCCTGTGCCAAATAAAAATTAAGCAAATTTTAATTAAATTTTCATTAATTACTTAAAACAATGTTTTTTTTTTTTTTTTTTTTTTTTGTTTTTTTTTTAACTTTCATATCATATTTTACACTGTCAGCCACTGGTTGTTAACGCGGCCTAAATGGAAATTTCAGTGTCAGCTACCGATGGATGACGTGGCTTTCAACATTTTAAGTATATTTAAAATAGGTTTAGAAGAAAAAAGAAAATTTAATTATTTCAATAGAATTAAAAAAAAAAAGAAAGAAAGAAAGTTCAAAATAATTAATAAAATATATTGGACTAGTAAAGAACGTTGTTATTTGTTGTTGTTCATAACAATATTGCCAGTTTTTACGCTTTTTTATTCCTGTTCCACCACTAAATTTTAATTGTAATGGTTATGTAATAAATTCGAAAATAATTAATCCATTGTGCGTATAAAATATCACTTCTTAGAATTATTGTCGATTGAATAAAAAAGTCGCAAATTCTAGCCGCACTGGTTCACAATAACGCTTGGAAACCCCGATCCTGACAGTGAAAGTACTTAACGCATAGCTGCCAACATCCTAATTCATATTGCGTAGTATTGTTAGTACCAGGCTTTTTTCTTTCTTTTTTTTCACACCTGCCTTTTTTAAGAGTATTTTTCTTCTTTTTTAACCGTAATCACATTTCGAGAGAATTACTCAAAGTTAATTGGTGCGGAAAAAGGGGCGGGTACTAACAATACAGCAGAATATTAATTAGGATATTCGCACCTATGCTAATATGCTAACGAATATACTACCTTAACCCCTCAACGCGCGGCGTCCTCGCTGCGAGGACGCAAAATTTAAGATCCAGCTGCAAAAATTCATCCCGGAAATTTTTTAGCAAAAATTTACGTTTATAACATATCAGAAAAGGCCAGTTTTTCAACCTTAAAATTTAAAATTTCTTTTAGTTTAATTTAGTTCATGAATTCCGGTGGCAGTATAATTTAAATGATCCGAATTGTATTGCGCCGCAAAGGGTTAAAAAATGCTTGCAAATTTTTCCCTAAAACTGATGCTGTGCTGAGTAGTAAAGATGTATATTTGCATAATGATTTCGTACTTTCCATAGTTTGTTCTCACTGAACGTTATTAGATATTGCTAGTTAACACTTTCGCGAAAGCATGCTTTTGTTTCTCTGAGGCTACGTTCCGCCTTTGGGCGTTATTCTCTAAAGCTACATTATTTTAGAACAAAGTCCCTAACAACGCACTTGTCCGCAATACATCCTGAAGATGTTCAGAGGATGTCCATAGACGTCATTTTCATCCATAGGAGGTCCTGAGGATGTCCTTTGGTGGAGATGTGCTGTTAGGGAGTTTTCTGTATCCATATTTATGTTAAAAATGAATATACATAAAATTATACTCTTTCTAATTAAAGTATTTGTATCCATAGTATTTTGATTGTACAGTCGGGAAAAAAAAAAAAAACGCAGCACTCGATGTAACTCCGTTGCTAATCAATGCACAAAAATGTAATAGGTATCATTCGACGGGGAATTGAGAGTAGATTCAGAAAATGAACGGAAATTTTGAATTAGGGGTCGTCTGCATATTAAAACGCTCACCAACTTTGATTTTTTCAATGGTAATGCCCCATTTTTATTTTATATTTGAATTCCTGGGATCGTGACAATGCGAAAAAGTATATTGGTTGTATATTTTACTTATTTTTTCACAGAGTTATAAGCGATCAAAGTTTGAAGGTGCTAATGTTAAATTCATATTTCAAACTTTTATTAATATCTTCATAAAAAATAACTTGGTCGATATAATTTTTTTTTTACGAGATACAGTGAAGAAACCCAAACATAATCCATCGTTACTTTTGATTCTGAAAAATATTTTTAATTCTGAAAAATATTAATAAATTCATATTCATAAAAATTATTAATTATGACCTATATTAATTTTTACATAAAATGAATTCTAATGCTGAAAAATATGGGTGTGCAAATTTGCAGCTCATTCCAGTTATTAGTTTTCGAGATATAAATAAATCTTTCTTTTGGAGTGGTTTAGGGGGCCGTCACTTAAACATTTTGAATGAGATAACGAAGCAAATCTTGAAAAATAATGGAGAAAATTGAGCAAAATATTTTTATTTTTTATTTACGGGTCAAATTACAACAACATCAAATGCAAAGAAATGAAACAAAAATGTTGAGTTTTAGACATTAGTGTTAGTAACAAGAATTCCTGTTTTCTAAAGCCCCGCCTTTTATCGTTCTTCAAAACCAAACAATACAGAAACGAAAAGTGAATGTGACTTTGAGTATTCGTGTTAAACCCCTTATTTTACGTTGACAAAAATATACACGTGGTATTTACTTCATCGATTTAATGTGCAGAATAAGATTATTTTAACTGTTAAAAACAAAAAATATAAGGTATAGTAAATTAATAAAAATATAACAAATGTAATTCCTTATTTTAGCGGCGAATCCCCATCCTAAATTTCCCCCTTTGCTACAAATGTTCATATTTTAGAATTTTTCATCTTTGTAGACCCTCAGAAGGTATTTAACTGTTAAAATAATCCTTTACTCCTTTCCAAATCAAATTTATAGCCATAAAATTGCAGAACAGTGATAAAAATAGGGTTGCGTTCCCCAAAAACGGTGGGTGATGGGTCAAAATGAACGTCATATTCGGATTCAGGAGGTCATTTTACATAAGAATTTGCATGGGACCAATTTTCGTGCAGAGCGGTGTTATTATTATTATTATTATTATTATTATTATTATTATTTTTTTTTTTTTGAGTATTCTTACAGCCCATAATCTTCCTATAAGTTTTGAAATGTTATCCTTAAACTTCCGCATTTGCGCTTTAGCTCCAGAACTTTATTTTGTATGTTTGTTCTTTTATGTTATCTTTTCCCCTTTGCCAGTAAAATTGGTTTTCAGGATATCTCTACTCTTTCAGCCCGCATCTGTATGCAGAGGAAGATGCGTGATTTTGATCACAAGTGCTTCCATCCCTCAACATTCGAAGTCAAAGAAGTCATATAATTTTATCGAAAATTATTCGAAATGAACAACTTTTTAAAAATACCGGTGCCAGTTTTTACAAATTCTGGGGGTCGTACTCTCCGCCCTTTTTCCAGGACACTGTGAGGAATAAGAAATTTTTGCCTTTATAGTCACCACTAATTTCATGCAGAAATAATTAAAGTATAAAGTGTCGTAATTTTATAGGAGAGAGATTATTGTATAAAAATTGTGGTAGTAATAAAGTCAGAAATGTGTAATCCCTGAGAGCGTCCTGAAAAAAGGGCGGGTAGTACGACCCCTGTAAATTGTTGACAAATCAGATAGCATCTTACGTCACTATAGTATTTTTTTGACAAAATTTAATCGGAACTGGATCACGTTAGAGAAATATTATGTAGATAAATTGGAAACTGATATACACTTTTATAGGCTTTAGAGATGTCGGATTGATTCCACCATTTCTCTTTATTTAAAATTAGTCTAGAATGGAATTTAAAGTTTAAGGTAATAGTCTGTATTTTTTCAAATTGTATAGAAAATTTGCTATATCATTTTTTGAACTTTTATTTATTTATTTATTTATTTTTCTTAACATCATTGAAATTCTTTATAAATGAGATTTCTGTATACCTATGTATAAAAAGGTATCATAAAATGAATGAAAAATGCTAGCATCTGAACTTACTTTATCATGTTCATAAGATCGTAAAAACGGTTTATGACTTAGAACGAAAAAAAGAATAAATGTAGTCAATATATTGATTGGTTCATTTATATTTAATAAGCAAATATATAAATATATACTCTTTTTTCCTAATTGTGTACCTGTAAAAGTTTCAATTTAGTAAGTACTGCTATCCAATAATTGGGAATCCTTATTAGATTTCGTTATTAAATAAAATTTTGGAAATAAACTACATCTAGAAAAATTGTTTGAGATGACAATATAAAAAGAATCAATAATATGTAAAACTAAAATATAAATTATTTATTTATTTTTTTAATTTATCTAACTGTATTTCGAATTTATCATTTATGACACTATTTTAATCTTGAAAACTTTAGTTTTGCTTCTTTTAAAACTTTTTATGTATTTTTCTTTATTTACTTTAATATTAATTTATGATACTATGGTTCCTTTAACGGTTTAATATCAGAATTATAATCTTCTTTCTTTTTTTCATTTTGATAATTCTTATGGGTTTAAAAAGACATTCTTAAGAAGAAAATTTAAATAAAAAATGATACATTTATATCTGTTTTCGTCCAAAAGTAGTAAATTAATGCGTTGAGCGCCATGCGAATTTTTAAGGAAATCTCCGTCAGGCCACGCGCTGCTTGGAAGCGCTGGTATTGCGGCATAGCAATGCATTTTTATGTTTACCATGTTTCAATAAAATCCATTAAAATGCCTTAGTGATATAATCCTGTGACAAATAAAAATTAAGTAAATTTTCATTAAATTTTCATTAATTACTTAAAACAATTTTTTTTAATATCATATTTTACACTGTTAGCCACTGGTGGTTGACGCGGCCTAAATGGAAATTTCAGTTTCAGCTACCGATGGCTGACGTGGCACTCAACGTGTTAAGTATATTTAAAATAGGTTTAGAAGAAAAAAGAAAATTTAATTATTTCAATAGAATTAAAAAAAAAAAAAAAAAAAAGAAAGAAAGAAAGAAAGTTCAAAATAATTAATAAAATATATTGAACTAATAAAGAACGTTGTTATTTGTTGTTGTTCATAACAGTTGTGCCAGTTTTTATGCTTTTTTATTCCGATACCACCACTAAATTTTAATTGTAATGGTTATCTAATAAATTCGAAAATAATTAGTCCATTGTGCGTATAAAATATCACTTCTTAGAATTATTGTCGACTATTGCATAAAAAAGTCGTAAATTCTAGCAGCGCTGGTTCACAATAACGCTTGGAAACCCCGATCCTGACAGTGAACGTACTTAACACATAGCTGCCAACATCCTAATTCATATTGCGTAGTATTGTTAGTACCTGGCTTTTTTCTTTCTTATTTTTTTCACACCTGCCTTTTTTAAGAGTATTTTTCTTCTTTTTTAACCGTAATCACATTTGGAGAGAATTACTCTAAATGTTAATTGGTGCGGTAAAAGGGGCGGGTACTAACAATACAGCGGAATATTAATTAGAATATTCGCACCTATGCTAATATGCTAACAAATATATTACCTTAAAAAAATGCTTGCAAATTTTTCCCTAAAACTGATGCTGTGCTGTGTAGTAAAGATGTATATTTGCATAATGATTTCGTACTTTTTTTCCATAGTTTGTTCTCACTGAACGTTATTAGATATTGCTAGTTAACACTTTCGCGAAAGCATGCTTTTGTTTCTCTGAGGCTACGTTCCGCCTTTGGGCGTTATTCTCTAAAGCTACATTATTTCAGAACAAGGTTTTCTGTATCCATATTTACGTTAAAAATGAATATACATAAAATTATACTCTTTCTAATTAAAGCATTTGTATCCATAGTATTTTGATTGTACAAATGTGAATATTGGGAACAAGCCCTGATCATAACAAATGGGGACCCTGGGCAAAGATAAGTTCGGGGGCCCCTCCCAGCAAACTTGCTTCGCAAATTTTAGGGCAAATGAACTTTTTCTCAAACCCATGAAATAAATCAATGCACGTGCACCTGAAGGCTAACGCTTAACTAATTACAAAAATAACTGTAGAGCAGTACACCAAATCTAAACTAGATACAATAGAAGAGTATCGAATATACAGGGTGATCAATTTAAAAGAGTACCTGCTGGTTTTTCTTATTACCCTTAAATATGACGGATGTGGCAACTATCCTGACACTGAAGTATAATTGTTTGAACCTTGTTTAAGTGTGGGAGACAATTTCCAACACTGTTGGACTGTTACAACTTTATTTGTGAGGTTATTTAATCCTGTGATAATTTTATTTATGAAAAACAAAATTTAATTCAAATTTTTTACATTACCATTCCTACATTACATTCACATTATCATTTCATACGGTTTTCCAGAAAAGTCCTGCAAACATCGATGAATTAAAACAGATCATAACTGAAGAAATCTCGTCAATAACACCAACAATGCTGCAAAGTGTCAAAAAACTTGGTTTGACGTGTTCCTGTTTGTATTCAAAATGGTGGCAAACATTTTCAACATTTTCTGTAAGAAATGATAATGTAAAAAATTTGAATTAAATTATGTTTTTCAAAAATAAAATTATCACAGGATTAAGTAACACTGTGCGTCTCATTTCTGTTTTACCTCACAAATAAAGTTGTAACAGTCCAACAATGCTAGAAATTGTCTCACAAACTTAAACAAGGTTCAAACAATTATATGTCAGTGTTAGAATAGTTGCCAAATCCATCAGATTTAAGGGTAATAAGAAAAACCAACGGGTACTCTGTTAAACTGATCACCCTGTATATAACATATAAATAAATTTATATATATTTTTAAACATCTTCTAAAGAGGATAGTTGATTTTAAATTAATTACAATAACCTTTAACTTGACTCATATTCCAAGTATGAGGCAAGTTTTTGAAATTAAAGTTATTTTAATACCCCCCCCCCCCTCATTTTTACATTATTATAATTTAACAACATATTTTAAATATACTTGAGGATTTATTTATCTGTACATTCATGTTATTGGCTTTTTTTTTTTTTTTCATTATTTAACAATAAATCCATAAAGTGATACCCATATATGTTTAGAATATAGTTTAAAAAAACATTTGTTCAATAGACCTAAAAATACAGTAATTTTGAATTTCATTCTCAAATCAAATTTAAAAGAAATCTTGGGTAAAAATAAATAAATAAAATTACTTATGACTTTATTTTATTGTTAATGTATCCTAAATATTAAATTTGTTAATGTAACTTTAATTATATGCTATATGCATGATTACACTATAATATACAATCTTAAAAAATACTGCCTGCCTTGTTTAACAGTGTTTAAAAATAAAATATTTTATAATTACATAAACTGCTACAGAGAAATTCTTTTAAAATATTTATTTTTCATGAACAATTTTAAATGTTAAATTTATTTTAAAATAAAATACTCCTTATTTTAACTGACAATGAAAGATTTTATTATTATTTCATAAACTATTTCAATTAAAAACTAACTTAAATTCATTTAGAATTAAATACCCCAAAAAGGTCAGCATTGAAGATGCTTTAGCCCAGCAGGAAAACTAATCTTCTGACCTTTTCAAAATATTTAATTTTAATTCTAAATAGGTAAAGTTATATTTTACGATTTACCTATTTTATACAGTAAAAAGTTGCTTCATTGCCAAATTTTTGTCTCCATTTTACTTGCTATCTTTATACTCTGTATTTACACTAGACCTTCCCAAGCAATCAAAATGACTACTTTAGAGGGAAAAGTGGTAAAATACTTAAATAAAACTATTAATAAATGCACTTATATGCAAAGGTCGGTCACAAATTGCATCATTATAAATATATATTAAACGAAATTAAGAAGCAATCAAATAATTTCCTTGGACAATCTAGTGTTAATATAAGAAAATGAACAGACAAGAAATCTATAAAAATTTAATTATATAACCATTTATTTACTAAAATAAAACATAATAAACATTGCAATGAATAGTTATAAAATTATTAGTTACTTTTCATTTTGATCAGCTGTTAAAAGTTTCTTACCTTTTCTAACAACTACATATTTAAATAGAAAATAAAGCTGAAAGGCTTTCATTCGTGCTTTTTACATTGATTGCAGATGCAGATTACACACTTAAAAAACCAATTTTCAGTGATTGTCAATACACACTTAAAAAAGCAATTTTTCATTCAATGTACACACACTTAAAACAGTAAAAAATTATTTAAAAGATCACTAAAAAATAATTTAAAATCATATTTAATCAAAAATATTTTAGAATTTCCATAAATTCATGATTCAGGTTTTAATAAAAACCAAACCTATAATAATACATTTAAAAAAATAAATAAATAAAATAAAGTTTGTTTTTTTTTCTTGGGGAGGGGGGGCTTACAATAGAAAGTATAAATATTTATGCTTAATATTTTTTCACTGATTGCAGATATAATACATTTAAAAAAGGAATTTTTCATTCAATGTACACACACTTAAAACAGGAAAAAATGATTTAAAAGATCACTAGAATTAAAAATAATTTCAGATCATATTTAATCAAAAATATTTCAGAATTGGTATAATATTTCAGGTTTTAATAAAAAGCAAACCTATAATAATACAATTTAAAAATAAAGATTTTGAGTTTGGGGGATGGCGGGGAGGGTACTTACAATAAAAAATACAGATATTTATGCTTAATATTTTTTCACTTATTGCAGACTGAGATTACACACTTAAAAAAAGCAATTTTTCATTCAATGTACACACACTTAAAAAAGTAAAAAATGATTTAAAAGAGCACTGGAATTAAAAATAATTTAAGATCATACTTACTGAAAAAAATTTAGAATTTCCATAAATTCAGATTACATTAAAAAGCAAATCTATAATAATATATTTTAAAAATAAATAAAATAAAGTACTTTTTTTTTTTTGGGGGGGGGGGGGGGATTTAATATAAATTGGCAAATTAAAAAGAAAAAAAATAATAATAAATAAATTCACTTAGCAAAAAAATATTTACAATGTAGCAACTCACTTTTTTTCCGACATTTCATGCTAGCAAAATCCTGTATTATATCATTGTAATCCAATTTTTGAGTTAACTCTCCTTCAATACATAGAAGTGCCAAAGATGTTAGCCTTTCTTGTAAAATAGTTGAGCGCATAGGTGATTTTAATCTTTTTAATAGTGAGAAGGATCTTTCGCCAGAACAGTTTGACACTGGTAGTGTAAGGAAGATGCGAAGTGCACTTTCAACGTTAGGAAAAGTCTCGTCTAATTGCAAAATTTTTAGTTTCACAAGCATATCTGCAATATTATTTTCCTCTTCTACAAGAGAAGAAAATTGTTGTAATTCATCTGAGAACTAAATCTGACGGGTAACATTTTTGCAAAAATGTGGATTCAGCTCGAACGTTAGGTTTATCTTTTATTAAAGTTAGGCAAGCAAATTTTTTTATTGTGTTAGCATATGGTACTTTACGATTTGATAGATGCACAATTAATGAATCACAAATAGCATTATAAATATTTGTTCGGTATGCTTCACGAGGAGTGAGTTCAACTCCAGTGCTGTTAACTGCATGTGGATCTTTGCTTCTTGGCTTGAGTTTTTTTCGTGACACTTCATAATCAACGCCTTCTTCACAAATATCTCTGGCTAACTGCTCATACTGTTCAAAATTATCTCTCACATATTGAATAAAATCAATTAGAGACTGATACAGTGGAATAACTTGTGTCATGTTGATGGTTGATTTTTGGAGGACTACACTCGTATCATTCAACCTTTGCAAAAGTGTATCCCAAATAACAACATTAAGTGCAAATTCAAATCTTTTCATCTTTTTAAGAAGAATTTCTGCTTCTGATTTTGTAGAGCTATTTTCATTTATTATCTGAGCTTAATTTGGCAAGTGTCGATAAAATCATTTTATAATTTTTTCTTAAAGATTTCACAGCATGTGCATCAGCACACCACCTAGTTGCACAACGATTTTTCAAAGTGATAGGATCTGAACTCTTTTCCTTCAGCTCGTTGATCAATATTTGCCACCTGTGCGTTGATGAAGAAAGAAAGGTATAAATATACTGCACAAGAATTAAAAAATGCACTGCACCACTGCATGACTCAACAGCATTGACACCAACTAGGTTTAGTGAATGCGCTGCACAGGGAACAAATGCAGCAGCAGAATTGATCTTCTTAATTCGAGCTTGCAAACCCAAGTATTTTCCAGCCATGTTTGATGCATTATCATAAACTTGGCCACGGCAGTTTAAAATGCCAATACCGGCTTCCTTTAGAGTTGATAAAACAATTTCTTCTAAAACTTCTGATTTGTGGCTATACATAGGTATAAATCTAAGAAATCGCTCGACAGGCTGAGCTTCAAGCACATATCTCACCACAAAACATAGTTGGTCAAGATGGGTGATAGCTGGAGTTGAATCGATAATAATGGAATAATATTTTGCCAGAATAATTTCATCTATTATTTGCTTCTGTACTTTTTTAGCCATTAAATCAATAAATTCATTTACACTTGTAGATGAAATGCAATTGACATTTCCTTTGCCAGGATTACCATATTTTTCTAAATGTTTCGATAGAAAAGGGTCGAATTCTGCTAATAATTCTAAACATCCAAGGAAATTTCCATTATGGATGGATCCAATGGTCTCATTATCACCAAAAAAATGCAAACCACGTAATGCAAGAAATTTTACAATAGCAACCACCCTTGTCAGCACAGCCAGCCTTTTGTTTCTTCTTCAAATTGCTGTGTAAGAGAAGTATCAATTCTTTGAGAAATATTTGAACGAACAGAAAAGTTCATCATTGCTTGTTTATGTGCAGTAGAATTTTCATGTTCTTTCAATCTGGAAGCAGCATGCTTCCAGTCACAAAAACCAGTTAATAATTGGTTTTTAAATGAGTTGCTGCTATCTGATAGTTTACAAACCCAGCAAAATAACATTTTTGTCGAAGCTGATAAAACTAGCCATTTTCTCAAAAGTTTTTCACCATTTATTTTGGTATGATAAAAATGATTAAAGGTGAGACTTCTTTTAACTGAACCGAAAAGTCTTTCGGTCTTTGACAGTAATTCGGTATTTTGAGGTGGATGATTAAATGTGAAATAATCAATCATTTCTTTAGTGATCACATTCCATGTGACAGAATCAGAATTGAAAGTAATTTCATTTTTCTGTGCAGTGAAATCAGATGCTAATGCCGAATTATCAGATGCTAACGCCGAATTTATCTTTCGTAAATTCTCATTCTTTTCGTCATCAGTCGTATGAAAACAATTCAAAGCGGACTTATTTATATTTTCAATAGAAAGTTCTTTAGCATCAGCTTCAGTACAAAGTTGTATATCTGTCACTACTTGCTGTACTATCTCCTCTACTACTTCACTTACTACTTGCTGAATTTCCAAATCTGATTTTTTGTTTACGGTAAAAGCATATCGCACTAATGAACTGGATTCAGAATTTTTTTTTTAAGCTTCTTTTTGGCGTCTTAATTGCCTTTTACTATAACCAGACAGATAACTACGGGAGGACATTGTGAATATGAAAAAAAATAATTACATGCACGTGTTGTTAAGCATAATTCACATTCAGCACGAGGAACGCAACACGGGACAAGTTTACTTATTTATTGAAAAGAGCTAGCGTTGCCATTTCTATAAGCTCAAAAGTCTAATTGCTAAATACGTACTGCAGTGGAGAAACGGAGCGAGCAGGTCAAGGAGTTGCAGGTGGCAGATCTAGTTTAGCCTTGAGAAAACTCGTTTCTTCTATCTACTACCTACAAGATATGTTTGTTTCGTTGGATTTAACGTCACACTAGTACTGCGCAAAGGGCAATTGGCGACGGTCTGGGAACTTTTAAAGATAAAATTATTACTAGGAGGTTTTTTTTTTTTTTTTCAATTTTAAATTTTGATTGAATGGTATAAAAAAAAAAACAAAATTTGCAATTTGTTATTATTGATTTGGGGGCCCCTCCAAGTGCGGGGCCCCTGGGCAAAGTCCCGAGTTGCCCATGCGATAATATGGGCCTGATTGGGAATATGTTTAAGAAATATCATACCTTACAAATTGTGAAATGAGTGTCCACTGGCTTAGTTACAGATTTCCAAATGACGTGAATCTACGTCGGCGGTCGTGAAAGTGTTAACAAAATAATACATGTGTTTACATTTTGTTTATTTTAACTTTAATTCCACGAACTTAGACATCAGCAGAAGGCAGCGATTTTGGTTTTATCAAAATGTTTTTATTTATTTATTTATTTATTTATTTTATTTTTTATTTTTTTATTCTAAGCAATACTTTAAAAATTATTGTTTAGAGGCTTGCTTGCTGTAAAAGTGCGATTCGGGCTGCTATTTGATAACATTTTGATTGCTTAATGTATGCAACAGGTAACTAAATGAAAGAAAGTTTGGAAAGCTATTGGAGTAAGATATGACATATCTTTTATTTTCCTATAGCCTCCGTTATTTTAAACAGAGAATTCATACTGGAAATTTTTTATAAAGGTTTTCAGTTTTATTAATTTTATTTAGTCGGCGGAAAAATGTGTAGCCGATTTCTACTAAAAATTATGGGATAAATGTGATTTAAAAATTAGAAATGCTGGCAACTATGTTTTCCAGTTACGATTCGCCGCTGAACTGCGTCAAAGTAGGGGGAAATTGAAAAATAAATCAATTGTGTATAATATCTTTACAAATATGTATATCTTTACATATATGTTTCTGTAAACAATTTTTTGCATATAATAATAATAATAATTGTTATTATTACTATGTAGCTTACATGATAAGGAACATATTTTTTTTTTCTGTTTTTTAAAACGCAATTATTTTTGCGTATTTTTCCCCCTTCCCTTTGTTATATTCATTATTTCCCAACTTTTATGCATTTGAAATATCATTATTTTAAACAAGTTTTCTTTAACGTACAGGTTGGCTACAGACCACACTTTTTCCTGATTTTTCCACTAATATATATATATATATATGTAGGTGCCAAGTCTACTTTTTTTGGCGGAAGACTTCAAACCGGAAAAATTTTATAACTGTTTTCGGTAATATTAATCGTTAAAAATATATATAACATATTCCATTTAAGAATACTGCTGTCAATTCTGATTTAAAAGTTTAAAAACTTGGCAGCTCAGTAATATAAATTTTTTATTTAATCAATCGTGCAAACTTACAATTAAAAATTCCTAAAGAATAAAACTGGTGAAAAAATCAGGAGGGAAATGTGGCCTGCCACCACCCTGTCGCATTTAAATCTTTGACGAGCAAGATAATTGCGTTCTTTTAAATTAAAATTGACACCAGGATTTATAAACTAAATTAAAACAAGCAATAAATGACCTTTTTACCGTGATGTAATAAAAGAAAAAAATTTCTAAAAAATTCTGGTATGAATTTTCGCAGTTGGGACTTTAAAATTGCGTCCTCGTGGCGAGGGCACCGAACGTAAAGGAGTTAGCTGAAAATTGTCAGTTTTCAAATAAATCAGACATTTTTTTTACAAAATTAGTAATATTTAAAACGCTTTAAAATTAGCAACTATGCCATTAAAAGGACTTTCAATTTACTGAATATAATACTGAATCGGGAGATGGCGGCTGGTGAAGGATTCAATTTATTAAGTGAATAAAATTACTTATTAAGTAAAAAAGCTTTATTCGTTTAGTATATAATAAATCCTATTTGTGTATTTTAAATTTAAGTCTTGGACAGGACCACACACTTCTTTTGTATTTTCATTTATTGAAGGCCTTGAATATTATATCTGCTGATGTAAATTATCTTCAATGTTATTGTTATTGTTATTATTATAGTTATTATTATAGTTATTATTATTTTTTTTTCTTTTCAGGTCATTACAAAATATCATTTTTATACAAAAAGTGTACCCCAGAGAATGTAATAATGTTTAAAATCTAGAAAGGATACTTTTCTTTTCATTTTCCTTTGGCAAAATGTTATTTTTTTTTGCATTCGAATTCATAATTACCGTAATTTCGCGTATATAACCCGCGGCAGAAGATGACCCGCAGCATAAAAAAATTATCTAAAAATGATTATAACCGGAAGATACCCCGCACTAGAAGATACCCCGCACTTCTAAAATCACATGGTCGGCAATCGCCTTTTGTAATTTCAATACTAATTGCTATTATTTTAAAAATAAGTAGGAAAAGATACAAATAATAAACAAATATACGAATAAATATAAATAATAAACAAATAAATTTACTTACCTATAATGAAAGGGCAAATAATCATAACTTATTATTAACCTTTCTCTCTATATAAATTACTATAAACTGGAGTAACTTCTAATGATTAACACCTTTATTCAATTTATAAGAAAATTATAAATTAATAATAAATTTATTTACAAAATTCATTCAAATCCATCGAATTCGGATTTTCCGTATCAGAATTAAAATGTGGCAATATTGTTTAGGACAGTTCGTTTTCCTCATCCTTATTATCCTCTTCATCAAGTTCCTTTTCACTGTCCTCAATTTTATCGTCATTATACGTTAACACAATCGCGACTGCTGACGTGAATTCACGTTATTTTAACTTCTATAGCTATAGTTGCCGCTGACGTAAATTCACGTCTTTTCAGATTATATTCCTGGTTATCGATGACGTGAATTTACGTCATTTAAAGAATTTTTATGGAAACGATGCTTTAGTATTATTTCGATAGTGTTATTAGGGCATTAATTCTCTGACAGTATTATAGGTTCTTTCTAATATTATATGAATAATCAACTTCAGATAATTACAAAAATAACATTTCAAAACATTATATCTAATTTTTTATGCACGTTTAAACATAAAAAGTTTGTAGCACAAGCAACTAGCTTGAGTTTTCTTCAATGTTCAACGGCAATCAGTTTTAGAAAAGTAAAAAGTGTGCCGGTCACGAATGTTAGTAATCCAGACTTTTTGAATCCAGATTTTATTATTTTTATAGTAATAGAGTTTCAAACATTTATTCCCCATTCAACTACTTTCACTAGAAATACTTTGATTTTTTTTTCTTATTCGCGAAAGAACCCCGCACCGGATAATAGCCCGCAGGACATACAAAGTCAAGATTTTTAATAGATTACCCGCGGGTTATATACACGAAATTACGGTACTCGTTTATTTATATCATTTCAACAAGAAAATTTGTTGTGAAATTTTCAATAAAAAAATATTTTATAAATCCTTATATTAAATAATGGTACTTAGAAAACTTCAGTTACCCTGTAAAATGTTTAATAAACTTCAAATTTAACGTTTTAGGAAATATTAATTTTGATCTGTTTCTCTGCATAGGGATTTTATACTTGAACTTTCTGTATTCTAAAAATAAATCCTTGGTAGTGTTTATTAAATTAGCATGATAAACGTATTTAAAACTAATTGTAGTATTACGTTTTAGAAAATATTATTTCTCATTATGTTCTTGAGATATACAGTTTAAATAATTAAAATAAATTTACAATTGTATAATAACAAAGTAAACATAATTAGAGACCTGAAAAGAACTTATTTTTTCTCATTAAAACCTACACAAACTTCAAATTCAAAACTTTCTAATTAGTTTTAATAACAATGTTTGTTAGAGGAAATCGATAACTAATTTTGAATAAGCTCATTAAAGAAGATTTTAATTATTTTCATTTTAGCTCAAAACTTGTGTTTTATCGTGATTATTTTCCTTTTTATCGCTGAGAACAGAGTAACAGCACGAAAGTTAATGATAACATAACTAAACAAGAAATGTTATTTTGTAAAGAGAGACCCTTTTATGTTTATATTGAAATGAAAATTTAGTTTTTTAGTATATATGTATTTTCAATATTTATTTAGTTTGAAAATATTGAAATTGTATTTAAAAAATTGAAATGTGTTGGAAAAAGAATAAGAAATATATTTGACACTTTAGCTACCGCCTTTAGCGACACTTTAGCGACCTTCCATTCATTTTATAATTCCCTTTTTCCCCCTGTCTTGAACCGTTTCCGAGATAGGAACGCTAGCATGAATGTCTAAACTATCTTTTTGTACTAAATCGATGATAATTTTCAACTTTGTAATTCACTTTTTTCTCTAGAACCGTTTTCGAGATAGTAACACTAACTCCGCTATTTTCCACCAGGTGGCGCTGCAAGCGGTTTAACCTTGTACTGCATGGACACTTTGCTATACTTACATATCATTTTTAACACTATAGCTGCAACCGTTTAGCAGTTAAAAGAGTTGGGACTGATTTTTTTGGGCACCCTGTATTTTCTTTAGATTGTAAAGATATTACAATGGGACCTATTTCAGACCAAGACCTTTTCAACAAAGTAAAAAGTGTCAAAATCTGAGCATCCATTCAGAAGTTATGAGCTAACAAACATAAAAAAAACATACGGTTTGAATTGAGAACCTTCCTTCTTTTTTGAAGTCGGTTAAAAAATAAATAAATAAAAATAAAAATGTTAAAGCTATTATGACATTATTTTTACCAGAATTTTTTTACAATACAGGTTTACATGAAACTAAATTCTTTTTAAATCAAAAGATTTTTTTTTTCTTTTTAAACACTTAAAAGTTAAAATGGGGTTTTTATTTAACATCTTTTGAACCAATTACCCAATCGAACTAAAAATTATGGCGTTAATTGTAGCAATCAGTTGAACTGTGTACAGTGAAAACTAATGAAAACCTGATGATGCAACATAACAACCATTAACAAAATAAAATCGCAGTCCAAAAAAATTTTTTTGACGTGGTTGTATCTGACCATAGCTTCCTAAACTAGATGCTTGTCGCGTGGCTCGGAAACTTGGCAACAGTCCAAATGGTAGACAGCACCACCTAGTACAAATTGCGCGGCTTTTTTTATTCAACTGTCACCAATAATTTTAAAAAGTCATATATGATATATATAATCGACGTCTCTTCGATTCGAGTCGCCTTTTATGTATATATATCAAATTCTACTTTTAACATTTTTTGGTGGCTATTGAATAAAAATGTCACGTAATCTCTACCAGGTGGCGCTGTCTACCGCTTGAACTGTTCCCAAGTTTTCGAGCTACGCGACAGGCATCTAGTTTAGGAAGCTATGATCTGACACTGTTTGGAAGGCTTCTTGCTTAATATTATATAGGATTCCTTCTTCTTTCTTCTTTAAAAGACACTTATGATCTTTTTATTAAAATCAAACGAGAATTCCAGTTTGACTACCTTCTGCAATCGTTAATATTTTTCTGCTGCTTCTATAACTCAAATTCTCTCTTCAATTACATTTTATTTAGGTCGATCAATTTTTATTTAGATTTATCCTGGCTGAGCTGCGGCAAATCTGTAGGTTTTTATTTAAGTAAATCCTACACATATATTTTAAAAATTTGAAAATAATTTTTTACTAAAATGTTTGAAAAAATGTATGCTATTTCTCATTGTAACGAGAATTTAAAATAATACACACCTGCCAACATTTTAAATTATTCCGGATTATTGGTAGTACTCGCCTTTTTTTCACACCACTTTTCTTGAAAGGAATTTTTATTCACTCTTTATAGTAAACTCATACTGTAGAAAATTTCACTAGAAAGTTGTGATTAAATAAGGCGGGTACTATCAGGGCTCCAGAATAAATTAAAATGTTAGCATGTCTGATAATATACCATCATATAATATCCTCCCCTCCCCCCCCCTCAATTTCAAGGCCATCACCAATTACCCATAGCGCAGTAATATTGCGACGTTAACCCCTTAACGCGCGGTGTCCTCGCTGCGAGGACGCAAAATTTAAGATCCAGCTGCAAAAATTCATCCCGGAAATTTTTTAGCAAAAACTCACGCTTATTACATATCGGAAAAGACTTGTTTTTTAAACCCTAAAATTAAAAATTTCTTTTAGTTTAATTTAGTTCATGAATTCCGGTGGCAGTATAATTTAAATATTTCAAATTGTCTTGCGCCGCAAAGGGTTAAACTCAACTAACCACAGTTTTAAAACTAAACTATTTTGTAAATAATTCTTTATTAAAATGTTTACAAAGATTTACGGCATTTCTCTCATTGTAATGGAAATTTAAAAATAACACTTTCTTAACCACACTTACTTTTTTTTTTCCATAAATCTGCAACTGAACAGATTTGAAAATGATATTTTATTAAAGTGATTTCAAAAACATATAATACTTTTTTATTGTATTCAGAATTTAAAATAATACAGCATATTTTTTTTTTTTTCTCCAGAGTTTTGAAATAATACAGCATCATTTCTTTCCTTTAGAATTTTGAAATTAACAAATTTTGTAATAATTATGTATTAAAATGTTTTCAAATAATTATGATGTTTTTCTTATTGCAATGACAATTTAAAATAATTCTTAATCAAATACCGTTTCCCACAAATTTGAAACTAAACAATTTTAAAACTAAGTTTTGGCTATTTTTTTTTTTAATGACAAACGGTATTTTTCTCAGCCTAATTAAAATTTAAAATAATACATTATCTTTTTCAAGTGCAACAATTTTTTCGTTGTGTGTAACCAGAATTTTAAATAACGCATAACTTTTTTGTTCAAAATATCATTCGAAATTAAATAATAATAATAATAATAATAATAATAATACGTCGAAAATGTTAAAGATTTTTTATCTTATTCAACATGAAAAATATTAAAAAGGGGCATTAATATAATTTTATTTTAAATTAAACACTTTTCATTTATACATAAAAGGAAATAATATGAATGGTCTCTGTCAGTAAAAGAGCAATAGTATAATATTATTATTTGGAACATTTCAGTTATTAGGAAAATAATTGGCAGCCTTATTTTACTGAATAATTGTAATCTATTAGGCTAGAACTAATTACGATCGCATTCATACACTGAAAATATTGAGTCGATACAAATGATTGTATAGATATCACTGCCCATCTTTCCAATTAATATATAACAATAAATGTGATAGATACTTTTCTAATAGTAAAAGCCTCGTGTAATTGATCATGAAATCCTCTCCATGCAGACGTTATCGAAATCTCAGGAGTAATTGGGATTTGAATACACCATTTCATTGTTTAATTAGCGCTATACGGATATATTTTAGAATATATACAATTGTCCCAAACATTAATGTAAAAGTGAAATTAATTTGATAAATAATGGTAGGGGAGAGTGCGGCTGGTTGTAACAGTTTTTGGAAAATCAAATATATTTACGTTTTCCTGTTTATAATTGCTGATTTCCATAGCATACATATTCATCTATCATATTCATAAAAAAAAAAAAAAAAAAAAAAAAAAAAAAAAACTTTCCCTTATTTTGCTAAGTTTAGCACAAAAAATATTTTTTCAAAATTATTTGTCTGTTACAATTTGTAACACACGTGAGGCAAATTATAACAGATACGCAGGGAACTCTAACAATAAAAACGACAATATTTCAAAAATTTTTTTGTTATCATTCATTTATTAATTTAATAAAAAAAGCAATTAATAATTAATATTAAATTATAACGTTCTTGGTATAGTAACAATGAATTATATCAAATGGATTATAGTAAAATAAAGAGAAAATTAAATATAATATCAACATAGAAGTCAATCTTAGTCAGAGTTGAAATTAATTCAAACAATTTATATTTTGTTCTCTCTCATACATTTAATGTGTGCTCACATTTTGCAAATTATATATTATGCCCATTCTTCTGCCTCAGATAGGGTTTAGCAGAGCTTGAATTCTCCGCCCTTTTTTTTCAGGTCACTCTCATCAGCGTTTCCATCTTTTATAATTTATTCACGAGCATTTTTAGCCCGCCTTCTTTTTTGCACCAAAAATTTTGTAGATTATTTCTCTTTAATATGTGACAACGATTAAATAAAAAGAAAATCATTTTTCAAAATTTCTCGTATGAAAAAGAGGCGGGGCTAACAATGCTCGTGAATAAATTATAAAAGTTGGGATCGCTGACTCTCATTGATAAGAAAGTCCTGTTTTTGTTTTCTACCACTATTTTTATGCAATATTCTCTAATTCGTGATTAAATAATCACGGCATTATAATGTAAAAACACAGAAAATATTTCTGTATAAATATAGTAGTGGCAAAGAAGCCAAACAATTTTCATTTCTTAAAGTTTCCTGAAAATGAACGGAGACTTCGAGCTCTGGCTGTAGGAATCTCCACAAGTCCCTCCTCTAATTCAGAATCTGCAACTGGAGTTAAAGACATTCATAGTTCGTACAGTCCTTGAATTTTCTTAATTTTCTGCACCGGTATTATTATTTTGCAAATTTTGATATTAAAAAAGGCCTTAAATCTGAAAAGGAAATATATTGCATAAAAATACTGGTAGGAGAGTCCTGGAAAAAAGACGTGGCCGTTGGATTCATGACATTATATTTTTATCTTTTCGTTTATTTATTTGTTTTTTTCTTCCTATAATCTTTTCCTTTCTCTTTATGTTCCTTTCAGTTTATGTTTGTGTTACTTTTCAATTATCTCTTCAAATTATTTTTCGAATATTTTTCTTTCGGGTCATGGATGTTTAATATTTGTACCTTTCTCGAAGATTTTGGCTGTAGCCAAATCGTATATGAAAGTATTACAATCCTATATCACAAACGAAAATGCACTTTTAATACTTCTTAATTATATAAGTTAACGTATCTATTTTTGTAGACTTATAGCACATCATTTTCATCATTTATAATTTTTTTGCAGATTTATGTTTTTGTAGATTACCAATTATTATTGCTAATCATATGACATTTTCAAGAAAACATGCTTTTGTGCCTAGAAGACCGAAGTCAAGAGGAGGGAGGAGGGCAGGGTTGGTGTTACAACACTGCCGAAATTTTGCAAATTTGTTAAAACGTTCTGAGATAAACTTCATTTTTAATAATCAATATTATGTATTAAAGGTTGAACTCTCTTTAAATTTTTTCTTCTGGTACGTTCTTGTGTGTGAAAGAGTAATGTATGTTAATTTTATTATGTGTGTGTTACTAGTAATTAAATTTTGTAAAAAAATTTCATTACTAGTAATTAAATTTTGCTTTAGAGAAATATCTGTCATGAAATGCAACGTATTTAAATAGTTCTGAGTTTCTTTATGCGCAAACCAGCCATAGTGTACGACTTTCAATACGAAATATGCTATAATGAACTTAAATATATATACCAATTCCAAAGCATATTATAAAAGTATTAACGGAAGTCAGAGCATAGCCAGACGAACAAGGAAACAGGCAAATTGGAATCCCGAACACTTTTTAATTTTATTGGAAAGCGTTAAAAGACAATCAACATAAATCTCAATGCATAGATCTCCATACAATAAATGACAAGAATGCATCTTTAGACATGCTAAAGAATTATGAACGTAAAGTGCGTCCGAATCAAACATGTGTAATTGCTACACACTTGTTTAGATGAAGAATGCGGGATCAAAGGTGTAATGTAGAATTTATGACCAATTGCTTATTCAAAGACCTTAGGCCTATATGGAATGTCCTTTGAAAGGTCATTTTAAGGAGTCCTATCCCATGTTCACGTGATTTTTCAAAGAAAATCACGCAAAGTTCCGGACGGTTAGGCCAGCGAGCTTGACTGGTTTACGAACATAGTTCCTTGATATTGATAGGTTGCACATGATGCATACTTGCCAATATACTAATTAATATTCCGTAGTATTGTTAGCCCCGCCTTCTTTTGCACACCAGTATCTTTTTACAGCATTTTTCTTCTTATTTAATCGTAATTGCATTTGAAGAATATTATTCTAAAAATTTTCTGGTGTGAAAAAAAGGGCGGGACTAAGAACACTACGGAATATTAATTAGGATGGTAGTAAGTACGAAGATGTTAAAAATGGAGCTTTGAGATAACCATGAAGTCAACAGGATAAATCTGTCTTAAATATTACATTAAATTTAAATGCCTAATTTTTTCAGAATTATATTTTATTAAAAAAAAAATCGTCTTATCAAGTATTTTCTACGAATAAAAAATAAGGGGATAGTTTTTGATGAAGGTGAAAAAATTATCAGAAAAGTGGTGTTATATCACAATGAGGTACGTAGCTTAGGTACCGATCGTTTATATAAGGTACCTAAGCTTGATTGGAACTTCTTCCTTGTACGTCTGTGTAAGAGTACTAGTTAATTCTCAAGCGTGTTTCAAAGAAAACTACAAAAAGGTACAAAAAACAACAACGAGTATGACTAGCCACAATTTAGATTTTATATATCAGTCACATAATTTTTTTCTCAATGTGGAAATGATGGCAACTACCCTAACAGCACACTTATCCATACTTCAGCCCGAGGACATCCCTTGGATGTACTTTCATTCATAGGATATTCTGAGAATATCTTGTGGATGAGATGTGCTGTTAGGTTATGCTCACATTAACCGTCGTAACGGTTCTTTATATCGCAATCATTATATTGAGATGGAATCCTCCTCTATACCTCAATCCGTTGTGCTATTAATTAATTTTTGCCTTGAAATGATTGTGAATCTCTATACGCACTTGATTATTTAGTATTCGATATGAAAATATGCAGAGCAAAAGTCTATCAGAATATGCACTATAAGTTTTTAAAGCAATTTTATTGTGAAATATTTTCACAATCACAGAAAGTTTTAAAGATGTTTTAGAGTAAAAAAGTTACAGAATATGAACACATGGAAATCTAGCTTTATAAAAAATCCGATCTTCAAATTAATTACACTGAGAAAAAAATATACCGCCTTCTTCTAGAATGAATAAGTGGCCATTTTCTAAATACCTTAACTAGAAATACAGATTTCCGAGCTATGCGCATGAGGCACGCCAATAAACTGAATAGACGAAATGATCGAGAGTTTCTAGTCTACACATTTCTAGATGATGAAACAATATTCTGAATATTCTGAATCTTTTGTGTGAGGAGACATTCTCGCTTGGTTATCTAGACTTGGGTCATAAACCAAGATTATAATTGCTGAAATCCGCCTCTTGTGTTCGCATTTATTTGGCGATATTTTCACATCGGTTTGACCTCGAGATTATAGGCAAATGCTCTAGAATTCTAACAGGGGTTTCTAGAACTTGCTTTCAAAGGGGACTAGAATTTATAAGGATGACATGGAGCTATTTTATCTAGAGCCACAATTAGATTCTAGATGTCAGTTACAGACTTTTTCCTCAGTGTAAGTATTATTTTTCTGTAAATTTTGTAATCTTCTGTCAGAAAAACGGTACCTCGTAAATTCTAAAATTTCAGCCAGGGCTGGACTTGAATTAAATATTATTTTTCTTGGATACCTTTAATTTTCCAACTGAAATAGTGATTTTTTTAATTGAGAGTTTAAAATCACTATTTTTAGCCAATTTTTATTTTTTGACAAAAGCGGTTGAAAAACATTGCGATAAATAAATAAATAAGTAAATAAATAAATAAATATATATATATATACTAATAAAATAATAATAATTATTAAAGTTTTGCATAATTTCTAACAATAACATTTAACATGAGTCAAGATTTGGAAGATTCACAGTTCGAAAATTTTAAAATATCAATCCTAAGTGGCCTAGTTTACATATTAAAAATGAGATCGATATAAACTGTCTAATTTTCAACCGAATTTATCAGTTTTTTCAACTGTAAATTTATAATCACTATATACAGGTATTTTTTAAACTTTTATCAAAATCGGTTTAAAATTCGCGAATAATAATAATAATAATAATAAACAACAATAACCATAATGCAATCCTGTTTTTTTTTAAACTGATTAGTCCAAAAACAATGTGACTTATCATAAACCTGGTTTGAAAGATGAAAGATTGGCAACTCACAAATTTTATTTGGAAGTTGGAATATTGCTAGTTTGCAAGCTATAAAATATCGATGCAAATGTGGCCTAAAGGAGCACAATTTAATGAATTAAAAGAAATCTATTAAACAGATTTTCGTCAAACATTCTTTAGAAACATCCAGGTTAAATCACTGTTCTAAAGAAAAACAAAATGTATTCAAAATCTGTCTATTCGTTTGGAAGCTACAGCACCACAAACAGATAATGACATCAAACTTGTACCTCCTCTATTTGGTTGGAGCTTAATGACTATAATGAATTAATAAAGAAATAATAAAAATAATTATTTCAGGATGAATTGTAAGAAGTTATATAAGAACTGACATTTTTAATGTAAAAGAGACTCATTCCCACTTTTTTTTCTTTTTCTTTTTCTTTTGTCTGTATGTCTATATATAGACAGTCCAAGACCTTTTATTCATAACACCCCTCATATTTTGGTTGGAAATTAAAAAGAAATGTTTTGAACTTTTTTTATGATAATTTTTTTTTCTTAATTTATCATACATTGCAAAAAGTTCTGTGTTTCTTTCAAAGTGATATAAATGAAGTTATATAAAAGTTTTGATAGCAGAAAATCTTTTGAGAAATTGCTTTGACAAGATATATTATTGGATTATCAAGCTTATGTGTAGCTGGATTTTATTTTACCAAAGCAATACATTTAAAGATATTTTAACATTTTCATTTTAATTTCGGAAATATAATAAATAAGGAAATTATTGTAGGTTTTTGTCTGTAAATTCTCATAAATGTACATGTAATTAATTACTTATGTGAACTTAATTCGCTACAAGAAAAGTTTTTATTCTTATATTTTATGTTTGTTTTATATTAAATATTTGCATAAAAAAATATGTAAATGTTATATTTAAAATTTTGGGGGTTACATGTGTAGTTTAATACTTCAGTAATAGATATATGACCTAGATTTTTTCTTTTCTTTTTTTCTTTCACAATTTTTCTGATTACAAGGGTGCAAACAATTTTTCGACACGACAATAAGATTTTATGAAATTAATCCGGCAGTACGGATGCCGTGAAACGTAACAAGAGAACGTGTATGGGGTGTCAGCGGACCCCAAACATATTAAATAACATAAATACGAAAAAAAAAAAAAAAAAAAATCTTCAGAATTCAATCTATTAATGAAACTCTTGATAATTACACTCTTTCTCATGAAAATAAGTAACTGAAATGTCCAATTATCGTTAACTTTAAAAATTAATAAAAAATAAATTAAAGGCACTCACCTTTTCCCTCCTTGTTCGAAAAACTTAATTTTCCCCAAGTGGCGCACTTAATTATTTTCTTTACAATATTTATTGTAATAAAAATGATAGATTACGGTGGATAAGAATACTGAAACATTAATTTTCATAATAATTAGGGTGTACATGGATCAGAAACTTGCGATTTTTTGTAGTTTTTACATATAACTTCAATTTCTGAATGTTATATAAGAATGTAAAAGAGTCTGAATTCGCCGTTTTCATACGCTCCGCACGGAGGATGATCCACAAGAACTTTATGGATAATTAACTTCATATTTTGGAACTATTATTATTATTATTATTTTCCTTTTGCCAAACAAAATTCCATTACCTCATGATTTCTCTGGTAAAATATCAAATCGCTCTGATGGGTAGTTTTAAAATTATAGCGTTTTGAAATCGTAACTTTAATTATAATCACCCTGTATATATATAATGTATAGTGCACATTTAAGAAGAATTTTTTTTAGGATAACAATGGTGAAAAGTGTTTATAAAAGTGATTATTATTATAATTATACTGTATGATTATCTATAATAATAAAAGAAGATGTCTGTCTGTCTGTCTGTCTGTGCATCTATACGTTCAGCCCCTACTGAACGTAGAAGTATAAAATTTGACATACGGGTGCTCAGAAGCCTTCTCGAGGGAATAGTGAAAACAGAATTTAAAAATTTTAATTAGTTGCGGAGATATTAGTTAAAATGTCGACCCATGTCGATCGAAAAATTGCTTAAAAAGAAACATTCTATCAGCAGACGATTTTCTAAGCTGTCTCGATCGGAAACAAAACACATGCGAGACAACTGTCTGATAAAAAGGGAAATGAATGTAACCAATTAACATATCACGTGTTTCATAGTGGGGATAAAAATTGCAATTTTCAAACTTTTTCAAATTTTCATTCACGTTACATTTAAATTAATATTCGGCCTAGACAGCATATTATAAAGCTACTGTTCATTTTTCATGAAAATATATGAATAAATAAAAAAATGACGTATTTATTGGAAAAAGATTAAGTTTTCTTTTATACTTTGCAGTATTTTAAATTGAGATATGTTGAAATTTCGTAGTATTTAGTTTTAATGCCCGATAATTCGATTGTGAATATTTTTGAAAGAGTACGATTATTAGGGAGGGCTTGAGGGAGGAGGAAAAGGGGCAAAAATTAAAAAAAAAAGAGTTACTGTGTTTGAAATTAGTTGGTTACTTTTACATTATCGAAAATGGATTTCGAGATTTCACCTGATTTACACGTTTTGCCCAAGTAGCACAAGAACGTTCTTTGAACGTTTAATAACGGTTACAGTAGTTCAAACACCGTGTTTCGTGTCAATAGAACGTTCTATTGTACGTTCAAAAATAGTATTATTTAAAACGTTCTGAAAATGTGTGCTTTGTACCATCTATAACACGTACAATTCTAGTTCTATATAGAACGTTCAACTATATGACCGTCATAACACGTTCTGTAACAGTGTAATTATAACGAACATGACAAAAGGATTTTTAAGTATACATTGGTAGGCAAACTAGTTTAATCATGAAAATTTTAGACTTCGGTTTTTGAATTTTTTACACGTTTTGTGGTGTGAAGAATCCGAAAATCAAAGGTTGGTATGGTGCCTGTTAATGGGTATCGGTGCCTATTAGTGTGTTAGTCTGTTAGTCCAGGTAAACGAAATCTTAACAACAAATGATTGCAGAGAAATCGGACCAGTTTTAAAATATCACGTATGATATCAATCCTATTCAGAGATTTGCAACATTCTAATTTAAAATCTTCGTCAGTTATTCGAAATTTATAATTTTTTAACATGATAGCGGATAGGGCCTTTTTTATATTTTCAGTTTAACGTTTTGTTAGCACGTCAATGAAGAATGCTCAACTAGAAGTAGTAGCGGTGAAGTGAAAAAAATTACAAAATTTTAAATTGGTGAAAATAAAATTGTGGATATTTTATTTCAAAAATCAATGGACAGAATTTAACGAAATTTGTTATATAATTGGAACTTGCCCTCAATTGGTGTTTTTTTTAATTGCATATGGGATATTTCGCCTGATAGGTGGCGCTGCTACGTAGTGAATCCCACCAGTTATGTGATGGTTATATCTCAACTTCTATAGTGTACAAATTCATAAAACTTGATACACGGGGTGTATGTATAAGGAGGTGTATATACATTTTGAATGTATACATTGGCCAACAGGTGGCGTTACTAATCTGCAATTTAATTACGTTATCTGAAAGGCAATATTTCAGCTCATGTGATTTAAAACAAAACTTAAACTTCTAAATTTTGTAATATACTGAAGTTATATGTGAAATCGATTTTATGTAAAACGTCACTGATGCACATCGGCCAACATGTGGCGTGGCTATGTTGCAATTTAATCCCATAACGGGAACGAAATATCTCAACTTCTGTGATTTATAAATGTTGTAAAAGTTGTACGTAAAATTGCTAGTATATAAAACTCTACTGATTAACTTTGGGTGCTTATCGGACGACAGGTGGCGCTGCCACGTTCCAATTTATAAAAAGCCTATATTTTCTATTTACGGAAAGCCTATATCTCAGCTTCTATAATATATATACTCATCAAACCTTGTGTGTGACATACATTTGATATATTGTTGATACAACTTGGTTGTATAACCAGTAATACACAATGCTTTTTTTTTCTTTATTTTATTTTATTTTATTTTTATTTATTTATTTATTTCTTTTTATTTTTTTTTGGGGGGGGGGGGGTATTCATCGGACATCAATTTCTCTCCAAGGAATAAGTATCCATCATTCCCGAGGGAGGAGAAGGGGTGTATGGAAGATTTTTCAATATGTTTACCTTTAAAACGAATGGTTGAACCATCGATTTCTGATGATTTAAAAACAAATTTATCTACTTTTTTATCATTTTTCATAATAATAACAAAAATGAAAATCTTTAGAAAATTATGTTTTCTAAGATTATATTTTCTAGATCTAGCATAAAACTGATTGTATTCTGATTTATGAAAATCGTATGCATTCGCCAGAGGAAAGTATTTAGATAAATAATAAATTTAATAAATAACATGTTCTGTACTGCAAGAGTTTGAATGGGAAAATATGGACGAATGTTTTGTGATGGCCTCAATGTACAAGTTTTAAAAATGTTTAAGATTTGAGTCTAATGGAAATCGTGAACAAAAAAGAAAATCCCGGATGTTATTGAATGAGTAATATAGTGCATGGTCAGCAGAATTGCAGTCACAAAGATTTTCGCGCTTTAATTTGCAGCTGTTGCGGGAAGTCAAACCAAACGGTTTGGCAACTTTATCGCTAATTTGGCTATATTTTCTCCTATCCTTAATTATTTCTTTTCTTTTATGCATTTTCTTATCCTTAGATAAGATAGAGAAAGTATTGCTTTTTGGGTTAAATTTTGAAAACTGCGTTTTTTTAATACTTACGCGTTTTGAGGTCCCCTGACTCCAAATATCAAGTTTTTACGTTTGATCTCTGAGTGTGTATGTGTGTCTTTGTGTATGTCTATGCGTGTGTGCCTGTTATCAGCATAGCTAAAAAACAAATAATTCCAGAATATGAAAACTTAACATTCTAAATCAGTGTCATATAAGGATGCTGCACTTAGCTTTTCGTTGAGATCATGGAAATGGTTCGTGTACAGGGATATCCATAATAATTCAAATACATTAAGTATGTGGGTAAAATTTTTTGCTATTTACAGTTTAACATCTATAGCCTGTACTAAACAAAATGAAATGAACATATATTTTTTATATGCATAAAAGCATGTTTTGTGGAAAATATGGTATGAGAATCGTTCTCCTTTCCTTTACAGGTCTACCCAGGAATAAAAATTTCTTTATACCTATGCAGAGAACAAAATAAAAAAATTTTAAAGTGAAATTTTTAAGGCTTGTTTCGCGCATAATTACACGTTTTGAGGGTCCCTAAATACTAAAATGAAATTTTAAAATGTTAATCTTTGTGTATGTCTGTTATCAGCTAACTTTAGAACATATATTTGCAGACAATTTAAATTTTGTATTTTGAAGTTGATTATGAGGTTGCTACTTAAAATATTTGACTAAGATTAATAAGCTTCAAAAGTGGTGAGATCGAAGTTGATTGAATAATTTCAAATGAACTTTTAAATTTAATATCAACCAAGAATTATTTATAGTAAGTACTATATTTAACCCCCTCACTAAGATAGTTATTCATCAAAATTTATTTGTTCCTAAAAGTAGTTTGAAATATTTGAAACGTAGATTTATATATAGTACTTGTTACCTTACACCTTAATCCGCAATTTGTGTTTATAGCATTCAAATGCTAGGTAAGAGTAAGAAAAAGTCGGATGAGTGCCACCAGATTATTATTAAAATTTAAATAAAAAACAGTCTTTTTTTTTTTTAATATTGATAATATATAATTAACTAGTTAGTTGGCATAGGTGGACTCTGCTCAGTTCCCCATCTTATTTATGTTCTCATATATTTCTAGTGCGAGACATATTATAATCATGTTAAAAGAAATGAATTTCGCCAAAGCTTGATAGAGTGACAGAATGAAATCCCCGCCTAATAGGCTATCCTTCGTTCACTTCGATATATTTATCTTATTCTAATCTATTAATTTATTTTATCAGGGTCAATTCCGTTGTTTAGTTTTCATGCTACTATTTCCAATGCAATAATCCTCAAAATTCATATTTGTATGAAAAATTTACAATTTCGCTATGCTGGTAAAATCGTAAATTACGAATAATTTACGAAATTTTCCTATTAGAATATTTGTATTCAATCATGTTCAAAAAAAATATTATAAATGTAATTTTGAAGTTGTCTAATGTATTTATGATCCTCAAAATGGAAGTTTATGCTCAATTTTACCCCATTCTGTCATTTTATGTAAATCGTAAATTCCAAATAACTTACAAATTTTTTAAATTGGAAAAATCATAGTCTATGATATTCATGCCAGTATCCTAAATAATATTTCGTAAGTGGTTTGACATCTTTACGATGAAAACATCCCTCAAGATTGACGTTTATGCGAAATTTTGCTCTATCCTGCCATGTTAAGAAATTCGTAAATTTCCAATAACTTACGAAATTTTTATATTGGAAAATTCATAGTCAATAATATTCATGCCAGTATCCTAAATAATATTTCAAAAGTAGTCTGACATCTTTACGATGAAAATATCTCTCAAAATTGACATTTATGTCAAATTTTGTCCTATTCTGCCATGTTAAGAAATTCGTAAATATCCAATGACTTGCGAAATTTTCAAAGTAGCTTATTTATAGTTACTGATGTTCATTCCGGCATCAAAACTATTTTAAAACTGGTCTGACATTTTTACAGTAAAAAGTTTCCATTTAATGCACGTTTAAGTGAATTTTTGTCCTATTCTCCCATGTTAAGAAAATCGTAAATTTCTAATAACTTACAAAGTTTTTAAATTCGAATGTTGTAAATGAATAGGGTTCTTGCCAGTGTCGAAAGTAATACTTTAAAACTGATTTGACCTCTCTGCGACAATTTGTTCTTGAGATATTGTGTACACAGACTAACACACTAACACACTAACCCACTAACAGACACCCTACAGACAGACACCATACAAATTTTGTCATTTTCGGATTCCTCACACCTGAAAACGTGTAAAAAAGTCAAAAAACCGAGGTCGAAAATTTTCACGATACCTAAGTTCCCCATACCTATAGTATGATGGGGAACTAAAAGTAATTTTTATTTCATTATCTATTTATTTATTTATTTGGGTTTGGAAAGGGTCTGATAAATGAAAAAAAAAAAAATATGTTTTATGATAAATCTATATTAATAAATCTGACTTTTGTCTGTACATTTTTCGTAATTAAAAAATTTTGCGATATCTTGAAGTTCCACACATCATGAGAGCCAAAAATGATTTCAGAAAACTTTCTCTTTCTATATGTGAGTGCATGTGTGTGTCATTGTGTGTATGTTTATAACGCTATTTTTGTCAGGATATTACATGAGAATGGCATCATTTTTCATTAATAAATTGCTTAGCCTCTGAATAAAAAAATTCTAATCTAATAAAGCCTCTGAAAATTAGATACAAAATAATAATACTAATACTTATTATAATAATAGCAATAATAATAAATAAATAAATAAATACAATAAAAATAAAATAAAAATAAAATAAAATAAAAATAAAAAAGCGTAGAAATGCATGCAATTTTTTCTTGTTGTTTTTATTCATTTTCCCCCTTTCTTCATCGAGCCTGACTTTATCGGTTTTCGTCCGGACTGGGCTCAGGCCTTAAACTTTCGGCTCTGGTATAACATTTTGTATAAAAATACACAGATTTTTTTAAACTAAGGATTGTGAAATGAATTTTCTTTTGTTCATATAATATTGATAATCATTTAAGAAAACTTTTTATACAATCGGCAGCAAAATTACTGAACACATCCACATTTTTCATATACCATTTTTTTTTTTTTTTAATAGTTTGACCGTTATTTTTTATCACAAACTTACTTTTCTATGAACAGCATAAGACTAAGATCATGACTCGATAAATATTTACTCAAGAAAACAATAATGTGCACGAAATTTTTATACGATATAAGAGCTATATAAAAAATAACCTATTTTAAACTTTTATTTTCCATATAAAGCTCTAAAGATAGATTTCAGGAGATTTCTTCTTCTTCATTTGAAATCAAGCATATTTTAAGGCATTAACTGTAGGGTTTATCACTAAATTAAACAATATAGTGAAGAAGAGATGGAAACTTTTTTATAAACAATGAGATTCGAATTATTTTTTTCTTTTGTTAATTACGAAATTTATTACTAAAAAATAAATAATTTCTGTATTATACTCGTATCAATAAAAATATAACTATTTTTTCTTTGAGTGACACAACTATAATACAAAATTAGTTACGCTGGGACCATCACAAAACTTTCTTTTATATCATTCTATATGAACAAAGTTAGCTACGATTGGCATTTACAGAATTTTAATCAACTTACCATCATATAAAAAACTTTTTATATATGTAATTTCGTGTAATTTTCAGCAATAGATGCTGAAATGTAGACTGTAGACATCTAGAAATCGTAAAAAGTAATAGCAGCACAACTTTTTGCCAATTTGTATCCGAATTCAATCAGAATAAATTTTAATAATATATTTTTCACATACCAAGTTTGTGGTATTTAAATGACAAAAGTTGAAATAAAATTTTAACTAAACGGGTAAAACTTCAACGTAGTAGCGCCACCTAACATAGCCGATATGGAAAATTAATTTATTTAACTTTACAATAGCCATCTCACAAACGAAATGTGATGCTTTTAAATATCATAGAAACTGATATACTGCCTTCCCGTTAACAAGATTAAATTGCAGCATAGCAGAAGCACCTGTCGACCGATATGCACCCAAATTGAATCAGCAGAGATTTACATAATGCTGATCTCATATATAACTTTAGTGCATTTATGTATCATACAAGTTCTGATACAACCTTTCCTTATATGGGATCACATTATATCAGCGCCACAAAATGGACAATAATATCTTAAAAGCTAATAAGCACTAATTTACTTCCTGGTCCATTCAAATGTTATGTTACTTTGCGTCAATTGCTTCTTGAGAAACCGCGTCCACATTTATTTATTTCTATTTATTTCTTTATTTTTTAACGAACTCACAGTCATTTTCAAGTGAAAAAAAAAGCCAAATCATACTCAGAAGTCACAAAACGTGTATATTTATCGAAAACCGGAAGTTAAACATTTTCACAAATCTAGTGCTTTTTTCTTATGTAAGTAACAAACATAATAATAATAAACAGTGAAGTGATCATACGTTGTAAATAATCTATGATATTGTAAATTTAGAAGCTGAAACAATAAAAAAAAAAAAAAAAAAAAAAAAAGTAGCTAAAAATTTTGTTTTCCTTATTTATTTATTACTTTCTTCTATAATAAAAAGAAGAAAGGTTTGATTCGTAAATATTTTTGGCTCCCGCGTTTCGATAGATTTTTCCCTTTTTAAGATGTTCTAATAAAAAATTGATATTTCTTAGAAAATGCCAGTTTGTCTGTGTGTTTGGACATGTGTGATAAGAATTTTGTGTCATCTCTAGGTCAAAAACTAATGAACAGAATTTCCTGAAAACTTATATTTTGCTCCCCCTTGATATCAGTTAGTGATTATTACCCCCCCCCCTTTTTTTTTTTACACATATAACGCTCAACAGGTCGCACTGTCATTTATTTTTTTCAAAATTTTTAATATTACAATAAAGGAAAAAATTTCTTATAAATACACACAATAGGGATTTCTTTAGTTGAACATTGTCAAACTGATTTTTTAAAAAATATTAACGGTGAACAAGACTTATAACAAGAAGAATAGCAATCCTTCCCCCCTCCTCTGGTGTGTAAATTTTTATAATATTTTTTCAAAATTACTCGTTGATATCTTTTAAAACGAACGGTTGAATCAATTATCTGTGATAATGTAAAACAAAGTTATCGATATTTAAAAAAAAAAAAAAGTTAATATTATTATTATATATATATATATATATATTTTATTTTGTTTTTCAATTTTACTGTGTAAAATGTGTGATTTGATCTAAACTATGTGAATTGTATTAGAAAATAAAGAAAAAAATTGTGTGATAGTCACAAGACACTAGTTTAACATTTCCTGTAATTTATTGTAATTGATTCATATAAGCAGGCATGCGATTATTTTAGTTGCGATCAAATTTTTATATTTTACTTCATAATAAACGTCAATTATGTTGCAAAATATTATTAAATAGATACGCAATAACACGTAATATTAAAAAAAAAAAAAAAAAAAAAAATCTGAATAAAAATCTTGAGTTTTGTATTTCTCACAAAAATAATAAATATAATTAAATTAAATTCCTTTTCAATTAATAATATAAAAGTGATATACATTTTGCTGAATCTTGAATCTTAAAAAAAAAAAAAAAAAAAAAAAAAAAACGAAAAAATTCGCCAAACTGTGAAATTTTTATTGGGTTTGCCAGTTATGACAACGGAAGCACTTGGACTCCAAGGTCCAAGATAGATAACGGTAACTTTTTCTGTCATTATTTTCATTGCGTGTGGTTTAAGATTTCTTCCTGACATTTGGATACACTATCTACAGATAAGTTTATTCTACACAATTTTCATATGTCTAGTCTAGGATTTCCATAGTTTTGCCCAAATCTGCATTCAAATTTAACAAAAATAAATTAAAGTTTTCAAAAACCATAAAAAAAAAATAAATAAATAAATAAATAAAGAGTAATAATAATAATTTGAAAACATTAATTTTTTAAATTTTTCATGCTAACTACCTTTTAATTATTTATTATTATTATTTTTTTCCCCATTCGATTTTGTATTATTACAGTTTAATGTTAGATATATTTAAGTATATTTGTTTAGATTTTATTGTTAGACTGTAGTATTGTAAAATCAAGGGAAAAATAGTTAGCAGCCGGCTCTCTAAAAATTTTAAAAATATTTTAAATTATAAAATTTATTTATTTTATATTTAAAAGATTTTCAAGAAATTTTATCATATTTTATATTGTTATATTTCAATGCATGTGTAAGTAAAATTCATAAACTCTAAATCAATACTTTAAAATTAAATCTTCACAAAATCGATAATAAATAGATTAATTAACTAATTTTAATTTTTTTTTAATACTTCTCTTAAATATTTTTATTTTCTCCCATCATTTGTACATTATTACTCTTTATCAATAGAATATATAACATATCTAGGTATTAATTTGTGAATTCATTGATAAGTTAAAGTTTTAAAAATAGTTCTATGTTTGAATGCCAAAAGTTTGCAATAAGTTTCAGTATTTAAACATATACAGTCGGTAACAAAAGTGTCCGAACACTAGCAAAAATTCCTATGTAAAAAAAGTACACTTCATACGGTTTTGTTAAATAAATCTTTATCGAATCATGTTCTTACACTGACTAAGAATAGGATTCGACAAGGATTTATTTAATACAACCTTACGAAGTGTACTTAATTTACATAGGAATTTTCGTTAGTGTTCGGACACTTTTGTTACCGACTGTATATATCTATATATATATATATATATATATATATATATATATATTTAACTTAACAAGAATTTCGCAAATTAATTACCCAAATATGGTTAGGTTCTATTGTTAAAATATATTAATGCAAAATCAAAGGGAAAAATAATAATTAGTCAGTAAGGAGCATCTTAAAACTTTTCAGTTTTCTTTAATTATAGTTTAAAAAAAAAAAAAAATGAAAATACTGTATGTTATTATATTTGAAGACATGTACGTAAAATTTTATAACACAAAGGCACACGTACATACAAATGAATCACAAAATCCAAAGGGAAGAAAAATGAAAGAAAGAAAAGAAATAAAGAAAAAAAACAAACAAACATAGACAAACAATATGAAGGTGATTCTTAATATTTCTAAATGTTTTAAATTATTTTATTTTATTTATTATTATTATTTTATTATTTGTTTTGTTTGCAGAAACAACTTTTAATTAATTATTTATTTATTGTTCAAAAAGTTTTACCACATTTTATACTGTTATATTTCACTGCATGGTGTATGTAAAATTTATAAACTCAAAATCAATAATTTAAATAAATTTTGCATACGCATGATTTGAAATATGAAAATATTAAGGAAATTTCACGGAATCTATTTAAATATATATATATATATTTATTTATTTATTTAACGTATTTAAAATACACCGCTGTTCAAAATTAAAGGAACAAACCTGCTTTCCTATTTTCTTCTTTTGTACATAACTTTTAAACAAATAAACACATGGACATAAAATTTGGCTGGCATGTTCTTTATCATACCATTATTCGAATTTTACATAACTTTAGCATAAGCAATAATTTTAAAGTAATAATTATTAATTTTTCTCAAAAGTAAGCTTTGGAAAGAATGAAAAATTTCAACAATTTTAGTAAAGAAAACTTAATGAAAAATTGTGTTAATGATGCATTATAGACAAGTGAACACGCACATGCCCTCAAATGTTAAAAACAAAATCCTGATTTTTCTTTCTGTGTTCATTTCTCTTTTACTTTAATAATGGAATTTTTGAAAAAAAATAAAAATAATAATAATAATAATAATTACTAATTTGTATAAACTGTGACCATCACTAGAATAATAAAAACGTCGATAAATAATTTAATAATGAACGTTTTATCCGATTTTCATGTTTCTATGTAAAATTTAAAAAAAATATTCACACGCGAAAAAATAAAGAAAGAAAAAAAAAAAAAAATGACTACAAGAAAAAATTTTCGGTTTTAATCTACAAATAAAATATAGATGCACGTACATCTTTAACCTATCTGTAATGCACCTTCATGACCATTTTTCATTAACTTTTCTTTTCTAAAATTGCTGAAATTTTTCATTTTTCCAAAGTTTATTTTCGAGAAAAATTTACTGATTTTTAGTTTAAGAATTATTACTTATGCTAAAGTTATATAAAATTCGATTCATGGTATTTTAAAAAACATGCTATCCAAATTTTATACTTCTGTGTTTATTTGTTTAAGAATTATGTGGAAAAAAAGAAAACGAGGAAACAGTTCATTGTTTTAATTTTGTACACTTGGGTACTTCTTTTAACTAATTTTTATTTTTTGTTTTCCATTGACTCTGCATTATTATAGTTTAAAAATAGAATATGTAACATATCTGGGCATTAATCTGAGATTCCATTGATAATTTAAAATTTAATAAAAAAATTTTGTGTTTGAATGCTAAAATTTGCAGTAAGTTTCAAAATTTAGACATAAAAATATATTTAAGTTTTTTTGCTTAACTTATTAAAATCAATATCAAAATATGGTTATATTCTATTGTTAAATTATAATGATGCAAAATCTAGGGGGGAATAATAATTAGTTAGCAGGGGGCATATATCTTAAATTTTTTCAAAATATTCCAAATCTTGAATTTATTTATTTGTTTTTGAATTCAAATATTTATCCAGAATATTCAAAATACTTGATCGTTTCTTATACCATATTACAATGCACTACACAAAAAGGAAAAAAGGAAAGAAAAGATAAATAAGGAAAGGAAGGAAAAAAAGAAAAATAAAATAACAAGTGCAGAACTTTGAATAGACACTATAAAATTCAAGAATTCGAAGAAAATGGAAGAACTCGCAACAATTGTTCCGGGTCGAGAAAAGACATAACCCTTCATCAACCGAACAAAGTAGGCACGAATGCTGCAAAAAAAACTGCAACGTAGCTCTTGTATTTTCAGCACTCGTGCCTACTATGTTCGTCTGACGAAGGGTCGTGTCTTCTTTCAACCCGGAACAATTGTTGCGAGTTCTTCTATTTTATGATACAAGACATTTTTAGCACGTACAAAGAACGTTCAAAAATTGTTTACATAACGTTGTGAGAACGTGTGTATAGAACGTTTTCAGAACGTTTCTACACTATTTTAGAACGTTTACAGTACGTTTTCTAGAACGTTCTGAAAATGTGTATAACGTTTTGAAAACGTTCTAAAAACGTTTAGAACGTTCTGAGACCGTGTACATAGAACGTTCTCAGAACGCTTCTATAACACCGATGGTGATAGTTACACGTTCATTGAACGTTCTCTGAACCGTACTATTGTACGTCTTCAAGATGGACAGATAGACGTCTATAACACGTTCAGAGTGAACGTTCTTAGAACGTGTTTGCAGAACAATTTTTGAACGTTCAGAGAACGTTTCGGTGCTGCTTGGGTGAGGTCTCCTGATTAGGTTTTCTTTTGTATCTCAGCTACTAATTAAAATAATTTCATAAGTAATACATCATTAGAAAGCTTTTTTGATTTGAAATCGAACAGTAGATTACAGAAATTTCTACCGCCAGATGGCGCTGTAATATTTCAATATTTAAATATTTCAAATTCTAATTATGATTATATTATTTTTAATGCATCATTCGAAAGATATTTTAAAGTACATTTATTTATCGAAAGTGGAATTTGAGATTTCACCTGATTTACACGTTTTGAGGTGTCCTGAATCGGTTTTCTTTTGTATCTCAGCTACTAATTAAAATAATTTCATAAGTAATACATCATTTGAAAGGTTTGGTGATTTGGAATCGAACAGTAAATTACAGAAACTTTTACCGCCAGATGGCGCTGTAATATTTTAAATTTTCAATTTTCAATATTTTAAATTCCAATGAGCGAGGAAGGTGTTGTATGTTCTAAAACGGGGATAAGGCGCCACCGAGCGGGACTTTGCTAAAGTCAGAAATTTGAAAGATCATAACATGGTGAGCGAACAGGCTGTTTCAGATATTGAAAAAGGAAGAGGGCGCCGCAGGCTACCGAGCGGGAATTTACTGCGATTAAATTTTTCAATAAAGCTATTTTCACTATATGTCAATAAGCTGTTGTAAGATCTGAAACGGGAAAAAGGCGCCGCAGGCGCCACCGAGCGGGAGTTTCATAAAGTCGGATTTTTCAAGGATCGCGAACCAGCTGGTCGCCGAAGGCGGCTAGTATATATATATTTATTTATATATGTATTTATTTTTTTCTGAAAGTTTTCTTTATCTGATAACTCGAATAAAACATCTCTTAATCAACTTTATATGATTATAGTAGGCCAAGGTTACACTCGTCCCAACTCATGGGGCAGTAGAAATACGAAACACACAGCTATATATATATATATATATATATGTACTTCTTTGAGTGGTATATTGTTAAATTATAAAGTTCTGAATTTTGTTAAAGCCAGTGAGTTATAGTTCATACCTAATATGTTTAAAACTGTATGTGTATAATAGCAATTGTACAAAATGAGGTGAAAGTGGACCTATGCCGAAACATTGTTATACTTACCCAATTTCGCACACACACGCGCGCGCGCACACACATTCACACACACACACACACACATATATATATATATATATATATATAATTTATATATATTTAACTGTACTTTTAACGGTTATCTGGTTCTTGAATTTTACACGTGACACACTTATTGCATGCATCTTTTAGTTGTATATTTCTTGACTATTTTATAAGTAATTTTTGATGGAAATTTTACTATATTTATTGGTGTTTTTGGTTTCATAATGTTTCTCTCTTTTTGTTATGAGTTTATTTTGAAATTTGTTTTATTTTGAAATTAGTTTTTTTCTTCTTTTGGTTCCAAAGAATGTTTCGGGCCAGGCTCAAAGAAATTCTTATCTATTGCTAGCTTTGAGACAGAAAAACTTTTTGCATATTTGTTCTCTACCCGGCCCTTGTTAACGTTAGAATGCAGATATGCAGTTATCTAATTCCAATTTATTCCATTTTTGTTTGATTTGATGGTCTTTGTTTTTGATCATATTAATTGTTTGAATACTGATAATATTTAATAATCCTTAAATTTCAACTGTCTGATTATCAATATATATATATAAACAGGGTGATCGGATAGTACATGACCAAAATTTAAAGGGTTTAGAGGGGGCGAATGTAAAAGGATTCATTGTACAATGCGCGTCCAGAAACCCTAAGTGAAGTTCATAGAGGTGCTGTATAAGGCAACCGAAACAAGCCGGCAATTCGGATTTTTTATACGATTTTTCTATGATGTCAGATTGTATGAAATCACAGAAGGGAATGATAGCTTCTCCAGTTCTCAGCTTGTTTCGATTGCCCTACATAGCGACCTCTGCCTCCCTCATTCGGAGTTTCCGGACGCGCATTGTACTGCGAATCCCTTTATACTCCGCTCCTTTGACTTATATATATATATATATAAGACAATCTCATATCTTCAAACTTGTACGTTTCTTTGATACCGAAAACTTTGAATTAGTATTTTAGCAGTTTTCTGAGATTAAATATGATGAAATTTTTTTGCAAAAAATTACTGGTGTTAAAAACCTGTACTAGTTGGCACGTATTCAATTTTTAATTAAATAAATATTACATACATTTGCAACAGGTATTAAATAATTTTTAAAATTATGTAGTATTTATTAAATATATATGTATATATATTTATTTTTGAAATCAATATGTTGTATTGAAATTTTAAAATACTTTTCAGGTTTTATAAAATATTGATATTAAATTTAAATATTTTTCCTCAACAATTTTTTCTTTCATTTTCAATATACAGTCGGTAACAAAAGTCTCCAAACACTAGCAAAAATTCCTATATAAAAAAAAGTACACTTAATACAGTTTTGTTAAATAAATCCTTGTCGAATCCTGTTCTTCGTCAGTCTAAGAACAGGATTCGACAAGGATTTATTTAACAAATCTGTATTAAGTATACTTTTTTTACATAGGAATTTTTGCTAGTGTTCGGAGACTTTTGTTACCGACTGTACATCCTTCATCAAAAGTTATTTTTCTTAAATTTACTTAATTTTCAAGGAAATATTATTTCTGATTATAAATATCATATCCGTTAAAATAATCAACTCACACATTTTTAATTACTTCATTTACTCAACTGAAAACACAGTGGGAAAAAATTTTAAAACTAATATCTTTAATTAATTTTTAATCCAATTTGTTGACACTAAGAATAAATATTTTGATTTTTGTTGATAATCAAATTACACATGATTATATTTTCCATTAAATCTAGCGACATAAACGTGCAAAAATTCAATTAATAAAATAAAATCTATCAAATTTTTATTCATTATTTGGAAGCTTAAATATTTATCCATTACATATGTTTCCGTCATAGCTGTTAATTCAATTACTTTATATGTTTTAAAAGATTTCAAAATTTAATAACAAATGTTTTTATTTGTAATTATACATGTTATTTAATCATGACATTAAATTGATTTTCTCATTTAAAATTTTCATGAAATTAAATCAGTTTACGCATAAATCTCAAATTATTTAAAAGCTTGCGTTTAAAACTTATACATAAATTAATAATACAAAATTACTACTTATTGGTGTTTGCTGTTTTTTTTTTTTTAATTCATTTTTTTTTTTTTTTCGGCAGTTAAGTTTGATAAAGAATATTATTTGCTTCCAAACATAAAAATCACAATTTTTACTTAAAAATAAACGAATAAATAAGTAATGTCTTCACAATAATTTATTTCGAAAATGCGACACAGTTCAGCAAATTTTGATGATATAGTACAAAAAATTTGTTTTTTATTTAACTTAAAATCAATTACACTACACTTCCGTACAACCATAGCCTCCTTAACTAGATGCCTGTCGCGTGCCTCGGAAACTTGGTAACAGTTCAAACGGTAGACTGCGCCACCTGGTGCAGATTGCAAGACTTTTTTATTCAAGAACCACCAAAAATTTTTAAAAGTAGCATTTGATATACATAAAAGTCGAATAAAAACGAAGAAACGCCCATTATATATATCATATATCACTTCTTAAAATTATTGGTGGCAATTCAATAAAAAAGTCGCGCAATCTGTATCAGGTGGCGCTGTATAGCGCTTAAACTGTTGCCAAGTTTCCGAGCCACGGAACAGGCATCTAGTTAAGGAGGCTATGGTACAACGCTGCGGCCTGGCTGTCCTATGAATACTTCAATTTCATTTTTTAACCCCTTAACGCGCGTTGTCCTCGCTGCGAGGACGCTAAATTTAAGATCCAGCTGCAAAAATTCATCCCGGAAATTTTTTAGCAAAAATTTGCGTTTATAACATACCAGAAAAGGCCGGGTTTTTTAACATTAAAATTTAAAATTTCTTTTAGTTTAATTTAGTTCATGAATTCCGGTGGCAGTATAATTTAAATAATTCGAATTGTCTTGCGCCGCAAAGTATCAATCTAATGATTTAGCAACGCCTCATTATTTTTTGCATGAAACGAATGCTTTGATATAATATTAGTGGTGTTAAAAATAAATGTGTAATATTCCTCTGGCAATCCTGGCCCTTTGTTTCTCGGGAATCTATAGTACTTTATTCCATAATTACCAGATTTGGCGACTTTTGTACTGCATACTTACATCCTAATTAATATTCCAGAGTTGCCAACTTTTATAATTTATTCTGGAGTAATTTTAGCCCCGCCTTCTTTTCGCACCAGAAATTTTATAGAATATTTCTATACATGCGACAACAGATAAATAAAAGAAAAATCATTTTTTTAAATTTCCGGTGTGAGAAAAGGGTGGGGCTAACAATGCTCCAGAATAAATTATAAAAGTCGGCACCTCTGATATTCCATAGTGTTGTTAGTCCCGCTTTTTTTTTTTTTTTTTTCACCCAAGTAAATTTTCAGAGTAATATTCTTGAAATGTAATTACGATTAAATAAAAAGAAAAATACTCTAAAAAGATCCTGGTAGGAAGAAGGTGAGGCTAACCATACTATGGAATATTAATTAGTATGTTGGCAAGTATGATATTGAACATTATTTTATACGACATTATTCTATTTAATGACATTTTCGGTGTGCAATGAATACACCTGACCCACAGTGTTACCAGACTTTGATACATTTTTATTCGGCAATATTGGTCATGCGCATTCATTTCATACCGGAATTTTCCTTAAATAGAATATGATGTCATATAAAAAAATGTTCAATAAATAAGTCGCAATGTCTGGCAACTATGCTTTATTTATAGTTAGCAAATTTAATATTTCTTGGATACCAGAATATATTAATAGATACTATTATTTTATTTAATCCGTGAAAACTGTTACAGACGTATATAAAAAATTTCCGGTAGCTATCAGCTGGCTTTCAACTATGAGTTTTATCACTTTCCAGGCTTTATCGCTGATAAAGTAATGTCGATGTATTAACCCCTTAACGCGCGCTGTGGCGTGCTGGCATGCCTCATTAACATACTTGCGAACATACTAATTAATATTCCGTAATTTTGTTAGCCCCACCTTCTTTTTCACGCCAGTATCTTTTCAGAGTATTTCTCTTCTCATTTAATCGCAATTGCATTGATAGAATATTATTAAAAAAATTTACTGGTGTGCAAAAAAGGGCGGGACTAACATTACTACGAAATATTAATTAGAATGTTGGCAAGTATGCATATTAATTTAAGACATAAATGTTTCATTGTTATATGCAGTATTTTCTTTCTCAACTTATATGTAAATAATATTATAGTTCCGTATCATATTATATAGCTGACAACTTTTTAGTTTATTTCGGAATATTGTTAGCCTCACCTTTCTTTCCCACCGTAATCTTTTCAGGGAAATTTTCTTCATATTAAATAGTAGTTATATATTGATGAAAGTTTTTCTACAAAGCCTATGGTGTGAAAAAAAAAAAAAAAAAAAAAACTTTGGAACGAAGATCATTCCAGAGTAAATCAGAGTAATTTTAAAAAGTTGGCAGCTACGATATTAGAAGCTGAGTTGACAACTTTAAAAATTAATTCCGGAGCATTGTAATTACCCACCTTCTTTTAGCACCAGAATTTTTGTTGAATATTTTTTTCCAATATTCAACGACGAATAGATAAGAAGATGAATGACCACGCTTGCCAACTTTTTAATTTAATTCGGAGCATTTTTTGCCCCCCCCCCTTTATTTCATACCACTTTTCTTTTAACACTTTCACGACAGCACATTTTTATCTTTTTGATAGTATGTTCCCCCTGTGGGCGTTATTCTGTCAAGCTACATTATTTCAGAACAAGATTTTTCTGTATCCATACTTATATTACACATGAATATACATAATAATTATATTCTTTCTAATGAAAGTATTTGTATTCATAGTATTTTGATTGAATTACATATGAATACAAGGAACATACTTAAGAAATACAGTAACATACATCCTTGCAAACCATCTCATTATGAACCGTACAATATTTAATACCCTCTTTTTTTTTCACACCTGTCAATTTTACTTTCTCTTACCCATAAGGTAGAGAAAGTATTGTTTTTGGGTCAAATTTTCGAACGCGAGTTTTTGTTATATTTACATGTTCTGAGGTCCCCTGAATACGAAAATCATGTTTTTAGCAAATGGTCTGTGTGTCTGTGTGTGTGTCTGTCTGTTTTCAGCATATCTCAAAAACAAATTATGGCAGAAAGTTCAAACTTGGTATTCTAAATGTGTATCATATAGGGATGCTACAGCAAGCTTTTCGTTAAGATCAAGCAAATGGTTCGTGTACAGGGACAATCAAGAGAATTCTAATACATCACGTCTATGGGGGAAATTGCAAGTAAGTAGAGTTTAACGTCTATAGACTGCACTAAACCAAATGAAATGAATATATATTTTTTGTAATAGAGATAGTCAACTGGGAAAAATTTTTTGTGTATGTAGGAGCCTCGCCTGCCCCCCTCGGGGGGAGTAAATTTTCATGATGGGTATCTTTCAAAAGAGCTCGCCAATACCTTTAAAACGAATGGTTGAACCATCGATCTGCGATAATTTAAAACAAAGTTATCGTTTTTTTTTTTTTTACTTTTAACGAAAAAAAAAAAAAAAAAAATCAGAAAAAAAAAAAGTTTTTTTTTTTTTTTTTTTTAATTTAATTTTGGGAATAAAATGGACTTTGTTTTTTTTTTTTTGGATATTTGGTGTTATACTACTTCTCTAATCTGGAAATCGTCTGCATTATCATAAAAGGTAATTTTAAAAATAATAATTTTAATAAATTATTTTTTAATAACCGAATTAAATTATATATAAATGTAGGTGCATTAATGAAACGGGGGGTTGAGGGGGGCGGTAGCCCCCCTCACACAGAACTAATTATCACATAAAACTCTCCCGAAGCCTAATTTGAATTGTTTAACATGGTTTACATAACATCGTTATCTTACCTCATCTCCAACTTGTATTTATAGTATTAAATTTCAGGGTAAGAGAAAGTCGTGTGAGTGACACACCAGATTATTTAGAATAATTTTATTCCTATTTAATCGTAATAACATCTGAAGAGAATTACTCTAAAAATAAAGTGGTGTGAAAAAATGGGCGTTTTGCAAGGGGCGTTAATAATTGTACTGTTATCAATGAGATAGTTGGCAAGTATGAACATACAAATTGCAAAGGGAGCTCCCACTGGAGGAGTCACAGCTTTCCAAATGACGTGAATTGACGTCAGCGGTCGTATTATATATTGGAGAAAATTATTCTAAAAATAAAGCTGTGCGGAAATAAGGGCGGGGCTAAAAATTCTCCGGAATAAATATTGGCATCTATGGAATGATCCCCTTTTATTTCCCAATAATCTATAAAATTTTATATAAATATTTTCAAAATTTATTCTTTCGTAGCATTAAATTTGTTTTAACAATTTTAAATACAAAATATGTTTTTATCATTAAAAAATTAACATAATAACTATTATCTAAATGCTTTACTAACACGGTCATTGAAACATTTTGCTTCTATTTACATTCACGTAAACGTAAACTGAGTGAATCTAATAAAAAATTTAAAATAAACTGAATTTCTGTGAAAATACTCATTGTAGTCTAGAATTCAATTTTCGACATTTAGAAAATAACTCTTATTAATTATTATGCATAACTTGATTTCAAAATTGATTCGAGAAAGGATCGATGGATTTAAATAATTTCTCATTTCTCTCAGTAAATCTGGTGCACACGCTTCCTAGATATTTGGATGAAACCATTTGTTAATGAATGTAACAGTTATAAATATCAAAACAATTTGAATTGATTTTGTTCAAATAAATAACAGTATTAAGTAATTTATTAAAATAAATAAATAAATTAAATTAAATACAAAAATAAAATGTGTGACATTTACAAGGTTCTTACGAATCGTTTTATTTATTTATTTATTTTGGTGGGGGAGGGCACCAGTCTTTTTAGATAGTAATTTTTAAACATTTTTTTTCTCCATAAAGTAATTCTAATCGTTAAGAATTCTTTTTTTAAATAAATATTCGAAAATAGTGTTGCCCTAAAAAGTTGCGATGTTGAACCTTACTTTTGATATTAAACTCTATTATTTTATTACTCTAGATGCATAAAGGCATAAGATGAATACATTTTCTGTCTTTCAGTAAAAAAAAAAAAAAAAAAAAAAACTCTTTTTGGTTGTGCAAACGGGAAAAAATAAATAAATAAAAAATAAAATAAAATAAATAAATAAATAATAATAATGACTACTTATGTTGTACATACCTGCCAACATCCTAATTAATATTCTGCAGTATTGCTTGCTCTGCCCCCCCCCCCTTTTTTTTTTCTCTCCACCAGTATTTTTTAAAAGCGTCTTTTCTTCTTTTTTAAACGTGATTGCAGTTGCAGAATATTACTCTGTGAATATTATGGTGTGAAAAAAAGGGCGGGACTAACAACACTACGAAATGCTAATTAGGGTGCTGGCAGGTTTGGTTGTAGCCATTACTAAATTTTCTTCTATATCGTTCAATATCACAAATCCACCTGCCGGTTAACCCGTATAAAAATTTAATTAACCTGGTTTTTCACAATAAAGATTTTATATATGCAGTTTGGTTCAGTTTGAGCCAATAGATGCTGAGATATAGTCATGTAGAAAATAAAAAAAAAAGGTGAATAATAGCTTATATATTCTTGACAGGTATACACAGAAATGGATACAGAATTCTTATCCGTAACAGTTATCTGACATATCCTAACCTACAAAAGTTAAAGTATTTACCTTCTCGTAAACGGGGAAAACTGCAGCATAGCTGAGCGACCTGTCTCCCGATATGAAAAAATCATTAATTTTTATGGTAACATATTTCGTATAATTTTTGTACAATTATTGTACACAATAGAATATGAAATATTGTCTACCCGCAAATAAAAAAATTGCAGGATAGCAACACCACCTTTTGGGTGATATACACCAAAAGTTAACAAGCGTCAATTGTTGTCAAAATGCAACTAAATATAACTTTTTATGAAATTCTGCGCAATAATACTTGATTTAAAAGTGATTTTTTTTTTTTTTTTTGTAAATTACACACAGCTAAACAAATAGACAAACATGCATAATTTCGTAAATTGCTAATATACGTTCAGGAAATTTAAAATGCATAAAACTGTCACAAACTGGGAGTCGACAATTTTTACGAATCTCACCATTTAAATATTAACGTTTAATTAGTTCTTATAAATTGCAGTATGTTGTACTTATATACAATAAAATTGAAAATTGTCCCTTAAGAAATCCAAAACTAAAGGTGAAATTTTTCAGCAAAATGCAACGAAAATCTAATATTGAATGATGAAGATTAAGAACATAAAGCAAAACCCCAAATTGCAAAGTTGGTTTAATTGTTAGTTTTACAAATTTATGGCAATTGTTCATCGTGTTCTCAACCTGTTAATGTTCGAATTTGTACTACTACACCTATTTTGAGGCATGTTTTAAATATACAAGTAGAGTCTTAGTTATCTGAGTCCCGACTAACCGAATTCCGAATTAACCGAGGTAATTACGAAAAGACCACGCCCCCTTTACTTTCAAGAAATAATAAACTACTGCAAATGTATTGAAAATTTGTGGAATTGTTTATAATAATTCATTCTACTGTCACTAAAAGGAAAAAATCATTCAAAGAAACCATAGAGACTCTAGGTGCTGTTTTATAAATAGTCTAAAAATCATATTATCAGTAACTTTGTAGAAACATTTTTGCTTTATTTGAAGGCATTTTTATTATTTTTATTATTTATTTATTTAGTTAAATAAGACAAAGAAAACTGTTTAAAAAAATGATATATTTAATATGCGAAAAAGTCGTTAGGTATGCTAATGCGCTACGAGATTACTTCTTTTTCATCTTCAAATACAAAAATAGACTAATAACACTCCTCAGCATGAAAATTGCCCCCAACACCATTTTGGCAAATTCTTATGTAAAATGACCTCCTGAATCCGAATAGGACGCCCATTTTGCCATATCACCATACTTGCCAACATCCTAATTAATATTCCGTAGTGTTGTTGGCCCCACCCTTATTTTTACACCAATAAATTTTTAGAGTAATATTCTTCAAATTCCATTATGGTTAAATAAGAAGAAAAGTACTCTAAAAAGACACTGGTGTGAAAGAAAGGCGGGGTTAACAATACTACGGAATATTAATTAGTATGTTGGCAAGTATGCATATCACCCACTGTTTTTTAGGGACGGCCCCCCATTTTTATCACTTTTCAGTAATTTTATGGCTATAAATTTGATTTTTAGGTGATGGAAGGTTTATTTTAACTGTTAAATATTTTCTGAGGGGCTAAAGAGTAAGAAAATTCTAAAACATCAATATTTGTGTGTGTGGAAGGGGGGGGGGATTTGCCACTGAAATTATGTATTACATTTCTTATATATATTTTTTAAATCTGTTATTAATTTTATTTATTAAACATCACATACTTTTTGTTTTTAAGTGTTGTATTAATTCTTTTTTCAATCTCCAAATCAAATTCGTGGCCATAAAATTACCGAACAATGATAAAAATTGGGGGAAGGAGGTGGATTCCCGAGAAAACGGTGGGTGACTGGGCAAAATGGTAAATATATTCTAATTCAGGAGGTCATTTTACACAAGAATCTGCAAGAATGGTATCAGAGCTAAAAAAAAATATTTTTTTGCAGTGCAGTGTAATGTTTCAAGAAGCATAATCTAAACATTGAATTTTTATGGTATTTATAAGATGCAATTTTTCTATTCTTGTTTTGTACCAATTTATAAAAACTTTAGTTTTCTGACTGCACCATACATTTCTAAATTCATAAGAAAAGAATCAAAATCGCCAAAAAAAAGGTAAAGTTCTGAGAAAAATCCCCATTAAAATTTTCTTTGAAGATACTAATAAAAAGCTCTCTTACTAAGATAAATTTACAAAAGAAAATGGCACATAAAAACTTTCGGCTAATTCCATTTTATTCCCTAGATAAATTATGTCTGGAAGAGAACTTTCAAAAACTAAACAGTCGAAAGTCGTAAAAACAAAACGTGTTTTCTAGTTAGTTTTACATCGATTTTACTGTTTAAGAATCTAGTTCATTTATAATACTTAGTTTTCGAATAACATAATAGTTGCTTCGCAAAATAATAATAATAATAATAATAATAAAGAAAGAAAGAAATAATAATAATAATAACAATATAAAAAAAAAACTGTCAGAGACAGAATTTAAAAATAATATAACGGAACTATTTTGTATATTACAAACATTTTTTATTTTTTTTTTACTTTTTTTCATGTGTACATATGAAGGCATATGATAACTATACACACTCGTATAAATATCCGTTCTCATAACTTTTACTAGTGAATAGGTTGCGTCTATTGTCGTACAGCATCTCATAATATAGTCATTTAATTCGTACATCAAGGTGATCTTGATTTACTTAGGTCCATAATGTTTAATTCTTTGTAAAATTCTTTTTCGCTTTTTGAATTAAAATTTACTTTAAAATCTCTTTCGAACGATTAAACCAAATGAATTAAAATCAGTTTTATTTATTTATTTCACTTTAAATGCAAGAACGTGGTTAAAAATTGTTTAATTCATGATTTTAAATGCAATTGTCTACAGAAAGCTTCAGTTAACCTTTGAGGGGTGGTGCCGTGATGGTCGCATAGTGCAACCAGAAATTTCAATTCAAGATTGCAAAAATTGTCCCTGGAATTTTTTTTTTTTAATTTTTCTTGTAATACTTAGACGAATAGCTTCATTTATTTCTTCTGTTTTAATATTGTTGGTGATTTCTGGTGGCTGTTGGTTTCAAACGAATGAAATTTGCTTGCCCTTGAAAGGGTTAATAGAATGGCGCCAGAAGTAATATTCAGGACGCATGAAAGAAAAATAGCTAATTCGAACGTTTTATTGTTATTTCATTTTATTTTTTTAAATTTTTTCAACAGTTTTAAATTAAAAATTAAAAATTTAAGTATAAAAATAAAATTTAATATAAAAATAATAATATAAAAGTAATGTAAAAATAACCTAAAAATTTAAAATTTATTATTTAAAAATACTGAAGGAAAGTTTTTGAAAAAAAAAAAAAAAAAAAAACGAACATTGACATATTCAGAGCTGCCAATCTAATCCGGAGGATTGTTGGTTTGTTAATATCGCCCCTTTTTCCACACCAGTCATTTTTTAGAGCATTGTTCATGTTAATTCATCGTAAATACATTTGAAGAGAATTACTTTAAAAATTAAGCAGTGTAGGAAAAGAGGCGGTACTAACAATTTACCGGATAAGTTGGCAACTCTGCATATTGTCCCAGAATGTGTTGATCCCTATTCTCTAAAAAAATTATCGTTTCAAGTCATTTAGATGCATACTTAAAACAAAAACAAGAATTTAGAGTAAAAAAACTGTTGGCGTGGAAAAATTGCTTATTGCACTTTTCTATTATGAATTTGATAGCAAGTATGCTTTTTATGGCTTCATAAAAGATTAAAAATTAAATTCATTTCGTCTCAATAAACAAATTTAATTTTTCTTTCTTTCTTTTTTTTTTTTTTTTTTTTTTTTTAATAAAATCATATTATCATATTCAATTTCAAATATATTTTAATATAACATTATACGAGAAAACGTAAAAAAAAAAAAAAAAAAAAAAAAAAAAAGCCGTATAATAACTTAAAGAAGTATGAAATATAAAAAGAGTGAAATTTCAAACCCATTATATGTTTCTTTATTTTCTTTTTAATGCTATTTCTTTCTTTCTTTCTTTTTTTAAACTTTGTGAATTCCTTATTCATCATGCCTGTCTTCTTCTTCTTCTCCTTTTTAAAACTCATTATTAAGAATAATGGATGATAAAAATAAATTTTTAATACTTTAACAAGCTAAAACATGATACTTTATACGTACAAGTTTTAGTTTTTTCTTTTTCTTTTCGATTAGTAATCCAAGCCAGACAACTTTTTTAAAGCTTTTAACACAAGAAGACTTTGTGTTATTAAATACAAAGCCCTGAGTTTTTCGAAAATACATGCTTTGTGTTATAATAATTAAAAAAATAAATAAAAGGATTATTTTTAATGAGATTTAATAAAGTACTATTTCTCTTAATACTTTATACAAGAGTAATGAGAAAACATTTTAATTTGGACATTTTTATTATTTCGTTTTTCTAATGACTTCGTTTTTCTAAATGACTTTTTAAGAATGTTTTTAATTCGATTTTAAGAGAAAAGGAAAATAATTTATTCTGAACAAAGAAATAGCGAAGTTTAAATAGCAATAAAATAGTTTATAAAAAATAATAATAATATATAAATAAATTTAAAAAAAAAAATAAATAAATGCAGTAAAATTTTTTTTAAAGCTAAGTTTATAATTTTTTAAGGGGTTGTTGGATTTATATAAATCTATAGTAAAAATATGCTTGGATATGCATTGAGCTGTAACAATATTAAAAATATAAAAAAATTTCCACAAATGTCCAAAAAGAAAAAAAAAATCAAAATTTAAACTAAAAAAATTAAATCGCTCCCTGATGGCTTAACTTTAATTTTCCCCCCAATATTAAACTATTATAACTGTTGGACAACATATTCTAAAATTTTAACAATATATATTCTAAATATATTTAGATATTATTCTGTGAATTCGTTGCTATATTATTTTTTTAATAAATATTTTCATGTTTAAATGCAATATTTTAAATAAATATCTTCATATTTGCTAAAATTTCATCATCATATATATATATATATATATATATATATATTAGGCAAATTAATTAATATTTACTTATTTATTTTAGCAATGAATCTAAAATTTAATACCCAAACACGTTTACAATATACGCTAAAAATGTAAAACAAAATTGCTAAAATGTGAAATTATAATATTGTTTAAATGTATATGTATTTTGTAAAATGAAAATGTATAGTATTGCTAAAATGTGAAATTGAAGTAAGGAAAAATATGAAAAGCAATAAATATTTAAAAAATTTAAAGATTCAAAAATTTTGAATGTAATGGTGTTAATTTTTAAATATAAAATTTTAAAATTAAATAAATTTCAAGAAATTTAATGTACTTAATATTGCGATACTTAAACGCACATGTACAGAAAATTTCCTATTTCTAAGACAGTAATTTCATATATACATATATATATATACGTATGCATATGCGCACACTACTAGCCATTAAAGTTGCTACTCCAGGAAGACACCACCGCACTTTAGAATGTAGGAAAAGAGGGGGGAAAAAGCTAAAAACTCCGTAGAAATAGCATGGGACGAAAAAAAAAAAAAAAAAAAAAACTCACTATGTCAAGTGTGTTAAAAAAAAAAAAAAAAAAAAAAAAAAAAAAAAAAAAAACGGCTCACACCGGAAGTAATAAAAGGACAAAATTGACTAGAAAAAGACATCGAAGAGAGGTATCGGGCGGGTTGGGGTGTTAAATTTAATGTCCAGGATTAATGCGTCTTGCCTAGTATGCAAATAATGGAATGGTATTTATTGGATGCACATATTTAAGTGAGAAGAGCAAGTGATTAAATTTTCAGGAAATTTGGAGATATACATCCTGATAAATCAGTGCAGCAACAATATCTGGCAGCACTTATGCGCCTAGAAATTGAACTGAACAGCAATTGAATGACATGTACCGGTACAGCACTACAATGCAGGTTCAACATGATGTAACAGTTCATCGACAGTAGTTACTTGAGAGTAGTGGCGTGCTGGTCACTTGGTAACGACTGACCAGACGTTTTGGATTGGTACAAGATCAGGACAATGCTCTGGATAAAACAACAGTGGAACATATTCTTTATCAAGGAAGGTCTGGGCAACAAGGACAATATGCGATTGGGCATTGGTTTGTTTAAACGTTGCTTTATCGATCCTCCAATACAGGACAGAGTCACCGGCCTTAACCCATCAAAAATTTAATTACTGCATTTCAGAGTACCGGCAATGCATACAAGAAGTGATCGAGACGTGTATCCAAGGGTACCATATACCATCGCTCAAATGGTGAGCCAGTAAGTGGCGATCATGATACTGACAACTCTAGAAACTGCATCACAGACAGGAGCATCTTGCATGTGCAATCAACAAGGAACATGCACGCAAGAATGATGTAATTTAATCTTTTCAGACAAATCAGAGTTCTCAAGGTGGCCGCATCCGCATTTGGCGGCATCGTGGAGAATACGCATTGCCATCGGACATTCAAAATCGTCATGCTGGCGCATCACTTGGAGCAATAGTATGTTGTGCCAACTTGATGCTATAAACAGAATTTTTATTCGTCTGAAAATACGATGTCACGCCATTCATGCGTCTAAGTTCGTCTTTGATTAAACAATGAAGGCACTCCTGTCTGTGATGCAGCTTTAAGTGTTGACGAAGTCATGGTTGCCGCATAATGGCTCACCATCTGGAGTTATGGTACGTGGTATCATTTGATACACGTTTCAGTCACCTCTTATTCGCTCTGCCGACACTCTGAATAGCGGTAGTTACATTTTTGATGGGCTCTGCCCTATATTGAAGGCCTTAGTAATGCAACATTCAAACAGGACATTGTACGACCAATGTTGTCCGTGCTTTCTAGACCTTTCTTGAATCAGAATGTGTTCGACTGTTGTTGTGGCCAGCGTGTTCTCCTGATCTTGCACCAATTGAAAATGCCTTGCCATTCATTGCCAAGCGACTAGCATGCCTCCACTCTCGAGTAGCTAACATCGATGGAATGGGGCAACGTTTTGAAGCAGTACACAGTGTTGTACCCATAGGCCTATTATAAGAGTGGACGGGTCAATGGCAACCTTTTTTAGTGGCAAAGATAACTCATAAAAAGGTCATGTGATTGTTGATCTACAGGAAGACAAACTTGGCCAATATTGAAATTTACTCACCATGCTCTAAACTCTGCTTTTTATTAAGCAGACGATGTTTTTCCTTTTCCCTTGAAAGTTCTTTTTAAATTTTTTATTTAACTTTAAAAGTGAGATTGTTTTGAATTTAAAAAGAATTTTATTACAAGAAATAGTAATTAGATGTACTTTAGAAGCCCTAGAAGTTATATAAAATAAGGATTTTATTTCACAGGTAAGATTCTTTTTAATATTTTATTATTTCGTTCTTTTTTAAGTAATTATTTTTATAAAATGTTTACAATTGTTGTACTTAATTCTCTAAATTGAATTAGTTTAAATATATTGTACCTTATATGATTTTAAAAATGTCCATGATTATTTATGAGAGTTAAAGCGAGTGTAGACAAACCGAAGTTATAAACACTTTTGAACTTTGTTGGAAAGTGTTAATAACAAGGTAAAAATAAATTTCAGCAACTGTTTCGCTTTACACAAGTTTTTCTTGCTGTATCTTTTAATAATAATAATAATAATAATAATATTTATATTCAGAACAAAAAAACACAAATAACGCGATAAATGCAAAAAAAAAAGGTAACATTTTTCAACAGTAACGTGGTTTCATCTTTGCACCTTTTCTTATATTCCCTTAATAATGGAATGATCCGTCCACTCTTATAATAGGTCTATGATTGTACCCATACATATCATTCAATCACTGTTCGATTCAATGCCTAGATGGATAACTGCTATTTTTGCTGCCAGATGTCTTTGCTTTATGTATTAATTTCTCAGTATATACAACCCCAAATTTACTGAAAATTTAATTATAATGTATGTGTTCAATTAATAGCATTGTGTTATATGCATTCCTTCTTGATGTAGCAATTTTAATGACCAGTAGTGTGTGCGAGTGTGTATAATGTATACCATTCCCTTAAATTGCATTCATTTTTTTTATGTATTTAGTAATAATATTTAGATATTTAGTAAATAATATTTAGATATTTTATACGAATTAAAAAAGTTTCATTAAGATTCTTGCTAGTACTTTTGCAATTCTTGCGTGGAATAATTGTTATCTTATTTTCGGGAAAAAAGTAATACCAAGAATATACACCAAGAATAGTTATATAAAATAAATTGTTTAAATCTTGGTGCATCAAAGTTTCTATTGGAAACTAAAATTTATTGATCCTTTGATGTAATAAAGGACAGATTCTTTTCAAAGTAATAAATAACTTTACGACCTTTTGAAGAAGATAAAACCCATAATGTATTTTTTTTTATGAGTTTATTGATTCTTCCTTTTATAGTTTTAGATATGATTTTTGTAGAGACTTGTAAGGGCTTACAAAAAGTACAAAAGTGAAATATCATATTATAAAAAAGCTTTACAAAATAGAGACTTTGCTATGTTCAGTCACGGGAAGATTTTATCTGTTTTATTTTAAACTCTGGATTTCATATCACACAAATTATAGGAAAGGAAAGGAAATGTGTAATTAATCGGAATTTTAAACTTTGTATCAAAAGAAAGTGTGTTTTTAAAAGATGTATTTACTTTCTGTTGTAGAGGTAGATCTGGTAACTATGATAGTTTATCCATAATGGTATTAGGCCCCGCCTTTTTTTCACACCAGAATAGTTGTAGAGTAATGTTCAGCAATATGTTCTCATGATTAAATAAGAAGACTATTGCTCTACAACTATTCTGGTGTGAAAAAAAAAAAGGCGGGGCTTAATACCATTGCGGATAAACTAGAATAGTTAGCAGGTCTACTGATGTCTCTTTGTTTTTTGACTATTTATACGAATTTCACTAGCCGTTCGCCAACGCCAACTACTTTAATATTAATACACTCTGTTCCACCTTTTTATAAGTAAACAAAAAATTTTAATTACGATCCTTTCTTAATTACTAATTAATTATATTCTTTGCGTTTAATTTCCGATTTTTAAAATTTTATATACATTATTTCATAAATATCCATAATTAAAACTTTGTGTTAAGAATGAGTGATTAAACAATTATTTTTTCAAATTTGAAAAAATACACTATCTACCAATAAGTATTTGGGCAGTTTCGAATTTGTACGTTTTATCAAATATCTAAAGAAACACTTAAGGAATTTATCTTGAAACTTTGGGTGAGTGATGCCAGATCGGGGATTTTGTCCCCATTTTGAGGACCAAATGTTTGTGAGGACTTTTTATGGGGAATTCTAAAATTTTTTGGGGACAAATCTGTGGAGTACAACTTTCTGTCAATGTTGGCAATGTAATGATTTATCCCTACGACTAGGGACTTTCAATAGCTTTATTGTTATTTGGGGATTTTTTTCAAAAATTGCCTTCATTTGGGGGAAAATCTGAGCTTAAATCTGCTTGATATATATATTTTTAATTTTTATTTTCCTTTTTTAGTAGAAATCAAGTTGGGGATTTTTTCAAAAAAAAAAAAAAAAAATCCCTGATTTGGGGAAATCTGAAGGGAAATAATTTTCAACCATCTGGCATCACTGCTTTGGGTTTATAAAGAACATATTACACCTCATATATTTTAGAAAAACGTTTTGTTCAGAAGAGGAAAAGGGAACCAGTAAAAGAAAAAAAAAAAAAAGGCAAAATGTTTTGGATCACTCTGTAAAATGTATTGCTTGAAAAATCACTTTTATTGTAGCATGTAATTTGAGAATTGTTTTAATAATCTGTATAAATTTTTAAGAGGCTACCACATGTATTCATAACGATATAATAATTTCTTTAAAAAATTGCTTTTTTTTTTATTATAACACGTAGTTCCAGGTCAAAACTGTTTTCAAGAAACTATGTATGCTACATTAGATACAGCATACAACAATCAGAATGTAAAAATGTTAAATGTCTTATGAAATATAAGCATTTTTGCTAAATAGTTTTTAACTACGCATACGCAAGGTTTAACGAAATTTCATTTGCATAATTTAATTGCCAAATGTATTGAGCTACTTAATGTGTGAAAGCCCTAAACAAATATCGTGTAAATTCAAAAAGTTATGAGTGATAGAATGAATAGAATTCCAATTCTTATCAAAATAAAATCTAAACTACTAGGTATTTTACTCAGATTTTTATTTTGATTCAGTCGATGACCAATGGCAATACAGTGTTCGCTGACTATAAATAAACACTGATATCCCCCCCTCCCATCATCCCCCCCCCCTTTTTTTTGAGAGGGAACTGAAATTCTGTTCCTTCTTTATCTCATAACGTTTTGAATTTACACGATATTTGTTTGGGGTTTTCATATAAGTAACTCAATACTTTTGGCTACTAAATTATGGAAATGAACTTGTTGAAAACCTTGCGCATGTGTAGTTAAAAATTATTTAGTAAAACTACACACACACACACACATACATATATATTACAGCATTTATCATAAAAGTTCCAAAGATATGTATAATTACATGTTAAATATTGCTTTTTTTTTTTTTTTCTTTCTCCAAATAACCAATATATTTTTCTTTCTTTTTATTTTTTGTTGAATCAAGCACATATGCTTGAACAATTATTATTATTATTCATTTCCTGAACCAAAAAAAGAAATATATATATATATGTATTATCATAATGCCGATTTAGTAATCGTGATAATACATTCTTTTTTTTTTTTACTTTTGTGATAAGCAATATTTTTATGCGTGAAATTTCTGAAATAGACACTATATTGTCTTTTTTTTTTCTTAATCAAGCATAAATGCTTAAGCAATTGTAATGATTACTTGAAATAATAATAATAATAATAAAAAGAAAAGCCTTATCAATATTGATTTAGATATTACAGTAATATTTTTTTGTAATAATTATTATTTTCATTTAGGATTTTTCATAACCCCTTAACGCGCGGTGTCCTCGCTGCAAGGACGCAAAAATTAAGATCCAGTTGCAAAAATTCATCCCGGAAATTTTTTAGCAAAAATTTACGTTTATAACATATCAGAAAAAGCTGGTTTTTTCAACCTTAAAATTTAAAATTTCTTTTAGTTTAATTTAGTTCATGAATTCCGGTGGCAGTATAATTTAAATGATCCGAATTGTCTTGCGCCGCAAAGGGTTAAATTGACAATATATTTTCTTTCCTTTTTTTTTTTTTTTTTTTTTTTTTTTTTAAATCAAGCTTAAACATTTAAACAATTATTCTTATTCTTATTACTACTACTTGAAATAAAAAAAAGTCTTATCGTAATACCGGTTTAGATATTCTAACAATACTTTTTTTACTTTTGGTAATAATCAATATTTTCATTCAAGAATTTTCTGAGTTAACCAATATATTTGTCTTTAACTTTTTTTTTAAATCATGAGTAAGCATTTATATACCTATTCTTTTTCTTTTTCTTCTTGTTATTATTTTTATTATTTAAAATTTTAAGAGTATTCTTCTATATTACCGATTTAGATATTAATATATTTTTCTTTTTTTTTTTGTAATGATAGATTTTCATTCTGCAAACTTCTAAAATAAACAATAAGTACATATATTTAAATCAGGCTCACAACAATTATTATAAGCTCACAACAATTATTTTTATTATTATTATTATTATTATTATTATTATTATTATTATAACTGTTTGAAAACTTAAAAATATATTTCTATGATGTCAGTTTAAAGATTTTAAACTACCATGAAAATAAACTATTCTTATTTACCATGATTAATATTTAAAAATTAAAAGAATAAAAATCAGAGCATTTAAACATATATATAAATATATTATATATGTATATATATATATATATATATATATATATATATATATATATATATATATTCTCTAAATAGATTCATTTCTATAGTTTACAGTTCATAAAATGCTATAATACATTTTTTAGTTAAATTATGTTTGAAAAATTTAGGAATAGTTTTTCTCGATTTGCTAACGAGTTAAATAAATAAATGTAATAGAAGCAAATTAAATATTCTGTAAATAATAGATGTACTAAGAACCGTCTAAATGTATTTATATGTGACATCCTAAATCCAATTTGATTACAGTGTATAATAACATGAATTAACATTATGTCACATAATATACGTCATATTTATACTTATTCAACGACCAGAACAATCTTTTTTCGCATTCAAGTATGATATAAATGAAGGAGGTTATTAAATTATGTTCACACGCATAAATAAATATTATTTCGTCTAGTGTTATGAAAACATAATTCTAAAAACCATGGTAATTATTTAAAGTTGTATGAAATATACAATTACTCTTGATATTATTTCCAAGTAATGGAAAATTTATAAACATTTAGAAATGTAGTACCGCTATTTGAAACGAATTTGGATAATTTATATTCATTGAAACATAAAAATTAATGTGACGTCAAAACCAAACAAAGCACTCAAAATTAAAGTTTTAAAGATTGCACTACGTTTTGGCACTTCACCCAGAAATTAAACATGCAAAAGAAAATGTTGATTTCTGGAAAACAGTCGGAAATTAGAAGACTGCAATTTACTACAGAAGTAGATGGAAGATTGGAAATATGTAACAGCTAATGATGTAAAAAACAGAGCCTCCTAAACTAAATGCCTTCCGCTTGGCTCAGAAACTTGGCAACAGTTCAAGCGGTAGACAGCGCCACCTGGTACAGTACAGATTGCGTGATTTTTTTATTCAACTGTCACCAATATTTTTTAAGAAGTGATATATCTATAATAATAAAAGAAGATGTTTGTCTGTCTGTCTGTCTGTCTGTCTGCGCATTTATACGTTCAGCCCTACTGAACGCAGAAGTATAAAATTTAACATACGGGTGCTCAGAAGCCTTCCCGAGTTGATAGTGAAAACAGAATTTTAAAATTTTAATTAGTTCCGGAGATATTAATTAAAACGTCGACCAATGCCTAATTAAAAAGCGAGCGGATCGTAATTTTCGCCCTTTATCGTGTTCCTCAAAAGAGAAAGCAGAGAGAGAAAAATTTCGCGGGTTTTTCTAAAGCGATCGCTTCCGATCTGTTGGAAATATCGAAAATACACCTGTAGCACGAGAAAGAGCATTTATTACCGATTCTTATGGTACAATTTGTTTTTAAAAATACGGATTTTTTATATTTTTAAAAAAAGTTTTAAAAAGGGTCGAAAATTTCTCTTTTTCTCGATTGTCTTTTTTGAAACTCCCTGTACGACCGAGTAACTGTTCCATTTCTTAACAACTGGTATATTTGAAAAGGACATTTAATCCTCTTTCGAACCATATAAACATTTTTACAAAATACCGATTAGCGATCCATATTTTTAGATTTTACGAAACATCGATTTTTTCACAAAACATTTTATAACTCAAAAGCGTTTAGAGATAAATCATTTCTTTTTTCTTTGTATATAGATCTCGCTTCAACAATTGAATACCCAAAAGATTGAGAGAAAATTTCAAAAACTGAATGAGTTATAATTTTTTTAATTTTCAGTATCGCGGCAAATTTCGATGAAATTCTGAATCGACGTTTCTGAAACTCTTGCAACTGACCTTAACAGAGAAGAGAGAATAAGATTATTCAGTGCCAGGTGCTAGAGGTCGGGGAAAAGGTTTTCGCCCACGTGACAAAGTATACTGGAAATAAAAAAAGCAGTTTTTGAATTTTTTCAATTTAAAATCGATCAAAAGCAGAACTTCGAAATTGCCCGTCATTATGGCTCACCTGTATGCAGTTAAAAAATCTAAAGTATAGCTTTAAAAATAAAATAAATAGACATATTATATTTATTTAAATTCATTTTTATTTCATCTGTTAATGACACAATTCACCAATTTCATCTGTTAATGAGTTACTTTTAACAGAATAATATTGATTTTTTTTTCTCCCCCCCCCCTTTTTTTTTAATGAATTCAGTTGTAAAAAAGCAGTTTTGGAATTCTTAAATTTTAGATGGATTTCAATAGAAATCGTTAATCGCCCTTGATAGATTAGCCATTTTGAGTCTAAAATATATCATTGATATTCATTATTGTAATACATAATACATCATTCAAAAGATATTTTAAAGTATTTTTATTGCAGGCTATTAAAATGATATAAGCCGTTCAAATTCTGTACGAAACTTTTGGAGAAAACTACGGAAAAACCAGAAAATTTTTATTCTTTTATATTTTACAGAGTTTCAAATTCAGATTTTCGCTCACATTTCGTACTAATAATTTTTAACGATATATAGCCCGGAATTCAGCAAGTTTTGGAGAAAACCACAGATAAGTCAGACACAAATCTTTTTAAAAAATGTTATACGGCGCCGCAGGCGCCACCGAGCGGGACTTAGCTAAAGTCAGAAATTTGAAAGATCATAACATGGTGAGCGAACAGGCTGTTTCAGATATTGAAAAGGGAAGAGGGCGCTGAAGGCGCTACCGCACGGAAATTTACTGCGCTTTCAATAAGCTATTCTCACGATACATCGATAAGCTGTTATTAGACCTGAAACGGGAAAAAAGCGCCGCAGGCGCCACCGAGCGGGAGTTTCGTAAAGTCGGATTTTTCAGGCATCGCGAACCAGCTGGTCGCCGAAGGCGGCTAGTGATATATATAATCGACGTTTCTTTGATTTTATTCGCGTTTTATGTATATCAAATCCTACTTTTAAAAAATTTTGGTGGCTGTTGAATAAAAAAGTCACGCAATCTGTATCATGTGGCTCTGTCTACCGCCAAGTTTCCAAACCACGCGGAAGGCATCTAGTTTGGGAAGCTATCGTAAAACCATCATTGGCTATACAGGGCTGCCAGAGGCGCCTTTTTCTCATTTTGTTCGTACCACTATTTCTAAAAAGTAAAATTTATAATATATAGGCGCATGTAAATCTGCAGTTTTCCTGCGTAAATGTATTATAAGTGTTATGTTATGGAAATGGTGGTAAGAAAATAATAATAATAAAAAAGTCGCCGATGGCAGCCCTGGTTTAGTGTCCAGAAATATGCAAAAAAGGTAGCATTGAAAAAGGATTACAAGAGTTACATGCAATTACTGACAAAATGTGTTTAGAAGTTTCTATGATTTGTTTTGAAGACACATGTGTTTCTATAGGTTCCAGAAAACGAATGGGTGGGATATAATTAGTGCTGACATGCTCTATGCCGTCAAATACCATGGGCAAGTGGAGAAAATATCATTTTTATTTCGGCAAAAATTTAAATTCGTAATTTGGTGGTAGGGTGCATGATTCGCAATCGAAATTATCGTGAATCAAATACCTTTCGGCTTTTTTTCCCTTTAATATTCATATTTTTATTTTCACGGATATTTTTATTTTCACTATACCTGGACACCACGTTTAAAGCAGTAGCATACATTCCAACCACCTCATTATCAAGCGTAAAATATTTTAGTACTCGCCTTTATTTTCACACTAGTCATTTTTTAGACTATTTCTTATTTAATTGTAACAACATTTGCAGAGAATTACTCTAAAAATAAAGTGATATGGAAAAAGGGGCGTTAACATTTTATGCTTACTAATGAGAAGGTTGGTAGGTATGCAGTAGCTGTCATTAATCATAAATTAAGTTTGAGGGGGCAGGACTTTAGTGGATACCCGATATATACAGAGCTGCCAAAAAAGTAAGGCAAATTGTTAGTTCCGTCCCTTTCCTACACCACTTAATTTTTAGAGTAATTCTCTTTAAATATATTTACGATGAATGAATAAAACAATTACTCTAAAACTTAAGTGGTGTAGAAAAGGGGCGGTACTAACAATTTGCCGGATTATGTTGGCAGTTCTATATATATATATGTGTGTGTGTGTAAATAATATATAAACAATTATGTATTAATAAATAATTATATCTATGTGTTTGTGTAAAATATATTGCTTAAAAATACGTACATTCAACATTTTTCTAACTTTAAGAAGATAATTTATTTAAAATATGTATCAAATGCGCAAAATGTGAGATAGCAATACATTGCTTGAGATTTATTAAATTTATTTGATTAATAACACATATTTCATGATATATGAGGTTCTAAATAAATATATTCAAAAAGATTCTGAATGAGAAGACAGATTTAAACATTTAAGTCAGCACTTTTCATGACAACTAAAATGAGATTCGCAAAATTTTATTTTAAACACTATCTTCTTTCTTACTTTTTAGTATTTTATTCTTACTCAACACTTTAAAGAATGAATGCAATGATGAAATACAGCGAATCTTTCATAATATGAAACACAAAATAGATTTGAAATATTACCTGTCTCATTGAAATCTTTTTATCATATATATATTTTTTAAAGAAAGAAATATAATCTTAAATAATAAATAAAACATTAAGCAAGATTTTGATATTTCAGATTATTTTCTTTTATAAAGTTTTCAATAGGATATCTTAAAACAATTTATTTTATATTTGAGCTATTATTTATCATAAAACGTTATTCGTTATCTTATTTTTTATAGTTTGCATACCTTTCTTTTTATGTATAGACCTGCCAATTTTGCTAATTTATCTGTAATAGCATTAGACTCCGCCTTTTTTTCGCACCAGTAAATTTGTAGAGTAATATTCAGCAAGATTTACTCATGATTAAATAAAAAGAGTATTACTCTACAAATATACTGGTGTGCAGAAAAAGGCGAGGCCTAAAACTATTACGGATAAATTAGCAGAATTGGCATGTCTATATATCATACCTCCAACATCCTAATTAATATTCCATAGTATTGTTAGTCCCGCCCTTTTTTTTCCCACCAGTAAACTTTTAGAGTAATATTCTCCAAATGCAATTGTGATTAAATACGAAAAAAAAAAAATACTCTAAAAATATACTGGTGTGAAAAAGAATGCGTGGCTAACAATACTACGGAATATTAATTAGCATGTTGGAGGGTATGATATATATAAAATCTAGAAATATATATATGTGTATACAGGGTGATTCCGAAATCATGGGACAAATTTGAAAGGAAAGTAGAGACATACTTGCCAACATTCTAATTAATATTCCGTAGTGTTGCTAGTCCGACCCCTTTTTTCACACCAGTAATTTTTTTAAATAATATTCTCCAAATGCAGTTGTGATTAAATATGAAGAAAAGTACTGTAAAATAATACTGGTGTGAAAAAGAAAGAAGGGCTATCAAACTATTTAGTATGTTGGCAAGTATGGTAGAGACCGTCACAAAGATCCAGAATGGTACAGTAACCCATCTCCCCAAACGCCATTTTAACCTTTCATGGACAGGATGTTTTGAGCTGCTGTGTACTACAAACTCTGTCTACTGTGTAAATATTAAAATCTTGCATGCTTCATTATTTCGCAAAATCATACACAATGTTTGTATTATTGCAATCACTGTGATAAAATACATCAATAATAATAATAATAATAAACAGAATTTATTTATGTATGTAATATTGGAGAGCCACGTCGATATCTATGCAAAATCACCTGGTTCTTAAAGGTTTAAAATGACGTTTGGGAACATGGGTTCCTATACCATTCTAAATCCTTGTGATGTTGTCTACCTCCCCTCCAAGTTTGTCCCATGACCTCGGAATCACCCTGTATATGTATTTAATTGCATTTAATATTGGATGTGTAAAATGTGCGGAAAGTTTTCAAATATGTAATAGTAAACCTGTTGAGTTGTTCAGGGGTACACAGATTGAAAATTATACATTTATACATTTCTGGAAAAAAAATGTTCTAACAAACGAATAAAAAAATTATATAAAAATACGCTTTTATTGTAAAATATCCCGAAAATTCCAATTCAACGAATTTGGCATACCTGGTAACATCTATAATTTATTCTGGAGTACTTTTAGTTCCGCCCTTTTTTCCACACCAGTATGAATTTAGAGAAATTTTCTCCAATATGTAATTACGATGAAATTAGAAGAAAAATGCTCTTAAAATATACTGGTGGAGGAAAAAGGGTAGGTAATGTGCATATTAACGAGTGTCTAGTCGATAATGTCCAGATTATCTAGGAAATTCACAGATTAACTAGGTAATTTGAGAAATGAAACAATTTTCCGCACTTTAACAGATCACCCTAGTTAATGTGCAGATTAACTGATTTCTGCACTTTAGTGGTAACACATACAAAACCGCAGCTCAGTTCGATTATATGAAGTGGGTTAAAATTCGAGAACAAACTTTGAATTAGGAGTTGGGTTCCCAGGCCGACTCTAAGTTCTTTACAGCTTGAACACATATTGTCGTCGGAATTATAGATGTAAGCAGAATTTCAGCTCAGTCGGACGATAAGCAGTGGGTTAAAAATTCAAAAACAAATTTTAAAGTGGAATTAGGTATCCAGGGTCCCCGACCCTACGTCGTTAAGTCTATTACGTTAAATATACATTCCCATCGAGCTTGTATTAGGGGGACCGGTAAAAAATGTCGTTTTGAATTAATAAAATGAAACCGGAAATTTTTGTTAAACAGTGTTTACATGGTACTTTACAAATAACTATCTTATAAGTTACCTAAGAATATCTTAAATTTTATCCAGGATAAATTTCCGATGTCAGTATTTTAATTCAAAACGACATTATTTTCCGGTCCCCCTAATACATGTATACAAAATTTCAGCTCAATCGGATTTTAGGAAATAAGTGAAAATGCAGTTGTTAGGTGTGACCCACACACATAATATATATATATATATATATATATATATATATATATACCAAGTTAGGGGGACCCGGGGTCAAAGAAACTAATTGTTTTTGTTTTACATAATATCGCTTCTTAAATTATGTGCTGCCATGAAATCATTCATTTTTATGCACCGAATTCACATAAGTCTGTAGACATTTAAAAATCTTGTAAAACTGTAAGGAATTGGTAGAATTGAACGCGGTTTGCGAAAAAATTATTCTCATGAAGAGGGATTTATTATTATTATTATTATTATTTTTTTTTTTTAAGGAAAAAAGTTACATTTTTCGTCGATAGAGGGCGCTGCACGGATGTGTAATGAAAAATATGGAAATCAGAGTTCTATAAATTGCACAGTTTTATGATTAACACATATTATTTTTTATTTTGTCCCCTTATTGCGCATACATGAAGTTCTAATTGCGACGCTGAGTATGAACCATCGGCTGAACATGCAGTTAGCAGTGTTGTAAATCATTTGCAAACTGTAATTTGTGGTTATGGTGGACACATAGAATAGGATTTATATGTCTGTAAACATTTGCATGCAAATAAATGTAGTTTTTCATGGAAATGTTCAGCGCCCTATTTCGGCAAAAAATTTGACTCTTATTTTTTCCTTTGCCAAAAAAAAGAAAAAAAATTCCCCTTTACGAGAATAAATTTTTCGCTAACCGCGTTCAGTTCTACAAATTCCTTCAATATTTATAAATTTTCATAATGTATACCGACTTATGGGACACCCGTTATATAAACTGCTTTATCAAATAAAAAGTAATTTTAAAGATGGAATTTTTTTTTAAATGGAGAACATATTGGAAAAAAAAAAAAAAAGAAGAAGAAGAAGCCCAATTTCAAAGAACTGCTTGCAATTTCTAAATTATTTTAAAATTCTAATTTCTTTTTATTGTGTGTCTTTTGTACGTAACTGAACACATCTGTGCCTTAATTCTTTATATCTCAATGACAGCGTCAGTTACGAACAAACAAACAAACAACAACAACAACAACAACAAAAAATGTACATGTTGAAAATTTCATGATTTTTTTTTTTTTTTTTTTCATGCGTCTGAATTCTAGAGTTCGTAATAAAGATAACAATTTCTTAATTTCAAAATGAATGCTCAGTTTCGTGACAAAATGCACTAACTAACATGCAGAGAAAATTTTAAAAGAATCGGATGAAAACAAATAAGAAAGTAACAGCTTTTAGTAGCTAGTTATTCTGAAAATTTTGAATCCCCCAAAACAAATTTAGTGTTTAAAATTTTGAAAAGCTTTTAGATAATGTTTAAGAAATTGTAGAAATATATTATGGGCCCTGAATGCCCAAGATAGAAGATCGAAGAAGCAGAGATGCGGTACCTACGGTCTCTAAAGGGCTGCACAATTATGAACAAAATTAGAAATGAAGATATTACCCTAACAGCACACCTTCTCCAAATTACATCCTGAGGATGTCTTATGGGTGAAAATGATATTATGGACGTCCTACGGACATTTTCAGGATGTATGACACGCGTGTTGTTAGGGTAGTAGAGAATTAGACAAGATCAATGAATACCGCACTAATTGGGAAAATCACGTCCAACGTATGACACGCGGAAGACTACCGAGAGATGCCTTCTACTACATTCCAAGAAGCAAAGCGAGATCGGTGACAAACCTAGAAAACGGTGGTTAGACCAAGAAGTCGGAACAAGCTCTCAGCCCTATTCCTGAAGATTAAGATGATGATGATGAAATTGTTTTATAAGCATTATGTAGTTCTGTATATTTCATAATAATTATCTAAATATTTTTATTTGCATCGATTTAAAAAAAAAAAAAAAATATCACCCCTTCTTTCTATAAATAAAAGTATGTAAAAAAACTGTCTTTGTTCAATAAGAGAAAAAAAAAAGTATTGGATATTCTCTTAAAATGGAAGAAAGAACATAACTCAACTTGAGTGAATTTTCATTCATTTGACTAGAAGAAACGTGCCCTCTCATCTTGAGTTATTTCATGAAATTGAACGAGTTAACGTAAAGCACTGAAACTTGAGTGACTTATAATAATTGAGTAATTTATTTATTTTATTAATGATTTTAATACAAATGATTTTAGCAAGCTGGATCATTTTATAATGGCGTAGATCGTCGCACTTGTGTGCTACTAAAGAAATGCGTTGCAGCGAGAGCAATGTTGCCCCTTACAAGTGATTGAATGAGCAAAAATCATTCAAGTATCGATGAATATCGATAATTCAAGTTCGCTTAAATAAAAAGTTATTAATTAACTCAAAGGATTACATTTTTAATTCAAATCGATTTAAAAAAAAATTAACTCCTGCTTGACATGATGAATTATCTCTTTTTTACCATGTTTTTATTAACTTCTATTCCTGTTTGCTTGTTTGTATGTTTGTTTGTTTGTCCGGTACAAATCATGCAATCGAATTTTTGCTAACTTCCCTACTAGTTAGACATTTGAAACTTTCACAGTACCTCAGAACCCGGTGACAACACAATACTTCGAAGTCCGATTTTTGAATTTTTGATTAGTTTTCTTATAATTAATTGAAATATTAAAATAATAACACCTAACAGCGTTAAAATAGCCATTAAAATACTAGATATAATTTAATTGTTGCCAAAAAAAAAAAAAAAAAAAAAAAAAAAAAGTTTACGAGTTAATTTTCTTTCGACATAAAAATAAATACATTTAATTAACTATGAACGTTAAAAAAATATAAAAAGTTGTGTTCTATGATTCATCAGAAAATTTAAAACATGGTATATAAAAAGGTTTTTAATCTTATAATTTTTTTTTTTTTTTAAGATAATATTTTAGCAAAAAATTCATATTTAGAATTTTTATATTAATCTGCTGAATTGCGCACAGATTCAACATGTTTTAACTTATTTCTCTGAAAAAAAAAAAAAAAAAAAGCAAATTCTATGTGTTCGAAAAAGTTTCAAGTTCTATTCTTTAGATTAAAAACCATCAAAGTCTTTTACCGTAGCCGTTCGAATTTGAAGATTTAAGCCTATCTTCTCTTAGAAGACAGATAATTACAGCGTTTTAATTAATGAAACTGAATTTAGTTCGAAATATTGCTCCATTATTTAGACTTAAGTGCTTGTATCTTGCAGAATAAAACTCTAAAGAAAATGTTTAGAAAATTGTATGAGCAAGTAAAACAATTTAACATTTTGTTTTTAATTGAACGAAAAACATTAATATATTTTTTTCATAATTAAAAAAGAATATATCAATATAAATAAAAGCATTATAATTATCATAAATATTTCAATTTAAATTTCACTTAACCTGTGTTTATTTCTTGAAATTTATAGAAATTTTTAATATAATAATGAAAGGTAAGTACAAGTACTAGTACAAGACTTCAAAGCTCATAAATGAAAATGTGATCAGTAAATTTCTAAAAACATTATAATGTACTATTTCAGATTAAAATACTTCTTAATACTTTTTGTGTATAGTGTAATTTATAATTTAGTGAAAATTTATTTTTCTGCTTTTATTTATATATTCATATTGCTGTATTTCTGAGTATATAAAATTATTTTGAGTACTCGTAGCGTCATATTCCCAAAACTCAATTTCATATTCAGGCATTACCCAGCGAAAAATATCGTAAAATATACACAGCAAAATTTATGTTTTTCTTCTGTCATAAAATCAGTTGTTACCTCCGTTCTTCGATATTATACGTTCATGGCTAGTAAAAGTGTATCCGTACAATAAGAGATAAACTGGATTGTGCAGACAAAAAAAAAAAAAAAAGATCAACTTTTCTCATATAAGCAGTGAAACAAATTCCAAACATTCTTGCATGATATTCCATTTCAAGCGAAATTTGTTTTGAACATTTTTATTATTTATTTATTTATTTTTTTTTTTTAACGTGTAGTAAACATAAAAATATATAAACGAGTATTTTTGGAGTAACAGTTGAAAAGAGATTGAGAACTGGAAATTAAATGTTAGTTATCCCATGCTAAAACATATGTAGAATACTTATTGCATGCAGAATCACGTGCAAATTACAAGCATTTATTGTTAGAGAAACAAATCAATTTTTCCTATTTTTAAGGTCTAAAAATAATGAACTATGAAGACATATGTCATAGCTGTCCATATGAAGACACATGCCATAGCTGCCAACATTTAAATTTATTTCGGAGTATTTTTATTCCCATCTTTATTTCATACTCCTTTCCCCCCCCCCTTTTTTTTTTTAAAGAGCAGTTTCTTTTTTTCTTTCTTTTATATATATATATATATATATATATCGTTGTTATATATTGGAGAAACTTATTCTAAAAATAAAGTGGTGCGAAAAAAAGTTGGGGCAAAAAATACTTCGTAATAAATTAAAATAGTGGCAGCTATGCATTGAGTGTGCGTGTAAAGAATTAAAATAAAAAACTGATTACACAAGGCAGAGAAATATCTCTAAATTAAAATAAATAAATAAATAGTTCCACTACTTATGCCCCACTAATCTCGATGTCATTATTATCACAAAAATAAACACAAATTAAGTTATTATATAGGAAAATTATATGTTTGAAAAATAAATAAATAAATAAATAAAAATAAATAAATCTGAAATTATTAAGTAAAAAATGATTTGTAATACAACAAATTCGTTCAAAGAAGTCGAAAAATGAATGAAAATAACTGCCAAATGGTTTTCTGTACTTTAAGGAATATTCTTATTCAAAAATAATTAAGAAAATAATTTAATAAACAGTTCTTAGGCATAAGTATAAAGTAATAATACTGAGAAGATCGCAAACTTAAAATAAACGCTGTGTTTAAACATAAGAGAGAAGACATTTAAGATTTAGAATATATTAGAACATGTTTAAAATATATATAAAAAAAGATTTTTTAATACCAGGCAATGTTTAGTATTATTTTTTTTTTCATTAATTCAAAGAAGGGAGTTTGAGACAGAACTTCTACCACTATTTATAGAGAAAAAATTTCTTCGTCATAAATCTTTTTTTAAATGGTAATATGAATTTTGCTCCATGTTCCCATACCTGTTAATTTTTATAATAACAAAAATATTCTGACCTTAAACATTTTTTAGGCATATATATATATATATATATACTATTTTTTTGTCTTTTTCACTTCGGTAATTTACATGAATAATGAAGGAAAAGATGTAAATATGGGCACCTTCTTTTGTTTTGACATAAAGTTACTTTAATTTCGAAACGTTCTACGTTTTTGACCTTCATTATACTCTATAGTAAGTTTACTAAATGAGAGGAAGCAACACAATGATTAATATAGAATATTTTTTCAATTCGAAAACGAAGAATTACAAAATGCTTTCAGAAAAGCAACTGAAAAAATGGGGTGCAAATATGCGCCCTTTCCAGAAAAGTCACAAAATTATTTAAAATGTTTTAAAACATGATAAAATAATACAAAAGATAGAGAATTCGTTTATCACGTGAAAAAAGAAAAATATACATTTATAGATACATTTATAGAAATCGCTGACATAATTGCATACTTGCCAACATATACTAATTAAAATTTTGTAGTATTGCTAACCCCACCTTCTTTTTCACACCAGTATCTTTTTAGAGTATTTTTCTTCTTATTTAATTGTGATTGCATTTGGAGAATATCACTCTAAAAATTTACTGGTGTGAAAAAAAGGGCGGGACTAAAAACACTACCGAATATTAATTAGAATGTTGGTAAGTATGTAATTGACTCTTTAAAAAACGGCGCAATCTAAATGTGCCCACTTTCAGCACATAACACTTTAATGCTACTGTTCTCCGCTAGTGTGTCCAGAGAACATTCCATCACGAAAGATGCAAGTTCCATCGCTCGAATTTACCCGTCGTTGATATTCGGGGTCATATCGTCATCGCTGTTGATAAAGGGAAGGTCACAGTAGTCTGATATGTCCGATCATAGGCTCCTAAACTAGATGCCTTCTGCGTGGCTCGGAAACTTGGCAACAGTTCAAGCCATAGACAGCGCTTCCTGGTACAGATTGCGTGGCTTTTTTATTCAAATGTCACCAATAATTTTAAGATGTGACATATGATATATATAATCAACGTTTCTAGGATTCTATTTGCCTTTTATGCATATCAAATCTCACTTTTAAAAATTTTTGGTGGCTGTTGAATAAAAAAAGTCGCGAAATCTGTACCAGGTGGCGCTGTCTACCGCCAGGTTTGGTGAATCATATCGTTTCATGGGTCGAATAGTTTTCTTTGAAGTCCTTTGGTCATCTCTCCCGTGACCGGTCCTTTACTTTACCAGACTCTGGCTGGTACCTAGACCTCGAGAAAACTCAAAGATGTCTTCTTTTGAGCACTTTTGTCAATTAACTAGTCAATTGGTCCTTGTATAGTCATCAAATGATCAGATGGACATGCTGCTTTGCATTCACGAGTAATGGCTCTCTTCTCAATGTTAATGAAATGCATAGAACCTAGGAACTCCATTTGAAGTTACAGGAGCTCATATTTACATCAGTAAAGGGTGCCCATATATAAACCAATAAATGTTGCCCATATTTACACTAACCCCACCTTAAAAAGTTAGCCTTTATCGCAGGTAACCTAAAGGCGTGCTTCTAAAAGTAGCTTAGGACCTATACTTTCTGGATATCACTGTGAAATTATTTTAAACTAACCATAAGAAAAGAAAACGATTTCAGATACCTGTCAAAAGTTTGCAGTCCAATACGAAAGACAATTTGCACAATAATTTACATTGCATCCACCACTACTTGAAATAAGTGTTCCAAATGCTCTCCACTATTTTATATCAAGAAATGACACCATCTACAGTCATTGCTGCCAACCATCAACACCTCCCATAGCCACTAAATGAAGGATGCCCATGTTTACACCTATGCCCATTTTTACGCCTTTTCCTCTATTAATAACTTTCTGCAAAAGAAAATGTGGAGATCGCAAAACAAATAATGGTTTTTAGAAGAATAGGTATTTGTGTAAGAGGGCGCTTGCTTATTTTATTGAAAGTAATTTCTATGAAATATTGAAATATTAAATGGATCAACTTAAGTAAAATTATTTTTATAGTTTCTTTGTAAATGTTCTTTTTACTTTCCGAACATACATATGTAAGCAGGGGTCTCAGCGTTCCTATATTTTTACGATCATTTTATTATACTCCCACCACAATTTTCAAAGAGAAAATTTTTTTGTAGCTCTTGATGCTATTTTGTCATGAAGACCTCCATGAAAATTTTCTTTTCGAAAATTGTGGTGAGAGTATAATAAAATGATCGTAAAAATACAGGAACGCTGAGACCCCCGATGTAAGGAAAGTATTTTAATCATGTCAAAAATTTGACTGTGAGATTTTGGTGTATCTATACGTTTTGAGGTCCCCTGAGTTTATATTTGCTATTTTTACGGGGATGTATGCATTTTTGTGTGTGTATATGTGTAAAGAAGAATTCTTTATCATTGTGACTTATGGATTCAAATTATTTAAAAGTGTTATAACGTCTAAACACCTCATCCGACTGAGCCGAAATTTTATATACATGTTATAGGTCATCGTCAAACAAACTGCATAGATTTTGTTGAGTCTAGTACTCATAGAGATTTACAGGGACCCAACTAAAATTTCTTTATTATTATGATTTATGGGCACAAATTATTTGAAGGGAAGTAGCGTTGAATTAAACAACGTTCTGCACGCAGAAAAATACTCAAACATCCAATGATAATAATCTTTTTTATATGTTTAACGACTTTTCTAACACTTGAATTCATTTATAAAACAGTTAATTGTTCAGATAGTCGAGTGGAGTTACTCCAGATTTCTTTCTTCATTGTTAAGTTTACCGATTTTGAAGAACTATGCTTAAAAAAAAAAAAAAAAAAAAAGAAAAAGAACATGTATATAAAGAAAGAAAAATATATTGAAAGTATAGCTTATGAAAAAATACCATAAAAAGAGCAGAAACATTTACAAAAAAGCATCCATGCAAGTTTCAAGATAACTTATGCATCAGGTGGAAATATAAATAAAATGATAAAAATTTTAAATACAAGGGAGAAAAAAAAAAGTTCCAACAATAATCAAGATTTAAAGCTTTTATTTATTTATTTATTTATTTTTTAATAATGATAAAATAAAAAATAAAATAAAATAAAATAAAACTGCTCAACCCGTTAAAAAATAGTAAAAAAATTTTTATTAATTAAAATATTTTATTGATTTAATTCTTTTGATATAATATTTTTTATCTTATACATCTTATACATATCTTATACTTACTTGTAAGTAAAAGTTTAAAAAATATGCATTAAGCATGATTTACTTAAAATTAAATAAATAAATGAATAAAAATAAAACACGATTTATATACTGTATCTTAGAAATATTAATTTTTCTTCTTAAAAAAAAATCTTTAAAGGCTTTTATCGAAAGTCGTCCTTATCTGCCAGATAATCACTCGACTTTTACTTCACATTCCTTTCATAAGTAGATAATCTTTCTTTTCCCGTTTAAGAAAGAAAAATTATATTTTCTAAAACCAATCAATTTCTTAAATTTTTATGTTGCTCTCAAAAGCATCCTTTATTATATCGATTTTTGAAAAATAAATAAATAAATAAAATAAAATATCTTTTTGTTATATTTTCTCTAAATATTTATATCAATATTTTTTGTTTTGCTTTGTTTTAAAAGTAACGTTAATTTTTATATAGTATTATATTCAGAGCTGCCAACCAAATCCGGCAAATTGTTAGTACCGCCCCTTTTTCTACACCACTTAATTTTTAGAGTAATTCTCTACAAATATATTTACGATGAATGAAGAAAACAAATACTCTAAAAATTAAGTGGTGTAGAAAAAGGGGCGTTTTTCAATAGGCGTTAACAATTTGCCGGATTAGGTTGGCAGCTCTGTATATTTCAATTATATATATTTACAATTACTTCCCCTTTTCTTTAAACTTTTTTTTTTCAGTTAACCTAAAACTAAAATAATAAATTTATTATTCTGATAATATTAAGTATAAATCACATTATCTTAATAATATGTTTTAGGACTTTTTAAAAATTTTCCTATACATATACAATGAGATAAAAAATAATAATCTCAATAACTGGAGAGTTATTCTTATGCAAACACAGAAAAATTAATTTTCATTTAAACTTTGTATTTATTGCATTAGTTTCATTTTCTCGAGAGTATTCTTTTAATTTAGATTTTGTAGTATTGGAAATAATCATGATATTGTTATTAAAAAAATTTTGTCTTATTTTATTATTTATTCTTTTTTCCCTAAATTAATACACATAACTCATAATACCAGAAAAAATGCCCCTTCATAATAGCTTGACAATATTTATTTAAGGGGGTCCGGGACACCAAATTTTTGTTTTTATTATTTATTGATGAATTGCTGCAATTATTTTTTCGGAAATTGGAGCTTTTTTGACGATGAAGTTGAGCAAGAAAGAATCTTAAAAAAAAATTTAAATAAAATTTTAAAATTTTTGATAAATTTAAAATTTGTTATATCTCATGAACTAATGGTTCAATTTACAAACTTTTTTCACTCTTACATACAGAAACGATTTATCTTCAATTTGTCTTCAGGATTTTTAATTAGGAACAAAACTTTTTTGATAATCCAAAAGCTATGCATGAAATAAGTACTTTTTTCAAATTAAAATTAATATTTAAAAAAATTATTATTATAATTAGAAATCCTGAAGACAAATTAAAGATAAATCTTTTCTGTATATAAAGGTGAATAAAGTCTGTAAATTGAACCATTAGTTCATGAGATATAAAAAATTTTAAATTAAAATTTTTTTAAAATTTTTTTTTAAGATTCTTTCTTGCTCATCTTAATCGTAAAAAAAGCTTGAATTTCGGAAAAAATAATTACAGTGATTCAGCAATAAATAATAAAAACAAAAATTTGGTGTCCCGGACCCCTTAAATCTCTAATATAAATATAATTAAAGTAAAGTACATCTTAACCCATTAACACCAGAATTAATTTTGCGAAATATATTTTGATGAATATTTCAATTCTAAATTAATATAGACAACTGACAGTAAAATATATTAAACTAGCAGGCTTTGCCCGCTTCGCTGGTTGTTATATTGAAATGAAGTCTCAAAATACCATATCATTAATAACAATAATAATAAAATCTTTGAAATCAATCAAAATCTAAGTTAAAGTTCTCGATACCTTCGATAGCGGTTTTCTCACTCGCCACACTTCACAAAATCCCTTTATAGTGCATGTTGCATACACATACCTAACCCACATATTAAAAAATCGGGATTCTAAGGTTATTTGAAGCAAAGTTATGTTTTAAAACGTGTTTTTTAGCCCCCCCTCCGGCCCGCTCTTAAAGGAAAGGAGGGAGAGCTTTTGCAAATTATCTTTATATTATGAGTTAGATACATATATAACTAACCTACACATCGAAAATCTCCTTCATAAGATAATTTACTGCAGAGTTACACATGAATACATGTCCCTCCCGTCCCCCTAAGGAGGTAGGGTGGAGTTTCACAAAATCACTTTGTAGTGTGTGTTGAATGCGCATAAGCAGTCCACGCATCAAAAATTGCTATTCTAAGATAGTTTGGAACAGAATTACGCTTGGAAACATGTTTTTAACCCCCCTCCCCAACTCTCAAGGGGGGTGATAGCACGAAATTCCAAATAATTCCTTTGTAGTTTGTGTTGAGTACGCATAACCAATTAACCTATCAAAAAATCGCTTTCCTGAGATAATTTGGAGCAGAGTTACACTTTAAAACGTGTTTTTGCCCCCCATCCACTACACACACCCCGCCGTTAAAGGGGGGGAAAGGAAAATTTCATAAAATCCCCTTATAGTGTGAACGCATAAGCAGTCCGCACATAAAAAAATTTCTAAGATAGTTTGGAGCAGAGTTACGCATGAAAACATGATTTTGCCGCACCCTACCCCCAAGGGGGATAAGATGGAATTTTACAAAATCCTTTAGTAGTGTCTTGAGTACGCATAGCCAATCGACATATCAAAAAATCGTTATTTTGAGATAATTTGGAGCAGAGTTACTCTTAAAAGCATTTTTTACTTTTAAAAGACCACTCCCCGCCTTTGAAGTAGGGTAGGGGGAATTTTCGTAAGATCCCTTTATATTGCGTGTTGGGAATGCATAAACAACTCACATGTAAAAATAATTCTTACTGAGATAATTTGAAGCAAAGTTAAGCTTGGAAACGTGTTTATCCCCCCCTGCCCTAAAAGGGGGGGGGGAGGGAGAAATTTCGTAAAATCCCTTTATAGTGCGTGTTGGGAACGCATAGACAATCCACACATAAAATTTTATCTTACTGAGATAATTTGAAGCAAAGTTATGCTTCGAAACGTGTTTATCCCCTCCCCCTACCCTCAAGGGAGGAAAGGAGGCTTTCGCAAGATCCCGTTACAATGGGTGTTAGACACACGTAAATAAGCCACACACTAAAGTTTCTGACCTTAGCTCCTATAGATTTCCACGGACGAAATTAGCGTTAAAAGAGGGGGTCGAATTTGCCTTCTCGTAACTCCCCCCCCCCTCCCAATATCGAAAATCGGAAAAAATCAAAGATAAGTTTTTGGAAATATCCTCAAGAAGACTTTTGGTGATTTTCTATACATTTGGGCTATTATTGGTAGAAGTTTACTCGAAAATCCGTATTTTGCTAAATTTGCCTCCGAAAATCGTTTTTACCCCCTCCCACCCCCTTAAAAATCCAAAACTCAAATTGCGGAAAATGCTTTTTTTGCACTCAAGTCTAGTCTCTCTCTCTGCAATTTCTTCACCATGAAGCAATTTGGAGTCGAATTTTGCTTATAAGAGGATTCTTGCCTTCTGCCCCACTCCAGGGGGAGCGGGAGATATTTCACAAAATCCCGCCTTAACGGGCGTCAGGGTCCTAAAACCAGCGTTCTCACCAAAATTTGCGAGTCTATACCCCATAGAATCACCACGGCTGTGTTGAGTCAGTGAATCAGTGATTTTACTCTTTTATTCCCCACCCCGCCTCCAAAGGGGTAAAGGGGGGCTTTCACAAAATCCCGTTACAATGGGTGTTGGACACACGTAAATAAGTCACACATTAAAATTTGTGACCTCAAGTCCTATAGATTTCCACGGACGAATTTAGCGCTAAAAGAGGGGGGGGGGGGTGAATTTGCCCCCTCGTAACTTCCCCCCAAAATCAAAAATCGGAAAAAATCAAAAATGAGTTTTTGTAAATACCTTCAATAGGGTGGTTCGAAAAAAACTTTTTTTTAAATTTCAGATCGCTATAGTGCGCAAGAGTTGCCATTGGTATAGACATGAAATAAGCACTAATTATTATTTTTTTATTAATTCGTCTTCCGGTCGCGCAATGCCATCGAAGTTAGCAAAAAATTGTGAAAAACCTTAATTTTTCATAATTTTTTTAAGCACGCCAGATGGTTTTAATTGCGTTCCTATCCCATGAATTAACTACTAAAAGTATGTAAAATCAATATATATGCACTTGTTATACATTTGTTTCATATCTTCCGGTCGCGCAACATAGTACAAAATGAGTAAAATTAGTAGTTTTTTCAAAATTTCAAAGTTTGACTGTTTAGTACATTTTAATCATACGACTTCTAGAAACGCTATAGTTTAATTCTATTACAATAATATATTTAAAATCCAAGCATTGTAGATAAATATGGCTATAAGATAGACGTGGCGTACGTGACGAATGCCAGCGATGCGCGCGCAGCGCTGCCAGTCGCAGCCATTATCGTTTCCCGCTATTTTCTTCAGTCTGCTCATGCCGCTAGTTCTAGTCAGTACTAGATTGTGTTGTGCTTAAGTCCGTATTCTACTTTTGTGTTCAGTGTTTGTACTTGAATACGACAGTTATTGATACAATGGATGTACCAATGAAAGTTGGTATAGGTACAATAAATAGAAAAGATTTTGAGTGCCCTATTTTTGGTCGCTCACGAGACTTGTTGCACAACAAGCTTTCTACTCATGAAAATGTTCTTCGCTGCTGCTTTCAACAGAGATTCAACCTAGCTGGGACAATAAGCAACAAGAGTGTATCTTTTTCAAGAGTAGCCTCAACAGTAGCAAAGAAAATTATTGGTTTGTATGACAAAGCCTCGATCCCAAGTGTTACAGAGTACAGAGTCATTTAGCTAATTAGTTCTTACTACGAATCTTACAGTAAACTCAAAAAGTCGTTTCATCGTGACAAAGATAAACCAGCATTCAAACTTAAACTTGACAATTTCAAGGAGAAAGGATGCTCTCTTTTTGATGTCGCGGCGTGTAAATGTGCAAGTACGTAAACCTTAATTCAAAAGGTGGAATATTTTTTTCTCTTTCACAAATGCAGTTCACACTTAGAGGACATACACATGTATCTGAAGATTTCTTACATGAACAGTCATTAGCAACAATTACACATTTACACGCCGCGATATCAAAAAGAGAGCATTCTTTCTTCTTCAAATTATCAAGTTTAAGTTTGAATGCTGGTTTATCTTTGTCACGATGAAACGACTTTCTGAGTTTACTGTATGATTTGTAGTAAGAACTAACTAGCTGGATGACTCTGTACTCCGTAACAGTTGGGATCGAGGCTTTGTCATATAAACCGATAATTTTCTTTGCCACTGTTGAGGCTTCTCTTAAAAAAGATACACTCTTGTTGTTTATTGTCACAGCTAGGTTGAATCTCTGTTGAAAGCAAACAAGTCTCGTGGGTGACCAAAAATAGTGAACTTAAAATCTTTTCTAGGTTTTGTACCTATACCAACTTTCTTTGGCACATCCATTGTATCAATAACTGTCGTATTCAAGTACAAACACTGAACGCAAAAGTAGACAGAAAAATAAGGACTTAAGTACAACACAATCTAGAACTGATTCGAGCTAGCGGCATAAGCAGACAAAAGGAAATAGCGGGAAACGATAATGGCTGTGACTGGCTGCGCTGCACGCGCATCGCTGGCATTCGTCACGTACGCCACGTCTATTTTATAGCCATGTTTATCTACAATGCTTGGATTTTAAATATATTATTGTAATAGAATTAAACTATAGCATTTCTAGAAGTCGCATGATTAAAATGTACTAAACAGTCAAACTTTGAAATTTTGAAAAAACTACTAATTTTACTCATTTTGTACTATGTTGCGCGACCTGAAGATATGAAACAAATGTATAACAAGTGCATATATATTGATTTTACATACTTTTAGTAGTTAATTCATGGTATAGGAACGCAATTTAAACCATCTGGCGTGCTTAAAAAAATTATGAAAAATTAAGGTTTTTCACAATTTTTTGCTAACTTCGATGGCATTGCGCGACCGGAAGACAAATTAATAATAAAATAATAATTAGTGCTTTTTTCATGGCTATACCAATGGCAACTTTTCCGCACTATAGCGATTTGAAATTAAAAAAAAAGTTTTTTTCGAACCACCCTAACCTTCAAGAAAACGTTTGGCGTTTTTTTTTTTTTTTTTTTTTTTTTTTTTTTTTTTTTTTTAAATCTTTGAGCTATTACTGCTAGAATATTACTCGAAAATCCATACATTGCTAAATTCCCCCCCCCCCCGAAAATATTTTACCCCCCTCCCCCCTTAAAAATCAAAAATTCCAAAATCGCAGAAAAATATTTTTTTTGTACTTAAGTCTAGTCTCCCCATCTGCAATTTTTTCATCGTGAATTAATTTGGAGCCGAGTTATGCTTATAAAGGTGTTTTTGCCTCCTGCGCCTCCGAAAATCAGTTTCACGCTTTTCCCCCCTTAAAAATCCAAAATTACAAAATCGTAGAAAAACTTTTTTTTGCTGTATCCAAGTCTAGTCTCCCCATCTGCAATTTCTTCACCGTGAAGTAATTTGGAGCCGAGTTATGCTTATAAAGGTGTTTTTGCCTTCTGCACCTCCGAAAATCATTTTAACCCCCTTCCCCCCTTAAAAATCCAAAATTTCAAAATCGCAGAAAATGATTTTTTTGTATTCAAGTCTAGTCTCCCCATCTGCAATTTCTTCACTGTCAAGTAATTTGGAGTCGAGTTATACTTATAAATGTGTTTTTGTCTTATGCGCCTCCGAAAATCTCATTTTTGCCCCCTACCCCCCCCCCCCCTAAAAATCCAAAATTCCAAAATCGCAGAAAATGATTTTTTTGTATTCAAGTCTAGTCTCCCCATCTGCAATTTCTTCACCGTGAAGTAATTTGGAGCCGAGTTATACTTATAAAGGTGTTGTTTTTGCCTTCTGCACCTCCGAAAATCATTTTAACCCCCTTCCCCTCCCTTAAAAATCCAAAATACCGAAATCTCAGAAAATGATTTTTTTGTATTCAAGTCTAGCCACCCCATTTGCAATTTCTTCACTGGGAATTAATTTGGAGCCGAGTTATACTTATAAATGTGTTTTTGCCTTATGCGCCTCCGAAAATCTCATTTTTGCCCCCTCCCCCTCCCCCTCCCCCCCCCTGAAAAATCCAAAATTCCAAAATCGCAGAAAATGACTTTTTTTGTATTCAAGTCTTGTCTCCCCATCTGCAATTTCTTCACCGTGAAGTAATTTGGAGCCGAGTTATGCTTATAAAGGTGTTTTTTGCCTTCTGCCCCCCCGGGGGGGAACGGGGGGTATTTCGCAAAATATTGTCTTAGTAAGCGTCAGGGTCCTGAAACCAACCTGCTCACCAAAATTTGGGACTCTATCTCCCATAGGATCGCCACAGCCGTGTTGAGTCAGTGAGTGAGTGATGAATCAGTGAGTTTACTCTTTTATATGGGTCATTCTCAGATAATGGTAAATATTGGTTTCAGAAAAAAATAAAAAATAAATTGTTTTAATTCCTGATTTTTTTACATTAATGCAATTATCCATGTCTGCTATAGGGGAAAAACTACCAGCAGAGGTCGTTTGCCTTAATTACAGCTTAATTAATTTTTTAATTCCCATTGCAACATGGTAATGACATTTGTGAACATGGTAATGACAGACAGAACCACAGAAATGACCAATGGCGAAATAATTACACATTTATTTATGGATATCTGTATTTATCATTCTAATTTGTAACAGAAAAATTAAAATGTCTAGACGATCTATAGTGGTGAGATTTTTCGGAATAATTTTCACTATACGAATCCTATAGCTGTCTGTTTTAACAAGCGACATAAAGTGATTTACACTTTACTGCCCAGCAGTCATTACCATGTTCCTAGACATCATTACCATGTTTTCAGAACACCTTGGTAATGACTTTTTTAATGTTAAGCGTATTTATGGCTAAATTATAGCAATTAAAAGCTAATGCAATATACATTCTGTATATGGTCCCAAAGATCTTTATAAGTCATTCAGTAAATTTAAATTTATTAATTGTGTATTTCCGTAATAATGGAATTTGTAATGACACACAATAAGTACACTGACTATAATTTTAGAACAAAAACAGCAAAATGAAATAATTTGTATTTACTTAAACTAAAAAAAACTTGTCTGCTTGTAAGGGCATGAAACACTTTACTTTTGACAGGTTGATAATTATGACAGCACCATCTAGTAGTGAGGTACTGAAAAAAAACTTACACACCTTGGTAATGACAATTACCCTTAGGGACAAATTTTAAATAAGAATAATTAATAGATTTCTTTTTTTTTATGCCTAAAATTCCAAAGATATTAAAAGTAGAAAAGAGAAATATACCTAGCAAATTGTTAGGTTTGTTTAAATTTTTTTCAATTCTTTAAAATAAAGGTCCAAATAAAAAGTTTGGAGTTTGGTACAAGCCTTGGTAATGACAAATACAACTTTAAAATTTTTTTAAATATTGAAATTTTACTTTTTTTGGTATTCAAATTACTGCACAGTGTAGTGCTTGAAAATAATTGTTGAAAAAAAAATTTAATTTTCATAGCTGACTTGCCCAAGTAACATTTTTTAGCCAAGGACACAAAATGTACCATTATGTGAGAATGACCCATATATATAGATTAATCAATTCTTCTGATAATTTTAAATTTAGAGTTTATCCTCATTTGAGGACGTTTAGCGTTCTAACCGAAAAACGTCTAGATAACAGATTAATTTCCTATTATACTCTGACAAATCCCGAAATTAAAGTATCATAATATAATATTACTATTCAACTTGACTTAAGTTTATATATCTGCGCAAAAAGCAAATTTATATGCGATGAATGAAAAATCATAAAATAACTATCCAAATTGTGTAATTATAATTAATAGTAGGCACATAAACCTCTGAGGGATTATTTAGAGTGTTGCTATAAACTGTCATTAAAAAGCAGAAATCATTCCAAAAAACCGTAAAAATATATGTGCTATTTTATTAGCTGTCCTCAAATGAGGACACTGGGCGTATGATGTAAAATATAAATATGATAAAAAAATAATTTTTTTTTTCTTATATTACGAATAACAAAATAATTTTTATTTCGCATGATGAAATATTTTAGTTCAGGATATGTAAATAACATGATTTCCAATTTTAAACATAGAATTATTAGTTTAACCCTTTGCAGGTCCTAACACATGAATGCTCTCTGATTAGTACTGTGAAATTTTGAGACTCTTTTATTCAACTGCCACCAATAATTTCGAGGAATGATATTTGATATATGCAACGAACGAATAACCTTCGAAATGATTAGGCTATTAGGCAGCCGTTACAGTTAAAATATAGTAGTGGATACTGAGTAAACAAACCCCTAAATTTTTCAACACTGTCCAAAGGAGAGAAATTAAATATGACCGGCGAAGGGTTGAAGTTAGAGATCAAACTCTATGCTTAAATACAACGTACTTATATAAACATAATTTGCTCTAAAATAAAATAATTAATTATGGATTAGAAATCTATATCTATACTTTTTAACCAGACACTTTATCTTATTAACAAAATATGCTATCATCTGATTTTTATTTTATACGTACATACATATATATATATATATAATGGTATTACGATTATTGTTTATATTATGATTATTGAGTCCCTTCTATATGTATGTATCATGTAGCGTATACAATTTGCCTATTTTAATTTTATAGCTTTTATATAAAAAAATATTATTGTGAAAGGTCAGGAAACTCCATTACTATTGTGTTACATCTGTAAATTTGAAATGCTTTTCACTTATTTTTAAAACTTTACTGTGTTAAAAAATATACGATGGCAAGAACAATATGTTTTAAGCAACTAATTGTTTCCTTCACTTTCCGGTTTCAAAAATTAATTATGGATTTTTTTTTTTATAGAAATTTATTAATTAGGATTGGTATATATATAATTAAACTATCCCATAACAAAATTCTAAAAAATATAAAAGTAATTAAAAAAAAACCTTATGGGTTTCTAACAAAGTTTTATTTATTTACTAAGATATTTTAGTTCAAAAGGGGTTTTTCTCAAAAAAGAATTTTTGAACGCGGGTGAATTAATTAGATCTTCAAATTAAATACGTACCCTATGAAAAATCGCTTCTGAAATTTAAACTCTGGAAATTGTCTAAAATTTTGCTTATTTCTTTGCAATAATTTGCTTACTTTTTACTCTATGCAAATGAATTTTTGACAAACATTGCCTAATATATCTAGCTTTCAACCTATCTAATAAAAAATTTCTATCGTTCTTGCATACGCATTATGTTCTTGCATACATAAAAAAAAAAATTCTACGAATACTCATATTTCAGCAAAAATTACACGCGTGCACAAAATTTTAGAAAACTTGCAAAAAAATTAACAAAACATTATTTAATTAAAGAATTTAATTAAATAATGTTTTGTTAATTTTTTTTGCAAGTTTTCTAAAATTTTGTTGAAATCCATTCTTGTTATAATAAAAAAAAAACTTGAAATAATAATAAAAATAATATTTTTTGAAAAAAAAAAAAAAATAAATAAATAAATACGAGGGTTGCTATTTATATTTCTGGCCTTGGCAACAGTAAGTGTTGCTAGGCGACCGCAGACGATTTTAATCGAAAGTTTGATATTTTTAAACGTAAATTCAGCAGACGATTTACCATTATAGCTTTATTTGTGTTGTTGACAGTAAATTGAAAAGTTCTTCTCTTTCAAAAAATGGAATTGAATCGTGAAAATTTTCGTGCAATTATTTTTCATAACTTTCGACGTGGATTGTCAAGACAAGAGTGCTTCGATGAACTTAATTATTTATACAGCGATAAAGCGCCATCCTACAGCACTGTAAAAAATTGGTATAACGAATTTAATCGTGGTCGATGTTCGATCCAGGACGAATCCCGTGCAGGTCGTCCAAAATCCGTTGTTGTGCCAGAAAAGATCGATGCTGTGCGTGAACTGATAAAGCAAGATCGTCATGTGACATACCGTGAGATTGAGGCGTCTTTGGACATTAGTATGACTAGCATCAATAAAATATTGCATGAACATTTGAGCGAAAAAAAATTTGTTCGCGTTGAATCCCGCATAATCTGACAAACGCTCAAAAAAAGGCTCGTGTCGATTGGTGCAAGGAAATGTTGGAAAAATACGTTCAAGGTACATCAAAGGCTGTGTATAACATCTACACAGGTGACGAATCATGGATCTATGCATATGAGCCGGAAACAAAACAGCAATCAACTGTATGGGTCTTCCAAGGCGAGGCAAAACTAACAAAAGTTGTTCGAGGAAGAAGCACATCGAAACAAATGATTGCCTGTTTCTTCGGCATTAACGGTCATGTGGCAACAGTGGCGTTAGAGCAACGCAGGACGGTCAATTCTGAATGGTACACGACCATTTGTTTGCCAGAAGTCATCGGAGAAATTCGAAAAAAGCAGAAGAACAGGCGAATTATTCTTCATCATGACAATGCGAGCTCTCACACATCGACTCAAACAAATGCATTTCTGACTGAGCGAAAGATCGAACTGATGGGTCATCCGCCGTACAGCCCTGATTTGGCACCCAATGACTTCTTCTTATTCCCACACATCAAAAATAAATTACGTGGACAACGATTTTCGACCCCCGAAGAAGCGGTTGATGCATTCAAAACGCATGTTTTGGAGTTACCTCAATCGGACTGGAAAAAGTGCTTTGAAAATTGGTTCAAACGCATGCAAAAGTGTATTGATCATCATGGAGAATATTTTGAAAAACAATAAAACCAATTTCGATCCTACATATTTGTTTTTTCATTATTAGGCCAGAAATATAAATAGCAACCCTCGTATATCCGATTACTCAAAAGCAATACAAATATTATACATAGTAAGTGAAATCTTATAATAAAGTTACAAGTCATTTATTGCTTTTTATGTACAGGGTAATCCAAAGTATTTGAGATTTTCTTGAATTTATGAACGGTCTTGCAACTGTACTCGTGACTGAATCGATGGAAAGATGTGAGTTTTTTATATGTGTGACGTTCAAGGCCTTATAATCACCTGTTATATACAGAACGTGTTTCAAACATTACTTTTTACAGGGTGATCCAAAACCTTTTGAACTTTGATTGGTTTTTTACTGGTCTTCTTGTACTCTTCCGGACTAAACTTTTACTGAAATATATGCAGTATAACATGTTCTTTATACTTCCGAAGTTTCAAAATAATTTCTCAAGCATTTTTCTAGATATTTGACAAAACGTCTAAATTCGAAAGTGTCCAATTATTTATTGGTTGGTAGTGTATAAACAAGAGTGTTCTTAACGAACAAACATAAACAAAACAAAATCATAAGAACAATTGGAATACTCAATAATACGGAACAGGGGAAAAAGTACCCAAATGCAGAAACATTGCTTCAGGGATACATAATCACCTAACTGAAATGTTTTGATAGTCTTAAATTAAGTAAAATATCTTTGTCTGTGTTCAAAGAAAGTTTGAGAAACTTATTTCATGGACGTTTTGGAGTCTATTATTTTAGAAGCGAAAGTAATCTAGACGCAAAATACGTATTCTATGAACTCATACAATACGTATATATGATTTATACATAGCCTCTTAAATTAGATACCTTCCGCGCAGCATTCTCAATTTTTATAGTTTATTCACGAGCATTTTTAGCCCCGCCTCTTTTTCATACCGGAAATTTTGAAAAATGATCTTCTTATTTAATCGTTGTCACATATTAAAGAGAAATATTCTACAAAATTTCTGGTGCGAAAAGAAGGCGGGGCTAAAAATGCTGGTGAGTAAATTATAAAAGTTAGGAACGCTGCTTCCGCGTGGCTCGGAAACTTGGCGGTAGACAGCGCTACCTGGTACAGATTGCGTGACTTTTTTATTCAACAGTCACCAAAAATTTTTAAAAGTGGGATTTGATATAGATAAAGGGTGAATAGAATCGAAGAAACGTCAATTATATATATCATATATCTCTTCTTAAAATTATTGGTGGGAGTTGAATAAAAAAGAGCGCAATTTGTACCAGGTGACGCTGTCTACGGCTTCAACTGTTGCCAAGTTTCCGAGCCACGTGGAAGGCATCTAGTTTAGGAGGCTATGTTTTAAGTTAAAATAAATTAGTGAGCAATGTAATTAGTGATTCAATTCTCTATTACAGTCCACATTATGATGGGTAGTTATAAATACAGTTATAATGACTTGTTGAAAAGTATAAATTTGGTTCAAAATAAACCAGGTTCTTTGTTTATCCAGTGCAGCAAATAAGTGTTTAAACATAAATAAATATATCTCATTTTAGGAAATAATTCCAGAATTTTATTTTCTAAATATATAATATTAAATGCCAACATATTTATTCTGAATATTACCATTTCAAATATGGGTAATAATAAATAAAAAATAACTTACATGTTGTTCCTTTTTATTACAAGTAAACATTACTTCATACCTGGCAATGATCTCCATAAAGGAAATAGCAACCTATAAATGAGATTTTTTTTTTTCATGCTAATTATCTAAGGTGTATCTATATTCGATACTACACCTATTTTTATTTTACTGACATTATCAACAGATAAGTTAAAGTAAGACAGAGAAGCATGTTCTTCTGCTCCCAAAAAAATCGGTTTTGACTGTCAAATCATAACTTCCTAAACTAGATACTTTCTGCGTGGCTCAGAAACTTTGCGGTAGACAGCGCCACCTGGTACAGATTGCGTGACTTTTTTACTCAACAGCCACCAAAATTTTTTTAAAGTGGGACTTTATATACATAAAGGATGAATAGAATCGAAAAAAAGTCAATTATATATATCATATATCCCTCCTTAAAATTATTGGTGACAGTTGAACAAAAAAGAGCACAATCTGTACCAGGTGGCGCTGTCTACCGCTTGAACTGTTGCCAAGTTTCCGAGCCACGCGGAAGGCATTTAGTTTAAGTGGCTATGATTTATATAACTCATCTAACTAGTATTAAATTAAGTAAAATATCTGTGTTCTACGAAAGTTTGAGAAAATTATTTTTTTTACGTTTTGAGGTCTATTACTTTAAAAGCAGAGGTAATCTAGACGCAAAATACGTATTTTATGAAAGAAAATCGAAAAAGAAAAAAAAATTATAATAAAAAAATAGTTACACACTACACATTAAAATCGTCTCATGTATATCCTAGCAAAATAAGATAAAGATGCCATGAATATGAATAGTTTTTAATTCTATAAAAGTTTAAACTGAAATATTTTGCCCTATTTCATCATTAAATGTTTCCTGAAATAATGTTTTCAGATATAACAGTTTTATTTACATGTTTAGCGCACGTATCTGTATAAAACTGTAAAAACTCTGTAAAAATTCATGTTTTCAGAGTTTGTCTGTAAGGTACAAAATTGACTTTCATTGTACATATAGTGTGATAGATAGAACGAAGAACATTCAGAATTGAGACAGGTTTGGCGTAATGATAAGTTTCCGACTTTTGGTTAAAATAAGAAAACCGAAAGTGAGGCATTGGAAACTGAAAGTGAAATCGTGAGTCTGTATCTCAAAAACAGCTCTAATGGTATCGTTCAAAATTATAAAAACACCACTTTTTGTACGTATTAGTTAGTTAGTACAGGAAAATTGTTTGACATCTTGTGTAAATAGAAAAAGTTTAGGTCCCACAAGTGCATTTCTTATAAACGGCTCTACAGATTTTGCCCAAACTATAACCTATTAACTACCTTTCACATGACTTTTCATGCGTAGTTATTAGTTTCAGGAGAGCAGATGAGTTTGCCAAAGTTTTTGCGAAAATCGGAAGTGGGAACGAAAATTGATATCCCAAAAATAGTTTTAACCATTTGCTTTACATAAACCCCTTTTTAAATGTCCTTTAGCGTGTATTATTTGATTACTACAGAAAAACTGAAAACTTTCCTGATTAGGTAGATCAGTTTTAAATCTCAGAAACCGGTATTTCAAAAAACGGATCTACCGATTTTTAAATCTCTATTTTATATATCTTTATGACGTATATATCAGTTTAAACTAACATTAAAGTTGTTTGGTGTCTGATTTGTTCAATTAATTTCGATTAATTTTATGTCTTCTGACTACACTATATCTGTAAGAATAGTTCATATAGTATATGTGATAGTGGAGATAATGGAAGTCGTGTGATTGTTACTCACCTTTTTTCTTTTTTTTCTTTTTTTCTTTCTTTTTTTTTTTTTAATTTTCGAAGAATTGTACATAACATTATAAAAATAAATGTAAAATCAGGGGGAAAAAAAGGAATTTTTTTTTCTTTAACCCTTTGTGTCCCACCGGGACTGTAAAGTCCCATCAAAAACATTCCTCAATAGAGCCTAAATTTACTACAGTATTTCATTGGGACTATAGTTTAAGCTTTAGTCCCTATAGTTTAAGCTTTAGTCCATATAGTTTAAGCTTTCTCTATAGTTAAGCTATAGTTTAAGCTAAATTTAACACTTTCGCGACCGCTGACGTAGATTCACATCATTTTAAAATCTGTAACTCCACTAGTCGGCGTTTCTTTCGCAATTTGTATGCTATTTATTTCTTAAATATATAACCAATATTCACATTTTTACAATGAAATATACTATGGATACAAATACTTTGACTAGAAGGAATATAATTATAATGTATATCCATTTCTACTATAAATGTGAATACAGAAAAATTTGTTCGAAAGTGTTAATAGGAGATGATTCGCATGCATAAATAAATATAATAAAAAAGTTTCAAACTATTTTTCAAAAATAAAATAATTTGGGATACAAAGGGTTAAGCCTGTCTTTCAAAGTTTCAATATCTTTATTCAATTTTTATGGTGTTGCTTTAAAAGCAACATAAAATGTTTTCTTGCATTACGTATAACCTGTCATTTATAATGCATTTTCAGATTGACAATATGGCAATTCTCTCTCTGTCTCCTCTTTCATTTATAAAATACTTTTCATTAATTTTTAAAACATAAAGCAAAATGAAACACCATTCAATATATAAATGTCAAAAAACTGTCAGACTAAATTGACATGAATTAGCTTAATTCAAAATTTATTTCTATACTACTTATAAAATGATAAATTTTTAAGTGCCAATGTCGGTAGTATTTGATAAAAAGTAGCATATAATGATTTTTTAAATTTTCAAAAAAGAATAATAATTCCTAATATCTAGGAAGTAAGAAACCTTTATAATTAAGAAAATCTACAACTGATTAAAGTATTTGTCGGGTTACAAACAGCAAGATTTTCTGGAATGGTAGATAATACACTTTTAAAAAGGAACTCAATGTGTTAAAAAGGAACTCAATGGACGTGTATGGTATGAAATCGATCCAACAATTATCCAAGGTTTAATTTATTCGACGGAAACTCGTATTATGATCTAAAGAAATAAAATGTGTGGACAATCAGATTGCAAAATTTGTTTAGTTATTTTTTATTTATTTTTATTTTTAAATTTTTGACACAATGTTAATTATTTGTTATACCTTATTTGCTTTTAAGATGCACAAGTGAACATTGTATTGTTATAAATATTGTACATTATGCATAGCGCAGTACACTAAACCTGTCTTATGCAAAATGATTAAATTGTTTTTAAAAATCTATGGGATTCAGCTCATTGTTTAAACTGCTACCTATCACAGTATAAAAATTTCACATATAAAATACATAAATAGATAAATGCATATTTTAATATATTTTAATATACGGGTACTAAAAACGTAAACCTGAAAGGATAAAAAAAAAATAAAACTTTTACTATCAAGTCACATAAAATCTACCAAAATGTAAACTATGAGACTAACAGATCTGCCGAACTAATCCGGCAAATTGTTAGTACCGCCCCTTTTTCTACACCACTTAATTTTTATAGTAATTTTCTTCAAATATATTTATGTTTAATTAAGAAGAAAATAACTCTAAAATATGACTGGTGTAGAAAAAGGGGCGGTACCAACCATTTGCCGGATTAGGTTGGCAGCTCTGGACTAACAAAGGAAGGATGAATCAGTAAAATGCTTATTGAAACCAAACCAAGCTTAAATTAAAGAGCATCATCGAAAACACAGGGTACAGTGCAATTTTGCTGCAGCAAATTCCATAGAGACAAGATATGACCTCCAAATAGTTTTATTTATTTCGATAAAAACCAACAAAACACGCGCCAAAGTAAGAGCGGGTGGTGCAGTGGCAGCATGGGCATTTTTTCCTTTTTTTCTTTTTCTTTTTTTTTTTTTTCTTTTTTTTTTTTCCTTTTATCAATTAAGAGTTTTTACGTTTTTTATTAAATTAAATTTTAATTTAAGAGAAAATATTTATTCTATTAAGAAGTTTATTTATTTATTTTTTAAGAATTCCAATTAATAAAATATTGACCATGAGATTAAGGAATTTATTTATTAACTTATTTATAAAAAAGAAAGTCACGTTTAAAGCTACTAATACAGTTTCAATTTATAATAATTATTATTAAAAGTAGAAAATTCGTGAAAACAAGAGTGTTTGTCACAATGAGAACAAGGAATACAAGAAGATTGATAACATTTATTTGAATTACAATTTTGTTCGCCGTCAATTACTGTTCATCACGAACATTTTGTTACATATATGGCTTTTCATCAAGATTACTTGATTTGTAAAATTCATATTTACCTAGATTTTGAAATTTTTTAAAAGTAAACTAATTACAAATTAATGAAATAATTTTGAGAAAATTTGTCATTGTGTTCAATTTTATTGTCAGTTTTTCCGACAGTTGTTTAATGAAATATTTTAAATAAATGTTAAATGTGACGTCGAATAGTTAAGCAACGTCTGTTGTTCATTCAAAAATTTTCATGCAAAAAATGTCATGAATAATATATTTCGACTAACTTATGTTTTTAAACAGATTAAGTTCATTTACACTTTACATGATCATGCAATTCCATTAAGAGTATAGCGATCATGTACTGGATTATATAATTTTTTATATCAAAAGGCTGAAATTGTTTATCATTTAGATATTGTTGCGTACTTGGGGGTTCGTGAGTTGTCTGAGAATGAAAGGCCAAACGTACAAAAATTCAGTAATTTATTCACAGAAAGTTCCAGAAAAATGCAGGTCAATAAACCAATTATCAGCTTTAATTCAAGCAGTAACCACAGCTTAAACAACAGCTGTCAATAGCAAATCCACAGTACAAACTGTATACCAATAACACTTGAAGCAAGTCTCTCTCAAAGAGGCTTAAGAGCGATGCAATCACTAGCGACGCTGGCTGAGATCTGAACTGAACTGACTGCCCTTGGCGAGGAAGCGCTCCTTATATGCTGTTCCATGGAGCCCAGATTTTTCGAGAAAACTCTAGAAAGTGGTCAACCAATCAACTTACAGCTTCCATATTTGGTATATCCCATATAAGGATTTTCTCGCCAAGGTCGCCAAAAAAATCGCCAAGGTGGGAAAAAGTCGCCAAATTTGGCGCCAAATCCATTACGTGCATTACTGGGGCTTTTTAATGCGTTTTTAAGGGAAAATAAGGCTATTTCAACGCTAAAACGACTAGAAATGCACAAAATTAGCACTTTATCAACTTACTAAGCCTCTTTGAAAGAATTTATACAAAAATAAACACAATTATTTACAATTTCGTAACACTGCCCCCCTCCCAAGGACTGCACGTCCCGGGCAGTGCAACCCTTGGTCAAGAGGCGAAACTAAACAAATTTACACAATCTAAAACACAAAAACTAAGTTGCACATAAAGATAACATAGAAATATAAATTAAGTGGGAAATATTTACAAAATTCACAAATATGTACAAATATTTATATACAAATATTTACAGTGCGCATGCGCAAATTTTACAAGTATTTACATTTTAAATTTTAATTTTACCGTTACTTGTGGTACTTGGCTAGCCTATTATAGTGCACCACCTTCGGTTTTGATGAAGGTGTTTTAGTGATCCGCACCACTACATCATTCAGCCTTTTTAAGACTGTGTATGGTCCGTCCCAGTTGCACTGTAGCTTCGGAGAGAGTCCTTTGCGTCGAACAGGATTCCACAACCAGACCTTCTCTCCTTCCTGAAACTCATGTTGCGTAGCCTTTAGATCGTACCTTGTCTTCATTTTCTCCGATGCAATGTGAATTCGCTCCCGAGCAAAGTTGTGAATGTCCTCAAATCGTGCCTGGAGATCTTGGATGTACTCCTCGGGCGATGAAGGCGCATCGGGTGGACAACCAAACAGGAGATCACAAGGGAGACGAAGTTCACGTCCAAACAGCATTTGGGCTGGAGTATAGCCGGTGGTTTCATGGACAGCACTTCGATAAGCCAGCAGGAACAATGGCAACTTCAAGTCCCAATCTTGCTGGTTCCTTGATACTAGAAGGGAGAGGTTATTCAGGATGGTACGATTGAACCTCTCGACCATGCCGTCCGACTGGGGATGTAAGGGTGTTGTCCGGGTTTTGTCTATGCCGAGTAGTTCACACAGTCCTTTGAAAACATCAGAGGTAAAGTTCCTACCTTGGTCGGTATGAAGTTGTAGGGGCGTGCCGTACCTTGACACCCATTGCTGCACTAGGACTTCTGCGACTGTGCATGCCTCTTGATTGGGAATGGGATATGCCTCAGGCCACTTGGTGAAATAGTCCATCACGACGAGGATGTATTTATTCCCACTGGAGGTCCGTGGCAAAGGACCCAAGATATCGATTGCAATCCGTTCAAATGGTGCTCCCACGTTATACCGTTGCAGTCTTCCTCGACTTCGTTTCTGCGGGCCTTTACGTGCCGCACAAGCATCACAGGATTTACACCATTTCTCCACATCCTCCTTTGCCTTGCACCAGTAGAAGCGTTCCCGAACTTTCTGCAGAGTCTTCATTACCCCAAAATGGCCTCCGGTAGAGCTACTATGCAGTTGTTCTAAAACAGCTGGAATTTTTGATCTTGGTAATAAAATCTGCCATCTGAAGCTTTTCCCATCATCAGATTCCCACTTTCTGTATAATACGCCGTTTCTGATATGAAGAGAGTCCCAAAGTGCCCAATAACTTTTCGTAATGGGACTAAATCTGGAAATATCCTGCCAGGTAGGTCTGTTGCTGGTCGTCTCCTTCAGCTGTAATATAGGCTTTATGTCAGGATCTTCCAACTGGGCTTTTCTAAGTTCTTCGTCACTCCATGGATCGGGATCTTGATCTGATGGTGTTGAGACAGTAACTTGGCAGGCAACCGGATTTATCGGCAGGTATTTCTGTTCGGCTCTAGAGCAGTACTTGCAGCTTTCCGAGCAGGGCTTCCGTGACAAGGCATCAGCATTACCATGTAGAGTCCCTTTACGATGACGTATCTCGAAGTCATATTCCTGCAGGCGTTGTATCCACCTGGCAATCTGTCCTTCCGGGTTCTTGAACTGGAGCAACCACGTTAAAGATGCATGGTCAGTCCGGAGCAGAAATCTTCTGCCATAGAGGTAATGATGGAAATGTTCTATGGCTTTTACGATGGCGAGTAGCTCTTTCCTGGTGGTACAGTAATTTCGCTCCGGTTTAGACAGGCATTTACTCCAATAGGCAATGACATGTTCTTGACCATCAATTTCCTGCGACAGAACAGCACCGACACTCTCATGGCTGGCATCTGTATCAAGTATGAACTGTCTGTCGGGCTGTGGATATGTCAAGATAGGCGAAGATGTTAAGGCCTCTTTAAGTCGCTTGAACGCTTTTTCACATTCATCCGTCCACAGGAACTTCTGTTTGGCTTCCGTCAGCTTATGCAGTGGTCTGGCAATATTTGAGAAACCCTTGACAAACTTCCTGTAGTAAGTGCATAACCCCAGGAAACTTCGTAGTTGGTGTACATTTTCAGGGCGACTCCAGTTCTCGACTGCAGAGATCTTCTCAGGATCAGTTCTCACACCTTCGGCAGAAATGATATGGCCGAGGTAGCTCACTTCACGACGGAACAAGTTACACTTGCCTGGATTCAATTTGAGGTTAGCCATTCTGAGTTTCTCCAGCACCTTTCGGATGTTTCGTAGATGGTCTTCAAAAGTGCGCCCCACAATGATAATATCATCCAAATACACCAGACAGGCTTCATAGGAAAGTCCTTTTAGCACTGTCTCCATCAGGCGTTCGAAGGTGGCAGGTGCATTACATAATCCGAATGGCATAACTTTAAATTGCCACAGTCCTTGTCCCGTGGTGAATGCAGTCTTCTCACGATCATCAGGATGTAATTCTACTTGCCAGTAACCGCTCTTCAGATCCAAAGTCGAGAACCATTTATTGCCAGCAAGTGTGTCTAATGTGTCGTCAATTCTGGGAAGAGGGTAACTGTCTTTCTTCGTGATGTCATTCAAACGACGATAATCCACACAAAATCTTGTTGAACCATCCTTTTTCCGCACCAGTACTATGGGAGAGGCCCAAGGACTCGTTGATGGCTCGATGACATCATTGTGCTGCATTTCACTTAGAAGTTCAGTGACCTCTTCCTGTTTAGCAAATGGAAGTCTTCTTGGATGTTGTTTGATTGGAGGATGATTTCCTGTATCAATTCTGTGCTGGGTGATGTTCGTTCTCCCGACGTCTTCAGGTGTTCGAGAAAACAGGTCTTTAAATTCTTGGAGTAGCTTCTCCGCAGCACATCTCTGTTCCTTTCCCAACTCTGCATTCTTTAGTAATTCCGTTATTAATTGTTCTGAAGACTTGGATGCTGTTGATTGCGTGGGACGGTTGATGCATGTAACAGGAGTGCAGGTTGCTAACACCTCATCCTTCTTCACTGTCCGGACCTTATCGCTGATGTTTGCGACTCTCACAGGAATAGTACTCTTGGAGAGATCCACCAGAGATGAAGCTACCAGAACTCCTCTTGGGCTATTGTCTATATTCGGATATTCAATCAGTCCATAGCGGAAGAATTGCTTGGTAGGAGGGGTTCCTGAAACTATTGTCTCTGTGTGTGGGGGGATGGAAACTTCCGACTTGGCTGTTATCTGGCAAATTTGCTGAATGTCTTGATTTTCAGTATTGAACACAGCTATGTCTTCCGAACTCGAATGCAGTTCATTATTCTTGAAGTCCAATTTGAAGTTAAATTTTCTTAGGAAATCAATTCCAATGATTAGAGGATCTCTTATGTCAGCCACATATGCCATATGATGGTAACTGGCATTTCCAAAAGTGATGGTCAAGTTCATTTTTCCATATATTTTGATTTCGTCTCCGGTCACAGTCTGGAGTTTAACGCAGGGTGGCGTCCAGATGATCTTCTCTTTTAGTTCTTGAGCCAAATCCGTTCTAATGATGGTCACGTTGGCTCCCGTGTCCAGAATCATCCGGCAGGTGGCGTTGTTGACTTGGCCATAGACGTGAAGTCCATTATCGCCGCCACTCATCGATGAAACATGAAATACTGTAAATTGGGGCTCTTTAATTTTAGGCAACCTCCGCCCCGCGAGATGGCCTCCTCTTAGTTTCCCTGCAGTGATGGTGAAGCCGGGTGATTTCCTATAGTTGGTCGTACGGGGCAGTTCCTCTTCACATGACCATCCCCTCCACAGCCCCAGCACTTTATCTTCCGATCCTTCATTTCTATGTTATTTTCCAGGTTGCGCAATCTCTTTAAGATCTCTGCGAAACTTCTCTTCATTTCATTCTCATCAGCAGGCGTATCATTTAATGAGACTGCTCTTATGGTATGGCGGTCTTTACGGGAGGCTTGTTGGGCTGCCTCTATCCTAAGTGCATAGCCTAAAGCTGATTCTACGTCTCTGATGTTGGAGAGTCTCAGCGCTTTTTGAATTTCTGGATCCCGAACAGCATCGATAAAGTACTGAAGAGCTAAGTCGTTTCGAGTGTCAGCTTGGCAGTCTGAGAATGCTAGGTGTGACAATCTCTGAATGTCCACTGCCAGCTCTTGCAAACTTTCGCCCGTTTTCTGGTAACGGGACTTTAGCTGGAGGCGACTATAGTCCTTAGAACACTTCTCTCCAAACCGTAGCTCCAGTGCTCTAGTCAAGGCCTCGAAGTCGTTCCTTTCTTCTTTAGAAACATTTCTCAGTATCTCGGCTGCATCTCCCCGTAATGCTGCTGCTAAGTGGACCGACTTGGCGGTAGAGTCCCAGCCGTTAGCTTCAGCTACGATGGAAAACTGCGTCTTATATACATGCCAGGAGGAACTGCCGTCGTAGGTAGATAGCTTAATAAATTCGTGATTCTGGCTTCTTCTCTCTTTCTTTTCAGTTTCCTGGGGCTTGGATTCTAACTTTTCTTCGAGATTCCGAATCTTGCTCTGCAGTTCATTCCCTATTACCTCTCCGCTCCACTCTTCTCTCATTTTTCTCTCAAGATCTTCCTCCATTCTCTTCAGTTTACCTTCTATCTCTGAAAACCTTCCTTTCAGTTCTTGATCAAAATTTTCTTTAACTTTCTCCTCGAAACTCCGTTCTATTTTCGTAACACTCTCTTCAAAATTCCTTTCTACTTTCATAACATTTTCTTCTATCTTCATAGCTTTCTCTTCAAAACTCTCTTCAATTTTCAAAACTTTCTCTTCAAAATTTTCTTCTATCTTTATAACTTTCTCTTCAAAATTTTCTTCTATCTTTATAACTTTCTCTTCTATTCCATCCATTCTATTTTCCATCACCGTTAATTTACCCTCGATTGATTCTTTCACCGTTGAAAGCTCTCTCTTCATCTCATCTTGATTAGATTTAATTTCTTCCTGAACTTCACCCAAACTGCTTTTCATATGCTTCATTTCTTCAGTCAAACCGTCTTTCAATTCTCTTTGCGATGTTTCCATTTTCTCTTGTGCTACTTTCATTTCTTCAGTCAAACCGTCTTTCAACTCTCTTTGCGATGTTTCCATTTTCTCTTGTGCTACCTTCATTTCTTTCATCTCTTGACTCAGGCTATCTTTCATCTCTTTTTGTCCAGTTTCCATCTTTTCCAGTCCTGTTTCCATTTTCTCTATCAATCCGGTTTCCATCTTTTCCTGTCCGGCTTTCATTTCATTTATCTGGGTAGCTAAGGCTTCTAGAAGTTTTTTCATCTCTTGCTCCATAGCCCTCGTTATCACCATTCACAGACAACCCCACTCCTGACACCAGAAATGTTGCGTACTTGGGGGTTCGTGAGTTGTCTGAGAATGAAAGGCCAAACGTACAAAAATTCAGTAATTTATTCACAGAAAGTTCCAGAAAAATGCAGGTCAATAAACCAATTATCAGCTTTAATTCAAGCAGTAACCACAGCTTAAACAACAGCTGTCAATAGCAAATCCACAGTACAAACTGTATACCAATAACACTTGAAGCAAGTCTCTCTCAAAGAGGCTTAAGAGCGATGCAATCACTAGCGACGCTGGCTGAGATCTGAACTGAACTGACTGCTCTTGGCGAGGAAGCGCTCCTTATATGCTGTTCCATGGAGCCCAGATTTTTCGAGAAAACTCTAGAAAGTGGTCAACCAATCAACTTACAGCTTCCATATTTGGTATATCCCATATAAGGATTTTCTCGCCAAGGTCGCCAAAAAAATCGCCAAGGTGGGAAAAAGTCGCCAAATTTGGCGCCAAATCCATTACGTGCATTACTGGGGCTTTTTAATGCGTTTTTAAGGGAAAATAAGGCTATTTCAACGCTAAAACGACTAGAAATGCACAAAATTAGCACTTTATCAACTTACTAAGCCTCTTTGAAAGAATTTATACAAAAATAAACACAATTATTTACAATTTCGTAACACTATTATTAAAATATATCAGAAGCTTTATAAATTTTATTGTCTTAATATTATATTAAATGCATAAGTATATAGCTTAATTCTATATATACATATATACATATATATATATATATTTTTTTTTTCTCGTTTCATTTTTAAATTGGAAATAAATTAGAACATTATTAAAGAAAAAAAGAAATTAAAAGCACATAAATATTTCAATTTTTTTGTTTTTCATTTGAACAAAACTGATAAAATGAAATATTTTCATTCATGATATCAGGCTGATTTACTTTAATATTAAAAGAAAAAAATAAAAAACATTTTTCAAAAAGTTGAACATTTTTACTTTTCTGATATTCATATATTGTTTCATAAACCTTATAAATTATTATTTTAAAATAGAATTAAATGTACAAAAATGCAGCTTAATTCTATAGTTTTCGTTTTTCTACTCAAAATAAATTGAGATATTGTGGTTTTATTTTACGCTTTTTTGCTTCATTTATTTTTGCTAAAATATATTTAATGTTACATTATGTAGCTACATAAAAACCTACAAGCACAAAGTGGCATAAATATTTAAATTTGTTTGCTTATCATTTGTACTGTACCGATAAAATAAAATATCATTCAACTCTCTAGCCAATATAAAAGAATTCCAGAAACAGTTGGGTAATCTACATGTTTAGATCCATAACTTTCAAGATATTGGAATATTTTCCCACTACCACAAGGGGAAAAATTTATATGGAATAAAATTTCAATATTTGAAACGGAAAAAATCAATCGACAATCGTACGAATATTTTGTTTACAGAAAACCAAAAGTAGTTGCTTTTCCCAGACGGAAAAAAAAGTGAATCTTAAATTGAAGGAAATCAAGAATTTTATGTCATATAAAGTATTCGGTAGTTGTAAGATAATCTGAAATTTACATTTTCTATTTCGCTTGCTTACAAATTCAGCAGTAAGTGTGAATCGAGAGCAAGATATATGTATTAAATGAATCGAAAGTTTTATCAGTAAAGATAGATAGGCTTTTATTTAAATCTTCCATTTTGTATGTGATATTTTGTTTCTTTCCTGTAAAATATTTGAAAAAGTTTTTCACGCATACAAACACACACACACATATCCCCCATGTATATACTATATATAATCTTAATCCTCATTATTAATTTCAGTCTTTATCAGTTCACTGCAGGATGAAGGCTTCTCCAAGGAGATTGAATACTATACTTATACATATATAGGAGAGAGTAGGGAAGGATGGGACAGTTTTGACAAAAATATTAATTTTATAAGCCAATTAACATAGTCATAAAATGTCCCATCCCTCCCTTATATGAGGGAGGGATGGGACATGTTTATAAAGTTAAAATAAATACATAATATACAAACATACTATGAAAAATGACAAAAACAGTGGGACACGATGTATGTAAGGTCAAATAATTACTAATAACATCTACTTTATCCAACATTATAATGTATATAGTATTATAACAATAATGTATCACTTAAATAAAAAATTTCAAATGCTCAATAAGTTCATCTTTTTTTTTTTTTTTTTTTAGTTCTAGCAGAGAAAGTACTGTTTTTTAGTTCAAATTTTCAAAATTAAGTTTTTGTCATATTTACATGTTTTGTGGTTCCCTGAATATTAATAAGGTTTTTAATGGCTAGTCTGTGTGTGTTATCAGCAAATTTCAGAAACAAATATTACCAAGAAATCCTAATTGTAATTGGTGAATGTAATTTCTTTTGTATATTTTACCATGTCCAGGAAAACTGCTCAGGAATGAAAGTTAATTCCTCATATATATGGTAAATAAAGTATTTTTAAAGGTTAAAAGGGTAAACAAAATTCGTGTGAGTGCCACACCAATTATTTTCCATGATTTTGAATTTGTTTCGTGCATTTTTTCTTCTATCTATTCTTTCATTTGCCTCTTGATATTTTCTGTTTAAGGAGTATCAGAATCTTCATTCTTCTTCCTTTTCTTACATGTCCCCCCCTCCCTGAGCTGCTCTGTCCCATCCCACCCTTTTCATTATTTTTCAATAAAATAATTTATTATTAGACACATGCTACTTTTAGGATTAATTTAGCTACTAATTCATAAAGTTGTATTATTAGGTATATAAAATATGAAAAGTAATTATGATAACATCAATGAGTGACGTTGAAAGCTTGCCTTGAAAATTAAGCAATTGTTTACTTTTGGTGTTATAAAATAGTTTTTCTGTTACATAAACTTACAGAGTTCTCCAATTAAAATTATACATAGCAACAAATATGGAGCTGTAGTTACTTCACCTGGTGGAAGTGTCAAAAATTAAAAACAATGTTTATTTTAAGAATAATTTTAGGTGTCCCATCCCTCCCGACTCTCCCCTATGTGTGTCTGCGTGTATATATACAGGGTGTAGCAAAACTAATTGTCACAACTGTAAGGCGTATTAGAACTTGCCGAAAGAAACAAGTTTCATCAGACAATACGGGGTCGGAAAGCAACGTGTGAGTCCCAAAAGATCGCTGACTTGGTGAAAATGGAGAATACAATAAAGACGAATAATAAAAGACGTAGAAACTTTATTATTCCAAATTTTTTAATAAATGTTTAAATGGGTGACGACGGAGTGAATCACGCAGATTTTGGAAAAATACTTCCATTTCCCTAACGTTTGAGCTGCGATCTTAATTCATACGACAAGCTTATATGGAAATTCGATGGGGGTGTTTAAATAGTGCATTTGAATATTTCTGTGTCTCTGGCGACAAATAGCAGATGAATGACGGGTTCTTCGAAAGGCGATGTTTCATCCGCTACAGGGAAAGTTTCCAATCGCGGCTCGCCCCTTGCTTTCTGATTCCACATTGTATGATGAAAGTTGATTGTTTTGGCAAGTTCTATCCTCCTTACAGTTGTGACCTTTAGTTTTACTGCACCCTGTATATATATATATATATATATATATATATATATATATTTTTTTTTTTTTTTTTTTTTCAAAATTTAAATATAGATTCGGCAATGATCGGTTTTACAACATTGTCTTATTTTCCATTCAATGAATCTCGGTTGACAGTGCGTAAATGCTTCGTAAAACTAATACCTCATGGAAGCTATCTCCACCGCGGAGGATAAAAATCATGATAACATGACTCTGGACAAAAATAACCCAAACAACCCTTTAAATATATGTTATAATAAATAAGTAAATAAATAAAGTGCAAAAATTACTTATGTTAGAATAGCACTTAGATCAATGCTTAATTTTGCAGCACATGGGGAAAAAGGTAATAGAAAAGATAAGGGAAACAGGAAATATATTGTATTGTCAAGTAAATAAATAATATATTTATCTTTTTTCTGTTCTTTTTTTTTTCTTAATCTAATGCAAACAACAAGTATTTGAAAGTTTTGGAATTCAGGGCCGGTTTTACAATTAGGCGTGTCTAGACAACGGTCTAGGGGCGCAAGAGTTACAGGGGCGCCAGATAAAGATGCTTAAATAAAAATAGTAGTTTTTAACTTAATAATAATAATAATAAAAGCTTTTCAGCCAAGAGATTTCTAAAAAATCTAAAGCTCAGTACGTGAGGGTTAAAGACTTCTTCTTTGTGATCATAAATCACCGTGTCATCAAGCAACACTGACTAATGCTGATTGATTTGTAACTGGCATAAACAAAAATGTGAAAATACGAGCATTGTGATTTCTTTAAAGTTTCTTTCATCCTTGTTGCGCTTTCGATCACAATGTTATTTAGTGTCTCCTACAGACAAACTAAAATAGGGAGGAGTCTATATGGCCTAATTAGTAAAGAAGCACTTGTGACCGAAAAAAGAACAAAAGTAACTTTCTTTGCATAGATTTTGTAGAATTAGCCGGGAGTAGTAAATCTTCTTGCCGGGAATCTGGAACTTTTGACCTTTTTTCCAGGACCTGTATACCCATATCCATTTTGAGCGGATTTAATTATTATTCTTATTATTATTATAACCTTTATGATTTTTTTACAGATGGATATAAACCATAATTTCTCTGCAAATTTCGCCAAGTTTTCTACAATATATTAATTTTTCTGTTACCTTTTTTGGCGGGTGGGAGGGGGATTACACGATACCTAATATTCGAAAAATAAATAAATAAATTTTTGAAAAACATGAACTGATTTAATTGTTATGAATTTTCTAAATGTGAAAACGAAATTTTAAAACCTGTGTTAGTTAACGAGTTATAATGTATATATTATTTTCCCATAAAATAATGACATGTTATTGGTTCCCGGCGATGATAAATAGAGTATCCTTTTAAAAGAATTCGTATTTTGTACTGGTCATGAGTGATTATTTCTTAATTTCGTTTCTAATTATAGGAAACGTTTTTTCACTTGAATGTAATGTTAGTAGTTTATCCAAGTGTAGATCAGCTGATATTGTAATTTTCATCCAAATACACATAGTCTGAATAATATAAATACTATCTATGAATAGTTAATCCTTAAAAAATATTTATGTGATGTTATAGGTTGGGTTGATAAACGTCGACCTAAAGGTGTACAAGGAGATATTGACGACAGTCTGCAAATACATCCCAAAGGGTAGCCGGTAGTATACTTTTATACTTTTTGCCCTAACAAATTTCATCATTCGGGGAGCAGAGCTGCCAACCCATAGCTGCCAATATTTTAATTTATTCCGGAGTACTTTTAGCCCCGCCTTTTTTTCACACCACTTTATTTATGGAAAAATTTTCTTTAATACATAACTTCGATAAAATAAGAAAAAAATACTTTAAAAAAGTAAGTGGTACGAAATAGGGGCGGGGCTAAAATTACTCCGGAATAAATTAAAATATTGGCAGCTATGCCAACCTAATCCGGCAAATTGTTAGTACCACCCATTTTTCTACACCACTTAATTTTTAGAGTAATTCTCTTAAAATATAAAAACAAATACTCTAAATATTAAGTGGTGTAGAAAAATGGGCGGTACTAACAATTTGCCGGATTAGGTTAGCAGCTCTGGGGGAGGCAAAGGCTTCCCTGATTTGGTGAGCTCCTAGAGATTTTAACTTTACGGAACATGGTAAATATTGAGACACGACGGATTTTATATGTACCAACTATCGTAATTGTTTGTGTCGATCTGTCGCAAAAAGCAGAAGTGCAATTTTTTTCCCCCTAATATCCATTAAATTGAAGCATGTATTTAACTTAAATTGTAAAAACGTTATTATTAAGCACGTGTTAGTAGTAACTGATGTTTATTATTCTACAACTTTACTATCGTTTCTGATAGTAAAAAAAAAAAAAAAAAAACATATTTTTTTAACATTTTCCAATATAATTCAAAAATGCATTTGACTTATGTTCGTTTATATATCTGTAAATGCTCCAGAGATCATGAATATGCTAAGAAAGAAAATGATCGAGGTTATTGAAATGCACAACAATGCGTTCGCATGAGAACATTAAATATAGTTTTTATACTTTTTGCCCGGGAGCATTCATGAAAATTTAGATACGTTGTAGTCTATGGGAGTAATTATTTAAAACACGTTTTAATAGTGATCAAATTGATGCATATTATTGAAGTTCACTTTAGCATCTACCTCCAGTAAAACGATGGTATAATTCATAATATAATTCATAGCTATTTAAGGAAATGCGCAAAAGGTTAAATTACTGTCTATAGGAGGTGAGTGTTAGAATTGAAGTTTTAATTGCGTAACGTGTTTCTATTTAAACCACATTTTAACAGCATAATGGTTACCATTTAACAGAATAATAAAATCGATATTTCTTAAGGTTTTAGTTTTAATGTTAAAGTATTAATTAAATAAGTGATCATTTAAAATAGTGGTGACAATGTAGCAAAATGATTCTTAAAATTCCTAAAATATTAGGAACGCTGCGAGGCCTGCTAAATGAATACTTATACAAAAATTAATAATTAAGATCATTGGTCTTGAATGCTTTTAAAAATATTTTGAATATTTAAAAAAATTCATCTCTTGCAATAAAGAAACACCTATATTTTTCTCTAAAATTTTCTAAGTATTAAAACTTTCATTTCTTTTTAACATGTCTTTGCAAAAATAAATTTTTATTTTATGCTTCTTAAGCTCTAGAATAAATCGCTTCTACTAAGCATAACTGACATTTTAATTTACAGTTTCGGGTATATCAGATTTGTGACGATGAATGCTTGTGCATATAGTTAATGCTAATTTACGCAATTATTGCTTATGTAATGCAGCTTATATTATCTTATAAATAACTGCTGTGCTTGAAATTTTGATTTTAGAACCTAGGTAATCCCCCCCTTTCAGTATTTAAGCTACACAAAACCTAAAATTGAAACTATATTCTTAGTAAGTACATGAATTAAATTTTCTGTTAGGAAGTTATTTTATTTAACAAATAAAAACATTTAAGGCATGCATTTCAATGAAAAAAAAAAATCATTTAAGTATTAAGTTAAACTTAATTGTTTCACACCAGAAATAAGTATTGGTATATTTTATACATCTTTATTTACTAGTTAAGTTACCAGTAAGACGCACTCTGTTTCACATTTCAAGTAAATGCGGTTGAACGCTGAAATGCAGATCGCCGCGGTATTTATACTTGAAGATTTTATGCCAATAGTACCGATATAATTTGTCACTGTATGGGTTATTATGTAAAAGTAATACAATTTATTTTTGAATATACTTATATTGGTGATATAAATATATTTTTGATACAGCATTTTAGTTACAAAAATATAAATAAATATATGAATGAAACAAAATAGAAATATTTATATAGAACAAGCACAAACTTAAAGTCTAATAATTTTTGTACCGTGTGGTATTTTCCAAAACATGTCGGTAAATGCAAATGTACCTGGCATTGTTTGCATTGCCAAGTAGTTTCTTTTCTTATTTTATGTTTCTAACATACGCGACACCGTTTTGTAGGGTGTATCTTTAATTCTGTCGCCGGAATATTCTCCGGAAAATGTGCCCAATTTTTCGCTTGCAAACGATGTGGTGCATCGCTACTTGTAGGACGCCCACGGATATTATAATTTGGCAGGACCACTTGCGCCAATAATTCTTTTGCGATTTCTAAACGAAATTGGACAATGCTTGTTTTGGTTTCAATTGACTTTACTATGTAGAACACGTGAATTGAAAATAGCCATGTCTATTAGATAAAACGCCTTTTTTATTTTTATTTTTTATTTATTTATTTATTTATTTATTTATTTATTTTGTAAACTTTCATGTATTTTCTCATAACAGGAAAGCACGCGCAATTGGTCCTGTTTATCAACACCTTCCATTACCTGTATTATATTTGATTACACATGATGGTTTGATAATTTTGTCGAAATTGTCATCATTCTTTTTGCGCTTCCCTGTATCAACTAAATCAATATTTTAATATTTTGTGCTTAGCATGTATACATCTTTCTTATCTTTCCATCTTAGTGCTAACAAACCGCGGGAGGATAACATTTTGGCCCCTCTTTTTTTTTTTAGTTTGAAGGAAGCAAGCTCTTTTGGCATTTGTTTCCTATTCTTTCGCACAGTTCCAACTACATTTGTATCTTGTTGTAGTAATTTTAAATATAATTGTGGAGAGGAATACTAATTGTCCATGTATAGTGTGTAGCGTTTTTTCAAAATTGGTTGCGCCACTTCTAGAAAAACCCTCTCAGTCGCCGGTATATCAGTCCCCGCCCACTGGCGGGGGTGCCGCAAACATCAACGCATGCTTCTTAAATTCAGATGACGAGTCAGACTCCTCCATCATAACTTCGCCCAATTAAGCAGATGACGAGTCTCACTCGTAAAATGTACCCAAAGGGTTAATTGTTTTTGTTAAGTGAAAGACGACAAGCCCATCTTTTAAGCGTTTATTTAACAAAACTTTACATTATATAACAAAAGGTTTTTCTTAAATAATGATATGCGTCTCCCTTCTCAAGTTAAGAAAATCCTCTTGATATCTGTTTTGACATACCGTCAGCAGTTTGTTTATGTCAAAATGTTTACCCTACATATTCCTCTTAACGGGGTCATTTAGAGTAAATCAATAACCCTTGTCCTTAGCGTAAATGTCCCCCCCCTCGTTGGCGTGCTTTTAGCATAAGTACCTTTAACATAAATTTGTAATAAGTATCGCAAAATAGTGGCGTTTGCAAATTGAAGGAATATTCTTTGTTGTCACATTTATACAACAAAATAATCTGGTATGTCACTCATATAACTTTCTGTTACCCTGCATTTCAATGTATAAAATTAGATTGTAGATTAAGTCGTAAAATTAATAAGGCTGGATAATAAAGTTCAATATACTTTAAAAATAATCTAAAATACTTTAAAAACTTTTGAAAAACTGTAGCATATTTAATTACAATTACATATAAACCTTATAAAGCTCGGTTACTTGCTTGGTCGTAGCAGCCTTCAGGGCGCTTCCGCCCTTTCTTCAGCGACCATATCGTGGTTTGCCGCAGTCGAAGCAATCTTTCCACTTTGTTGATCTTTTAAAAGGTGGCGCCACAGTAGATCCAGTCCTGCGCGCGACTCGTGCCCGTTGCAAGTTGATTGGTCCCTGATGATTTCTATTGTTTCGCAGAAAAAAACGTAATTCGGGTTATTATAGTTAGCGATTTTACGAGTTTGGTTAAAATTTATTTTGATATTGTTTTCTTGGTTAACATTAGTGAGAGCTGTGGTTATTTTTCCATATTTTATATCATCTTTTGCTCTTTTATTCTGGTAGATATTTTTCTTTTTGTGACTCCAATGTAGCAACCTGTTTCGTTATTAGGGTAGAATTTAAATGGAATTCGGTAAATTCCAGCCGTTTGAAGATGGAGGGATGGAATCTTTGTCATTTCGGATTAATTGATAAATATTGGGGTTTGGCTTTATGAAAATATTTAAGTTATGTTTTTTAGCGGTATTTTTAATTTTGATTGAGGCCCCTTGATCAAATAAAATCAAAAACGTGATTTTTTTTTTTTTTTTTTTTGGGGGGGGGGGGGAATGTGGTTTGGTGATTAGGGATATTATTAAGTTTATTGATTCTTTTTCTATACAGTTTGTCTACGAGGTTTTTATGGTAGCCTGCTTTAATGATTATGTTCTTAATATACTTTATTCCCTTTTTTAGGTCTGTAAGGTTGTCTCAAATTAATATTGCGCGGTATATATATGCTTGAATTGCGTTAATTCTATATTTATATGGGGTTTTGCTATAGTTACTAATTGTTTCTTCGCTTGAGGTGGGTTTGTGGTAAACGGTTGTGTTTATGCTATTTTGACATCGTTTTATTTTAACGTCTAAGTAGTTGATTTCGCCATTGATTTCAGGTTCACATGTGAATTTTATATTATGATCTAGTTGGTTTCAGATTTTCAAAATTTCATCAATGTTTTCCTTTTTCTATATGATTACGATTATATCATCGATGTACCTCGTCCAGAAGAATATTTTATTTTTGAGTGTTTCAAATATGGTTTTTTCTAGGATTTCTTAATTTATGTTCCGCTACTAAACCTGATATAGGAGATTCCATACGGACCCCCTTATTCTGTTTGTATATTTTACCATTGTATATTTTAAAAATTTCCTGCAGAATTAGGTTACTAGTCGCTATTAGCGTGTTTGCAGTTTTATGTTCGTATTTTACTTTAATCAGGTTATTTATTATGTCCGAAATTTCGTTAACGTCTATTGAGGGGTATAGGTTTATTATATCAAAGCTTACAAATTGATAATCACCCTTAATTTCGACATTCCTGATTCTAAAATCTTTGGCAGAACTTAAGCTAATAGTTTGTGAAGGGGAAAAGTTCGCGATAGATATTGGTCATATATATTTCCAGATCATACGTAGGTCTTTCACGTTTGTTAACTATTGGGCGATTTTTTTTTTTTTTTTTTTTTTTTTTTTGGGGGGGGGGGTTATGGTCTTTGTATTGGAGCGTGATTTTTAATGTATGGAGGGATATTTGTTAGGCCAATTTCCCTTTTTATAAGTTCTTGCTTTTTTTCTATTAATTTGTTATTCGTATCTTCATTAACTATGGTGGTACCTATTTCATGGATGGATTCGGTAATTTTTTAACACGCTTTTATTAGCTTCACCTGTATGTATGTTTGTATGTATCAATGTATGTGTGTAACCGCTCTGGGAACAAACAAAAATTCTATATTGTAAAAAAAAGACTTTCCCTACGTGAACGCTGTGGCTGTGAGGTAAAGCTCCGCGCTACGAACCTAATGGTCTAGCGTTCGAGCCCAGTCAAGGGAGATTTTTTAAAAATGGTTTTTGTTTAATTCTAGATTATTTTAATTAAAGATTTGAATGTATGTAAATATTATGGTGTGTCACTCACACGATTTTCTCTTACCCTGCATTTTAATAGTAAGATAGATATTTTGTGCTTTTTAGTTCACATTTCTATAAAAGCGTGTTCTTTAATTTTTTAAAACTATAATATTGTTATTTAATATAGTCTTCGTTATTTAAAATTGCGATTTTTCGTGTTTTATCGTCTAATGTGCATGTTATACTGTCATCCTTTTTGAGATTTTTAAGAGTTTTAATATCTTCCTGATTAACTGTTTGATTATTTAGGATTTTTTCTATTTCTCTTTGGGCTGTATATCTAATTTGACTTTTAGCGTGTTCGGGGACTTTATTAATAGCGGTTTCAATTTTTGCTATGCTATCGTTAAGATTGAGCGGTTGTTCTAAGATATATTTTGGACCTAGTTTTAGTAATGCATCTTCGTAGCTATTGATTTTATGAAAAAAGGAATAGTTAAAATTCAAAACTACTGAAAGTTTAAAATTTGTAATGACTTCACGTGCAAACATATTAAAGAAAAGTATAAAATCACTTTTAAAACACGTATATAAATTTTTTTATTAAAATTAAACACAAAGCTTTTCGCTATTATTAAAATAGCATTTTCAGGTGTTGTTAATTAACAGCAGAGTAGACATATATACTGAAAAAGTTCAATACAGTTACAGTTAAAAAAATAAGTCTTGTAAATATCACGAGTCATTTTAGGTCACTTGGCGTCACACTAGGGTTACACAGCAAGTTCTGTAGAAAACGCTGACACATAAAAAGTTTACAGCACACCGGAACTATCTTGTAGTGTATCCACGTACTTTTCGAGAAAAAAAAAAAAAAAAGGTCCAGTTCACAAAAAGTCGCACCAGAACAACGTGGCAAAGAAACACTTGTAGAAGCACACACAAATTCCCGAGCAGGAAGATTAGAATTCTCCATAACAGCCGTCAACGAAGTTTAAAAAGTCAAATGCAGCCATGAGTCAAGGTTAAGGGCCCTCTTCACTCACCGCTGCCAAAAGCCGAATCTAATGTTATTCTATGGGGAAATTTTCTTTACAAATAACTTATTAACTAATACATATTTTTAAATTCTTTTTTCACATTCTGAAAATTCCCAGCTGTTAAATTGACGCACATTTTTTAAAAAAATATTTTTTTAATTTTTTATATCTTATTTTGAAGCTGTAAAATATGAATTTTCAATATGTGAATTTTTTTCATTTTGCAATTTCAAAATAAAATATTAAAAATAAATACATTTTTAAAAGAGGTCCGTCAATTTAGAAGTTGGGAATTTTCCAATTGTGGAAACAAAATTTAAAAATATGTATTAGTTAATAAGTTACTTGTAAAGAAAATTTCTCCATAGAATAACATTGGCTCGAGTTTCCGGCGACGGTAAGTGAAGAGGTCCGTTAAGGTCCAGAAATTTCACATTGATTTTATGGTTTGAAATATTAATATAGGGATGCTTATTGATTTTTGTAATTTGGGGTTGTTTTGTGTTTTGTTAATCCAATATTTCAATTCTTTATTGTGTCTTTTACAAATCCTGTTTCTTTCAATGTCATTAAAAACTTCAATTTTATTTTTCCCTACTTCAAATTCATTTACTTTACTTATTTCTTTAATTTGGTTTTCTATTTCATTAGCAGTCTTTTTGTTTCTATAAAAATCTGATTTACATTTAAACTTTCTTTTCAAATTGTTTTTTCTGTCGTAGGAACTTTTTGATAGACGTTTTGTTTTTAAATTTGAACGACTTGGAGGTAATTCTAAAATCCTTGCAGTCCTGTAGGAAGTCAGTTCTTCAATATTAACTAATTTCATGATAATTCTTTTCCATTTTGACTATAATGTGAATTTATCCATTTTTTATTAAATGAGTAACGCGACCTTCGAGAGCAAACTAATGCAAACGATTGAAAAAACCTTAAACACCGCCTACTAAACGGGGTTGAAAAATAACTAAGCATCTACAACTAAAATGGGAGTGAAGAAAAATATTTTTATTACTAGTCAATTCAATAAAGCAAACGACAGATACTGAAATAATGAAATAATGTACATTCTAGAAGAAATTCTTTTTGTAGTTGGCATGAGTCACGGCTTAGTATATACGTGCCAACATACTAATTAATATTCCGTAGCATTGTTGGACCCGCCTTCTTTTTCCCACCAGTATCTTTTTAGAGTATTTTTCTTCTTATTTAATCGTAATTGCATTTGTAGAATATTTCTCTAAACATTTACTGGTGTGAAATAAAGTGTGGGACTGACAATACTACGGACTATTAATTGGCAAGTATGCTTACTACCAAATCATTAATTTTTAATTGAAGAAATCGTAGTAATCTACTTTACGTTCTCCTGCTGTATTTACTCTACGAAAATACATGAAAGAACAAAATAAAAGAACAAAATGTCGCACTCTAGATTATTTCTTTTTTCGGAAATTCTCTTTCGGGGTAAGCAATTTTACCAGAAAAATGTGTGCTTGGACTAGCATGAAAAGCAGTAGTTGTGGAATAGTAGCTCGCCACGCCTTTCTAATTTTTAATTAAAGAATTAGGTGGTAAATTTACTTCTCATGGTCTTATAAAAGATGGAAAATCAAATCAATTGTATCTACACTGGCGTACAAAATTAAAGGAATAACCTGCTTTCCCATTTTCTTCTTTAGCGCATAACTTTTAATACTTTTAAACAAATAAACATATAATCATAAACTTTGGATAGCATATTTCAGGGGTCGTACTCTCCACACTTTTTTCAGAGATAAGAAATTTTCGCCTTTTTTAACACCACTAATTTCATGCAGATATACCTCTGGGTATATTTATAGTAATGAGCCTGATTACATAGGTTAGAGATTATTTATAAAAATAGTGGTACTAATAAATTTGAAAATTTCTCATTCATTAGAGTGTCCTGAAAAAGGGGTGGAAAGTACGACCCCTGATATTTGTTATCATATCATTAATCGAATTTTATATAACTTTAGCAAAAGTAATAATTTTTAAACTAATAAATATTTATTTTTCCTTAAAAGTAAGCTGTGGAAAAAATGAAAAATTTCAACAATTTTAGAAAAGGAAACACAAAGAAAAATGGTGTTAACAATGCATTACAGATAGATGAAGTCACATATGCTTTCAAATGTCAAACTAAATCTCGATTTCTCTTTCTGTATTCTGTATTCTTTTTTTTTTTTTTACATTTATAACAAACTTTTTGAAAAAATATAATTACTAATTTATGAACAATGAGCTTCACCATGATAGTAAAGATGTCGATAAATAATTTTATTATGAACGTCTTATCCAATTATTTTTGTATGCATATTTTTTAAAAAGTTATTCATATGCAAAAAAAAGAAAGAAACAGAAGAAACAGAAAAGTGAATACAGAAAGAAAAATCTAGTTTTATTCCAACACTTGCATGTATATGCATCTTCACCTGTCCGTAATGCATCCTTATGATAATTTTTCATTAAGTGTTCTTTTCTAAGATTGGTGAAATTTTCCATTTTTTCCAAAATTTCTTTTGAGAAAAATTGAATAATTATTAGTTTAAAAATTATTACTTAAGCTAAAGTTACATAAAATTCGCTATCCAAATTTCATGTTTCTGTATTCATTTATTTAAAAATTACACTCTTAAGAAGAAAACGATAAAATAAGTTATAGCTTTAATTTTGTACACTGGTGTAATAAGTTGAATGGATTTCCTTTCTTTAAAATCAAACTCAATCCCAAAAGTATGTGTTATATACAATTAAGAAATCAGTATTGGGCATAATTAATTTAATAGTAATTCAATTACAATTATAATTACTTTTTCTGCCAATCGCTTAACAAGTAATCAATTACAAAGAAATTCAATTACTTTTGCTTATCTAGTAATTTAATTATTTTCTAGTGGAAATAAAATCACACTCAATTACATTTTACAAAAGTATTTGAAAATACTTGTAATTGATTACGAATGAATGTCACTTACGTTTTTCCACAGTTTAATTCAATTAACTTGTAATGCAATTAACAGTTAATCCCATTACATTTTTCAAATTGTAATTTCACGTGTTCGCAAACGATTACAGGTTAATTTCAATTAAATTTTCGAAAATAATTAAATTAACCTACAATGAATTACAAATGAATTCTCATTGCATCTTATAAAATGGAGTTCAATTAATTTGTATTCGAATACAAGTTAATCTAATTACATTTTTCAAGAATAAAATTGAATTAATGTAACATTGGTTTTCGGATCAGTTTAATTATAATTTCTAAGTTATTCGATTAAATGCATAGCTGCCAATGTTTTAATTTATTCCGGAGTACTTTTAGCCCCGCCTTTATTTCGCACCACTTTATTTATAGAAAACTTTTCATCAGTACACAACTTCGATAAAATAAGAAAAAATTACTTTTAAAAAATAAGTGGTACGAAATAGAGGCGGGGCTAAAATTACTCCGGAATAAATTAAAATATTGGCAGCTATGTAGAATTAGATTACATCGGAAATCCGGCGAAAGTTAATTGTAATTACATTTATTATGTAACGAATTTTTCTCTCGTTGTTTAAAGGTTTTTTTTTTTTTTTTTTTTTTTTTTTTTATTATTATTATTTTGAGCGTAATTATACAGGCAAATATATATATATATATATATATATATATAAAGACAATTTTTACGCTCTAGTATAATATTGCGATCATGTTATTCGATAAAACATTGATATATATAAGTATATAACTACAATAAAACGGTACCTAATTAATACTTCATTATAGAGTTACCGTAAAAGTTGTCGAGCTCATACTTGCCAACCATCTCATTAATAACCGTACAATTGTTAACGCCCACTGAAAAAACGCCCCTTTTTACACACCAATATATTTTTAGAGTAATTCTCTCCAAATGTTGTTACGATTAAATAAGACTAAAATTACTCTAAAAAGTTATTGGTGTGAGAAAAGGGGTGGGTACTAAAAATTGTACGGTTCATAATGAGATGGTTGGCAAGTATGCGAGCTGTTAATATTGATCAAATATTGGAAGTTTTACATAGGTATAAAGTTGAGACTGGATTGCCAAATTCAAATCTTGAAAATACCATTGAAATTAAAAGATTCCTCTGCGAAAGGTTTGAAATACAAACAGAAAATTTTAGTTTGAAATATTGTCTATGTATCATTGCTCAGAACCTTGAAGCGGTTATTTCTTGAAAACCTTATCTATGTTGTTAAAATTTTGTGAGAACACATGAAAGAATTTTTAATTTTAGTAGAAAACGCCAAAAATAACATAAGCCCGTGTTAATAAATTTACTTTTATAAATAAATATTTCTTGGTTCCTTATTTTTATATTTTTACATTTTTTATTTATTTTTTTATTTTTTTCCCTCATGTTAGAAATGATTTTATAATCTATGCATAAAGCATGATTTTTCCTTTCTCAACTTCTTCGAAATTTCTTTAAAATATGCAATGTGTAATATTTGCATATAGATATGTATACCTACATTTTAACAACTTCCATATCAGTATGTTATAATAATACAGGACGAAGGGGCGTCGAAATTTTCCATTGCTTAGGGGCGCCAAATACCCTTGCGCCGGCTCTGTTGGAACTTAATACAACTAATAATTATGTTTCATGAATAAACTTTTCATTATTTTTTGTATAAAAAACCAAACGTATTTTAATTACAAATTTTATTTAACATGTGTACAATATTTACGTAATAGATCAAACTTTTATTATTCTTCATCTTTTTCAACAAAACTCTTCACAGTGTATTCATCAAAGCGTGCTATTCATCATGAAGAAATAATCCTCCTACCGACGTAAGCTGTCAGTTTGAGTAAGACAGTTTTTTGAGTTTGAGTAAGAGTTTTTTGGAAGCTACATGCATGCTGAGATATTTCTGGATATTTTATTATTCATTCAAATCACATTATGCAGTCCTAAAATTTTACATGTGTTTTATTATATTGCCACCACTATCATAAAAAAAAAAAAAAAAATAAATAAAAAATAATAATAATAATAATAAAGAAATATGAATTCCTTTACGGCTTTACTGTTAAAGTATGTAAAAATATAATGAAAGAAAACTATTCTTTTTAAATAGTGGTGGCATAGAATAAAATGAGAGTAAATTTTTTGAAACACTGCGAAGAACACTGCATTATGCCTTCGTAAAATGTACCGTGGTTTGTTCACAGGTAAACTTTGTTTTCTTTATTCAATTATCTATTCGAGATTATTTAATTTTTACCCTTCTGAATGTAGGCTAAGTAAGGGATGTATTGCTATCATGAGAAAATACGATTATAGGATTTTAGTGTTACTGCACATTTTAAAGATTCTTGGATTCATTTTTATTATTTTTAAAGTAACGCATGAATTGTGTGTTTATGTATGATTGAAAACGTTTGCGTCTAATTGCCTTACCCGATTGAAATAAAAGTTAAGAGATATGTTATAGGTTACTGTAGTTCGAACTGCATAAATTTTGATAAATTCTTTCACATGACCACAATGAAGAATCCTGTTTGAATAGGGTCTAGAGACTCGACTTATTTAAAAAAGTGATACCGTTTAATCGTCTTATTCACTTGCGCTAAAAACAGTAGATATTTTATAGGTCAACGTCTTATGATTTGTTTAGATTTTAATGAGTATAGAACATATTTCTTTCCCAGAGGTAGAGAAAAGAAATCTTTATCATTATGGAATATGGATTCATTTGTTTAGAAAGCGATAGCGTCTAAACGACTTATTCGATTTAGCTAAAGGTTCGTAGATATATTATACTTAGCCCTTTGCACGACTTGATGAGTGTGTGACTTGCAGTTTTTTTTTACAAGGGTAGAGATTTTTTTTTTTTTTTTTTTTTTTATAATTAGGGAAAATTGACTTAAATTATTCGAAATACGGCAGCGTCTAAATGCCTTATTTGAATCAGCTAAAAGTTGTAGGTATGTTATAGGTCACCGTACTATCTGTGTAGATATTGATGACTATAAAACTTATATATTTTCCAGATACACGCACACACTCAAGAAATTATTTATCATTACGGTCTAAGTACTCCAATTACTTGAAGTACGCTAACATATAAACTCCACATTCGACAAAGATAGAATTTGATAGGTGACAAGAACATATAAATTTTTATAAGTATTAAACTTATAGGTTTTATTATTATTAGTAGTAGTAGTATTGTTTTATTATTTATTTTATGAAGGATACAAAATAGAGCTTTTTTATATTGTTGCTCAATTAATTGGAGTCCATGGAAAAATTCAATTAATTAAGCTTTGTTTTAATAACGCAATTTTTTATAAAATATTAAAAAGGTATTTGTTGCATTGTTTTAGTAATATAGGGCCATTATATAAAATGATGTGCATATTATTTATAGTTCTTTTACAGGGAAATGTGACATAATTTATACATACCATATACTAGTGAGGCTAATTATATAAAGTTCATTAAGTTACTTAAAAAAGACCACATATTTTAGAGTTTTGCTACAGAATGCTCATTGCTGGATATTGCTTGCTTAAAATTTAGACTCTTTTAAGGGATGCATAAAAAAAATTTTAGATACATTACCGTGTTTAGTACAAATATTTGAATTAGAGTAGAAATAGTCCCCATATGGCACTTTTTCATTTTTCATTATTTACTGAAATTATCGATGATTCAAACTTGTTTATACACCTGATAAATACCAAATATTCGGGAAGTTAAGTTGAGCCACCCGAATTTTTTAAAAATTATTTAAAGCTTTCTTTTCTTTCTATTCCTTTTTTTTTTTTAATGTTTTCTTTAAATATATCTATAAATAGTCATACTGGAATTAATAAGTGAAATGAATCATAGAATCTTTCAGTACAATAACTAAAGTAAATAATCTGGTGTGGCACTAAGTAAACAAAGCTCTACCCGTATTGAGATAAAGTTTTTTTTTTTTTTTTTTTTTTTTGTGTGTGTGTGTGTGTGAAATATATAAAATTCAATTTTTATATTTGGAAATACGCGAAATTCAACTTTTGTATATCTTTTTCAATTTTTACCATATTTGGTAATTTTTTTTTTTTTTTTTTTTTTTTTTTTGGAGTAACTTTATACATTTAGTTCGTAATTTATGCAAAAGAAATTTTGTCAGGGCCTGCGCTTGCGCAGTTGAAAATTACATAGTAAAAATGCTCATATCATCATGAGATATTCAATGTTTTATATATACATATATATATATATATCCTTACCGCAGTAATGTTGTGTCTAATGTATATCTTTTCAAGACCCTGCATTGCATTGGGTTAAAAACTGTCCATCTTTTTTTTTTTTTTTTTATAACATGCGAAAAACTGTCGATATTGATAAAGAAACCTATATAGCCCCATGAATATACGTCCTAGTCTCTTATAAATTTAGATTTATAATTAGAAGTATTTCCTAAAAAGAAATTTTCTCTCTAATTCATCCCTAGAAATTTCCTTATATTCTCAGGTTATCCTGAGGAGATGTTCTCGGTAGAAGGTATGAGGTTAGGGTTCATAGATTTTCAAGCACTATATACATTTTACAGGGCGACGGCAAAAAATATACATTTTTAGTTAATTTAAACTGATTTTTTTTTTTTTTATTCCAGGCAAAACATTCACTTTAATATACATGTTATTTTTACTCCCTGAAACTCTAAGAAAATCCACGAATTATTTCTTTAAGTATTCGACAAATACGCCTAAAATCGAAAGTATTTTTTCACTATGTCTGTGACTCTATACTGTACATTTATTTAAAGGCATAGTTTTTTATAACAAATTTTTATTCTTACTCTCTCACAACAAAGCCTCTCTTGGCGTATTCATCAAAGCGTGTTATTCATCACGAAGAAAATAATCCTCCATCCGACGTAGTCTGTCAGAAGCAGTTTTTAGGGAACTACTTGTTCGTTAAGGTGTTTCAGGATATTTTATGAATTTCGATTACGTTACTGCATATGTATAAAACTTACCATGGTTTATTTGGAAGTTTTTTTTTTTTTTTTTTTTTGTTTCATTAATGATTAATGTGGCATTATTTATTTATTGTTCTTTCACTTATTATTATTATTATTATCTAGCTAAAGAAATAATAATTGTATATAAATTTATGCGTAGTTGCAGCTCGACATAAAAGTAGTGCTTAATAATGTTTGATGCAAATCGCTGAACAGGAGCATTGCCTTCAGTTATATATATATATATATATATGGCGGCAGATAAATGTACATAATTAAATGTACATAATTAAATGTACATAATTAAATGTACACAATATATATATAATAAATATATACGTATAAATATAGAATTCTGAACCAGGAAAAATTTTTGTATATGTTGGAACATCACTTTGCCCGGTGTGCGTACATTTTTAATTAATCATTTTTCAGATGAAACTCATCAATGCCTTAAAAAAAAAAAAAAAATGCTTGAAACACGTATATGTGTTAATTTCAAATAAAGTTATATATATAATTATACACATATCTATATATATATATATATTACCAAAAAAAAAATTATTAAGATGCCATTTTTAGGCGCAAAAGTTACTGTCTTTCGTCCTTTAATGTTAAGCTTCCTCGAGATAAAGACGCCTTCATTCATCATGGATAATAATTTTAATAATTAACACTTTTTATAATTTTCACTGCGTAAATTAATATAGGAAAGTTTTGGGATGATCATAATATACAAGTTTATAAATTTGGAAGATGACGCAAAATTATATATATATATATATATATATATTAAGGCCCTAAGCATTAATAATAATATATGAATTCAATTCCTTTTGAAAATATCTCTTTACACAGAATTTTTCATATAAAAGGAAATAGAACAATTCTAAAAGTTTTAACGAACCATAAATTTAAATCTTGAGGAAATAATATGTTCCACTAGGAAATATTCTCGGGATTTTTGGTGCTGAGTACAACGTTATTAAAATCAATTAGAAGTTATATTTGAATTTCAAGAATACTTTGTGCTAACAAAGTAACTATTTTACTCGATTCATCTGGATAATTTTCAACTTTAAAGTTTTCTAATTAGTTTTAACGATGATCTTTGTTAGAGAAAATTAATAATTTAATTCACGCAATTTTATTTTTAAAAAAATCTAACTATCATTCTCTAAATTAATAACTTTTGTAATATTAATCTCCAATTTTGTCTTTTATTATAAAGGAAAAATGGGAAAGAAAATTTTATTTCTGTAAGTAAAAATGTCAAAAATAACCCTACTTTTCCCCTCTCCACTGAAAAAAAAAAAAATTATATATATATGAGAGAGAGAAGAAAAAGTGTTAATTTAACTGAAACTAATATTTTTAGCAATTTGGTGCGTAGATTTTTTAATAGGTCTTACTAATAAAACGATGCTATTTAAATGTTATATTTAGTTGATTTTTTTTTCTTTATAATTTTGGTTGTAACTAAATTGTTACCATTATTAGTAGGAGAATACTTAAGTATATTATACAATAAAGCATATTTATGTAAGTGCACAAAATATCTAATTTTGAATTAGGAACAATTCTTCACATAACACTAAAAGTCATAGATGACAACATTTTAATTTTTTCTGGAGTACTTTTAAACCCGCCTTTATTTCACACCACTTTAATTTTTGGAACATTTTTTTCTCTAATGTATAACTACGATAAAATAAATGTGGTGTGGAATAAAGGCGGGGCTAGAAATGCTCCAGAATAAAATAAAATGTTGTCAGCTCTGCTAAAATTTTCAATATCTGTTTTTAATACTATTCATTTCAAATTTCCTTTTTTAATTTTTACTTTTTTCTACATATAAAGTTAGAAAGTATTGGATTTATGAAATTTTTCGACCTCCAGTTAACAATGGACTTAGAAATTTTAAGATGTCTTAACACAATTTGACCGTTTTCAGAAAATATCTGCGTGTGTGTATATTACCAAAATTTTGTCTACATGAGCCTATATAGTTACGCTCATCACTGACTGACTCTGTCACGCTTAAAAAGCTTAAGCGATTTCTTTGGACTCTGTCTGTAGGTGAACGCAAGTTGCCATTTAATTTTATACTTTAGTTAATTTTAAAAAATCTAATTATTCGATTGATAAGTTGTTTAATCCGACGGATTCAGAAAAATAGCCCCTTTCATTTGGTACCTTATTTGTAATGAGTTTTTGATTAGATTTTTTTAAATTAATTAAAATATGAAAATAGACATAGCTTTAAAATAGACTGTTAATTTTTTAATTGTTGCCAATTTTTTTTCAGCGTAAAATGAAATATGCTTTCACGTTATAAAAGAATATATATATATATATATATATATATATATATATATATATATATATATTAAATACTAAATTTGTGTCTATATGATGCCATGATGGTCTTAAAAAAAACCATCTATAATATAATAATAATAATTTTAAATTTTAAAGTTAACGAAGAGATAATTAAAGTGCGGAAATTTCGCACGGGCTTGCTAGCAAATGAATTATTTGAAGTGAGAAATAAATAAAAAGAAATTATCATTTTTTAACGACCGCCTTAGTCGCCCTACAACTAACTAGTTATATATAATGAACCAATAGACAGAATTTTACAAACTTGATATTTAGTTTAACTTTGACCTAATCGGATACTGATTATATTTGTGAACCATTCTCTCAACAGGTGGAGCTGTCATCCCAAATTTTACAATTTTTAATACGGCAGTATAGGACAAAATTTCGTACAAATGTACGTAATAAGAATTATTTTTAACCAAATATTGTGGAATTAAGTATTTATTTATAATAGTAGCATTGCTGCCAACATTTTAATTTAATCCGAAGTATTTTTGGCACCACCTTCATTTTGCCCCACTTTATTTATAGAAAAAGTTTCTCCAATGTACATGAAGGAGCCAAAAAAAAAAAAAAAAAAAAAAAAAGACATACCTTTTTATTTGCAATAACTTTGAAACTAATGGTTGAAAAAAAATAAAATTGTTATGTTTGCATAATACCAAAGGGATGAAATGATATTTATGTACATTTTCGACTTAGTAATTCGCTATATTACGCTCTATGAAGTATTTAATAAAAATCTATATAAAACTTTCTTTTTAAATGTAATATAATAAAGATATGCTTTGTATTCTATTATGATTTATTGTATGAAATAAACAATTCATATTTTAATATATGAAATAAAACTACTTATTTGTTTGATTAAATATCTGGCGGCGCTATTACCAAAATGCAACATTCTGCCTTGAACGAGGCTAAAGCTATTCCTCCTGAATATTTAATCTTGCTATGATGTATTATGAACTTTTGTAAAGGTTGTTTGTGCTTGTATGTTTGACACTGAGGAGGGCTAGTGTTCTAGCCGAAACGTCTGTCTTGTGTTTTAATGTTTTTAATTAAAATATATTTTTAAAGTTTTAAAGTTTTGTATTTTTTATCTCATTTTAAAAGTTACATTGGGTTACAACATAAATATAAATTAATTCTCTAAAAGTAGAAGAAAAAAAAAATATGTTTGCGGAATTTATTTTATTTTTTTACTCCAGTGATAACATTTTTATTTCCCTGTGGAGAATGACGTCATTGTGGAAAATGATGTAAAAAGAGAAATTATTTCTTTAATGGCAAATAGTGTACCTTTATAAGCCCGAGGTTTTTATTTAATAACTTCGTTAATTAAAATGATACAGATTTCTATCTACCTGAAATGCCAACCTTGAAGCATTCGGAACACATTGATACCTCCCATGATGCAGAGCATTTTCCCCTCCGCGAGGAGATGCTGTTACAGACAAAAAAATTTGACGCCAGCTACAGAAACTTTTTTTTAATATATAGAGAAATATGTACTCTGCATTGGATTCATTCCATCATTATATGGAGATACTTCTTTAATACGCAATGGCGTAGTATTATTCAGTGTTTTAAAACAAATCTCAAAATTTTCGCTGAGCCAAATACCATAAATTATTTTTTCTAGTTTTTGCAGAGCTGTAGGTAGCAAATTTCGATCCCCCCCCCCTCTTCCCCCGCCTTTTTGTAGACTAAACTTTTTCGAGCGGATTAAAATTGGCACTATTTCCAGGTCTGAGTAAAGAAAAACTTATACGATATATTTTTTGTGGGATTTAACCTAAATGGAAAAAAGATATGATTATTTAAAGAATTATAAGTACTCACGAGAATAGATAGGTAATTTTAACAATATGAATCAAAAAACGTACCACAGACGCCTTAGCAAAGTTCAATAACATCTCGAAATGCTGTTTGTGGGAAAGTCGGAGATACCTTCAAAATAATCGGTCAGACACCACTTTTATAATATCAGCGTTTTATTTCGAGTAAATTTATCTTTTGAGCATAAAAATTTTCCCGACTCCTTGAAAAGTTATGCACCTCCGTACCATAATGTATCGAGAATGTGTCACTGTTTTAAGAGTGCAATTTCAATTAAATCGGTCACATTTTTGTCGTCCTACTAGCTTTTTTCAACTCGATATAAATTACACTAAAAGACGAAAGAAAAAAAAAACACTTGGACATTTTCCTTTTCTCTTTCTACAACCGCCAATTTTATCATTTAACCGTTTGCTCTCGAACGTCGCCTCTATTGTATTCATTACTTCAACTCGAACGTCGCTCGAGAGGCGCCATGACTAATTAAATACTATATATCTTATATCCACCAGTAATGTTCTACAACTTAAAATGTTATTACTCAAACTGGAGAAAAATACTCAAACACCCTACTATAATTTTCTCTTTTGTTTATTTAACAGCTCCTCTTACTTTACTTTATCTACAGAACCGTTAATTACTCAATGTTCGGAAAGTCAAGAGGAGTCACTCCAGATTTTTTTTTCTTATGCAGTAAAAATAGACACTTTTTTCCCCCTAAGAGAGAAAGAACTTACATTACAAACTTTTACCAACTACTAGGCAACAATTACCAACTACTAGGAAACAATTACCAACTACTAGGCACGTGAATATTTAATGTAATATATATATATATATATATATATCTTAATTCCATGCAGAAAAAAAAATCTTTTAACCCTTTCACGCCCAAGGGAAATATTTTTTCCTTCTACAAAAATCGTTATCATTGTTCAATTATTATTGAATCGATATTTTTTTTTACTGAATGTCAAAATAAAACGTATGTCCAAGGCAGCAAATGTGTTTCTGAACGAATAAAAAAAAAAAAACGTATAGAAAATAGGACACATAATAAATGTGTTATGTGCAATGTCCACTTGTGCTTCACAAGTAAACGAAATTGTTTCGTAGAACACCATAACTAGCTATTTATTTTACTTTTCTGATAATTTTTATATTACAAAGCAATAAAATTGTATTACAAAGCAATAAATAAAATATCGATATAATCAACCTAACTCTTCGTTTATTTACTTTTATGGTCCATAGGGTAAATATTTCCCATGAAATTATAGGAAACCTATACACCCTGCTATGTTTTTCTGGTGATATTCTCTTACTTTACACCCACAATAGCTAAAATATTGTGTTGTATTGACATATTTAGTCTTGGAAATCTTATGGTCCTGAAAGGGTTTATTAATTGTTCTTGCAATGGAAGCTTTGGCCCCTAATGGATTAATAAACAAAGCTTTTCGGACTAAGCTTCGTCTATATGACAACGTTAAAAAATGTCACAAACTAAATTCGACGGCAACGTTTCACCTGGCATTCACTGATTGTGGCACCCAATTAAAAGCAGTGGAAAACAATACTCACGTAATTCGTTCTTTAAAAAGTTATCTGGAACATGGTTCTTAGAGTCCTTATTTTTCGGTAACAGTAGCATTTATAGCAATTTTTGCCATAAAATAAGGTTATGATTTAAGTAAAGTTTTATTATATAAAAGTTGTAGAGTCAGTCCTTAAAGAAGGGCGGTTCCGTGGGAATTTTGACCAATTGGGTTAATGTAAACAAGAATTAATTCTAGCCTTTCCCTAAATGAACATTATAGATGTGTTTATTTACATAAAACATACTCGCCTATCTAGCCCGGAAGATTGTTAATTCCTGCCCTCTTTTACACACCATTTAATTTTTAGCGTAATTCTCTTCAAATATATGTACGATTAAATAAGAAGAAAAGTACTCTAAAAAAGACAGGTTTGAAAAACAGGCGGAAAAGGGCGGGACTAATAATCTTAACGGTTACGTAGGCAAGTATGAAAATTACTAGCGATCATTTGATATAAAATATACAATATGTGAGGTATTCGTTAGTAATCTGAAGTAGGTAAATAATTACACCTACATTGTTTAATTAGTGTCAGAATTAATTAATGCAAAAAAATAATTTTTTCAATCGATCTTTCAGTGCTCTAAGTTGATTGTAAATAATAAGGAAAAAAAAAAAAACATGTAATAGCAGTACAAGAGGGAAACATTAATGACCTCTGAAACTGAAATGTTGGATTATAAAAAAATGAATAGCTGGAAACAGATAGATGACTGTATTATATTATATGTATATAAAATACGTCATGTTTCATAAAATCGATCACTTAAATAAAATGAATGAGTTTATAGTGGCTTTAAACGCAAATCTAAAACTAAAATAGTAATAAAATAACATTTTCTATCATTTTTGTGGGATTTTAGTAAAAAGTAAACTTTTACTAATTTTAAAGAAAGACCTTATATTCGCCTCCAAAATTTTTCTTTTCTTCATTTAAAGTCTATCACCCCAAAGTTGAGAAACCTCCCCTAACCCAGCAGCATTGAGAGCCATTACTAGAAGAAACCAGCTTTCAAGCGGTCATCCTCTTAATGTAAGTGTACACCTAATCTGATTACATGTCGGTAGAAGATGAACTTTGAAAATAAAGTAACATAGGATAGTTTAAATATTACTGGAGTTATTTGACTTTTTGTATTCTTGTATATAGCTTATGGAATTGTTTCAATAGTGTTATTTAAATATTAAATCCTCATTACAAAAGCTGTTTATATATATATTTCATAAAATATCGTTTATTGTATGAAATAACATATAACATAGCCACAACTTTTCCACATATGGTTATGCGTATGAATGTTTTTTATCAGTTGATAAAGGCTATGGAACAGGCAACTTAAATGGTTATAAAATCAGCCATTTCATCACCAGAGATCTCGATATCAGGTTGTATTGATGGTTGACAGATTAAAATTGCCAGAAAAAGCAAATCGAGGGGGGGGGGGGACAAAAAAAAAAAGCCAAACGCATTTTATTTAAAAAAAATAACCAATTTGTTAAAACAATATCAATTATTAAATTTTGATTAATTAATTAATAATTTAATTATTAATTAAAGTATTAATTAATTGATGACATTACTTGCATACTTGCCAACACCCTAATTAATATTCTGTAGTCTTGTTAGTGCCGCCCTTTTTCTCACACCAATAAATTTTTAAAGTAATATTCCCCAAATGCAATTACGGTAAAATAAGAGGAAAAATACTGTATAAAGATACTGGTGTGAAAAAGAAGGCGGAGCTCACAATACTACGGGATATTAAATAGCATGTTGGCAAATATGTAATTATCACAGCACTTTACCTGTTATACATTTTTTTCTTCAAATTACAAACGAAATTTATGGCAACTCATATCACTTTCTCTTTCTAGGTAATTATTAAGATACAAAATACTGGTAATCAGATTGAAAATACAAATACTGATATTAAGATACAAAATATATAAAAAATTGTTTCATCTTTAAATAATAGCTATTGCTTTTACCGAGACGTTTTCTTCAATCCAATTGGCAACTACTGAAACCTATCGTCGTGTATTCGAACTTCTTACATTATGACAGAAGATATTATCATTAAAGAAAAAAAAAAACTTAAAAATTGGATTTTTTATTATATTTTACTTTGAGTAAGCACAATTCTTAAACATACTCACCTTAAATATAATATGATTATTATTATCTCTTTATTCTTTCTTTTTTTTTTTTTTTTTTTTTTTTTTACATTTACATAATACATTTTCTTTCTTTTCCCATACTTCATTGATTTATTAAATCTTACCCTAAAGCTGAAATTGTGGTAATAATGCTTTTATTGTAAATATGCAATGTTTAAGAATGCATTTTTTTTATACTGCAAAAAAATATGCATTGCACATAAACATAACTGTTATAATTAAGTTTTTTAATTTTAAATTTAATATACTTAATTTTTCTACTGATTTACCATTTGATTTTGAATAAGTATGATAAGTTAAAATAATAATAATAATAATAATAATAATAAAAAAAGGAAAAACGATTTCGCCTTTAAATGAATGAACTAAATAAATAATAATAATAATAATAAATAGAGTAAAAGCCGTTGCTAAGACACGCAGACGATTAAAATTAAAGAATAAATTTTAGAAAAATGAAACAGAGAGGTCAATGTTTAAAATTGAATATATATATATATATATATATATATATATATATATATATATATATATATATATATATATATATATATATATATTATTATTATTATTATTATTATTATTATTATTATTTTAAAAAATTAAAATTCAAAATTTAACAAAATCTTCCTTCCCAGCTACCCATCTGCCAAGTTTTGTAGCTCTGCGATCAGTAGTGTGAGTACCAAAACGCAGGCAAATACAGATACACACACAGATACTTCTTTTTGTTTTTTAAATATGCATTCATTATTTATTTTTTTTTCCCCTATTTTTATATAACTCAATGACTTTTACAATTTGAGAAGGAATTTCCCCAGGGGTATTTTTTAAAATAATAAATGTTATTATTGTAATGCTTCAAAATGATTATTTAAAAAATATAACGTTGACTGGCGATTTAAATGATAATTTTTTCATGTATACTGCATTTTTAAATTACAGAGTGTAATGTAAAACTTTCTCCAAATGTACTTAATTATATTAAATTTCTAACAGTCGCCGATTTCTCAGTTAGATTTTTACAAATTTAAAATTTAAATTGTGCATTAAATGTTTCAACTTAAAATTCCCATACATCCTTATATATACATTTAACTGAATGCATTGCAATTGCTCAAGAATGTTTTCTAATTTTAGATCATTTGATTTAATAGATTTTCTTTTTCTTTTATTTTCTCTTTTTCTTTTATTTTTTTTCCCTGTGTAATAGGGCGATAAAACGAAAATGTTCAAAGGAAACAATTACATACCTGCCAACATTCTAAATATTATTCCATAAAATTGTTAGCAATCGTCATCTTCACTGTACCCATCACTTTATTTTCAGAGTAATTTTCTCCAAATGTAATTAAGATTAAATGTCAGACTAGTAAGAAAAAATTACAGAACTAACAACTTTATGGAATATTAATTAGAATGTTAGCAAGTACGAATTAGTTTAAAAATGAAACTACAAGCTCGCCAAAGTCCCCCTCCCCGCAAGCTCTTTTCCAAGAACGCGTATCAGTGTAGTTTAGCTAGTCACTTATTTTCCTTTTCCTTGGTAAACGCCGTGGGGGTATGACTCTTGCATGGTTAATCATGGTTAGCATTATCATCTTCTTCAAAGTTTATGGGGCAACAATCAGGTGAAATTTTAAACCAAAGATTATTACACGTAAAAGCAATAGCATTTATTAATACGAATTATTGCAAAATTGTACCCCACATATTTGGAAGTGGCAGATTTAAGAAGTACATTCAGGGGGGGGGGAGGGGGGGAGCCACCCCCTCCCACCTAATTTTGCCGTAAATTATCGTAGTGCCGATTGATCTGTAATAACGTCTAGTTTATAATGATATAGTTAGATTTTGTTTAAGGGGTCATCTACATATTAAAACAGGCATTAACTTCATTTTTTTCAATGGCAACCCTTATTTTTGATTTCGTATTCAAATTTCTCAGATCAAGGCGTTTCAGAAAAAGTCCTATTTATATACTTTAAGTCAATTCTTGAAAGAGTTACAATTTAAAAATGGATTTAAATTTTTGATTGTTGCCAAAAGAAAATTACTTTTTTTTTTTTTTTTTTTTTTTTTTAACATAAAATGAAATATGCATTCACGCGAAAAAATAAATAAATAAATAAATAAATAAATATTAAATTTGCTCTTGCACATGAAAAAATGAAAAAAAAAATAGAAAAGAAAAGAAAGAAACAAAGCAAAACAAAGCAAAACAAAACAAAATAAATAAATAATAATAAATAATAATAACAATAACATAAATTATGTATTTCTGTCTAAAATGACGATAAAAATTCAAAAGTCGCCATGAACAGGTTTACATATTTCATTATTTATTTTTCTATATACTAACTACTATTATAACCACAAAAATTAAATGCCTCATGCGATAGAGTGTAGCCGATCATAGCACATTGTAGTATTATATTTCGTGTGAAATTGTTGTCATTTTATGGTTGATCGAATAAATCAAATAAATATAGAAAATAACGTGAAAGAAAATATTATTTACACCACGTATAGCGTTTTTCATATGTAACTGGGATTCAAATATAAAATGGCTACTTCAATTTTTTCGATATTGTGATATATATATAATCAACGCTTCTTCGATTTCATTCACCTTTTATGTATATCAAATGCCACTTTTAAGAAATTTTGGTAGCTGTTGAATACAAAAGTCGCGTAATCTGTACCAGGTGGCCCTGTTTACTGCTTGAACTGTTGCCTAGTTTCCGAGCTACGCGACAGGCTTCTAGTTAAGGAGGCTATGGTACTGCTATATATCAGAAAAATTGTCAAGTTTCTGGTGCATGCAAAACATAAAAATTTTGCTACTGTCCCATTCATCCTGCGTCCCATTCATCCCCACTCTCCCCTACTCCATGATGATCCACTGAAGGGAATCCAGGGTAGCACTCGCCATTCTCTACAGGGAGAACGGGATCGTCCCGGTCTCCGAACATAGAAGACGAGATCCTTCTGGTGCTACTTAACACTGAATACGCACTCTAAATTCATCTATTCCGTAGATTGAATTATTTAATTCATCTACATTTGGCTATCTCCCTGACGTCTGCATACATGCCAACGTCCTAATTAATATTCCGTAGTGTTGTTAGTCATGCCCTTTTTTTCAGACCAATAATTTTTTAGAGTAAAATTCTTTATACACAATATCGATTAAATAAGAAGAAAAATACTCTAAAAATATACTGGTGTGAAAAAATAGGCGTGGCTAACAATACTACGGAATATTATTCAGGATGCTGGCAAGTATGCGTCTGCAATCTACTGTGCTGCTGTTTTTACAGTCGTGTATCGTCAATATTCCCACCAATTACCTCACTTGTAGGGATAAATTTTAATTAAATTTCAACTTGTAAATATTTCTGTAAATAGTCTGTATATATTAAATCTCTTGCAAATAGTCTTAAATTTAATTGTTAAATTGTAATGTAATATTATATACTTATTTTTATCTCTGACTGCTTACCGCGTGAACTGTTGCCATGTTTCCGAGACACGTGGATGACATCTAGTTTAGGAGGCTATGGTTTAATAACCAGCATTGCTGCCGATATTGATTCAACAAGTGCTAGAAGCATAAATAATTTCTGCTTCAGGGTATTGAGGAGAACTGCTTTCCAGCGTTCATCCTTTTAAAAGACAGATGTGCATATTAACGAACTGTAGCGATAAAATTACCACATTGAAAAAATATGTAATACTTTAATAAAGAAATTGTACTGGTGTGAACAAAGTTTTAATAATTATTGCGATATATTGCGTTTCTCAAGTTTTGTTATTTAATAATTATATTATATAGGTGGCAACATTTTAATTTATTCCGGAGCATTATTAGCCTCGCCTTTACTTCGCACCACTTTATTTTTATAATAATTTTCTTCAATATATAACTAAGAAAAAATTTCCCTTAAAATAAAAGTGGTATGGAATAAAGGCGAAGCTAAAAATGATTCAGAATAAATTAAAATATTGGCAACTCTGTTTAAGTACGATAGATAAGAATTAAATTACGATTATAGCGTTTAATTTTCCTTTTCAAATACAGTAATGTATGAAAATCTAATTTATATGAAAAAGCACATAAATCTTTACGATTTCGTATAGTTCGTATGAGCACGAATATTATAACTAATCTGAATGGAATAGAAAAAAAAAAAAAAAAAAGATCTGTTTTTCACAGAATTTAATTTAGTTCGACAGGACTAATTTATATATTAAAATCTCATAAGTAAAAATAAATAAATAAATAAATAAATAAATAATAATAATATATATATTTTTTCTTTTTTCTAGCCATCCTGGTTAATGACATAGCTGCCAATAATTTAATTTACTCCAAAGCATTTTTAGCTCCTTTATTACGCACCACTTTAGCTTTAGAGTGTTTTTCTCCAATATATAACTGTGATAAAAGAAGAAAAATTTGCTCTTCAAAAAAAGTGGAATGGAATAAAGGCAGAACTAAAAGTGCTTCGGAATAAATTAAAATGTAAATTTAATTAATTCCGGAGCATTTTTAGCTCCTCCTTTATTTTGCATCACTTTATTTTTGGAATGCTTTTCTCCAATATACTATTGTGGTAAAAGAAAAAAAAAAGTGGTATGGAAAAAAGGCGGAGCTAAAAGTGCTCCGGAATAAATTAAAAAATTGGCAGTTATGTAATAACAAGCTCGACATTTCTTACACAATAAACGTTGGCAAGGTCACTGTATCTGCAAAAGGAGATGTAATGGTTATTAAATGAGAAATGTCGAGCTGGTTATCAGCCAGGGTGACTCAATGAAAGAGCATCCGCACGTTAAGCAGAGAGCCTGGGTTCAATCCCCGGCTCTGGCATTTTCCCCATAGTTTGTATAAAAAAATAAAAACAAAAAACAAAAAAGAAGAAAAAAATTGTAAAAGTTTTCTAAATTTAACACTTTCGCGACCGCTGACGTAGATTCACGTCATTTGAAAATCTCTAATTCCACCAGTGGGCGTTTCTTTCGCAATTTGTATATTATTTATTTCTCAAAAATTTACCCAATATTCATATTTGTACTATCAATATACTACGGATATAAATGCTTTGTAATATAAATCGGGATACAGAAAATTTTGTTCTGAAATATTGTAACTAGAGAGAATAACGTCCACAGGTGGACCTTACTTTGAAAAAGGTAAAAGTATGCTGCCGCGAAAGTATTAATATGAGATGTTTCTCATGCATAAAGAAATATAATAAAAAAGTTTCAAACTATTTTGGTAATTTGGGATATGAATGGTTAAGATAGTCTAAAAAATTACATGGTAAAATTGGCTAATGTCAGTCATCCTGGCATATTGAACGTGTGGCATTGCAAAATCGTTGTCTGGAAGAAATAGTTCTGTCGTACTAATAATAGGATCCGATAACACAAAATGTAAAAAAATTACACTTTGTAAAGAAAAATAAAAAAATAAGTGATAATAAAATATTAATACACAATAAAAGTTGCATTTATGAAATACATACTATTCAAGCCGATATAAATACACACACATATATATATATATATATATATATATGGCAAGTGTTAACGAAATTTCTTTGCATAATATAACACAGGGATGGAACACGGGCGCAGAATTCATACCACTATCAATGTAAGAAAATTTTCTACTTCTTAAATCAACGATATTATAGGTAGAGAAATTTCTTAAACGGATTCCGGTATGAATTCTGCGCCCGTGTTCCATCCCTGTATAACAGGAAATAGTGTTGATTTACTTATATCAAACTCCAAATAAATGTCGTGTACAGACAAAAAGTTGTGCGCGATAGAGTGAACTGAATTTAAGTTCTTCCTAATATATATATATATATATATATATATATATATATATAAAGGGTTTTATGAGTATTCACAATCACCGGACTTTATATTATAATTGATTGAATCAAAATAAAAATGTGATTAAAACCCTTTAAAACTCAGCTGCTTTTTTAATTCGGTCTCTATGAAGTGGGCAAGCTAATTATGAGTGCAGGTGGTAACGGAAAAAATGAGGCGTTCAGAACTACCAACATTTTTAACATTTAAATCAGAATTGACACCAGCATTTTTAAATGGAGTATGTTAAGTATATTTTCGATGATTAATGGTACCGAGAACAGCTATAAAAATTTTCCAGTTTGAAGTCTCCCTTGAAAAAACACAGACTTGGGAGTTGTGTGATGAGTTTGTTCACTGCCTACACTGTAAAAAAACAATTATTACCAGCTGCAAGAAACTCTCTATGATTGGAGAAATTTCTCCAATCGCAGAGAGTTTCTTGCAGCTGTTAATTTTTTTCACAGTGTAGAGCCTACTGAGATGGGATAAACAGTTACTTTTCAGTAATAGGTTTTTGTAACAAATTATTTTTATAACCTATTACTTTTAAGTTTATATATGGCTAATGTCTTTTTAATCATTTCGGGATATATACAATATATGTATGTGTCCTGCATAGTGCATGTGGTTCATGTTTTTAAGTCCTAGTGCTTTCGAATAGTAATCTTCATTTTCACTTTATTTAACACTAGAATTCTTCAATAATAATAATAATAATAATAAAAAAAACGCTGATATGAAATAGTGGTAGAGTCAAAGTTTTATACAAACGTTCGTCCCAATCGTATAACCATAAGGTCTGTTAAACCAATTCCTTTAAACACGAAAACAGAATATTTCAAATAACATCAAGAAGCTCGTACACGAGAGCCGTTTTTTGAAAAAAAGAATTCTCATATTTAAGCCATATATGTAATTAAGAAACAATTAAATAATAGCAAATTTTTAAGAAACTATAAGGCATCCCAAATTTTAAATTACCGAGTCTCTTTTGATTTTCCGAAGAACTTGAACATTCCAATTACTATTTTTCAATCATACTTAGCAAACAGTCACTTTGAATATGTTTTCTAAAATTAGAAGCATTTGTTTGAAAATAAAAATTTTCCTTACAAAAATTGCATAAAATGATGTATTTTCTCAGACACTTAATTTTAACATAAGAGCATAATTAACTATTCTTGAGATTTTACTCATTTTAAATCATCGAAAAAAATCTCACAAAAAAATAAAAAAAAAAGTAAAAAAAAAAAAAATAAATAAATATTCAATTTTCTTCTCAAATTATTCTTAATTAAACTCAAACAATATTATTGATAAAACCGCGATAAATAAATGCTCCCGAACAGTATTCCTATGCCGTATGCGATTACTCATTTTCAATTCCATCTGCTATAAGCAATTAAAATATAAACGGGTCATTGCCAACACAAGGGGTAGAAACCATGTCCCTTAGCCCTCAAAAATATAAAATATTTTCAATCAGAAAAAAATTTACAGCTAGGCTATTTCTTACGATTTTCTCTAGTTCAATATCATTATAAAAGTTTTTAATATTATTTTTTTTTCTTAGAAATCTATCTATAAAACCTGGAATATCCACTCCGTAGACTGTCCCCAAAGAAAGTCTACAGAATATAGCATTATTTTCAAGCTTTGTATTAATGTTTTTTAATTACATTTTGATTTAAGCAGAACATAGTTATCCTTAAAAATATATTTATTAAATTTTAGAGTTATAAAATGAATCTTGTTTTTTCAATTAATTTATAACAAATGCCCCTAATGAAATGCATCCACTCCGTGGACAACTACTTAATTTCCCATAAAATTCAGTAGATGGCACTCCCTGTCACCAGTGTGTAATTGAGAAGAAAGAGGGGGTAGACATCTTTGTTTTCACGTACATGTGCTGAACTCAATGCTTTATTTCGTTCTGTTAAAATAGATTTCATCTGTGATACCTCTATTTGGCTATCTCATCAGTCCACTCCGTGGTCAGAAGTATACAGGTTATTATAAGGATTATTTATTATCTAATTATTATTACAATTAATGATTATAGGGCTTAATTCGACACTAAAGTTAAATTGTTCCTGACATTGTTGCTTTGTTCCTAAAAATTCAAAATCAGACATTCTGTCTACTCCGTGGACTTCCACTCCGTAGACATTATGTGATCACGGAGTGGACACTTCTTTCCACGGAGTGGATACTTTCAAAATTAATCTTAAAAATAGATACACTTGAAAAATAATTTAAATATATTTGATAAATAAATTTTATCCCCCCCTTTTTTTTTTTTTTTTTTTTTTTTTTTGTTATCCTACTGATTGCTTAAGGTGCAAATGAAAATATATTTCCCCCCTAACTTTTATATTTTTATTCGTGAATTTCTAAAAATATCATTTCAACTTCTTTAAAACAGTATTTGCTATTTTTTACTGAACTGTTAAGCATTTCTCTTCATGGTTTTAATGTAAGAACAGAATTCGTATAATATAAATTTAAGAACAGTTTTATGAGTGTTGTTTACAGAGTAATGCAAAAGGTATGATGTATACTATATGTCTTTTTTTTTTTTAAGTTTTAAAGGTAAAATGTAGAAAAGGTGACATAACACTTTAGAAAAATAATTGTAAAAATATAATTAAATTTAGTTTCAGAAAAAAAAAAAAAAAAAATTAAAAATATTTTTGTTTTACAGCAAAACTAAAATTGTTTTGTATTTTTATTAATTGAATAACTTTTTTATAAAAACAATACTTAAAATATATATTTGTTTTCTTTGCAGAAATTTATTATGCCGTTCAAAAAATATGGAAATTCACATGTAACCCAATGCAGGACAAACAAATGTGCACAAACCTTAGCTCAAACTCAGTCAAAAAGAAAATTACGTGCAGTTGAAAATCAAAAAGACAAGAAAAAGAAACTTTCCAGCCAAACTACCAAAAAACGTAAAGAAAAAAAAATTATGCAGAGAGCAAGAGAAAGACTAATGCTCCTATTACACGCAACAAGTTTTCGCTACAACTTTTGAGACAATTGTTAATTTGGCTCAAATCACGTCAATGTCCAGTGTAATAGAAATTGGGAGTACGAAATTTTTTTTCTGGCTAGTCAGACTGTGATAAACCAGTGAGAAGAAAGCTCCTTATGTGCCAAGAAAAGACAGCGCCGGTGGGAATTCATTCACCGTTGTTCTCTTCGCTCTGCCATGTCGTCCCCTTTAAAACAGCGATAAATAGGTGTGCCTTGACATGTACTGTACACCGGGTAAACCAGTTTTTCGAACAATTTTTGATTCAACTATTGTAGCCTTCTTTTGGTTTACAGCTTCCAAAAACTGGAGCAAAAATTGGATGAAATGAAAGTCGCGTGAAACATCTTTGTGCATAATAGGAGCATAAGAAATGATCCCGCAAGACATGAAGAAGGAAAAGCTAAAGAAAGATAAATATATTACAGAAGGAAGAATACTGTAGTTGAACATCTGAACGAATGAAAAGAAGTGCTAGGAAAAAAATGGAAGAACCAAAACAGAAATCAAAGGGAGAAATTGAAGAAACAACATAATCTTTGAAGAACATCTCAGAGATGATACACCTCCTGAGACATCTCGTTCAGCAGCCATAAACATCACACTACCAGAAATTAATCCATCCCTGACAACAAGATCATCTGTATTATCATCTAGCAGATTAGAAAGTGGAAAAAAAGGTCGAAAAAGAACAGTGAAAGGCTTCGTCAAGAAAACAAAAATTGGTTAGGAAGCTTGAAAAATACAAAAACAATACTACTGATTCTGAAATACCCAAGAGAAAAGTGAAAAGAAATTATGACAGAAGCAAATTCAAAAGAAATTGAAAAATGGATTATTTTTGGCGAGGTTATAAAAGAGCCAATAAAAGAAAGTTTTTAAGGCGCAAAATCAAAGAAGAAACTTAAAGTAATCTTCCAAGTTTTAACAGAAAAAATAGCAAGGAAATACAAGTATCTTCAACATATCAGATCAATCACATAAACAGAAAAAAAAAAAAAAAGAAAAGGAAAGAATATGCGGAACTAACAATTAGTTTCCTTTTATTTTCATTTTTCAAAAGAATTAAAGTAAAAACATTTGTTGATTATTTTCTAAAACACAAGTAAAACAATATGGATGAAAAGATACAGTTGCAATATAACTTTCAGGTTTGAATATTTATAAGAGTCCACTCCGTGGTCAGTGATGTCTGCTCCATTGAAACATTAATTTTGAAATTAATTAATTACCAACCAAAAAATAGCTAACGAGATAGCTCATCAAGTAAATTAGATTCACAGTTGTCAAGAAAGAATTAAGGAATTTTGTTGGTAAAATTTTTATATTTTCAAATTAGTCTTCGTTTTCTACCCTTTAGATTGGCAACCACCCAAACAAACACTCCTTTCTTTCCCTTATCACTCTCCCGAAACATCTGTTTCGAATACGCAAGCGAATACAAACCTAGCAGGTGTAATCCTACGCCCCACCTTCATGACGAAGTAATAATAATCAACATCTAATAATCACCCCTTACCTATCCCATGCTAGCTGCTTAAATTAACATCCTGACAACATTATTTCGTTTAATCGTGGTATCAAGGTATCTTGCATGTTACATGTCATGCGAACATATAGACCAGGGGTGGCCAACCCGCGGCCCGCGGGCCGCATGCGGCCCACCGCGTAGTTTCTTGCGGCCCGCGAGGAGATTAACGATATTTAAAGTTTGACAACTTTGGTTAACGGAACAAAAAGTTTTGGTTAACAAAAATTAATAAATACTTACTGACTTTTCAAAGTGAAAATAGCTTTCAACGATTCTGGTAGCTAAAGAACTGTTGTAATGAAATATTACTAGATCTACTATTCATTCTTTTTATTATAGTTTTAATATATAGTCATAAATTTTCTACGATTCTATTATTAATTTATGAATGAAAATAATTTAAATTAATGTATTCTGCTCCGAATTTTCACCCTACCCTTCCCCGAAAAAGTATATACATATATGAATCATATACTCACAAACACAGATGCACATATGCATATGTACAGTCATAAAATAATAATAATTTCCTTCTCCGACTAATTTCGCCTTAAATTATCGTAGAAACCAGCAGCTGAAGCTTAACGATTGGCAATAACATCTAGTTTTTAATTCAATTGCTAAATTTTTTTTAGGGTATCATGTACATACTCAAACTTGTACAAACTACTTCTTCTACTTCTTTTTTTTTTCCCGAATTGCAACACCTATTTTTGACTACATATTCGAATTTCTGAGGTCAAGGCGGTTCGAAAAAAAGTATATTTTATATTCTTTACATCAAGTCTTTATAGAGTTACAAGCAAATACTGATCAGGGTAAATCTCTGTATTTAAAAAAATTAAATTCAGATATCACACAGAAACGTATTACCATATCCATTCTGGTAATAATCGGAAAATAAATATAATAATTTTAAATATAAAATAATATAAAGTAATGCTAATTAAGTAATGATGTGTACGTCTAAACTTACTTCAATAACTAATTTATGCGCAAGCAAAGTAATATATGACACAATTGATAACAAAGTCACAGCCCCCTAAGAGCAATAAAAATTGATATATCACTATATTTCGAAAAATAATGATAGAAATGAACTGTAAATTTAGAAACCCACATTTTTGATGATGCCCATTCAATTTGTGCAAAAATTAATGCAGGTCATAACTCATAGTTTTTTGAAATATGAACTATTTTCATAATTCAAAAAATGATTTTTAATCAAAAATATGGATGAATATATTTGGGTTAATTCATACTAAAGTAAAAAGAAAAAAAGAAGAAATTTTTTTGGGGGGAAGACATGAATTAATGCTTATTACTTCATTTAACATTAGCATCTCCATATTTTAACAAATTATAACTCTGAAGAAAAATTGAGAGAAACATATAAACTATACCACTTTCTGGGCTGATTTGAACCAAATAATCCAAAAAGCTTGTCGAAATTGGAGGTTGCCTTTGAAAAAAAAATGAAGTTGATGTCATTTTTAATATGTAGGTACCCCTTAAACAAAATCTAACTAAACCGTTCTAAACTAGGCCTTATTACTAATCGATTGGCACCAGCCGCAAGTCTCTACACTAATTTACGGCGAAATTAGTCGGGGGGGGGGGGGTGTTATTACTGTACATACGGTGCGGCCCGAATGAATAAAATAGATTTCCAATGCGGCCCACCAAATGTTTTGGGTTGGACAGGCCTGATATAGACTATACTATATTTGGCAACCAGGTCCAATAACATTCCGTTTAAAATTAATGCTTTGAATAAAATATTAGAAAGATGTAAAAGTAATCAAAACATTTCCTTACTTCCAAAGAATATTTGAATATACACTCTAAAAAAAATAACTGTTACCAGCTGCAAGAAACTCTCTGTGTTTGGATAAACTAATTATTTTCTCCAATCACAGAGAGTTTCTTGCAGCTGGTAATAATTATTTTTTACAGTGCAGTGTACGAAGAATATTTGTATTCTACGAGGTAACAGTATGAATTTGTTACTGAGATGATACAGGTATTTTTCTAATCGAAGTAACGAATCGATATTTTTGAATTCGATTCGTTAATTGTTACTTCCGTTACTGTATTACCGGGTATTAACCCGTTAGTAGTCGCTAGTTGGTCGATTTGCAGCCCATCCTTCAGTTTTGCTAGATTTTTTTATTCAATAGCCACCAAAAATTTTTAGAAGTGGCATTTGACATACATAAAACGAGAATAAAATCGAAGAAACGTTGATCACATCACTTTTTTAAATTATTGGTGCGAGTTAAATAAAAAGTGCGCATTCTGTAATAGGTGGCGCTGTCTATAGCGACTACTAACGGGTTAAACCACGTGCCGCAGAGCATCGAACGTTTATGCGGGAAGCAAAAGATGTTATTTTTTCTTGGTCTAGTTGTTTTCGTATGATTTGGATTTCGCTAGTCGCGGTGTTCATAGTTTATTTTTGTAAATTCATTATGGGAAAGAGAGTATTTAAACTTGTTACTTGTATAATGCTGTATCACATAATTTGTTCTTCTATGATTTAAATTGCGTTTGCAATTTTGTTTTAGAACAAAGTAAAAAAAGTAAATTCTCGAAGATTCCCCCCCCCCGCCCTAAAAATATATAATTACAGAAATACGTTCATTTACTTATAAAAAAAAAAAATAATAATAATAATCCGTGTTATTATTATTATCATTATTTATTTTTATTTTTATTCATTTTATTTTATTCATTTTATTTTATTTTATTTATTTATTTATTTTTGTGGTGTGTGCGTGCAGAGAGATAGGATGGAAGTGTTATTTATTTAGTAACTAGCAGGCTACACCCGCTTCGCTGGTCACTTTTTTTAAATGAATCATTATAATTAATGAATTATCAAAATTGCATTAATTTTTATCATGTGAAAAAAAAAAAAAAAAAAAAAAAAACTCTGAATAAAAAAAATGTAGCACCGGGTCCCCACTGCCTTCGGCAGCGTAAACCCGTGCGCGGTGCGCACGCACGAATGCATATATATGCGCGCTAGCGCGCATATTCCTTCATCACCCTTATGATTTCTCAAAATTCCATTTTATTACTCATAAACTTTTATTCTTAAAAAAAAAGGAAAAAAATTATATAAAAATGATACAAAAATGATATAAAAATGATACAAAAACAATTATAAAACGATTTATGTCTGACTTTTTCGTGGTTTTCTCCGAAACTTGCGTAATTCCGGGCTAAATACTGTTAAAAATCAATAGTATGAAATGTGAAACGAGTATCAGAATTCGAAACTGTGCAAAATATAAAAGAATAAAGGCGTTCTGGGTTTTTCGTCGTTTTCTCCAAAACAACCGTTCCTTTTCTACGTTTTTGCCCCTTACCCCCCCCCCCCTTTTCCGTCCCTTCTAATAATTTTACACTTGAAAATATCCGCAATCGATTTATCTTTCCTTAAAACCTAATAACACAAATTTCAAACGCTATAACTCTTTTTTTTCCCTTCGCCCCCCCCCTCCCCCTCAAGCCCTTCCTAATAATTCTACACTTCAAAAATATTCAGAATCGAATTGTCGGGCGTTAAAACCAAATACTACGAAATTTCAACGGCATATCTCAATTTATAATAGTGCAAAATATAAAACAAAATTTAATCTAATTTATTTGTTTATCCACATATTTTCATGAAAATTGAACAGTAGCTTTATAATATGCTGTCTAGGCGAATGTTAATTCAAATGTAACGTGAATGAAAATTAAAAAAAAAAATTGAAAATTGCAATTTCCCCCCCACCACTACAAAACACGTGACATCTTGATCGGGTACAATCATTTCTTTTTTTATGGCAGACGGTCGTCTGGCATTTGAAATGATGTTGCAACAAAAAATTCATACTTTAGTTAATTTAAAAAAATCTAATTGTTGTACCGATAAGCTGCTTGCACACTTAGATTCAGAAAAAAATCCCCTTTCATTTGGTACCGAAATCGTAACGATCGGACAAATATTTCTAATTTATTTTCCACTTTTTCTGCTTTTAACTCCATTAAAATATCTTTTTTTTTTTTATGCAGTGGCGGTGAATTCTCAGTCATTGAGATCGCTTTTAGATTAGACATGAGTGGACATTTTGATTAATATCTCCACACCTAATTAAAATTTTTAAATTCTGTTTTCAGGAGGACCTCGGAAAGGCTCCAGAGCATCCGTATGTCAATTCTTGTACTTCTGCGTTCAATAGGGGCTGAACGTATAAAAGAACAGACAGACAGACAAACCTTTCCATTTATTATTTAGTAATAGGATCATTTCAGTAATATATTACAGTGCTAATAGGTTGCTATATAATAACAGTATTATTCATTTTATTATGTAAAATAACGCCCATCTCTACTGTATTACCAAGATAGCTACACTCGTATAATCGATTTACTAGGAAAGCAATGGAAATGAATAAAAAAATCTTAAAAATTGTAAGTTTTATTTTCTAAGCTAATAGTGTGCAGTTTTTATAGCTTGTAAGGGGTAAAAGCAATATTATGTTACTTTTCTCTTTTACAAATTAATATTTAAAAAAAAAAAAAGGAAGAAAGAAAAAAGAAATGTAGGTTTTTTGTTTTTTTTTAATAATGATAATGAAAATGATAAAAGAAAAATAAAATAATAATAATAATAATAATAATAATAATCTGGTAGGAATTTGATCATGCCATTTTGAAAATTGAATGATTTATTACATGATTACACGAATAAAAGAAATGTGTCATCATACATCAAGCATTTTTTAAATGTCTTTCTTTCTTTCTTTTTTTTTTTTTTTTTTTGTAAAGAAACTGTACATTTGAAGTATTTTGCATTTTAATTACTTAAAAAAAATTAAAGAAAAACAAATAATCAAATGATTATTTTTTTTTATTATTTTAAGAAACTGTACATTTAAAGTATTTTACATTTTTAATTAATTAAAAAATATTAAAGAAAAACAAAAATCAAATGAGTATGCCGTTTTACAATTAAATAATATATTATGTGTAGAATTTATCAGTTATTATACGATTATATGCAGAAATCAGATACATCATCAAACATGATTTTTTTTAATTTTCGAATTATCGCTTATTTTTATTTATTACTTCTATTACCCGGCTACCTTAGGTAATGGAAGTACTGTACTTGGTCAAAAAATTCTATATCAAAATTTCACTTGATTTATATGTTTTAAGGTCTCTTGAGTCCAAAAAAGTGGTTTTTTGTAAATGGTCAGTGTGTGTGGGGGGGGAGGGGGGGGAGGATCTTCTGACTATTACATCTCCGAAACTCATAAAGATAGAACTACGAAACTTCAGAATCGAGACAGGTCTGGTGTACAAATGAAGTTAACAAATTTTAGTGAAAACTGGAATACCGGAAATGGGACATACGAAGCCGGAAGAGGGTCGTATGACCGTATCTCAAAAACGTTTTAATAATTTTCTTCAAAATTACTGTATAAACACTCTACTAAATGCCTTTTCGAACGATATAGTTGGTTAGTTCGGGAAAATTTACAGGCATCCAGTATAAATAGCTGAATTTCAGGTCCTGCAGGTGCGTTCTTTTCAAAATGGCTGTATGGATATTTTTCAAACTTGCCATATTAATTTTCTTTTAAATACCTTTTTGTATGTAATTGCTGTTTTCCAGTCAACAATTCATTATGTCAAGTTTGGTAAAAACGGCACTAATGATTTTCTTGAAAATTGTCGCATCAACCCTTCAAATTGTATTACCAGAGCCTGATTAAGGGGGAAGCACACATTATCTCCGCTCTCACCGGAATATTTTTACAATTATTTTTTACTTCATGTCATAGAAATTCCACGCTTTGACGAGAAAATATTTTTTATAAAAAATGAACGGTGTAAAACAATCCAATTTACTCACCGTTATTAGACACCAGAATTCTTTTAAAATAACTTTAAATGAGAATTTTCTGTTTATTATAGGAGGGAAGTATTTGTTAAAAAATAACGGTGTAAGTATAAATAATGTGTGCTTCCCCCTTACCCAGGCTCTGTGTATTACAGCTAAGCAGCGAATACCTCTCACCCAGAAGAGGGACTTTGCTAAGATTTTCTTTATTTTTAATTTATTATATTAAATTTTATTTTATTATGTATAATATTGTATGTAATATAATATTATATATATATATATACAAGTATATATTCCCACGAAGCCCTGAAACAGGAATTCGCAAAACACGACCATCTAAATATTGAATATAGGGGAGCGTGGGGCTAGTAGTCACAGAGGTAAGAAGTAACATGCAATTTACGAAATAGTTTGTAACATTTGTGATTAAATATTTTTATAAACATAATTCTTATGAAGCGCTTTATAATGTAAGCACAATCGGTGCTCCTTAAAAGTGGTTAATGAGAGGTTCTGTACACGTGCTTCATTTTAGCTAGTTAGTAGGGAAAAAAAATATTTCGTACATTTTGATTAAAGGCATGTTAATTTATCCGGGGCAAATTGTAACAGGCAAATAATTTTGAAAAAACATTTTTTGTGCTAAAATTAGCAAAATCAACGAAAGTGTTTTTTATGAATATGATAGATTGAGATAGAAACAGCAATTATAAACAGGAAAATGTAAATACATTTCAAAATATACTTAATTTTCCAAAAACTCTTACAACCCGCCCCACGCTCCCGTACTTCATTTTATGAAATTCCGATATTTTACTGATTTTTAGAATTTTCATGTACTTTAAACAAAGTTCAAATGAATAAAGGTACTAAAACAAAGTAAGCTAAAAAAAGTATAAAAAAGACAATAAAATGATATAAAGAATAATAATAAGTATTAGATTTGTTTATGTATGATTTTAAAGGGGGCGGTGAAACGACGCCCCCTTTTAAAACGAGTATATATACTTAGAATTATCTCATAAAAACAGTTTTTAAATACTATTTAGTAACTGTATTTTCAAGAATTTGTATATTAAAAGACTAATTAAACTACTTTCAAAGATAACACAAAGTTAAAAATACTATAAGAAACAGCATTTATGATGAAAATAAGAGAAAATTTAAGGATTTTTCGACTGTAAGTCAAACGCTTACGATCCAAACAGGGATGCAAGAGTTTCCGTCTCAGGACGAAAAACTTACATCACAGTACTTTTATCAATAGTTTGTATCATATTTGTGCTTTAAATTTCGAGAGTTGGATGAGTGCAGAGTTCCCGGGGTCCAGTGGTGACCCCACACCTCAGCGAACCAGAAGTTGAAGATGGAATAAGTTAGGATCATAATGGCTTACAAAAAAAAAAAAAAAAAAAAAAATTAAAACATGAGGGAGGGTAAGGTACGGAGACAAAGAAAAACAAATTCTGAGCTCAAAAAGAAAAATAAAAAGAATGGAAGGAAGCAAAAAACATAAACATATAAAAGCAAGTTTAAGTAAAGCATAGTAAAAAGTAACAAAGGACAGAAGAGAGTTTAAGTACAGCATTACGAACATAGAAACAAATATTTTTGGATTTTTTCAAATTTTAAAGTTTTTTTTTTTTTTTTTTCAAGAAGACAAGAAAACAACGAAAAACTAGAGACGGGAAGTTAAAATAACACCAACCTTAGGACGACGTTTGTTAGAAGGATCAGTGTGGTCATACACATCAAGAGTGTTTAAAGCACGATTATTAATAGATTCTAATTCTTCATGGAAGTTAATATTAAGGTGTTGTATAAAATTTTCAAGACGCGGGAAGTTAATTTCGCGGTACATTTGATAATTATGGATGTAGTAAGGTAAGTTGTAAATTTTCCTGATGGTAGCATTTTGACTTTTAAGAAGCAGATCAATATTTGATTTGGATGCAAATTACCACACTGGTGACCCATAAGTTAAAAGAGGACGAAGGTGGGAAGAATAAAGGAACATTTTATTACTAATGATAAATCACTGTTCCGAGCAATTAAGGGATATAAAAGATTGCTAGCACGTCGCAACTTAACACGCAAATTTAAGATTTGTTGATGGAATGTGAGTCTCTGGTCAATAATAATACCTAAATACCTACAGTGGTTAGACCATTGAATTAAATGGTTATTGAATTTGATTTGCTATTTATCCCTATTAGTTTGTCTCAAAGCCGAAAAAAGAATGGTCTCCGTTTTAGAATAATTAACGGTAATCCTCCATTTCTGAAACCAATGGGTTAAAATTTTAAGATGCTTGGAGATTGCCGTAATAGCGTATCTTCTATTCCTGCGAGCCGCAAAAATGCTGGTGTCATCTGCATAAATAGCATATTTCATTCATATCATGAAACGTAAAGGGACGACGCAGTCGCCACAGAGTGAATATTTGCAACAGTTAGAATTTTGAAAGATATTTGCACTATGAGCGAGCAAGATGTTGTAGGTTCTAAAACGGGGAGAAGGCGCCACAGAGGGGAATTTAATACGGTGAGATTTTTCAAGGATCGCGAACCAGGTGGTCGCCGAATGCATCTTGTTTTAAATATGTTCTTGATTTTTGTGTAGCATATTTAAAAACTTCAGAAATGAGCGATATCAGGGATGGAACACGGGCGCAGAATTCATACCACTATCAATGTAAGAAAATTTTCTACTTCTTAAATCAACGATATTATAGGTAGAGAAATTTCTTAAACGGATTCCGGTATGAAATCTGCGCCCGTGTTCCATCCCTGCGATATTATAAGATTTTTAGGTTTTACATTCAATTTACTGTAACTTGAAAACAGTTTGAGGTAGGACAGGTTTTATATACTGATTTATGCTAAATATGAGATCTTCTATTACCCAATCCCCCCCCCCTCTAGAGTTCGGTGGTACAATAAGGTATCACTCTGAATATATAGGGGAGCATCTCCTGTTGTGGGCATTTTCCGGTTGTGGGCACCCCACCATATCTTTTAACAAAAAGTAAATATGGTGGATTTGACTACTGTCAAACGTGTATTGTAACAGTACGCAGTTATGGCGCTAACACCGAATTGAATAGACGCATTTGCTTAGTAAGCGCAAGCATCGAAGAAAATTTTGAACAAAAAGCAACACAAAAGTAATTTCTGAATTTTTTCATTGTGCAAAAAATCAAAGTGAATTAATTAAAAAATGTGAGTGCAATATATATTCATGCAGTATATTTAATATATTTTGTAATGCAATATCGAATTAAGCCAAAATTTCGAATGAAAATAGTTTTTCTCTGTCATTATAAAAGTGACTGTCATTCCCGGCACCTTCATGTAACCGGTTGTGGGCACCCATGTTTCTTTCATTTAAAGCGGGCTTTTGACTTACAAATTGTGAAATATGGTCGTTTAAAAAACATAACATATTTTATTAGTGTTTTATGTATTTTTAGGCTGTTTTAGATATGTCAACCCCGGAAAAGTCAATCGATCCAAAAGAAATGCATTTTAAGGCGATGGCTAACGCAATTTAGGATTGCTTAGTATATACGAAATCCATAAAATCGACTGCCCGAGAATATGGACCTCCTCGCAGCTTCTGTGTCCCTACAGAAGAAGACAAGAAAAAGTAAGTGAAAACCTGCTGTCAAACTGCTGACCAGGCGCGCTAAAAATGGAAACATTCACAATCAGGAGATGATGTCGATTTCTGCATCATTTGTTTGGAGCATCTGCTACCATGCCATGCCGAACAAGAGCAAATTCAATCAAATGCAACGAGTATGATCGTCTGGTGCATTTGAAATGTGCCAATATACATGAAAATTATTTTATTTACAAGCACTGCACTTCTGATTTGAAGTACGAAGAAGATGACGAATAAAATTGGGAAAATGCCATATTCTGTTATTATTTCAGCCACTGAATCCTCACAAAATGAACAAATTTTGTTGTTTTCTGTATTTATGTTGGTTTTTCTTAATATTTTCCCATTTTTAGCGGATTTTTCAAGTGTGCCTACAACCGGGTACAAAATTCTCTTCGGCAAAAAATGATCACTTCACAAAATTGGTATTAATTTCTTTCTGGTTGAGGGAATCAATACAGTTACTTCATCAAACGTTAGCTAATCGTTCTAGTTTTCCATTGGTATTCATATGTTTGCATAATATCTATTATATCAAAAGTTATAAGCTAAAATCAAAACTGTACCCACAACCGGAGAAGTTTCCCTATGTATAGATGCAAGGTGATACTTTATTAAACCGATAAACTCAGAAATGTTTTAGAAGCTTATGAGTATTACGTTATAGCACAGGCCTGTCCAACCCAAAACACTTGGTGGGCCGCATTGGAAATCTATTTTATTCATTCGGGCCGCACCCTATGTACAGTAATACCCCCCCCCCCCCCCCCCGACGAATTTCGCCGTAAATTAGTGTAGAGACTTGCGGCTGGTGCCAATCGATTAGTAATAAGGCCTAGTTTAGAACGGTTTTGTTAGATTTTGCTTAAGGGGTACCTACATATTAAAAATGACATCAGCTTCATTTTTTTTTTCAAAGGCAACCTGCAATTTCGACAAGCTTTTTGGATTATTTGGTTCAAATCAGCCCAGAAAGTGGTGTTGTTTATGTTTCTCTCAATTTTTCTTCAGAGTTATGATTTGTTAAAATATGGAGATGCTAATGTTAAATGAAGTAATAAACATTAATTCATGTCTTCCCAAAAAATTAATATATTAAAATTTCTTCTTTTTTTCTTTTTACGTTAGTATGAATTAACCCAAATATATTCCATCCATATTTTTGATTAAAAAACATTTTTTGAATTATGAAAATAATTAATCAGTTCATATTTCAAAAAATTATGAGTTATGACCTGCATTAATTTTTGCACAAATTGAATGGGCATCATCAAAAATGTAGGTTTCTAAATTTACAGTTCATTTCTATCATTATTTTTCGAAATATAGTGATATATCAATTTTTATTGCTCTTATTGGACTATGAGTTTGTTATCATTTGTGTCATATATTACTTTGCTTGCGCATAAATTAGTTATTGAAGTAATTTTAGACGTACACCTCATTACTTAATTAGCATTACTTTATATTATTTTATATTTAAAATTATTATATTTATTTTCCGATTATTACCAGAATGGATATATTACTTTTCTGTGTGATATCTGAATTTAATTTTTTGAAATACAGAGATTTACCCTGATCAATATTTGCTTGTAACTCTATAAAGACTTGATGTAAAGAATATAAAATATACTTTTTTTTCGAACTGCCTTGACCTCAGAAATTCGAATATGTAGTCAAAAATGGGTGTTGCAATTCGGGAAAAAAAAAAAAAAAAGAAATAGTAGAAGAAGTAGTTTGTACAAGTTTTAGTATGTAGTATGTACATGATACCATAAACAAAATTTAGCAATTGAATTAAAAACTAGATGTTATTGGCAATCGTTAGGCTTCAGCTGCTGGTTTCTACGATAATTTAAGGCGAAATTAGTCGGGGAAGGAAATTATTATTATTTTATGACTGTACATATGCATATGTGCATCTGTGTATGCGAGTATATGATTCATATATGTATATACTTTTTCGGGGAAGGGCAGGGTGAAAATTCGGAGCAGATGGTGTTGGTGTTAGGGATTAAGGCCGATTGACAACACTGGGGTCCTAGGCCTGAGGGGGAGTGCCTTCCGTGGAGGTCTTTCTAAGGGGTCCTAGCCCGTATTTACGCAAGTTTCGGAGGAAACCAAGGAAAACTCCGAACGGCTAGGCCAACGAGCGCGACCAGGGATCGAACCCGGCACCTCACGTCTACCAGCTTTGAGCGCAGAACCGCTCAGCCGCTGGTGGGCTCCAATTCGGAGCAGAATAGATTAATTTAAATTATTTTCATTCATAAATTAAAAATAGAATCGTAGAAAATTCATGACTATATATTAAAACTATAATAAAAAGAATGAATAGTGGATCTAGTAATGTTTCATTACAACAGTTCTTTAGCTACCAGAATCGTTGAAAGCTAATTTCACTTTAAAAAGTCAGTACGTATTTATTAATCTTTGTTAACCAAAACTTATTGTTCCGTTAACCAAAGTTGTCAAACTTTAAATATCGTTAATCTCCTCGCGGGCCGCAAGAAACTACGCGGTGGGCCGCGGGTTGGCCACCCCTGTTATAGCATATGTTATAGGAGCATAAATCAGTATATCAACCCCATCCTGTCCGAATCTGTTTTCAAATTTCAGGAAATGGAATGAAAAAGCTAAAAACGGTAAAGATTCTTAAATTTTGTGGTTTCTAATCATGCAACCCAAAAATCTAGCACATATTTTAAAAAAAAAGCAAATAAAGTTTTACTAAACGACATCAGTTCTGTTAGAATATCTAGATTTACACGAGTTAAAAGAGCTGAAACAGTGAATATATATATATATATATATTATACACCCAAATATTTAATCGTCAATTTCGCACAAACCGTTCTACGACAATTCGTAAAACTTAATAAAAATTGAAAAAACTTCAAATAAGCTTAAATAAGGTTAAATAAGCTTAACTTAAACTTCAAATGAGCTTACAATGAAAATTGGTTGACTAATGTAGGAGAAATTTAGCTGTTTGTTTCTCTATACCATTTGTTTCCATGTTTTCAAAAAGTGAGATTCCGCCCATCACCTATTGAAACTCCCTTTACCAACTCTTATAAGTAATTCACTATTAAACATACGTATACATCTGTATTATTTTAGTTTATTTATTACATACAGAGTAATTGTATGTTTATCTAGGTCATAATATTGGGATATACATTCATTTGTATTTTAATAAAATAAATAAATAAATAAATAAATAAATAAAAGTTAATGCAAAATTTATTGTATTTAAGCATGGGTGGAGTTTAACTTTAAAAATCAAGGTGCGTAAATAAAACAACTATATAGGATGTGTCATTTTTACAAAGCAATGCAAACAAAATAGTTATTAAAACGAACAGACAGATATGTACTACATGCATAAAACTAAATTATGTATGCACAAGAAAGCTTACAGCCACTTTTTTCTTTCCATTCCTTTTTTAAATTAATACATTTGATACGGATATTTTACGTATATTGAAAGATAAACTTGTTTAATTGCAATAGTTAGTTTCTTCAAATTAATTCCTTGTTTAATTACATTAGTTTAATTCTTTGTTTAATTGCAATATGTTCTGTAAATTAAATCAAAATTATTTTGTTATTTTCGCTCACAATGACTTTATAAATTTCGGCCACGGTAATTCTTTTCCAACAAAATTGCTGGAATACCTTTCTTTATCTGTGCATGATTTTAAGTTGTTATTTTATTAGCTCATTTTTCTTTTACATAAAAAATCACCCTCTAACACATTTCACTATGTACATAAATTTCATGATATGGGGAAATGTTTCATAAATTATGAGTGATGCATGATTTTACTTTTTAAAAAATTACTTAACACTTTCGCGACCGCATGCTTTTTGACTTTTTGACAGTAAGGTCCGCCTGTGGGCGTTGTTTTAACAAGTTACATTATTTCAGAACAAAATTTTCTGTATTCACATTTATATTACAAATGGATATGCATTATAATTATACTCTTTCTAATCGAAGTTTTTGTATCCATTGTATAGTTGATTGTACAAATATGAATATTCTGTATATTCTTAAGAAATAACTAAAACACAAATCACGAAAGACACGCCCATTAAAGGAGTTACAGATTTTCAAATGACATGAATCTAAGTCAGCGGTCGCGAAAGTGTTAATCATTCTCTGAATCACTCTCATGCTTTTTTATCTTAATCCCTTACATGAGAAAATATTTTATAATTTATTAGTGATGCTACTAATTATATTAGTGACGAAACTCAAAAATCCGCAATTGGCGAAATTTCCCCCTCCTTAAAAATAAAAAACTCTAAATGAAAAAAATTTTTGGTACTCAAGTCTAGTCTCTAAATGTGTAATTTCTTCACCGTGAAATAATTTGGAGCTGATTTATGCTCACAAACGTGATTTTGCTTCCTGAATCCCCACCCGCTTCCCCAGGATGTAAAGGTGAGGAATTATGCAAAAGTTTATAAATATCATTTTAAGTTAGGTACTGAACTAAATTCCTGCCAAGTGTTCTTGAATTCCGTTCAGCCGTTCACACGTGATAGCTGGACAAAAATAGCATTATAAATATATAGGCACAACGACTCTGTCACACACACACACACACACACACACAAAGAAACACGCACACATACACACAGAAAAAATTCTGAAGCCATTTTTATTTTTCACGGTTTGTGAAATTTGAAGATACCGTAAAATTTTTGGATTCCGAGAAATTTAAAGACAAATGTCTGATTATATTAATATAGATAATTTATCAGTAAAAAGTAAATGAAAACTGTAGAATGTATAAAAGTACGATTAAAAAATTTATATTACGATAGTTACATTTCCCCCCCCCCCCCCTTTTCAAATATTGTAATACATAAAAATAAAAATCTTACCTTTTATTAACTTGTGAAATGCAGCACAAAAATATATTCGTATAGTTATTATGAATACGACAAATAAATCAAGCCGCAACTAAATGGAACAATAAACCACGCCATAATAATCCAATATGTAAAAATTATGTTATTTGTGATAGAAAGTGCGATTAAAATAATAATTTATAATAAAATTCTTTCCAGGAAAACAATCCAAGCTTCTTTAAGTAAAAATCCATTTTTTAACCTTATTATTACGCTTTTTCTACGAAGAACGAAAGAAACGACACTACCGCATGCAGTAATTCATACTTCTAGGACATATTTTCTACTCTTAAACCCCTATCAACGTAACAAAATGTTCTACATCTTAAATCAACGATATAGTTAAAGAAATTTCTTTAACGAATACTGGCATGTATACATTCTGCGCCCGTGTTCTATATCTGTAATTGTATTGCGTGAAAGAGGCGGGGCTAAAAATGCTCAGGATAAATTATAAAACTTAGCAACTCTGCATAAACATGCACTGTGATTTTTATGTAAATAACCTGGGGCTCTATTCTCGTCTAGTCGTTACGCGGAAACCGGTTGTTGTGAAGCGAGACAACGACGATTTGCTATTCTCGCTCTTATTGTTTACAGTCGATAAGTTACCGACAGCTAGGAGGCAGTTGTTCAGCTCAAAGATCGTCGTTTATCACAATGAAAATGGGCGCGTCTGTAAAATGTTTTAGTTTGCTCAGTTAAAAGGACATTTCCCATTTTCTACCATTGAAAACAGGTTGTCATCATCGCTATTCACAAAATTCCCCTCCCAAAATGGATTACGAATGACCCCTTGCAACTGATTGGTTTAAAATGTCACCCTTGAACGCGAGCGTTTCTGTTCCCACTCAAGATAACAACGACAGACCAGAATAGCACTTCTGGTGTGGCTGAAGGAAAAAAAAAAAAAAAAAAAAATGCGGGCACTGAAAAACTTCCGTTTATTAACACTTTCGCGACCGCATGTTTTTCTCTTTTTGACAGTAAGCTTCACCAGTGGGCGTTTTTCTTGCACATTACATTAGTTTGAATCAATGTTTCCTGTATCCATATTTATAATTTAAATGGATTACAATTATACTCATTCTAATCAACGTATTTGTATTCATAGTGCACTGATTGTTCAAAAGTGAATATTGGGTATATTTTTAAGAAATAATATAACCTGTGTAGCCCAAAGAAACGATTTTCAAATGAGGTGAATTCACGTCAAAAGTCACGAAAGTGTTAATGAGATGGTTGACAGGTATGTAATTAGAATGTGGGGCGGGGGAAGCAAAATGCGGCTTTTATTGTTTAAAATAAGAAAATACCCTAAGACACACACACACACACACACAAACGGAAAATGTGATTTACGATGTATTTACGTTTAAGTTGCAAATAATGCAAGTTTAGAAAAGGTGGTTAATATACTTCTATCTTCTCGACGATAAGGTTGCCAATAGATGCTTTTCTAATACACAAACAGTTAATTGGAATATTTCTCGACAATGGGCTCTTCCCACCTGACGTCAGAGGTTACATGTTAGTTGACAAATAAACAGAAGTCGAAGTCTTCTATATCTATAGCAACTGCTGAAATAATATATTTTCTATTCTTATTTTTGATCAATCGTATTTAATCCGTGTTTTTTTTTTTTTTTTTTTTTTTAATACATTATCATTTTTAATCATTTTCATATCATTATTCGTCATGTTTTGTTTGCTGTATACATTTACGATCATCATTTAGCTTATGTTTGTTATTATTGTACATGGAGAACATATTAAGTACTCTGATTGTTGGTACTTAAATTATTAAAAGTGCAATATCGTACGGTGTAAAGCTATTTTGGCCAGTAACTAAGTTAATTAACTTGTTGTAACCAGGGCCTGATTAAGGGGGAAGCTCGCTTATACCGGAATATTTTTACAATTATTTTTTACTTCATGTCATTTAAATTCCACGCTTTGACGAGAAAATATTTTTTATAAAAAATGAACGGTGTAAAACAGTCCAATTTACTCACATTTATTAGACAGCAGAATTCTTTTAAAATAATTTTTAATGAACATTTTCTGTTTATTATAGCAGGAAAGTATTTGTTAAAAAATAACGGTGTAAGCATAAATAATGTGTCAAGAGCGAGCTTCCCCCTTAATCAGGCCCTGGTTGTAACACCTTTATAAACTTAAATTTAATTGAAAATATTTTAAAATTTCAAATTATAATCCATAAACATTCCACAATAACAAGCTATTATTTTTTGCTAGATTAGTTAATGTAACAGTTACACTACAACATACAAAAATCGATTCTTACAGGTGAAAATAAATAAACACATAAAGTGTATTTACAAAAATATTAAATTTACAAATACAACTATTCTACTGTTTACAAATGCAGACTATTATTTTAATTTAATTTTATATTAAATATTAACACTTTTGTTCTTAAGAACAATATTTAATTGAATTCGATTCTTTGTTTTCCCTTATCACATGATTGAGCAGACGACGCAGGGAAGAGCCGATTGCTACGTTAAAATTATAGTTTTAAAATAAATTTAAAAACAGTTTAAATACCCTTTAAAGTTAGTGCTGCAGAGGCCCAAAGCCAACTTCGTTGGCCATCATGAACCATTTCATTACCAGAAACCTCGATATGAGATTGTATTCACTGAAAATGAATCTCAATAGGATGTAAAAATAGTTTAAAGGGTCGTAATTCCCTCCCTTTTTACAAGTAATTTGCCATCCCTGAAAGTTTCATCAAAAGAAAAAAAAAAAAAAAAAAAAAAAAGGAAAGAACTACGAGAGCTGGTTTTGTTAATCAACACACAGAACAGCAGTTCTATAACAATTTCTTGTTGTTGTTGTGTCCAAGCAAGTGAAAGCTAGATGTAGCCAAAAGCGTTGTAAATCAGGGCCGTCAAGTCTGGAGCCCGGAGGGAATAAAGGATAGCCTGTGGTGACTCGCCAAGCTGAAAAGTGAGGCAATAGTGGCCTGGCAATCAAAAAAATGGTCTGGTGTTAATTGAGTGTCTGGACAATTTCTGCAGAAGGGGTAGGATCTTGAGTTGTCATCTGAAGATATTTCAATTTTCATGCCTCTAAAATGTCCTGTACGAAATCTTGCTGTAATAGATGACACGTTTCTTGAGCAATTAAGATCTGGGATAGAAGGCTTTTTAAAAGGCTGATCAAAAATTCTACGTTTGGCAACCGCGTCCGAATCTTCGGAAGTGACGGTAAGAGGCTGAGCTAAATCTCGAGCTTTCTTAGCAAGGATATCAGCGCATTCATTTTCCTCGATGCCCACGTGGGCAGGGATCCACTGAAGCGTACAAGGTTTGTTAATTTGGCTGCGAAGGGAATTCATGCTTTGGGTTAAGTTTGTTTCACCATTTTGTATAGCCTCAAGAGCAGATTTTGAACCTGAGAAGACAACCAGACCTTCAGCCAAATCGTCAGAATAACGAGAGAGGTAAAAGGAGAGGGCTTCTTTAATTGCAATCAATTCGCTAGTGAAATTTGAGGGCAATATGTATAGATGCCAACATTTTAATTTATTCCGGAGTATTTTTAGCCCCGGCTTTTTTTTTTTCATACCACGGCTAAAAATACTCCGGAATAAATTAAAATATTGACATCTATGCAATATGGCCTGCAGGCAGGGCCTGATTAAGGGGGAAGCTCGCTCATACCGGAATATTTTTACAATTATTTTTTACTTCATGTCATAGAATTTTCACGCTTTGACGAGGAAAAATTTTTTATAAAAAATGAACGGTGTAAAACAATCCAATTTACTCACCAGCATTAGACACCAGAATTCTTTTCAAATAATTTTTAATGAAAATTTTCTGCTTATTATAGCAGGAAAGTATTTGTTAAAAAATAACGGTGTAAGTATAAATAATGTGTGAAGGGCGAGCTTCCCCCTTAATCAGGCCCTGCCTGCAGGAGTTTTGAGTTCAGTTTTAGCACCAGAAGAGTGGAGGAAAAGGATACTCTATCAAAAGAATTATCAGAGGAACCATCTGTAAAGATAATTACTTTATTATCTTGGGAAAGTGAACGGATTGTATTATTACCCTTCTGTAATAACACTTGGGTTAATTCTTCCTTTGAGCAGAGTCCTAATAAGTTCAAAAGAATTTTGACATTAGTAGGTAGCTTGATGGAAAGAAGAGGCTCTTGAAAAATGTTAAAAGAGAAATGATCAAGAAAGATCGCTTTTCTGATATCCCTGTCAAAATGAAGTGTGGATGATGTGTGAAGCCTTGCCAATCCCGTCCAAGCACTGAAAGATCTGTTAGAGATGTGATCCTCATTGTAGCTTGAAATCCTGTTGGTAAATTTAACCGTGGCAAATTTGCGTCTTCTTTCCAAGGAAATGAGTCCGCTTTCTAGCTCAGCTTTAAGGTTGTTTGTTGAGGACACAGCGCCGATTATAATTTTTGACGCTCTATATTGTATAGAATCGATTTTGGCTTTAACTGTTTCAGATGCAGATGTCCTGATTGGGGAGGAGTATTTAAGAATTGGGCCAGATGATGGTACAGAAGGTACTTTTTATTATAGATGATCTTGAACCCCAGTTTGTACCACATAACTTGCGGAGAATGCTCAGTTTTTGAGAGCCTTATTTGCAGTGTTCTCAATATGTTTTTTTAAAACAAAGTTCTGGGTCAAGAATGATTCCCAGATATTTGGGGTGGTTCACACGTTCGAGAATGGAGTTATTGAGGGTAATTACTGGATCGAAAATACCGCGATGTTTTCTGTCAGTTGAAAAAATGCAGTAATTAGATTTGCCGAAGTTTATAGTTAGTTTCAGATCTCTAGCCCAAGTTACAATACCCTTTAGAGTAAGATTAAGAGATTTTTCGGAGATTTCAAGGTCATGGCTCGAATTCTAGATGGCAAAATATCATCTGCATAGCACGCAATTTTAGTATCAGGTTGGGTCTAAGAGTTAATTGTATTCATATACAACAGAAAAAGCAGTGGACTAAAGACGGAGCCTTGCGATACTCCAGCTCACATTCTGTGGGTTTTAGAGAGTTCTCCGTTGACCCTGACAGCAAAATGCCTGCCTCTCAGAAAATCCTTAATTCAGACAAGCGCGTTGCCAATAATACCTACGTCATGGCTTATGTGTATCAGCTTTTGTCGCTAAACTAGGTCAAAAGCCGCAGATAAGTCAAGAAAAGCAGCAATCGTTTTCTTATGAGGTTTACCCAGAAAGCCATCAATTACTGACTGGCACAGGTAAAAGAGCTTATCAACCGTACTGTGGTCTGTGATGTGCTCCGTAGCTGTTTGATAGTGGTGAACAATTTCTTGTTCAGAAATCAAATAAGGTGGTAGGTACAATTTTAAATATCAACACTAAAGAATAATTCCTAACGTGATCCTTTATCTTCCGTAGTACTTTATTTTGTTATAAAAAGTTAAATTCATTCAATTTAAATCTCTATCATATTTAAAGAAAAAGACATTTCCATTTACTTGTTGATATTTTCTAATCAACTAATCTTTGCCTTTTAATGAAGATTTATATATTTTTATAATATTAACCTTATCTGTAGGCGGAGGATTATTTCATTAGCACAAGCTGCGGTCCAAAAGAATTTCAGGAACATTTTGTTTGATTTATTAGAAAACAAGGTGTTGTAGGCGGGGCTTCTTTTTCCTAAAAGACAGGGCGGTCTAAACTGGGGAGAAAGAGTCTTTTGACGGAATTCTTGTGCCAGCATTTTTTAACAATAATCTCTATCTTATTTAAACACAAAATATTAGTGTAAAGCACCATAAATGTGTCTAAATAAAAATAGTGGTACCGAAGACGCTCAATTTTTTTACTCCTGAGTCCAAAAAATTTCTCGAAAAGTTTGTTTTTTATTAAAAAAAAAAAATAGAGAGAGAGAGAGTGAGAAGGATGTAGGCAGAGCTTCTTTTGCAAGCAGACGCTGCAGTCCAAAAGACATTCCGAATTTATATATATATATATATATATTTAGAAGTTAAGGTAAATGAATACGTGCCCAATTCTTGCCAAATTATAATTAATCTCATACCACAGTTTAGAATCAGTAATCCTTGTCTTAGTCTGTCACGGATATCTATATCGAACGAATAATATATAAAGATTTCAATAAGGCGGTTACTGATAATTTTCATTAACTTGGGACATCTGATTATCTAAATATCAACAACTGTTCCACAATCAGCACGTTACTTGCTTGTCAAGATATAGTACGTTTTTTAAGAAAACGGTGTCCCGCCTTCAGATGATTTTCTATAACAGCACTCTAAAAGAAAATTTTTCATATTTTTGTTCAACAATTTATGTATTGCTGGCGCATGTATATGCCAGTGGTTTTACCGCATCGATTGCTGAGGATAAATTTTAATTGTTTGAATCACAAATATGTAAAATCATTTTGTTAATTACTGTAACGTTATAGAAATACTCTCAAAAAAGCAGTTTAGTGTTTAAAAAAAGATGATGTATTAATACATTGATTTCAGACTGCTTTCCAAATCATTGCAGCCACATTCATGTATTTTGAACATTGTACATTATTACAAGTATTAAAAGAATACATTTGTAAAACTTTATTCGCTTGTAATTTGGAAACAAATTTCAGCAGAATGATTTAGGGTTGAAAATATTTCTATTCCGATATAAATTTTTAGAAAATGTTACGGATTGGTGGTTTATGCGGCTAAAAACGTGGACGTTGCTGTGAGTCACCAGTTAATCACAAGATCCCAAAATAAACCTTAAATAATTCATGATAAGAGATAATTCTGTGAAGTCATTATATAGGAAATTGACCAAGCCTTAGCTAGATCAAGACCGTAGCCCATAGATATTCACAATATCACATCCATACCTGCCAAGTTTTTTAATTTATTCCGGAATGCTGTTAGCTCCGCCCTTTTTTCTCATCGGAATCTTTTTAAAGTAATATTTTTCATGTTTAATCATAGTTAAATAATGAAGAAAAATTTTCTACAAATATTACGGTGTGAAAAAAGGGCGGGGCTAGCATCATTCCGGAATAAATTAAAAAACTTGGCAGCTATGCACATCCAAGATTGGGTTTAATAACAAAATTTTTTCCGATCAAAATGAATACAATTTAATGCAGTTACGGAAATTCTGTGCAGAATGCTGATTGGTGAGAGAGGTAAACCTGATATTTTATTTATAGTAATTTATTTTCTAACCATTTATTTCTAGTTGTTGTATATTAATATATTTTTGGAATAAAGATTGATTTAATGAAAAAATCGATGTAGTCTGTTAGATAAAATTAATTTGATTTTTAATCCTTAAAATGGTCATGAGAATTAAACTTACTATCAATTTCCTTAAAGACACGCTTCACTCACCGTCGCCGGAAGTCGAAGCTAATGTTTTTCTATGGGAAATTTTCTTTACTTATAACTCATTCAGGGATGGAACACGGGCGCAGTATTCATACCACTATCAATGTAAGAAAATTTTCTACTTCTTAAATCAACGATATTATAGGTAGTAAAATTTCTTAAACAGATTCCGGTATGAATTCTGCGCCCGTGTTCCATCCCTGCTCATTGACTAATACATATTTTTAAATTCTGCTTTCACATTCAGAAAATCTGCAACTGTTAAACTGACGGACTTTTTTTAAAAACGGATTTCTTTAATTTTTAATATTTTAATTTGAAATTGAAAAATAAAAAATTTCACATACTGAAAATTCGTATTTTACAGCTTCAAAATAAAACATTAAAAATAAAAAAAAAATCCGTTTTTAAAACAGGTCTGCCAATTAAACAGTTGGAAATTTTCTGGATGTGAAAACAGAATTTTAAAATATGTATTAGTTAATTAGTTAAAAGTAAAGAAAAATTCCTTTAGAATAACATTGCTTGGGGCTTCCGGCGATGGTAAATGAAGAGGGCAGTTTAACTTCAGATGAGAAAGGCGTCGTAAGCTACTTTTCCACGCCTTCTGCTCTTAATCTAAACATTCATTTTTGTGGTAAATTTTCTTACCACTGTTTTAAAAAGCAGATTTTCTGTAAAAAGAAATCTAAACAGAATGCGGACACGTTGTTATTTTATTTTGGTCTTTCATGCATTTTAGTAAAGGGAAAACGGCAGGAGTAGTAAAATAGTTTACCAAGCTTTTTCCCATATAAAAATGGATTATTTTGATAGTAATTATATTTGCCACTGCCATTGAAGGGTTAAATAGTAATTTCTTATATATGTTTCCCCTTTGATTCATGCCAAAGAAAGAAAATAACTAAACTTTAAAAACATATGTGAAATGATATTAAAATAAGGAATTTTTATTAACAAATCTTGACTCAAAAAATATATACTTATAAAACCGAATTCTAACAAGAAAATATTTTGTACAATATCACTGTAATGTATTAAATATTTTAACTAAGAAAATATTAACACATTATTAAGAAATTAATCAATAACTTCTGCATTATTAGGCATTACAAGACAAAACTACATCGAACAAAACATTAAACAGAGGATACTATTCAAACAAATTGTCGCCTAATTCAACATCAAACGTAAATGTACGGTTATCATCAGCAAAAAAATAAATAAAATAAAATTTTCATAAACTTGTTCTTTTTCTTTCTTTCTTTTTTTTTTCTTCCTCAGATGGCAACGCCCATTTTTCATTTATTCAAATTTCTGAGATCATGGCGATTCGGAAAAAGGTATAGTTTATCTAATTTAAATTAATTCTTGATAGAGTTATAAACGAAAATGTATTAGACGTTCTCCTCAACTACTACTACTGATAATCATCATCATCATCAACTTCAGGGATTAGGCATAGTGCCTGTTCCGGGTTCATTGTTCAGTCCACCGCTTTCTCGGTCGTCCTCGATCTCTCTTGCACTTTGGGGAGTAGTCGAGGGCTGCTCTGGGGAACCGTGTTTCCGGCATACGCTGTACATGGTCTTTCCATTTAGTACGATATTCTTGTATCCTATCACATAAGTTGAAGATCTTTAACTCCTTCCTGATGTCTTCATTCCGAATCTTGTCGAAAATTGTGCAGCCTTTTATAGGTCTCAAATGTCGCATTTCTTTTGCTTGGATTCTCGATAGATCCCGGCTCCCCAAGGTCCATGTCTCTGAACCATAAAGTCAGACGGGTGTGGCCATGACCCTATAGAATTTAAGTTGTGTTCCTTTTCGTGTCTTCTTCCTGAGGGTTTTTCTCAAAGTTCCACAGATGTATTGGAATTTGTGGAATTTCTGCTGTACCTCGTTCTCGTATTCATAAGTGAGATCACAACCTAGATAGGTAAAGTGTGATACTTGTTCTATGACTTCATTTTCAATGACAATTTTTGTACGAATAGGTTCTTTCCCTTTGAAAGCCATAGATTTGGTTTTTTTTTATCGAGATTTTCATTCTATAGTCTTGACAAATTTTGTGTAGGCTATACGTTGATCTCTGTAGATCGTCTTCACATTCTTGAATGATAACCTGGTCATCCGCGAACAGTAGCGTGTTGATGAACATGTCTACTTTTAGCTTAATTCGTGGGGCGGCTGAAGTTTTCCATGTTCGGATGATGTCGTCTATGTAGAGATTAAACGGAGTTGGGGATAGACTACATCCCTGTCTGACTCCTTGGTTAGTGTCTACTTCGTTGGTTTTGTGTGTGCCGATGAGTATCTTTGTATGTGGATATAAGGACTGACAAGCCTGAATCAAGTGTCGGGGGAATCCCCTACATTCCATGATAGACCATACTTTTCTCTATTCACACGGTCGAACGCTTTTTCGAAGTCTATAAAAATAGTATGCGTTTTCAGGTTAAATTCTCTACGATTTTCAATTATCTGTTTTAAAGAGAATACATCGTCTATACAAGATCTTCCTCGTCTGAAGCCAGACTGTTCTTCTAAGAGCATTGATTCTGACAATTCCCTTACTCTGTTATTAATTAGTTTGCTATATAATTTATAGGAGGTATTTAGTAGGCTAATGCCCCAATACTTCCCGCAGGAATTCCGATCTCCTTTCTTAAAGATTGAGATAACTTTTGCAGTCTGCCATTCTGTGGGGATCACACATTCTCTCCAGCACATATTAAAAAGATGTAACAGTTTTTCATGTAGTAAATCGCTACCATATTTGAAAAGTTCTGAATTATTATTGTCTGGGCCTGTAGCTTTTCTGTTTTTAGATGTTTTCAATATGTTCTTCAATTCCACCATATCAATACAATCAATGTCTCTTTCAATTGTTCCCATCTCGGTGGTTAAGGGGGCGGTTGGGTTAAACCAAAGGTTCCTATAATGGTTGATCCATTCCTTCGCTTCAATAGTGTCAATATTTACTCGATCTCGTTCATCATTATTTAAATTTCTTATGAACTTGTTTGTAGGCTAGGGTGGTTCGAAAAAAACTTTTTTTTAAATTTCAGATCGCTATAGTGCACAAAAGTTGACATTGGTATAGACATGAAAAAAGCACTAATTATTATTTTTTAATAAATTTGTCTTCCGGTCGCGCAATGCCATCGAAGTTAGCAAAAAAATGTGAAAAATCTTAATTTTTCATAATTTTTTTAAGCACGCCAGATGGTTTTAATTGCGTTCCTATACTATGAATTAACTACTAAAAGTTTGTAAAATCAATATATATGCACTTTTTAAACATTTGTTTCATATCTTCCGGTCGCGCAACATAGTACAAAATGAGTAAAATTAGTAGTTTTTGCAAAATTTCAAAGTTTGACTGTTTAGTACATTTTAATCATACGACTTTTAGAGATGCTATAGTTTAATTCTATTACAATAGAATATTTAAAATCCAAGCATATAAGATAAACGTGGCTATAAGATAGGCGTGGAATACGTGACGAATGCCAGCGATGCGCGCAGCGCAGGCATTATCGTTTCCGCTATTTTCTTCAGTCTGCTGATGCCGCTAGCTCTAGTCAGTACTAGACTGTGTTGTACTTAAGTCCGTATTCTACTTTTGCGTTAAGTGTTTGTACTTGAATACGACACTTATTGATACAATGGATGCACCAATGAAAGTTGGCATAGGTACAATAACTAGAAAATATTTTGTGTGCCCTATTTTTGGTCACCCACGAGACTTGTTGCACAACAAGCTTCCTACTCATGAAAATGTCCTTCGCTACTGCTTTCAACAGAGATTCAACCTAGCTGTGACAATAAACAAGAAGAGTGTATCTTTTTCAAGAGTAGTCTCAACAGTAGCAAAGAAAAGTATCGGTTTATATGACAAAGCCTCGATCCCAACTGTTACGGAGTACAGAGTCATCTAGATAATTAGTTCTTACTACGAATTACACAGTAAACTCAAAAAGTCGTTTCATCGTGACAAAGATAAACCAGCATTCGAACTTAAATTTGACAATTTCAAGGCGAAAGTATGCTCTCTTTTTGATGTCGCGGCGTGTAAATGTGCAAGTACATAAACCTTAAATCCAAAGGTGGAATTTTTTTTCTTCTTTCACAAACGCAGTTCACACTTAGAGGACATACACATGTATCTGGAGATTTCTTACATGAACAGCCATTAGCAACAATTACACATTTACACGCCGCGATACGCTGAACGCAAAAGTAGACAGATTAATAAGGACTTAAGTACAACACAATGTAGTACTGATTCGAGGTAGCGGCATGAGGGACTAAAGGAAATAGCAGGCTGCGACTGGCTGCGCTGCGCGCGCATCGTTGGTATTCGTCACGTACGGCACGCATATCTTATAGCCACGTTTAATTTATATGCTTGGATTTTAAATATATTATTGTAATAGAATTAAACTATAGCATCTCTAAAAGTCATATGATTAAAATGTACTAAACAGTCAAACTTTGAAATTTTGTAAAAACTACTAATTTTACTCATTTTGTACTATGTTGCGTGACCGGAAGATATGAAACAAATGTATAATAAGTGCATATATATTGATTTCACATACTTTTAGTAGTTAAATCATGGGATAGGAACGCAATTAAAACCATCTGGCGTGCTTAAAAAAAATTATGAAAAATTAAGGTTTTTCACAATTTTTTGGTAAATTCGATGGCATTGCGCGACCGGAAGACAAATTAATAAAAAAATAATAATTAGTGCTTTTTTCATATCTATACCAATGGCAACTTTTGTGCACTATAGCGATCTGAAATTTAAAAAAAAGTTTTTTTCGAACCACCCTATTGTAGGCCATGGTTAGTCTGCCGTGTACATCGTGTTCAATATCACTGATAAATTTATCCCATGAGTTTTGATGAGCTTTGCGAATGATGTCCTTTGCGAGATTTCTTTTTGTTTTATACAGTTTCTCAGCTTCTCCTGTTTTTTTTCTGCAGAAAATTTAAATATGCTGCTTGTTTGTCTTTAACAGCCTTTGCGATATCTTCGTTCCAGATTCTCATGTCTCTTGTCTTACGGTGTTGTTTCCTTTTGCCTAAGACCTCCAGCACCGCTTTTTGGATTATGTTCTTTATATTTTTCCATTCTTCATTTACGTCGTCTCCAGGGATCGAATCCTCTAATACTACTACTAATAATATTAATAATAAATAAAGATTTCACAGGAAAAATATTAGGTTCATTTAGATTAGATAATAATTGGAAAAGATGTACAGGAAATGGAATACTGGCGCAGAACTCATACAACTGTTAATGAAATAAAATTATATATTTTTTAAATCAACGATATTTTAGGTACAGAAATTTCTCAAACAAATACCGGTATGAGTTCTACGTCAATGTTCTGTCCTTGGAAATATGGCAGTTAAAATATAAAATAAACAAAGGAAGTTCTAATTAAGAAATAATGTGTGCCTAGTAACCATAGCTGCCAATATTTTAATTTATTCTGGAGTACTTTTAACTTTGCCTTTATTTCTCACCACTTTATTTATAGAAAAATGTTCTTCAGCATATAACTTCGATAAAATAAGAAAAAAATTCTTTAAAAGAAAAAGTGGTGAGAAAAATGTTCTTCAGCATATAACTTCGATAAAATAAGAAAAAAATTCTTTAAAAGAAAAAGTGGTGAGAAATAAAGGCGGGGCTAAAAGTACTCCGGAATAAATTAAAATATTGGCAGGTATGCTAGTAACTATTTTAAATCATGTGTATATGAAGCTGTCGACGACATAAACGATAATGAGTGACAATAATTAAGAACAATAAAAATTAAAATATATCACTCTAAATCGAAAAATATAATGATGGTGGAAATAAGCCTGTCAACTTGAAAACTTATATTTTTTATGATGTATGTTCTATTTGTGTAAAAATTTTAAAGGTCATAATTGATAATTTTTTTAAATATGAATTTATTAATAATTTTTATAATTCAAAAAAATCTTTTTTTATTATGGAATATGTTTTGGTCACTTCTAACCAGAGTTCCCAACTTTTATAATTTATTCACGAGTATTTTTTGCCTCGCCTTTTTTTCATACCGGAAATTTTGAAAAATGATTTTATTCTTATTTAATCGTTGTCACATATTAATGAGAAATAATCTGCAAAATTTCCGAAGCGGAAAAGAAGGCGGGGCTAAACATGTTCGTGAATAAGTTACAAAAGTTGTGAACTCTGCTTCTAACGCACAAAGGGTTTTTACCCCCCCTTTGTGCGTTAGAAGCAGAGTTAAGATAAAATTGATTATAATAATTTTTCGGGAAGTATTAATTAATGTTTGCCCCATTAATTTAACATTAAAATGTCGAGTATTCCTAAATAAGAGACCGAAGTATTGTTTAAATTTTATAAATTTGGCGGTAATATTTGGCGAAATTTTCTGCTTTCAAAATTGAAAATTTTCTTGTGAACTCTGCTTCTAACGTACAAAGGGGTTTTTTCCCCCCTTTGTGCGTTAGAAGCAGAGTTAAGTGAATATTGATTATAATAATTTTTCGGGAAGTATTAATTAATGTTTGCCCCATTAATTTAACATTAAAATGACGAGTATTCCTAAATAAGAGACCGAAGTATTGTTTAAATTTCATAAATTTGGCGGTAATATTTGGCGAAATTTTCTTAGTAACCCGAGTAAAATGCAAAAATTACTGCTACTGTTAAATTAATTAATTTTAAATATTTATACACGTAAAATGGAAGGATGTATTGTAAAATACAACATTTAGATAATCAAACAGCAATAAAAATAAAAAATGAAGGAAAACATATCATGAAAAATGGCAGTTTTTCTAGTGACGCAAGCGCAAAACAAACGAACGCCACGACACTCAGCGGAAACGGAAAAACGAACGAAAACTGCGACACTTATATATACAGGAATTTTAAGATCAAAGAAACCGCTGAAACCCGCACTTAATATCTCAGGAAATATGGGAGGTTATGTTCTGATATTTTCAAAATAGACTTTCACCTTCTGTCTGATCCTACCCTGAAATCGCTACATTTCTGCGTGCAATATATTTCGAGATATGAATTGGCTCATTTAAGTTATAAATGGACGGACTATATGTGTAAGAATTTTTTCTCGAATATGGCTCGAGCGAATTTAATTTAATTTATATATGATATTAATCGCTTTTATCTGATGTGCCTGACATCTCCCTTTTCCCTAGGAAAACTCTTGTTTTTTTTATAACTCAGTTTAAAAATCGAACTATTTTTTACTCCGAAAATACCGTGATGCGGCAGTTTCGCGGACAAATTTCTTCTCTTCCATCTGAAATCTTGAATATCAAATAATCGTTTTGGCTCCATCTATCGGAAAGCGTAAAAAATAAACACCAAAAAAAAAAAAAAATTTTTTTTCTTTTTTTAATATATATATTAAATGAGTTATTTATTTAGGTACTTGTATTTTATATGACATTTGTTTATCAAAAATATTCTTTGTATTTACATTGTTTTCATGCTGATACGTTGTTAACTTTCAAAATTGGTTCTATTTTAAAAGGTGATTGCAACAACAAAAAATGTTTCCTTTATTTTCATAAAAATGACAAATAATATGATAATCATATGCAAATATTTGTAATTTTTTCAAAATTAGGTGATAAATCACTTAAACTATGGATTGAAAAAATTCTTAAAACAGAATTTGAAAATAATTAATTTGCTCATTAAGTTTCTAGTATATATAATATATAAATTACAAAATGTTAAGCTATAATAAAATTTTGAATAGATTAAGATTTTTTTAAAATTAAATTCATAACAAACTATACTACTTAAATATTTACCAGTATAAAATTTTCACTTTTTAAAGATTTTTCTATTATTATTTATTTTTCTCTTTTAAATCAAAGCTATACCTAAAAAATTATAATAAGAAATAAATATAAATAAGAAATTTTTGTCATTTTTAAAATGTACTATATTACGCCTTTGTAATGTTGCATGTGTCCATCTTTTTTATCACTTTTTATAAAATTTTAAAAGTTTATTTAGTTTGTTATTTTGTTCGAGTATGACCTATAAAACAACACTTTTAATACAGTGTTATAACTCATTACCATGCCACGCTCCTTTAATTTTACGTTTTGATCATTAACCCCTAAAAAGTAATGATATCAATACAAAAAACCCTTAACTGGTTAAAAGTTTGTGACGCAGCACTGTACTTTATGGCTATAAGAATAAGAATTAGAAATATGGGTCTTAAAAATAATGATATCAAATTTTCAGTGACGCTTTGATATTAATTAAATTATACATAGATTTTCTTATTTGAATTTGCTTTTTCCTTTGATTTATATTTACAGTGTAAACGTTATTTTCAACATAAAATAATATATAGCATTTACTCATAGATACCTTTCCATTCACATCTCTTATACTATGAAAGCATGTGTTTTAAAAGAAATTATATGAAATTCCAGTAACGCAGTGGTGTTACATTAAGTGATTTGTTTTTAAATTTCTCTGCAATTATTTTGTTTTGCATATTAAAGTATATGTGCACATTGAAATATTGCTTTTAATTTTCAAATACGCTGTCAAATATATCACTTTCATTAAGCTTATATTATGTACTGAAATATATTTATTTCAATGAATTATTCTATCTTTTGCGTCACGCCATCCAAAACTGTAAGTAAAATATATGGAAATGTTTACTTTGTGTCATTTCATCCAAATAAATTGAAAATGCATGCAAATAGATATCGTGATGCAAAGAAAAAAACTGTGAAATTTTTTTCTCTATATTTTCGTCGAAAATATAGAGAACAGAGCTGCCAACCTAATCCGGTAAACTGTTAACGCCTATTGAAAAACGCCCCTTTTTCTACACCACTTAATTTTTAGAATATTTGTTTTCTTCATTCATCGTAAATATATTTGAAGAGAATTACTCTAAAAATTAAGTGGTGTAGGAAAAGGGGCGGTACTAACAATTTGCCGGATTTGGTTGGCAGCTCTGAGAGAAAAGGAATGAAAACAAATAAATAAAAAAATAAATAAGAGAAAATTAAAAGAAAAAAATGAAACACAAATAAAAATAATTGCGCCATTGCTTTTTGCATCACAGAGAACGAGTGCAAGAGCGAAAGAGTATTAAGCCATTTATAAATGAATAAATAAAATATAGACTGAATCCGAAACCTATGAATTTTAAAACTTTATAATTTTTTAGTTTGTTTTAAAAAACAGTTAAATATGTATACAGTGGTCGAACTCTCCGCCTTTCTTTCAGGACACTCTCATGCATAAGAAATTTTAAAATTTATTGTTGCCACTATTTTTATAAAACAATCTCTACCCTGTATAATCATGGCACATTACTATAAATATACCACAGGTATTTTTGCATGAAAATAGTGATGGCAAAAAGGGCAGAAATTTCCTATGTCTGAGAGTGTTCTGAAAAAGGGGCGGAGAATACGACCCCTGTATATATATAGAGAGAGAGGGTGTCCCAAAATTATAGTGGCAAACTCTGACAGAAGACAGGGCACATCATATGGATTTAGGATGATATAGATTCAGATCATTGCAAAGGAACATATGTCTAAAATATCATTTTAACCCTTTAAAAAAGTGATGTTTTGGACAGTTTTTTTTAACAGATGTGTGCGTGGCTTTAAAATTTTGAATTTTTAACTAACCCATTTTTCGTGCAAATGAGTAGAGGAAAATTTCTTTATAGTAATAATACTGTTTGTAATCGATGTATCTAAAGCACTGTCGATTTTGTGAAATTACGGATCGTACAAGATCTTAAAGTTTATAAGGTAGGCGGAGCAATAAATAACGATTGGAAACAAACGACATATGAACAGTCGATAGTACTCATACATGACGTTAAGTGTTATACACTAGAATGTGTACGCTCTTTAAAGGATTAATAAGATGTTTCCAGTTACGTATTTCTGAATCCTTGAACTGTTATCCATATTCACTAAGCTTTAAGTGAATATGGATAACAACTAGGTTTGTGTCGCCCACATCTATTAAAAACACACCAAAACAACCGATGCTAAATGGGTTAAGATGACATTTGCGTTCCTGTCAAATTTTGAATCCTTATGATATACCTTATCTCATCTTAAAGTTTGTCGCCCTAATTTTGGACACTCTGTATATATATATATATATATATATATATATATAAAGAAAGAAAGAAAGAAGGAAAAGAAAGTTGAAAGTGGAATCGTTACATTTTAGTAATTAGTTGTGTGCAAATCAAATACCAGTTTCATTTTTTGCTTTTCTTGGTACTATATCATCATAATATTTACAGCATCATCATAAAAATTTAAAAATAATTAATAATGTAAATATTTAATATTCACATTTTCTTAAAAAAAAAAAAAAAAAAAAAAAAAAAAAAAGGAGTGGCGATAATCCGGAATTTCAAAATAATAAATGTTTATTCATAGCCTCCTGAACTAGATGCCTGTCGCGTGGCTGGGAAACGTAGCAACAGTTCAAGCGGTAGACAGCGCCACCTGGTGCAGATTTTGCGACTTTTTTATCCAACAGCCACCAAAAAATTTTAAAAGTCGGATTTGACATATTTAAAAAAAAAAAAAAAAAAAAAAAAAAAAAAAAACGAATAGAATCGAAGAAACATCGATTATATATATCATATAGGACTCTTAAAATTATTGGTGACTGTTCAATAAAGATTCTCGCAATCTGTACTAGGTGGCACTGTCTACCGCTTAAACTGTTGCTAAGTTTCCCAGCCACTCGACAGGCATCTAGTTTAGGAGGCTATGATTTAATGCGATATATATTTTATTTTTTTAATTTTCCTCCTGGTTATAATTTCTTCATGCATCCCAACATCCTAATTAATATTCCGTAGTGTTGTTAGTCCCGTCCATTTTTTCATACAAGTAACCTTTTCGAGTAATATTCTCTAAATGTAATTACAATAAGAAGAAAAAATAAGAAGAAAAATAAGAAAAAATACTCTAAAAATGTACTGGTATGAAAAAAGGCGGGGCTAATAACACTACGGTATATTAATTACTATGTCGGCATGCATGTTTCTTCTATGGGTTTCTATCATTAGCTTCTTTTGAAATCTTCATGGTATTAGATCATATATAATGGTCAAAATCTCTGTATTTTTTATCGCTATGCATATATAATTTTTGTAAATATCTCCAAAACGAAAAATTGCTGAAAGATTAAAAAGGGAGGTGCACAACTCGATGTTAAAATAAACACATATACGAATTTGCAACTTTTTACGTTCAACCGATTTTGAATTTAGCAAGACAAACACACACATACATGCACACACACATAGTACACACAGACGTCATGTAAATTCGTGTAACGTAGTATATATCACGAAAACGGGAGCTTGTATTAAGACCAAAGTTGCAGGTGTGCAAGTGGACATCATGACACTCTCAAATGTAAGTTTACAACGTTCTACGATCATTCGGTTTTGAGCTATGCGAGATAAAAAATTCATTTCGCAATTTGGAATTGCGATATTTCTTCATACTTTGAATAAGAAGTAAAAAAGCGATAATTTGTAATTTAAAATAAATAATGTTTTATGATATAGCTGATTTCTTTGATTCTGATATTTTTTGAAAATATTCTTCCTTTTGGGCGTAATGCCATCCGTAGGTGCCCTTCTAAAAGTCTTACCCGTATTTAAGCGCGTTTTGGAAAAAAGCATGGAAATCTACGAACGGCAAAGCCGACGAGCATGACTTTGGATCGAACAGGGCAGTTCAAGTCCACCAGTATAGAGATTGTTAAATGTTCAAATTTCAATTGTGCTGCTTTATATTATCATACTTTCCAACCATCTCATTACAAACCGTACGATTTTTAGTACCCGCCTTTTTTTTCACACCAATAATTTTTTAGAGTAATTTCAGTCTTATTTAATCGTAACTACATTTGGAGAGAATAACTCTAAAAATGTAGTGGTCTGAGAAAAGGGGCGTCTTTTAGGGGATGTTAACAATTGTACGGTTATTAATGAGATGGTTGGCAAGTATGTATTATATATCTGATTTCTTCATGTAGTAATTTCCTAAATAGTTTAATTTAAGAACAACATCATCACGATAGTCTAAAAAACAATAAAAAGTGTAAAGTTTTTAAATTCCACTTTTTCTTATGTTAAAAAAGGGACAATTTGAAAGTTTAATGTAATTAATTTTTCATAATATATCTGATTTCCTTATGTAATCATGTTATAGTTAATAAATTATTCATGAAATATATTATTTGATTAAAAAAAGACATTATCATTAAATTCTTTTTTTCCTTTAATATTTTTGAAATAATTAAATAGGCAAATTAATTAAAATTTACATTTTATTTATTTTTAAAGAAATGTAGACCTCCTAATTATGCTAGTTTATCCGTAATGGCATTAAGCCCCGCCTTTTTTTCACACCAGAATAGTTGTAGAGCAATAGTTTTCTTATTTAATCATGAGAACATATTGCTGAATATTACTCTACAGCTATGCTGGTGTGATAAAAAGGCGGGGCCTAATACCATTACGGACACATAGCTTCCAATATTTTATTTTATTCCGGAGTAATTTTAGCCCCGCCTCTATATCGTATAATATATTTTTTTTTAAGTAATGTTTTCTTATAATAACAGGAGACTTGGCGTTGGAATATTAAAACCTGAATAAACTACTACGTCAGAAACCCAAAAGAAAAATATTTGCGATCCATACAGCTGTTTCGGTAGCCTTAAGCGTACCGTCTTCAGTGCAAAAGTCTTCAGTACTATTCTTTCTCCACTGAAGACGGTACTCTTAAGGCTACAGAAACAGCTGTATGCATCGCAAATATATATATATATATTTTTTGCGTTTCTGACGTAGTAGTTTATTCGAGTTTTAATGTTTTCTTATTTTATCGAAGTTATGTATTGAAGAAAATTTTTCTATAAATAAAGTGGTGCGAAATAAAGGCAGGACTAAAAGTACCCAGAATAAATTAAAATATTGGCAGCTATGCGGATAAACTAGCAGAGTTAGCAGGTCTAGAAATGTGATAATTTGAAAGCTGAAACTATTTAATGTTTGTTTGATGATATATTTCATTTTTATATGAAATCATTTTAAATGTAATTCAATTTACAAAACAGCATGATTAAATTCCTAATCAATTATTATTATTACTTTTTTTTTCCTTTGACATTCTTACTATTATTATATGTTTATAACTGCCAACAATACGGATATTTAAATAAAATTTCCCACCAGTATTTTTAAAGGAATCTGTCATGTATGTTTTCCGTGAATAAGATAATTGAATTAAACCGGAAACCGGAAACATTCATAAAAACTATGTGGCGTGGTATCTCCCTTGCAAATAACGAAAACTTGACATGTATGTGTTTTCAAATATACTTTAGGAAAAAACAAAATATTTTTCTGCTTTTTTTCTTTCCCTTTTGTACTTTTAAGTTGTAAACATGTAAAAAGAGAAAAATAACGTAATATTTTTTTTTTTTTTTTTTTTTTTTTTTTTTTTTTACAAAATTAACACATTTGAAGTAGAAAATAGTACTTAAAAAATGTGTTTTTAAGATTTTTTAAAAATTCATTTCCGTAGAAATTTCCATTCCATTGCTATTATAGGACAATTGCGCCCTCGGACGACTGCTCGCTCAACAAGCAGCGACAACGAATTCTCATCTTATTGAACAGGCAGCAAGTAAAACAGCGGGCAGTGGTTTTATAAACTGTGATTGAGCTTTGTGTATTGCCACCGTAGGTCGTTAAAACTGTTTTTCATGGCGAATGAAAAAAAAATATGTACTTCATAATCATCGAAGATAATACACTCCTGTTCAAAATTTAGCAAGATATGCAGACGATCAGTTTTTTTTCAATTTAAAAACTTTTCTCTCGATGAAATGTTTTCAAACATTAGGCATTTAAAGAATTTGGTTTTCTCCATGTTTTCAGCGAAGGTTGGTTTCAGACAATATTTAGGGAGCCGATAACAAATTTAGCAAAATTAATAATGCTTGTGATCACCCTGTATCGTTAAGTGAACGGAATAATCTGTAACTTTAGAATATCTCAATATAGACCCAGTACAATTTGTGGATGAAATTGTGTGACAATAACATATTAAATGACGGAGATAAAAGCAATTATTTTAAAACACCAAAAAAAGAACATGTTTTTTATTTTTAATACAGAAAGTTTTTCACGAAATTTATTCCCACTTTCAGATAAGTGGGAAAAACACTTTTAAAACAATGTACTGCAATCGTAATGCAAATATCTTAAATATCTCATGAAATATGAGCATTTTTATGAAAAACGTTCTCACTGCGCATTTGCGAAAGATAAAAATATTTTTATTGCATGAGTGGAAAGCTAGATATATTGGGCAACTTTTGTCAAAAGTGCATTTGAATAGAGTAAAAATTAAGCAAATTATACGAAAACGAACGAGCTCGATTTTAAATATTTTCCAACAGTTGAAATTTATTCAGTTTTTCACATGCCGCGTAATTAATTTGATGATCTAGTTATTTCAAAAACTCTCCAAAAGTCCTATTTATTTATTTACTAGCCGCCTTCGGCGACCAGCTGGTTCGCGATCCCTGAAAAATCCGACTTTACGAAACTCCCGCTCAGTGGCGCCTGCGGCGCCCTTTTCCCGTTTCAGGTCTAATAACAGCTTATTGATATATCGTGAAAATAGCTTATTGAAATCGCAGGTAAATTCCCGCTCGGTAGCGCCTTCGGCGCCCTCTTCCTTTTCAATATCTGAAACAGCCTGTTCGCTCACCATGTTATGATCTTTCAAATTTCTGACTGTAGCTAAATCCCGCTCGGTGGCGCCTGAGGCGCCTTATTCCCGTTTTAGAACTTACAACACCTTCCTTGCTCATTAGAATTTGAAATATTGAACTTTTAAAATATTACAGCGCCATCTGGCGGTATAAATTTCTGTAATATATTGTTCAATTCCAAATCAACAAAGCTTTCAAATGATGTATTACTTATGAAATTATTTTAATTAGTAGCTGAGATACAAAAGAAAACCTAATCAGGACACCTTAAAACGTATAAATCAGGTGAAATCTCGAAGTCCACTTTCGATTTGATAATATATAAGTATTTCAAAATGTCTTTCGAATGAAGTATTAAAAATAATTTAATCATAATTAGAATTTGAAATACGCGTATTAGAATATTAGAATAAAATTTTATTTGCAATTAAATGTAAATTAAAATGTATTTTTTTTTTTTTTTTATTCTGCGAAATTTCTTTCAGTAATCCCCGAAACTTGCATAATTCCGGGCTATATAACGTTAAAATCCTTAGTACGGTATGTGAGCAGAAATTCGAATTCAAACTCTGCAAAATATTAAAGAATAAAGGTGTTCTGAGTATTCCGTTGTTTTCTCCAAAACTCCCGTTCCTTTTCTACATCTTTGCCCCTTCGCTCTCCCCCGTCCCTTTCCGCCGATAATAATAATTTTACACTCGAAAATATTCGCATTCGATTATAAAAGAAAACTTAATATTTTTCCAATAAATACGTCATTTTTTTATTTATTTATATATTTTCATGAAAATTAAACAGTAGCTTTATAATATGCTGTCTAGACCAAATATTAATTCAAATGTAACGTGAATGAAAATTTGAAAAAGGTTGAAAATTGCAATTTTTATCCCCACTATGAAGCACGTGATATCTTAATTGGTTACATTCATTTCCTATTTTATCGCAGACCGTTGTCTCCATGTGTTTTGTTTCCGATCGAGACAGCTTAGAAAATCGTCTGCTGATAGAAAGTTTCTTTTTCTCGGTCATTTTTCCATCGACATGGGTCGACATTTTAATTAATATCTCCGCAACTAATTAAAATTTTTAAATTCTGTTTTCACTATCAACTCGGGAAGGCTTCTGTGCACACGTATGTCAAATTTTATATTTCTGCGTTCAGTAGGGGCTGAACGTATAGATTCAGACAGACAGACAGACAGACAGACAGACAGACAGACATCTTCTTTTATTATTATAGATTATAGATTATAGATTTATTTTAAAAAAACCTTATCATCTCATAATATTTAAATAAAGTAGGGGAGCGTGGGACTAGTTGTAACAGGGGTAAGAAGAAACACGCAATTTACGAAATAGTTTGTAACATTTTTGATTAAATAATCCGATAGACATAACTCTTATGATGCGTTTTACTATGTAAGCACAATCAGTATTCCGCAAAAATGGTTAATGAGAGGTTCTGTACTCGTGCTTCATTTTAGCTAGTTAGTAATAATAATAATAATAATAATAAATAAATAAATAAATAAATAAAAAATAAAAATATTTCATAAATTTTGATTAAAGGTATGTTAATTTATATTAAAAAAAAAAAAAAAAAAATGTTTATAGATATTTATTTTGTCTATGTGTTAAATTATAAAATGCATGTTTAATCTTTTGTATAAATCGTTATACTTTTGTATAAATAAACAAAATATACAAAATCATTCGATGGGGCAAGTTGAAACAAAATATTCGGCAAGTTGTAAGCATTTTTTGCCCCGCCTTCTTTTCGCACCAGGAATTTTGTAGATTGTTTCTCTTTAATATGTGACAACGAGTAAATAAAAAGAAAATCATTTTTCAAAATTTGAGGCGAGGCTAAAAATGCTCGTGAATAAATTATAAAAATTGGGAACGCTGGTTGTAACATTCATGTAAACAGACATTCTATTTTAAATATTAACAAGCAAATTATCTATTCTATGCTTTATTCTATGAATTTGTTTTTTCTTGTTTTATAATGAGGAACTCTCAAAAGAAGTCTGAAATAGATTCAAAGGATGATATATGATTTGGCTACAGCTGAAAACTTTGTGAAAGGTACAAATATTAGACACCATGACCCGAAAAAAAAAAAAAAAAAGTTTATATATATATATATATATTTTTTTTTTTTTTTGAAGTGGTAATTAAAAAGTAACATAAGCATAAAGAGAAAGAAAAATGAAAGGAAAAGATTAAAGAAAAACTACACCACTTAAATTTTGAAGTAATTTTCTTCAAATATATTTACGATGAATTAAGAAGAAAAAAAATCTAAGAAATGACTGGTGTAGAAAAAGGGGGTGGTACTAACAATTTGTCGGATTAGGTTGGCAGCTCTGTGTGGAAGATCTAGATCACAAATTAATACTAGAAATTCACTAAAGTTTATATTTAATTTTAATTTGACATAAATTGGTACTTATCAACTTTTGGTGTTTATTGCCCAAAAATTAATGCTGCAGTACAGTGCTTTCTTCCGTTTAAGGGAAGGCAATATTTTAGCTTCTATAGCATATAAGTGTACCAAACTTAGTATGTGAAATAGCTATAATTAAATAACTTGCTGAGTTAATTTGAACGTTTATCAGCGACACGTGATGTTGCTACTACTCGTATTTCTACCTTTTTCTATATGACTATATATCAGCATCTATTGTTTAATGTTGCACCAAGCTCTGTATGTAAAAGAATTATTATAAGAAAGTTTGATTAAATTTTTATCCTGTTAACTGATAGGTGGTGCTGTTATATGGAATAATGCGGAAGAATGTTTGTGTTGGCCAAAACATATTAGTTTTATTTAATATAATATAGTTATAATGTCAACTTATTACTACATAAATTAATGGAAATAATTTATTTCCAATTTGTTTCTTATTAACAATCATCCTCTAGTACAAAAATGCTTTTCAATTACGTAAGCATTTTGTAAAAATGAAATAATGAAAAGAAGTATAGAGAAAGACCAAAGAAAGAGAAGAATAGATCTAGTTTATGAAAAGCTTTTACATGGAAAGCTGTAATACATGATTTTATTGATCATTTCTCATTTCATTAATGAGCAAGAATATTAGTTTCATTCCAATTTTCCTTTTGGAAATCCTTTGATTAAGGAAGATGAGTATCGTTTTTTTTTTTTCTTTTCATACAACTGTGATTGGTTCTCTTGAGTATTTTTTTTTTATTATTATTAAAACGGCATATTAAAACTTATATTAAAACAGTAAGAGAAATTATATGCATTACATTTGTTATCTAAGACATTTTCAATATTTAATAGTGAATCACTTTCTTAAAATGAAAATATTTTAAAATATCTATTTAGTACTTGCGAAGAATTTTAAATGTATTATTATTTAGCCTCTTACAGGCCAATGATGCCGATCGTGATCATCAAATTAAAAATTTATATAAAAAGGGAAAATCTAAATTTCAATACTCACTTGAAAAAATTAGCACGTGTGATTTAAAGTTGACTATATGTACAGTTGGTAACAAAAGTCTCCGAACACTAGTAAAAATTCCTATATAAAAAAAGTACACTTAATACAGATTTGTTAAATAAATCCTTGTCGAATCCTGTTCTTAGTCAGTCTAAAAACAGGATTATAGTTACACGCTTTGAGGTCCTTTGAATCCAAAAATCATGTTTATAGCGGTTGGTTTCTCTCTCTCAGTGTGTGTGTTTGTGTGTTATCAGCATATCTCAATAACAAATAATAGCAGAAAGTTCAAACTTAGTATTTAAAAAGTGTATCGTATAGGGCTGCTACACGAAACTTTTGGTTCAGATGAAGCTAATTGTTCGTGTACAAGGACACCCAAGAGAATTCAAATACATTACGTCTACGGGAGAAATTGCAGATAAATAGGGTTTAAATATCTATCGACTGCGCTAAACCAAATAAAACGAATATATATTTTTAATATGCTTAAAAACATGTTTCATGTAGAATATGGTATGAAATTCATTCACTGTTCGTTTACAGGGCTACATAAAAGACCTAGATTATAGTGCGACAGTACTTGAAAACTGATGGAAGTGTATTTCAGTTTTTGCCGTGTGTTATTAATATAGGATTATATTTATTTGCCCCATGTGGTGCGTACGTAACCTTCAGAGAATATACAGGACCGCCAATGTTTAAACCATAACATTCTTTTTTATTGTTAATGGAAGTGCTTTACTATAATACATTACCATGCACTGAAAAGCTGCTCAGAAATTGAAATTAATGCCTCATAGGCATATGGTATATATATATTAAGCTAAATATTTATCGCTTGGTTTTTCGTATACTTACAAGTTTTGAGGTTTCCTAAATACTGAAGTCTAATTTTTAACGTTTAATCAATGTTTGTGTCTCTTAGAGTAAATTGAAATCAAATAATGTCGGGTGATTGAAATGTTGTATTTTTAAGTTAATACGTTTGTTAATTGGACAGTTTGATCAAAATTGATAAGTTTCAATGAATGTTGAGTGTGAAAGTTGTCTGAATAATTTTAAATGAGCTTTTGAATTCAATAACAGATTTGAATTCTATATAAATGCAGGTACAATATTGAATCAGTGGGTTGAGCGGGTGGTAGCCATCTATATAAAATTATGTGCCAAATAAAGCTGTTCCGAAGCCTAATTGGAATTATTTTAACATTGGTTTATATAACAGTACTCGTTATCTAACCCCTTAAAATCCTGTCTGTATTTATAGTATTAAATTTCAGGGTAAGAGAAATTCGTGTGAGAGACACACCAGATTATTTTTCTGTAACAAAAGATTTTCTGTCATCCTGTGTTAGTTCTGAGTTAATTTTCTATTGTTATTTATCATTTTTAGCTTTACAAAACGTGATACAAGAGGTTGTTTATCAATAATTTATTCAGATTTCACTAGGAAAAAAAAAAAAAAAAAAAAAAAAAAAAAAACATTTCCCTCAGATCCTATGAGAGGAAGAAAATAGCTGTGACAATTGCTCCAAGCAGGAGAGCTGGCGTCTTCCAAAGCAAAAAGATGGCGGCTGATGTAGTTCAGTCTGTATTATTATTTTAGGGGTGGGATTCTAGTGGTATTTTATATTTAATTATGTTAATCTGTTAAATCATGAAAAATTTAAGCCTAATGCTTCTTACGAATAAAATAATGAAATATTTATGAAGAATATATATATATATATAATTTTTCCTTTATAACCTTAGAGGGGGAAAAATATATAAGATATTTATTTCTTGGCTTCTAACATTGTTCTGAAATTTTAGTGGCTGTTGATTTTAAATGAGCAAAATTACTCTGCCTCGCAAAGTGTTGAATGAAGCTTGATCAGAGTTGCCAACTTAGCACTTTTTGGTTGCCGGAAAAAATAAAAACAAAAATATTTTTGTTATTGTTGTTGTTTAATCAGTGAACTGTACCAGTTTTAACTGTTTAAATTAAAACAAATATTTTATTAAAAATTTCCAGTAACCAAAAAGCACTAACTTGGCATCTATGAGCATGATATTTAACATTCAGACACACACACAAAAAAAAAAAAAAAAAAAAAAAAAAAAAAAAATTGTCTGTGATAACTCTGAATAAAACATTTATTTTTAGAGGCTATTCCTTTATAATTTAAATTAAATCTAAAGAAAAAAAATCGCTTTTTATAAATGTATCATTATTCATTTAATTTCACAAAACATTTTATAACACCATAAAAGCGAAATATTTAAGAATAGCCAATGTAAAACTTTATCACAATGTGACATTTCTGTCTCATTTTATTAAGGGCTGAATAAATTAAATTATAATTACGTTGAGTTCAAAATAAAAATAAAAAATATAAATAAGTAAATAAAATAAAATAAATAAATAAATAAATAAAAGGGAAAGTTAAAGATATCGCCGCCCATCCGGAAATATGCAGTTTAACTTCATAGATAAAAAAAAAAAATAAATAAATAAATAAATAAATAAAAATAAAAATAAAATAAAATAAAAGTAAATTGATTATAATAATAATAATATTAATAATATTATTTATTTAGATGATGAACTCAATTAAAAAAAAAAAAAAAAAAAAACTAAATAACTAAATTGTCCGTTAATGAGGTATCATGTAATCAGACAGTCGAAAGAGTGAGTTTCCAGACATTAGGAGTTACACTTTGCAGGCCCCACGTCGCGTCGGAAAAAAAAAAAAAAAGAAGAACCGATTTCGTCTCCCTCGGAGTTCATTGACCGACCGCACATTGAGATGAGGTCTACGGCGTAGCGTGCTTTGCATCATTGTTACGTAAAGGGAGATCGCCACCCACGCTCCATTCTTGAAATTCTTTCCGAGGCGCGTTCCCTGGTCCCGTGGTGCATTGACCCGCCGGGAGAGTTAACGGTTGATAGCGTGATGTCATAACAATTGCGTAAGGGACGCCACAAGCCGCGGGGAAGAATTCAAATGCGATTGGTGCATTTGTTAAGTGAAATCTTGAGGAGGGATTTTTGAAGAGAGAGAGCGATCAGTATCGCATCGGCTCGGGTCATAAGCAGACGTTCTTTTCGACACGTCCCCTTCTTACTACAGGCGGCAGTCGTCGCTGGCCGGTTTCTTGGGCCGACTTTCCCTTAATATTTTAGCATTTAAAGGATGATTTCCCCTTCCCTTTTTGAGTATTTAAAAGAGTGAAACAACAGCATCTTTTCGATTTTTGGCATTGCTGACCCTGAAGTCCGAATAAAGAGAAGAAATTATTTTTACCAAGGACCAGTCTTTTTTCATTGCTTCTTTTCGTGCCAACTCCTTCTCCAAGTATACAGGTAGGATCAATCCTTTTTTTTTTTTAACAGAAAGTCTATACTAAACAAACTATTTATTGAAGCAAAACAATGACTCATATTGAACTTATAAAATAAGATAGTAAATATCTAAGAAATGGTATTTTAATATACATGTATATATAAATAATTAATAGTATCCTGACTTGTGAATCCAGAGGACAATAAAACTTAAGAACCAAATTAATATTCAAATTAATTTTTATTACTTAGAGTAACGATCACGCCATATTTAATATAACTATTTTCTTTTATAATATATATATATAATAAAGATATATGTATTATTTAAAGAAGAAAAAAAAAAATTATTATATATTTTTTAAACTGATAGATATAAGGAAAATAAAATAATAACAATTTCTTCAAACTCACAATAAGATAAATTGTGCCAGTCACCAGGCCTCCTTCACAAGTCAAAAAAAAAAAAAAAAAAAAATAATAATAATAATAATAATAATAATAATAATAAATATATATATTATAAGGATTGTACTAATGTTATATTTAAAAAGAAAAGAAATACTCTTAATATTTTGATATTAAACAAATTATATGTTATAGTACTGCAATTAATTTCTACTGGTGAATAATAAATAAATCTGAACGTTATAAAAAAATATATATATTGATGATTCTAATATAAATATGTAAATGAAAGAAGAAAAAGTAAATTTATATTTCCAAATATCAAACATCAAATTTATATAGTTGGATCCAAACAATATTGTTATTGAAAGAAATAGTCATATTTGTGAATATAATGGCAAAAAGAAATAGGAATCGGAATAATACACCAACAGATATGCCTCAATTATCTCCTATAGACAACACCTTACAGAACACATTCTCTGCTCACAAATTTTCACATATCAACATACAACCATTTAATGGAAACCCAGATGAACTTCAGTTTTTTATTAATTCAATCAAAAATCTAGCTGAACTGGAAATATGGGATGATAAATTCACTTTGGAAAAGGCCCGATCATTATTGACCGGTCCTGCTAGAACATATATCTTACAATCCGAACAAATAAACCCACTGAAAACAAGTGAGGAACTTTTTACTAAATTAAAAGATTTCTTTCAACCCGAATCCAACATTAATTCCATACTTAAATTTGAAAACATGGTCATCTTACCTCAAGAAAATTTTAGAAACTTAAAACACAGAATTGAAATTTGTTTTAACAAAGCCTATCCAGAAATTAAAGATCCAACCGCAATCAATAAAATAAAGTTCACTAAACTTATCAAGATTCTACCAGCAGACATACGTCAGCACATTCTACAAACGAATACTAACGGAGATTTTGATGAAGCAATAAAAATTGCAACCATCACACAGGATTGTCAAATTGACAATCAGATACTTACACAAACTGTACAAAACGCTACAGAAGAAACCGTTCATGCACTATCTACACAGATATCAACCTTAAATAAAAGAATAGACGACATCACAACTCAAGATAAAAATCAAAAAACACGCGAGAATTATAACCAGAGACATTTCAATAGATATAAGGGTCGCGGAAAACAATTCCAAAACAACAAAAATTCCCAATGGAGAAATTTCAGAATGCAATCATATAGACAAAATGAGTCTGGTAACTTCAAGAGGTATCGATTTAAAAAACAACAGAACAATGGAAGAACTTACAATAACAACATATCTCGTGATTTGATGAATGTACCTAATATACCTCCTCAGCAAATACAATTCCCCAGTAATAATAATATTACTAATATTACTTGTCAACTTTGTTATAACTATGGACATTCAGCCAGAAGCTGCCCTAATGCAAAAGTGATTTTTGAGACATACAATAATCCTAACAACAATGCAGCAATTACATACCCCCCAACTAATTTCAGAGACCCTAAGTACTGGCGATAGAGTCTCTTATGCTTTACATCCAGCCAGTGAAACACAAGTAGAAGATAAACTCATCCAAACAAAAGAAATGACTCATAAACACATTATCGCGAGTGTCAACTCTCATAATCCATCTATACCAATATTAAATATAACATTTTCGAGTGTTGATATTCCTATGCTTATCGACACCGGAAGTTCTGTCTCCCTCATATCAAAGAAATTTTTTGATCAATATAAACAAGATTTAAAATATAAAATTTTAGCAAGAACAGTCAAAATTTCAACTATTAACTCGGATGTGAAATTTAATGGTTGTGTAGAGATTTCTTTCAAAATATGCTCATCACATTTCAGACACCCTATGTACATATTTGATTTTGATGACAATTCTCATTTTCATGGATTATTGGGATTTGATTTCATAAAAAAATTTAATTTACTCATATGTCCGGAATCACAAATTTGCAAATTTAAAGATTTAATATTTCCATTTTACAACCCAAGCCCAACTATCTCAACTACTGCTCAAAATGAAAATTTAAACAAAAATTCTACTAGCAACTGTAATTCATCCCAAAACATCGATTTTGTTCAATTACTTCACGTAGCTCCATTTGTGCCGAAACAATCAAATAATACTAAACTTATAAACAATGATATTATTGTATCAATTGCTCAAAAAGCTATTATTGAACCACATGAAACATCATATATTAAAGTGACAGCTACAAACAAAAATGAAGACATTTATAATAAAGAATTGTTATTTTGTCCTCATCAATCTAACATGAACATTAATATTGAACAGGCTGTTGTTTCATTCTCAACTCACCCCGAGCCGATGGCGATACTCAAACACCCTATTTTTTTCTATTTGCCTATTTCAAATATTAGTGAAAATACAATACACCTAAATAAACATTCTAAGATTGGATCATTACATCCCATAGAAGATATAAAAAATACAAATCAAGAGGAAGTTAACACAAACATTCCTCCACCGTATGAACACAACATAATTAATTATATCAAAACCACGCCAGAAATTATTAATAAAAGGCATCAGGAATTTCAAAATGTGAAAATTCAACTAAATCACTTGAATGATCAAGAACAGTCTAAGCTATTGAAAATTCTCTCCAACAATTTTGCTGCATTTTCTACTTCTATGGACACTTTAGGACATAGCGATCGAGTACACCCACAAATAAAATCCACATCAGATTACCCCATAAAAGCACTCCCATTCCCGATCCCACAAGCTCTCCAGAAGGAAGCAAAAGAACAGATTGATTGTATGGTAGAAGCAGGTATTATAGAAAAAAATATTGCATCTTGGTCCTGCCCAATTCTCCTAGTGAAAAAAAAAGGAGATAATGAACATAAACAATCATACCGTTTAGCTTTAGATTTAAGACTCATTAATTCTATAATAGAACACAGCAGTTACCCACTTCCACGAATAAATAACATTATTACCACCATGGCAAAATATAAATATTTCACCCTACTTGACATGCCGTCAGCATATCACCAGTTACAATTACCGGAAGAGTATCAGGAAAGGTTATCGTTCACAAGTCCTTGGGGGACTTACAAATTTAAAAGAATGCCATTCGGCTTAAAAAATGCAGCAAGTTACTTCCAAGCACTTGCTGACAATATTATAGACGAAATAAATATGCCGGGAATTGAAGCATATCAGGACGATTTTGTCATATGCAGCAATTCATTCGAAGAAACACTCACGAAATTAAATAAATTCCTGCAAGTTTTCATCAAATATAATTTAACACTAAACGTAAGAAAATGTCACTTCCATCAGACATCCATAAACTTTTTAGGATTTCATCTTACTGATAACAAAATATTTCCACTTACAGCTAACATAAAGAAAATAAATGCATTTCCCACACCCACAACAAAACGCCAAGTGAAAAAGTTTTTAGGATTAACTGGCTTTTATCGCCCATTAATTCATAAGTTTGCAGAACTTACAGAACCGTTAGTTGCTCTTACCTCCATTAAAACACCATTCAAATGGACTGAAAAGGAAAACAATGCTTTTCAAAAATTACAACAGGTATTTTTCAACCAACCATTCATATTACAACCTGATTTTAATAAAGAATTCTATATTAATACAGACGCGTCAAGTTTTGCCATCAGTGCTGTATTAATGCAGAAAAATAATGGTCAACTTCTTCCTATTTCGTATTATTCTAAAACTCTCAAAAATGCAGAAAAAAAGTACCCAGCCATTAAGCTAGAACTTATGGCTATCGTCTATGGTATTAAAGCTTTTAAGCATATTTTATATGGAAGACACTTCATAATTCTTTCAGACAGCAAGCCTTTACAACACTATAAACGAATTGAATCCCCAACAAATATCATAACAAATTGGTTACTCGCTTTAAGTGAGTACAGTTTTACATTCGAGCATATCCCAGGAAAGAAAAATGTCCTAGCAGATTACTTATCGCGAACACCACTAGATTCTCATACCACTGACCTCAACTCAGATCCATCGTTACTAAATAGTAATGAGATTCTACCCATAACTAACGAACATATAAACGTTATTCATCAACAACAAAAACAATCACCACCTACAGACCCTCTACTGGAAATTTCATATGAATCACTCAAGTTTTTTCAAGAAAAGGATCCTGTAATCAGGAGAATTATTAATAATCTCAATTCTAACATTTCAAATTATAAAAACTATTTATTTTGTCCTGATTTAAAGCTACTGTTGTATGCAACTGACATCCATACACCCAAACAAACAAGCACAAGTTTTAGAATTGTAGTACCCTCTGCACTCCAAGAAAAATGTATAAGAATACATCATATTAGTCATTATGGTATTGATAAGACATTCAAGTCATTATCCAAGAAATATTACTGGAAAGGCATGTACACAGATGTAGTAAAATTTATTAATTCCTGTGACGTATGCATACGATCAAAAAATCAACGAATCCCAACTGCACCGTATCAAAACTCTTATATACCTTCCAGACCTGGAGAATATATATCTCTTGATTTTGTAGGCCCATTCAACAATGGTTTTCATATTCTCACATGTATCGACCATTTTTCCCGACACCAGCAGTTATATCCTATGAAACATATTACTGCCATGAAAGCAATAAAAGCATTATTTGATTATTTTACATTACATGGTAGACCTCACATGATATTAACAGATAATGGCTCACAGTTTAAAGCCAACATCTTTGAAGAATTCAATCAAATGCTAGGCGTCAAATTAAGATATACCACGGTTCAGAATCCGCAAGCAAACGCCCTCTCCGAGCGAATTAATACATCCATAAAGGCTACTATCAGAGCTCTAATTCAGGATGGGTATAACTTTCATCAAGCAGTAAAAATACATCAGTCGATCTATAACAATACCTTCCATAACACTATAAAGACTTCACCAAACAAAGTCCATTTTGGCCGAGCTCTAGCAGGTCTATTTGATACCTTTCAATCACACGATTTGCATGATAGATTGGATATAAATAGCGATTATTATCAATTATCGGAAAATCTCAATAAATTATATCAGGAAATACTACAAAATCTGAAAAATTATCAATACATACAAAACAGGAACCAGAAGAAGTCCAAACTACGAACATTTCATATCAATGACATTGTTTATTTATTGGACAAAAACAAATTTAAAGACAAGTTCTCCGGACCATTTCGAATTTTGAAAAAGGTAAACAATGTTATCTACAAAATACAATTTCTAGAAGATAAATTCGCACCAGTTAAGCAAGTTCATGTCAACCGTTTAAGAGGAGCACCTCCGAGGACAAAACACAACTGGTATCCATCCAAAAATAAGTTTAATAAAAATACAGAAATAAATCAACTAATATTACCTCAGGTTCCAGAGATTAGTGTTCCATCACAATCCTCAAATAGTAATGATCATCCAGTACTGGTGCCTGGTCAAAGACAGCATAACTTACCTTCAGATTTTCAGTGCCCTTATAATTTAAGATATAGATGCAAGAAGGATTGAAGGGTCATATAGAGAAACAACCCATGCTAAGTGTACACGAATCAACATCATTATTTGGGTCGTTTCTCAGTGTTACGTTTCTCTGCTGGCAGATGAAATAATTTCCCGCACTCTGTGTGACCTTTTGATCATGCTTCAAAATTCTTACAATAATTATCTTGTGTATATTTTTATTTTTCAGGACACTGATGAACTGAAATGTATGGACACAAAAGAACAATAATAGCAAGAAACTTGTAAAAGAAAATAATTTTATTTGTTAAATCCTATCACACGACCACTGAAATGCATAAAATATATATATATATATATATATATATATATAATTTGATTTCTCTTTCAGATAGTTCATCATGTTGTAATCTACAAAAAATAATAATACTTACCAAATTATTTTCTTCTCATCCTAACTACAATTTGTTACTCAATTGTGATTCAGTTCATATATTATTCATTAATGATTACATAAATAATGATGTTTTTTTTATATACATAAATTGGTTGAACCAATGATATTCCCGAATTACTTATGGTTCATGTTTTATTAGTATTATTTACATTTATAATTTTTTTCTCTCCTCATTTCCTTCTTTTATTTTTTTATGAAGTTGCAACTTCCCTCTTTTTCTCAGCCCCCCCCCCACTATTTTTTTTGTTCTCCCCCCCCCCTTTTTATATACAAATTTTTCCTATTTTATTTGTTGTGTTGTTGATACCAAAAATCAAAAAGTTGTTTTATACCTTATGTCAATTTTTTAATGTGTACAAATCAATCTGAATCATTTTATTATACTATAACAAATGACATTGTATATAATACAACATACTCAAATTTGTTGAATTTTTAAGTGTTTTTGTACTAGCATCAGCCATATGTACTTGCTTTCTATATTTAGGTTAGTGTAATCATATTTTTTTGTATTAGCATTACAAACCTAGGATATAACTCTGAACATTCTGTAACCAAATGGCTTATTAAATTGTTTTCTCATTATATACATTATTCTCATTATATACATACTTTATATACATTATCAATGTTCATATATATATTTACACTTATGTTTATGTTAATAAATAACCAAAGATTGTTAGGTCAAAGAAATACTTTAAAACAATGTTTTTTTTTCATATTTTTCTCATTTGTATATTATATAATCCACACATACTCATAAGTTTTTATTAAATTGTTTACAAGTATGCATATTCCTATTTTTCAATGTTATGCAATTATTCAATTGTTATGATTTACATACTTATTTATATTGCACGATTTTTTTGTGGTTTTATATTTTACTATTTCAGATTAGATTGTAGATAACGTACAAATGTTTCAATGTTTTCTCATTGTTGTATTACCAATATATATATATATTACTTCTGTACGTTGACTACACACCAATATTCATGCAATTGTGTTTATTAGTTTTCGTTATAATTCTTCTCTGTTTACAGTTTGATGTTATCAACATGTTAGTAGGTGGTACATTATTATTTTGTATTCTCTGTCAAAAATTGTTATACTATCAATAACAATTACAAACTGTAAAGAAAATGATAGTTAAACAAACAGTATGTACTTAGTATAAACTATTTTGAACAAATGAAAATGTATTCTTAAAACATATATAACTGTACCTGATAAATTCATAATGTATATTCAAATTTTGTTACAAGGGTTTATACAATGAAATACAGCATATTTGTACAATGTTGTTAGAAGCTAAACATGTTGAATCTATACAGACTTGATTGTAAGTCTGTCCTGTAAACCCCTTGTAAGTGCCAAAATCGAATTTACTTAAAATTTGCAAAATTTTTTCGCTATGTGAAGGGGAGTATGTCACAATGTGACATTTCTGTCTCATTTTATTAAGGGCTGAATAAATTAAATTATAATTACGTTGCGTTCAAAATAAAAATAAAAAAAATAAATAAGTAAATAAAATAAAATAAATAGATAAATAAATAAAAGGGAAAGTTAAAGATATCGCCGCCCATCCGGAAATATGCAGTTTAACTTCATAGACAAAAAAAAAAAAAAAAAAAAAAAAGTAAATTGATTATAATAATAATAATATTAATAAGATTATTTATTTAGATGATGAACTCAATTTAAAAAAAAAAAAAAAACTAAATAACTAAATTGTCCGTTAATGAGGTATCATGTAATCAGACAGTCGAAAGAGTGAGTTTCCAGACATTAGGAGTTACACTTTGCAGGCCCCACGTCGCGTCGAAAAAAAAAAGAAGAACCGATTTCGTCTCCCTCGGAGTTCATTGACCGACCGCACATTGAGATGAGGTCTACGGCGTAGCGTGCTTTGCATCATTGTTACGTAAAGGGAGATCGCCACCCACGCTCCATTCTTGAAATTCTTTCCGAGGCGCGTTCCCTGGTCCCGTGGTGCAGGGGCCCCTGGCCCGCGCTGCCACTCAGGTAGCGGGGCTAGTTGCGGCAGTCGGCCTCACCGCCAAGTGGTGGCCCTGGATAGCCGGCATAGCCGGTGAACTAACGAGGTCGGCGTGGCCGAGAAGCATGTCGGATGGACTGATGTTCCCCCGCGTCCACTGTGCTCTATGCCTTTGTGGCCTGGGGGTTTTCGACCATCCGTCGCTCGTAAAGTAATAGGTGATGTGTTATGTTGCGGGTGCCTTGGTGGCACGAGGCGCCAGGGTTACTCTACTTGTAATCTGTCACCTACTCTTCACCGCCAGGCCTTGTTCCTCTAATAGGCTCAAGTGGATTTTCCTGGCACCCGGCCTAGCACACCCGCCGGAGAGCAGCTAGTTGCTCAATGCGAGATTTGTGGGTCCTCCCTTCCCGCGGACTTTTCCCGGGCCCGTGCCCCTGTCCGTGGGCTCGCTGGATAGCCAGATAGTCGTCCGTCACCCGGGTGGGCTTTGCTCATGACCCTAAACCGTAAGGTAGGTCGCCCGGGTTGGCCGTGTTCTGTCCCGTGGTGCATTGACCCACCGGGAGAGTTAACGGTTGATAGCGTGATGTCATAACAATTGCGTAAGGGACGCCACAAGCCGCGGGGAAGAATTCAAATGCGATTGGTGCATTTGTTAAGTGAAATCTTGAGGAGGGATTTTTGAAGAGAGAGAGCGATCAGTATCGCATCGGCTCGGGTCATAAGCAGACGTTCTTTTCGACACGTCCCTTTCTTACTACAGGCGGCAGTCGTCGCTGGCCGGTTTCTTAGGCCGACTTTCCCTTAATATTTTAGCATTTAAAGGATGATTTCCATCTTTTCGATTTTTGGCATTGCTGACCCTGAAGTCCGAATTAAGAGAAGAAATTATTTTTACCAAGGACCAGTCTTTTTTCATTGCTTCTTTTCGTGCCAACTCCTTCTCCAAGTATACAGGTAGGATCAATCCTTTTTTTTTAACAGAAAGTCTATACTAAACAAACTATTTATTGAAGCAAAACAATGACTCATATTGAACTTATAAAATAAGATAGTAAATATCTAAGAAATGGTATTTTAATATACATGTATATATAAATAATTAATAGTATCCTGACTTGTGAATCCAGAGTACAATAAGACTTAAGAACCAAATTAATATTCAAATTAATTTTTATTTCTTAGAGTAACGATCACGCCATATTTAATATAACTATTTTCTTTTATAATATATATATATAATAAAGATATATGTATTATTTAAAGAAGAAAAAAAAATATTATATATTTTTTAAACTGATAGATATAACGAAAATAAAATAATAACAATTTCCTCAACCTCACAATAAGATAAACTTATTACTGAATTTTCAATATCAAATTTCGAAACATTAAGCGTAATTCCCGGGACACGGAATAATAAGATTTTATTCGAAAAGAAAATGTTCATATTAAATTTGATTAATGAGGCGTGTGATGTGTGATTCGACATTTATAAAAGCTCCTGTACTTTTACTTACAGCTATCTATCTATCTATCTATCTATCTATCTATATATATATATATATATATATATATATATATATATAAGGAAAACAAAAGAAAAAGAAAAAAGTCCTGAAATATTATTTTGATTTTAAGAATACTTTCAATTGTTATGATAATGCATTTCATTTTTATATGCAAATTACTAAATATGAAATAATATTGTTGAATGCTGAATAACATAATTTAGTAAAAATAGATTCTGCTACCTATAAAAACCGAAAAATCAGTTTCATTTGACATAACATAATTTATTAAAGAACAGAAAGAACTGTATCTTGTATTACGTTATACAATAAGAATAGACAATTATAACTACATTTATTAATGAAAAATTCAAACGTCATACGAGACTTTTTGTAAATCTTTTTAACTGATGTGTTTTACCTTTCACAGTGAAATTTAGAAATGTGTATGATTTTATTCATTGTTCCATTTTAATATTTAAAAGAATAGAATTTTTCTCTTTTATTACAGGGAATGTTGGAAAAAAATGTTCTTGTTACATCTTTTATTATAAAAGTTAATAGGAGTAATATTCTTAAAGACTTTTTTTATGCACTCATGTATCATGAGCAGAGTTCCCAACTTTTATAATTTATTCACGAGCATTTTTAGCTCCGCCTTCTTTTCGCACCAAACTTTTTTTTCATTATTTCTCTTTAATATGTGACAACGATTAAATAAGAAGAAAATCATTTTTCAAAATTACCGGTATGAAAAAGAGGCTGGACTAAAAATGCTCGTGAATAAAATATAAAAGTTGTTAACTCTGATCATGAGTTACATTAAGTTTGCTTTGATATAGCAATGGATTATTTATATAAAGACACTATAAAGTTAAAAAAAAAAAAAAAAAAAAAAAAAAGATAACTTTTGTAACTATTTTACAATCTGTATATATTATTTCTAATATAATATTTTTCCTATAATATTACATTTTTAAAAAGTTACAATGAGAAAACTACTTGGTATTAAGCAAATTAAGATGTAGTATATGTAATGTTGATTTAGAATAATTATTCTTTTAAATAAACTAAGTTATATATTAACAGAGAAGTTATAATAATTTTCACTTTCCAAAATATTGTTTTGTGGTCAAATTTTTAAAAATTGACATTAGCTATATTTACATTATTTGAGATTTTTTAAATCTAAAAATCAGGTTTTTAAAGCAGGTTGCGAACGCCCCCAACTTTTCCCAATGAAATACAATTTTTATTAAAATCACACAATCAACTATGGAAGAAAATCATATTTATTGAAATATTTTATTTTTTCCGACTGAGTGAAAATAATGCTGACCGGTTGTCGGTCTGGATAACTCAAGTGGTAGAGCCTTGACCTTGTAAGTCAAAGATCTGGGGTTCGACACCCGGTCCAGGCATTATTTTCACTCAGTCGGAAAAAATAAAAATTTTCAATAAATATGATTTTCTTCCACAGTTGATTGTGTGATTTTAATAAAAATTGTATTTCTTTCTCCCATTGTTTAATTGAATTTTCCATTTCCTGCGGCTTATTTCTGTTGAGCTATCTACATGATAGACCAGAGATGTTTCTGCCTAAAGGTTGTCTGAGGGAGTAATGCTGACCGATTGTCGGCCTGGATAGCTCAATTGGTAGAGCCTTGACCTTGTAAGTCAAAGATCCGGGGTTCGACTCCCGGTCCAGGCATTATTTTCACTCAGTCGAAAAAAATTAAAAAAATTCAATAAATATGATTTTCTTCCACAGTTGATTGTGTGATTTTAATAAAATTTGTATTTTTTTCTCCCATTGTTTAATGGAGTTTTCCATTTCCTGCGGCTTATTTCTGTTGAGCTATCTACATGATAGACCAGAGATGTTTCTGCCTAAAGGTTGTCTGAGTGAATAATGCTGACCGGTTGTCAGCCTGGATAGCTCAATTGGTAGAGCCTTGACCTTGTAAGTCCGGGGAGATCCGGGGTTCGACTCCCGTTCCAGGCATTATTTTCACTCAGTCGGAAAAAAAAAAATTCAATAAATATGATTTTCCCAATGAGTCTTCCACCAGTATCATTTAAAAATAAATTGCCTTTTAAATGAACAATGTACAGTTAAAAATCTAACAGCACACTTATTCCATACCTGCCAACCATGTCATTATGAATCGTAACATTTTTAGTACTCGTCTTTTTCTTTCTTTATTTTTTACACCAGGCTTTTTTTTTTTTTTTTTTTAGAATAATTTTATTCTTAGGAAGTTAGGATGGAATGGTTGGGAGGCACCTGTGACAGCGTCACGCATCCTCCATTACCTAAAAATGGAAGCTGACGAAGAAAAGTCCAAGAAGGCTGAAAAACAGCCAGTGAAGGAGAGAAAAATTAGTTAAGTTTCCTGGCATCTAAAACAAATCAACAAACTTAAGGGAAAGAATCTTCGAGGTATTGCAGAATAATTAGAATTTTAGTAGCTTGATCATTGCAATTTTTCATTTGATTAAGGGCAATTTTAAGTTTATCAATTAAGTAGGATACGTCAGGGACTTTTAATTCGGCAGTTATTTCTTTAAGAATGCTATTTAATTCCATAAGAGAAGAAGTTGGAGTAGTTGGGAAGCTGCTATTTTCGGATAGTCTGAGGGGAGTGGCAAGTTTCGAGTAGCTAATTTCGGATTGGACAGGCTTGGTAATGAAAGATTTTCGCTTATTTTCAGGGAAGATGGATCAACCTCTGAACAGGGCTAAGTGATTTCTTCCGCAATTACAGCACTTCGGATTTTCCGTGTACTGGAGGGTTAAAACTATCCCGATTGTCTGTACCACACAACTGACATTTAAAGATAATAAGTATATACAAATTTAAATAAACACCATAAAATCCAAGAACTTCCAACAGTTGCCGAAGAAAACAAAGAGTCGAAAGAAAACACGAAACAATTGGAGCGAGTTCTTTATTTTATGGTGTTTATTCAAAGTTTTGTATTTGTTCGTGATTGACTGTAATTAAACTGGCTAAACGAAAGTTACAAGTGCAGTACAGGTCATGTTAATGGGGTCAAAATGTGTTTGTTTGCATTTACGAATAAACCTGGCAACTACTGGTTCCGGTAGTCCAACTGAAGTCTAAACAACACCATTACAGTTCTAAACGAAAACCTTTTTATGAAAAAAGTTACCCAGGTGGGGAAAAAAAAAAGTTTTAGCACCAGTATTCGCTAGAGATGGCGAACACTGGTAAAATGTGCATAATCGAAACCTGTAACCGCCATACCTAAAATATCACTATATTATGATAAAACGTAACCTTTTGAAAACGTCTCACATAAATCGTGTTCTACGTTTCATAAACACTACATGCAGTGCTTTAGGGGTATTATGAAACACAACAAAATACATAGCTGCCAGTATTTTAATTTATTCCGGAGTACTTTTAGCCCCGCCTTTATTTCGCACCGCTTTATTTATAGAAAAAATTTCTTCAATACATAACTTTGATAAAATAAGAAAACATTACTTAAAAAAAAAAAAAAAAAAAAAAAAAAATATGTGGTACGAAATAGAGGTGGGGCTAAAATTACTCCGGAATAAATTAAAATGTTGGTAGCTATGAAAATATGTCAACAAATGCATACCTGCGTCGTTTTATTTAAACTGATTCTGCCCAACTGTCGTTTAGCACATATGTTAATTATTTTACTTCTCCCATTATTCCATTAACGTTTGAAAGCGAACTATTTACGTGATGAGGGGCAGAAGGCTTTGAAGAATCTCGCATGGGCGAATTAAAATTCATAGATGTTATTAAACGCTTATTTTAACAATTATTTTCGAGGGTGGGGACTACTGGTGCAAAATTTAGAGGTGGCAAACTCTGGTGACTTTACCTTACTGTTTTTTCTACAATACATAACAGAGAACTGAAAAATCAATTAACTCTTCGTAATATTTTTTCTATTGAACTTATTTAAATATAGTTTAAATATTATTTAAATACCTTAAAAAATAAGTAGAGCGCGCCAAATAATTAGATAGTTACATTGCTGCCAACCTAAAGCTCAATATTGTTAGTACCTGCCCCCTTTACCACACTACTTAATTTTTAGAGTAACTTTTTTCAAATGTATTTGCGATGAAGTGAGAAGAAAAGTATTCTAAAAAGACTGGTATGAATAAAAGAGGCGGGTACTAACAATACTCCGGATTCTGATATTGGCAGTTATGTTAATTAATTCCTTGAAAATTAATTTTTATTTATTCCTTTAATTTTTTTTTATTTTTTTTTTTTAAGTTGAACATTTTAGAAATAATTTAGAAATAATTCGAAATAATTTAACTATCCTAACAATTAATTTTAAAAAATTCAATCGCACATAAATTGATTATTATTATTATTATTCAATCGTACATGGGGGCTCACCAGCGGCCAAGCGGTTCTACGCTCGAAGCTGGGACGCCGGGTTCAATCCCAAGTTGCTCTCGTCGTCCAAGTCGCCCTCCGTGATTTTCTCCGAAACTTGCGTAAATACGAGCTAGGACCCCTTTAAAAGACCTCCACGGAAGGCACTCCCCCTCAAGCCTAGGACCCTACAGCAGTCAATCGGCCTTATTATCAAACACAAACTCAATCGTACACAGAAAATATGCATAGAAAATGACAATAAAACAACGAATGAAGAAAAAAATTGTTTTTCTTATTCTTTGATAAATTTTTGTGATCCTTATCATGTATATTATTCTTAAGGAACGAGATGCATAAAAAAGTTATTCTTTACAAAAAAAAAAAAAAAAAAAAAGACTGAATGCACATTTTATTACATTAACATTAAGTCCTGCCTTTTGCCAATCCTCTAAAACTTTATTCGATTCAACCAAAATGATTTTATATGTTTATCTCTAAATTATATAAATTTTATTCAAAGCAATCCCGGTGAATGCCAGTTGTGTATACAGATCCCAGCACGGAAAACGTAATGTTTAATTTTTTTACTGTTTTATAGAAGCACCTTACGATGGTTTCGTTTTTTATTGTATTATTTTTTATTATTAGTAATTAGTACCATTAAACAAGAGAAATCTCCCCACTCGTGATGCTGAGGAAAAGGGCATTGTGGCATAAATATTACTATAAATTATTTCATCTACAGACATAAGTCATGGGGCTGTATTTTCTATAATTTTAAAATGCTACACTTATACAGATAACTTATTAACCACCGGGCATAATGTGGAAATGTGAGCACAACCAGCCAGAGCCTGATTAAGGGGGAAGCACACATTATTTATATTTATACCGTTATTTTTTAACAAATACTTTCCTCCTATAATAAACAGAAAATTCTCATTAAAAATTATTTTAAAAGAATTCTGGTGTCTAATAACGGTGAGTAAATTGAATTGTTTTACACCGTTCATTTTTTATAAAAAATATTTCCTCGTCAAAGCGTGGAATTTCTATGACATAAAGTAAAAAATAATTGTAAAAATATTCCGGTGAGAGCGGAGATAATGTGTGCTTGCCAACATTTTCATTAATATTCCGTAGTGTTGTTAGTTCCCTCAGGGTAGTCTTATTATTATTTTTTTTTTCTGATTTTTCCACCAATATTTTACTTCCGGAACTTTTAATAGTGTGTTTGCACCTTTAATTAAGTAAAAATTATCATATAAGTATTCTGGTGGGAGAATCATGGGGTTGTGGGAAGAGAGCCTGTAACCACCCTATTATTCTCATAATTCCGAAAATTTTTAGGATAAACTACAACTAATTAGCTTTTAATCGCTTGAACTAATTACCTTAAAGTATAATTTTAAACGAATCTTCCAATGATTACATTATAATGAATGTACAGTCGGGGAAAAAAAAAACGCAACACTCAACGTAACTTCGTTGCTAATCAATGTAGAAAAATGTAGTAGGCATCATTCGACGGGGAATTGTGAGTAGTTTCAGAAAATGAACAGAAATTTTGAATTGGGGGTCGTCTACATATTAAAACGCGCACCAACTTTGATTTTTCCAATGGTAACCCCCTATTTTTATTTTATATTTGAATTCCTGGGGTCGCGACAACGCGAAAAAGTATATTGGTTGTATATTTTACTCATTTTTTCACAGAGTTATAAGCGTTCAAAGTTTGAAGGTGCTAATGTTAAATTCATATTTCAAACTTTTATTAATATCTTCATAAAAAATAACTTGATCGATATAATTTTTTTTTTACGAGATACAGTGAAGAAACCCAAACATAATCCATCATTACTTTTGATTCTGGAAAATATTTTTAATTTTGAAAAATATTAATAAATTCATATTCATAAAAATTATGAATTATGACCTATATTAATTTTTACATAAAATGAATCCTAATGCTGAAAAATATGGGTGTGCAAATTTGCAGCTCATTCCAGTTATTAGTTTTCGAGATATAAATAAATCTTTCTTTTGGAGTGGTTTAGGGGGCCGTCTCTTATATAGTTTTGCATGAGATAACGAATCAAATCTTAAAAAATAATAAAGAAAATTAAACAAAATACTTTTATTTTTTATTTACGGGTCAAATTATATAACAGCAGCGTCAAACGCAAAGAAATGAAACAAAAATGATGATTTTTAGACATTAGTGTTAGCATCAAGAATTCCTGTTTTCTAAAGAAGACAAGCCCCGCCTTCATTGTTCTTCAAAACAAAACAATACATTAAAGAAAAGTAAATGTGACACTGAGTATTCATGTTAAACCCCTTATTTTATGTTGACAAAAATATACACAAGTGGTATTTACTTCATCGATTAATTGGTGATTAATTTTGAATCTTTTAAACAAACACTAGAAGAAAAAAATTAACTAAATAGGCGGGGTTTACTGTTTTAAATAGAAAAATGGGTTTAATGTGAAATTGACAAATATAAAAAACGAATGGAATTGGAATGCAAGACAGACCTGTAAAATCGTTTCTTAACTACCGTCATAGTTAAAAAAGGCTTAATCATTTGCTTCATATATTGCTTTATTTTATTTTATTTATTTACTTATTTATTTATTTTGTAGGGGGACGATTATTATTTTAAGGACACTTTATTCTTTAAAATTTTATTAATACATTTTAACTTTATACATTTTTAAAAACATACTTTACCTTTTATAAATATATTTTAACACTTTTTGCGACTGCAGGATTTTATCTTTTTGACAGTAAGACCCGCCTACGGGCGTTATACTCTCAAAATAAAATATTTCAGAAGAAATTTTCTGTATTCACAATTATATTACAAATGGATATACATTATAATTATATTCTTTCTAATCAATACATTTCTATCCATAGTATATTTTATTGCAAAAATATGAACACTGGGTACACACTTAAGTAATATGTAACACACAAATTACGAAAGAAACGCCCACTAACAGAGTTACAGATTTTCAAATGGCGTGAATCTACGTAAGCGGTCGCGAAAGGGTTAATTAAGAAATTATATTTTCATAGAAATTATAAAACGAATCGTACAGTTCCACAGATTTCAACTGATCCAAAACTGGTAAGTGCGATTAAAATTGTTTAATATTTACTTCATGAACACTTACAATAATTTATCCGAAAAGATTTAGTTTATGCGTTGTTGTGTACACACATATATATATATATATATATATATATTATTTCATTTCGTATATTATGTTACACCTACGAAAGAAAATTTAAGCCTTATTGGTGATCAGTACAGCCATAATAGACACTTTTACTTGAAAAATATTGCGCGTTTTTCACAGAGTACTGTATGGAGTAATCGCAAGTGTAATGTATTTAAATAGACGTAAAATTATCTAAAAAAGTACTGAAGTATATATAAATCTAAAAAATTGAATTCAGGATAATTAAGGAACTGAAAACGGCGCAACGTTTTATTAACATAAATATTTTTTTTTTTCCTGAAAGATTTCCGGTGTGAAACATTAAAATTTTCTATATTTCTTATAGGATCTTAATTTTATTTTTCTACATTTATAGATAACCCCCTAACACATTTTTCATTATAACTCTATAAATACTAAAGATAAAGTATACAAACAATATACTTTTCCGCACTGCCAGACTCTCAGAAATTCGAAAATGAAGTCAAAATTGGGTGTTGCTATTGAAAAAATTAAAGTTGGCGCTCATTTCAATATGTTGATGAGCCCTAATTCAAAATTTGACGGCATATTCAGAAAGTGCTTTGAATTTCCTGTTGAATGATGTGTATTAGATGTTTCTGCGTCAATTAATAACGAAATTACAGCGGGTGTTGCGTTTTTTTTTTCCCCGACTGTACATGAAAAAAACCCATGTAAATTAAGGAGACAATTGTTAATGTGCGCAATTTTCAAAACAAAAATTTTTAAATTTTGAAAAAAAAAAAAAAAAAAAAAAAAGATAGCTTAATTATTACTTTTTATTTAAAAAATAAGCATTGTGTCATGTTTCATAAAACCAATCAAACGCAGACTAGATCAATCGCAAAAAGTGTATCACTTAAAATATAGTTGTAACCGTTTTAAAATCAATTCTCTAATTAAAATACAAGTAATAAAGTAACATTAAGAAATAAAAAAATATAATATACACTAACTTATTCTAACCTCATTATAAATCAAAGCAACCAAATATAAAATTCCATAGATTCTCACTTGATCCGCAATGAATGAAAAATTGAAGGAATTCTGATTCTAGTAATTATATAAATTTTAAGAAGTATTCAGAAAATACTTTTTATAAATGAAATAAATTATATGTTACTTACCTTAAAGTACGGAAAATATGCGAAACATGAATATTTTAAATATACACGAAAATTTTCCGTTCAGATTAAAAAAATAGAATTTCGATCAAGTTTCAATTCCATTTTAATTTCAAATATGGTGTATCGCGCGCGTAAACATGCGCATGCGAATTTTCAGCGACAATAAATCTTCACCACAAGTACAAAATGGTCTTGTCATTAATCAGTGAAATAACCAAATTACTTCTAACGTATTAAAAGTCTTTCTTTGAAATAACCACTTTACCACATCCACAGCTCAGTTTCAACAATACACTTAAACATGCTTTAACGCTCTACGTAAAAGGAGATCGACCTTTCAGCGATCATCCATCATTTAAATTAACTGTTCGAAAATAAAATGATCAGCGAACTTCATTGTAGAAATATCTTGATACTTTTACTTTAAAAATTTTTATGGTTAAATTTGAAATATTTTCGTTTTCTAACATTATTTGATAAAATATTGGATTATGAAGTTTTATTTCTTAAACTATATATAATTGGTAACTACTGAATAAACTAGCTTTACGTGTTTTTTTTTTTTTTTCTATTACATTTATTGAAATAAAGTTTATATATTGTTTGAAATACCTTAAAAAAATTCAGCCCCTCCCCTCCCCCCCCCATTACCAAGATTGTTACAATACTTGAAAAAAAAAAATATATATGTATATATATATTTATTTATTTATTTATTTATTTATTTGTTTGTTTTGTATTTAACGAAATTGAACAAGTTAGTAAGCGACCCAAAATCAAATTAAATATATTAATAATTAATTAATTAAAAAATTCAATCGTACATCGAAAAATAAATCAGAAAAATCAAAATTAAATGCGAATGAAAAAAGAAAGAAAATATTTGCATATATATATATATATCATTCTTTGATATTTTTTTGTTTTCTTTATAATCCGGGTTATTCTTAAAGAACGAGATGTATAAAAATATTTCTTCTTTATATGTAAATATATATATATATGTATATATAATATATTTACATACACATACATATATATATATATATGTGTGTGTGTGTGTGTGTGTTTATATATATATATATAAGCTCCGCATTTTAGTGTTCTTCTGAAATTTTAATCCCTTCATCATAAGGATTTCACATGTTTATCTTTAAATTATTTAAATTTTATTCTCAACAATCGATGCGGTAAATGCTAGTAGAATATACTGACACCAACATGCAAAATGCATTTTTAAAAAATGTTATTGATTTCGACAGAAATTATGCATTTGGTCGTGTTTACATTACGCTCTTAGCGATCAGTAACATCCGCCTATTTGCAACCACTGTTTTTATTTAATAGTTACTTTACTGTTTAATTATAATAAATTACTATAAAAATACCATGAAATTTCTGCATAAAATTAGGGATCACAAAAAAGGCAGAAATGCTTTATTCTGAGAGTATCCTGAAGAAAGGGCGGAGAGTGCGACACGTGTTCAGAGTAGCCCTTTAAAAAGCATTGGTTCATCATTATATTATTTAGTAGTAGTAGTAGTAGTAGCAGTAAACAAGGGAATTGTATTACACTCGTGATGCTGAGGGGAAGGCTGTTGTGGTATTTTTTTTAATTAAAAATAATAATTTAATTTAATTTAATACTCCTAAATAATGGTTTTGTAATTTGTATAACTCTAAAATGGAAACAGATACTGATAACATATTACAAATGTACTTGACAACATCCTAATTAATATTCCGTAGTAATGTTAGCCCCGCCTTTTTTTCACTCCAGTTTTTTTTAGAGTTTTTAATCACGACTGCATTTAGAGAAATGTCTCTACAAATTCGCTGCTATGAAAGATAGGCGGGACAAACGAAACAACGGAATATTATTTAATAAGTTTGGAAGTGTGCATACTATCGACATGGAAGTGAAAGGTTAAGAAGCCAGATCAATATTGAGATAGAGTTAGTCCATTTGATAAAAGAGCTCTAATCAGACTTTATTTTAGAAATGAATAATGAAAGCTCACTTGAGTACATAAATAATAACAATAATTATAATAATAAAATTAAAAAGACATTTTAAATTGAATTTGCTGTTGCACGAATAAGCCATACGAATATATAAACCTGATTTTTTAAACTTATAAATACCATTATTCAGTTTTATATATATTTAATTCCCAAGGAAAGTTTTAATTGGAACAATAAAATTTCATTTTCATAACGTAAACATTTAATATTTTTCTTGAAGACAATAAAAGTAAAATAGAAATGTACGACCATAAATAAAATGAAATTAAATAAAAATTTGTAATTGCTTGTAACTCCACCAAGAATTAATTAAGTAAATATTTTACAAACTTCCTTGATCTTATAAATTTGAATACGGAATCAAAAAGAGATTGACACTTAATAGATAAAATCACTTGAAAAAATAAATTTGATACAAGTTTTAATGTGAAATTGAGCTATTTATACAGTAAAGCCAATCAATTTTCTTGAACTGACCAACTATATCATTCGAAAGGACATCTAGCAGAGTGTTTATATAGCAATTTTGAAGAAAATAGTTAAAGCCGTTTTTGAGCTACGGACTTATGGTCCCAGTCCCGGTACCTCAAGACCCACTTCCGGTTTTCCAATTTTCACCAAAATTTGGGAACTTCATCTGTACACCAGACCTGGTTCAATTCTGAAGTTTCGTAGTTGTATCTTTATCAATTTCGGAGATAGGATAGCGAGAAGATTCCACACATACACACACACGCACTGACCAATTGCTAAAAACTACTTTTTTGGACTCAGGGAACCTTTAAAACATGTAAATCAGGTGAAAACTCGATATCAAATTTTTGGACAGAATGCAATGCTTCCATTACCTACGGTAGTAAGGTAATGGAAGTAAAATGGATTTTATGTTTTGGCGTCTGTATACGAAATTGACATTTAGTGTATCGACTGCTGGGAATAAAATTTAAATTATTTAAATACAGGGAAACTCTCGTTTTCTTTTCTTTTCTCTTTTCTTGATGATAAGTTCAAAGGATCGCTAAAAGGCGGGGCATAATGGTTAACATACTTTCCAACTTCCTAATTAATATTCCATAGTATTGTTAGCCCCGCCTTTTTTCCCACACCAGTATTTTTTAGAGTATTTTTTTCTTATTTAATCGCAACTACATTTAGAAAATATATCTCTACAAATTTATTGAAATTAAAAGAAGGGCGGGACTAAGAAAACTACGGAATATGAATTAGGATGTTGGCAAGTATGTGTTTAATATAGTAAAATATGCAAACATTGAAGTTTTAATTTCAACTTTTTATTTTTCTTATTGAGAAATAATTATTTATGCGTCTTGTTTATTCATAATAACCCAGATTATAATAATAACAAAAATTTATCAAAAAATGTAAAAATAAATAACTAAAAAGAAGACTTTTTTTTTTTCTTTTAACTTTTATTTTATTGAGAATTAATATGCAGTTTTTTCCAAGTATGATCACTTTATTTTTAACTTTTTGATTATTAATGTAGAGATTTAATTTATTTTTGGTTCATTTACCAAAATATTCAGCTTCATAAAAAAAAAAAGAAAAAGAAGAAGAAGGAAGAAAATTAAATAAATAAAATGAAATAATTTTCAGAGAATACAACAACCACGAAATTTGATGCTCTGAACTTATTTTTTATATCATCTTAAATAAAATACAGATTTTATTTATATTAGTTTAATAAAAAGAAATTCGCTAAGAGTTAAATCTATGATCAGTTATCAATATTGCATCGAATATGGAGCAAAAATGGATTATTATACCATAAAATCGAGAAAAAAGGAATTTTCAAAATTGACGCCATAAAATATTTAACGTATAAATAATATTTTAAAATAATTTTTTTTCGATAATGTACAGTCGGGGAAAAAAAAAACGCAGCACTCGATGTAACTCCGTTGCTTTTCAATGCACAAAAATGTAATAGGTATCATTCGACGGGGAATTGAGAGTAGATTCAGAAAATGAACGGAAATTTTGAATTCGGGGTCGTCTACATATTAAAACGCGCACCAACTTCGATTTTTTCAATGGTAATGCCCCATTTTTATTTTATATTTGAATTCCTGGGATCGCGACAATGCGAAAAAGTATATTGGTTGTATATTTTGCTTATTTTTTCACAGAGTTATCAGCGTTCAAAGTTTGAAGGTGCTAATGTTAAATTCATATTTCAAACTTTTATTAATATCTTCACAAAAAATAACTTGATCGATATAATTCTTTTTTTACGAGATACAGTGAAGAAACCCAAACATAATCCATTATTAATTTTGATTCTGAAAAATATTTTTAATTCTGAAAAATATTAATAAATTCATATTCATAAAAATTATGAATTATGATTTTTATTATATTAATTTTTACATAAAATGAATCCTAATGCTGAAAAATATGGGTGTGCAAATTTGCAGCTCATTCCAGTTATTAGTTTTCGAGATATAAATAAATCTTTCTTTTGGAGTGGTTTTGGGGCCGTCTCTTAAAAAATTTTGAATGAGATAACGAAGCAAATCTTTAAAAATAACGGAGAAAATTGAACAAAATACTTTTATTTTTTATTTAAGGGTCAAATTATATAACAACAACGTCAAATGCAAAGAAATGAAACAAAAATGTTGATTTTTAGAGATTTGCGTTAGTATCAAGAATTCCTGTTTTCTAAAGCCCCGCCTTTTATCGTTCTTCAAAACAAAACAATACAAAAACGAAAAGTGAATGTGACTTTGAGTATTCCTGTTAAACCCCTTATTTTACATTGACAAAAATATACACAAGTGGTATTTACTTCTTCGATTACTGGTGATAAATTTAGAATCCTTTAAACGAACACTAGAAGAAAAAATTAACTAAATAGGCGGGGTTTACTGTTTGAAATACTTTCAAAATAAAATATTTCAAAACAAATTTTCTGTACCACAATTATATTACAGATGGATATACATTATAACTATATTCTTTCTAATTAATATATTTCTATCCATAGTATATTTTATTGCAAAAATATGAACACTGGGTACATGCTTAAGAAATAAGTAACACATAAATTACGAAAGAAACGCCCACTGGCATTGTTACAGATTTTCAAATGATGTGAATCTATTGTAATATCTAATCGTAAATAACGCGAAAGCGTTAATTAAGAAATTATATTTTCATAGAAATTATAAAACAAATCGTACAGTTCCAAAGAGTTCAACCGACCCAAAACTGGTATGTGCTATTAAAATTGTTTAATATTTACTTTATGAAACCTTACAATAATTTATCCGAAAAGATTTAGTTTATGCGTTGTTGTATATATATATATATAGCTATATAATTTCAGTTTGTATATTATGTTACACGTACGAAAGAAAATTTAAGCTTTATTGGTGATCAGTATATCCATGATAAATAATTTTTAATTGAAAAATATTGCACTTTTATAAAAAGTATTGTCTGACCAATCGTAAGTGTAATGTATTTAAATATATCTAAAATTATCTAAAAAAGTACTAAAGTATATACATATCCAAAAAACTAAATTCATGATAATTAAGATACTGCAAAGTTGTTAATATTTTTATTTCTTTTTATAACTCTTTTTTTCTTGAAATATTTCCGGTGTGAAACAGTATAATTTTGTCTAGTTCTTGTAGGATCTTAATTTTATTTTTCTATATTTAGAGATAGCCCCCTAACACATTTTTTATCATAACTCTATAAATACTAAAAATAAAGTATACAAACAGTATACTTTTCCGCACTGCCAGACTCTCAGAAATTTGAATATGAAGTCAAAATTGGGTGTTACTATTGAAAAAATCAAAGTTGGCGCACATTTTAATATGTAGATGACCCCTAATTCAAAATTCGACGACATTTTCAGAAAGTGCATTTCATTTCCTGTTGAATGGTGTCTATTAAGTTTTTCTGCGTCAATTAATAACGAAATACCATCAAGTGCTGCGTTTTTTTTTTCCCCGACTGTACATTTCATTAGTACTTGTGCAAAAAGGTTAAAAGGAGGATTACTGCCGAAAGGTAGAAATCCTTGTATATAGTAACGGCCGCATCGAGTCTGAGTTAGGCAAACGTTGTAAAAGTTTTTTTTTGTTTATTTTAACTGACTAAATAAATATATACAAGATATAATTTTATTTGCGTATGAGAAAAAAATATTTTTTGATGTAGTAAGAAATTAATACATAGCAATACATAAGAAATATATAATAATAAATGAAATAGTACTAATAATACAATGACTTTCGATCTCAATGTAACACGTTAAATTAAATGGTATGGACGTTATATATATACGCAAGGTTTCTAAAAATTACAGCGACAAACTTTAAGAGAAGAGCATCATAAAGATTCTGAATTGTATGGGAACATATGGGCGCGTCATTTTAACTCTTTTAAAAAATGGATGTGAGCATGGCTCTCGAATGTTGTATTTATATAAGAAAAAAATAAAACGCTAATGTTTACATTAAAAAAGTCATGTTTTTTTCTTTCTTTCTTTTATCTCTGAATTCCGTCGCACTGATTGTAATAGTACGAACATTGCGTATGATTTTGCGAAATATTGAGACATGCAAGATTTTAAAATTTACACAGTAGGTGTTGTTAGTAATTCACAGTAATCAAAAACATTCAGTTCTTAAAGGTTTAAAATGACGTTTGCGTTCATGGGCTTCTATACAAACCTGAATCCATGTGATGTACTCTACTTCCCATCCCAGTTCGTCCCATGACCTCAGAATCACCTGTATGTAATAGTTTACAAATGAGGTGGAAAAATGATAATAATTCTAATGTTTATATATGTACTCTACTTTTTATATTAAAACACTTTGGCGACTGCTGGCGTAGATTCGTGTCTTTTGAAAATCTGTAATTCCGCCAGTGGGCGTTTCTTTTGCAATTTGTGTGCTGTAAATCTCTTAAGAATGTATCCAATATTCATCTTTTAACAATCGAATATACTATGAATACAAATACATTGATAAGAAAGAATATAATTGTAATATCTATCCGTTTGTAATATAAATGTAAATATAGAAAACATTGTTCTGAAATATTGTAACGTTGGTGAATAACGCCGACAGGTGGACTTTATTGCCAAAAGGACAAAAAAAAGCGGTCGCGAAAGTGTTAAGTTTTATTGCAAGTAATTCCATGCATTTTGCATTTTAAATGTTTGACAACGAAGAAGTTATTTATGTAACTCATTAGTTAAGATTAAGTCGATTTCAAATAAACGCAACAAAAACTTAAAAATAAAGAACAAAGGATTTCTCTCATGGAATACTTTTTTGATATCATATGGACAATTTTAGTGCAAAACGAGACTTGTTTTTTTAATGGATTAATTGACCTTTTTCAATTTGTTTTTGATTTGTTAAAAAAAAAAAAAAAAAATGTGTTTATCTTTATGAAAATAAATAAACAAACAAAAATAAATAAATTAATTAATTAACTCTTTGCGCTCGTCATATTTTCCTATTTTGAACAGTAAGACACGCCTTTTGGCGTTCCTTTAAAACGTCACACGTATGGTTTCCAACTTACTACCTTTTGGCTACCGAAAAATTCTAATAATTTGTTTTATTTTACTTCATCATTAAATAAAATAAATCTTTCTGTTAAGATTTTTCGGTAGCCGAAAGGTTGCCTATAGTTACACGTTTTAGAAAAATAACATTTCATTTGCAGAGGAACACCCGAAGGCATGGCTCGATTTTTTAATGTCCCCTCAGAAGGGACATACGAGCGATAAGGGTTAAACATAAACCAATAATTAATAAAGTAATTCAATAATTTCCTACGTTCTAAAAGTAAAGGTACTTAATTTTTTTTTTTTTTTTTTTTTTTTTTTACTTTAATTTTATGAAAATAAAACAGCTTGATTTTCGGGTGTGTTTTCGTTGCAGATAGCTTTTTTATTTACGAAGTGAACTCGTCAACCAATAACGTATTTTGTTTTCCAAGAAAAAATGTATGTAGTAAATAATTTTCTTAAATTTTTCTGCTTATTCCGTTTCCGAATTGAGCGAAGCAATATTAATATTTAAAACTTTTGGAAGATAATAATTTCTGCATTCATTCTTGGGAAAAAAAGAAAGAAAGAAAGAAAAAATATTCTTCTAGAGAATGACATTTTAAAGCAGTTTAGCAATTTCATGAATAAACAAATAAGCATTAATAATAAAATAAATATATACTAATTATCAATACTTATTTTTTTAACCGTAAGATAAATAATAATAATAATAAGAAGAAGAAGAAAGAAAAAAGTAAATTATTTGCATGAACTTGTTTGTTATACACTATTCGTTTCCACGTATTCAAAAATTCAGGCTCCGCCTATCACATCAGGAAGCATCTCTAACAACTCCCTTTAGTAATTCAATTTTGATTATATTTACGTGCATTAATTTACAGTTAATTTATTAAATAAACAATTTTATGTTTACTCTTACCGTATTATTATCAAGATATGTAGTTGATTAAATAGTACTATCCTAGAAATTATTCTAATTAAACATGGGAGTAATTTATCCTTTAGAATACATAAAACACACATGAAAAGAATTTACAAGGTAATGAAAAGAAAAAAGCTTTGTTATGCATACTGTTCGTTCACATCTTCTCATTTTCACATGTCTCTCACTTTCAATATCTACATTTTAATTTATTTATTTCAATATTAATTTAATTTAATTAAAAATTGTACTATATTTTCTTTTCTTTTCTTTTTTTCACGAACAAACTTTATTAAATGTAAGTTTATATTTTACTTACTTTTCTTGTCGCAAAAATTATATTGTGTGTTGACATTATAAATTTCAAATTTTATTGTGCCCATTAAAAATTTTATTGCGAATAATTTTATAAATTATATATATATATATATATATATACATATATATAATAAGTAAGAATAAAAATAGTTATGGATAATAAAATTATCGAACAGATACAACACTTCATCTATCTTGGATGTGACAATGTGATTCGGAGCAATTTTAGCCCCACCTTTATTTCATACTACTTTATATTTTAAGACTAAATTTTCTTATTTTATTGTAGTTATATATTTAAGAAAATTATTACATAAGTAAAATGGTGCGAAATAAAGGAGGGGCTAAAAGTGTTCCGGCATAAACTAAAACTCTGGCAACCATGCTTCAAAACTTAAAGCAATACACAATTAAATATGAATTTTATGTTTTGGCGTCTGTATACGATACTGGCATTTACTGTATCGATTGTTGGGAATAAAATTTCAATCATTTAAATACGGGCAAGTATTCTTTTTCTTTGTTTAATAGTGCAAAGTTTCAAAGCATCGAAAAAGGTGGGGCATAATGTGTAATATAGTAAAAATTTACATATATTAAAGTTTTAATTTCAGCAATTTTTTTTTTTTCTTTTAAAGAAGTAATTGTTTGAGCATGTCGTTTATTCATAATATCCGAGATTATAACGATAACAAATATTTATCAAGGAATGAATATATATATACTTATCCTTTTTTTCTTTTTGTATTTTATTTGGAATATGTATGCATTTTTTTTTTTTTTTCTATGTATGACCAAACATTTTGTTTCTTTCTTGATTTAGTAATTAAGAGATTTAAGTTATTTTTGGTGCATTTGCCAATATGTTCTGCTTCATGAAATAATTAAACGAATAAAATGAAATAATTATCAGGGAACGCGGGTATTTTGTGATTTAGGGCGCTGAACTGTCATTTTATAATAGTTTGAACAGTTTATAAATTCTATTTCAATTAGTTTAATAAAATGAAATTAATGAAGAGTATAAACTGTGATCAGTTATTAATTATGCATTAATTGCAGAAAGGAAATGGATCATTATGTCCGAAATTGCAAAAAGACATTTCCATATTCACACCATAAAATGTTTAACATTTAAATATTATTAATAACTGTTTTCTAAGATAATAAGTTGAGATGAGTAGTGCGTAGATGTATTTATTCAAAATTGAGGATGATCGCCGGTAGGCAGAACTCCTTATATGTTAAGTAGATATACGCGAACAGTACTACGCAAAAGTTTAGACGACGAAGAAATTCATGCAGATTTCGAAAAAATATTTAATCAATTTTCCTAACATAGCTTGAATGTAATGTGCTGTGCATATAAACAATATTTATAAGAATGAAAAGTAGTACTGTACATATTGCAAGTAATTAAATGGTAACAAAAATATAATACAGTCTCAAAAGTTTAGACAAAAATTAAATAAATTGTAAATGAACAATTTTTAAACCTAATTGTGCATCCGTGCTTCTGTATTACTTCATAAATACGAGTTTCCATCGAAGAAACTAAATTTTGCATAGTTTGGGGACAGATGTCGTACTATGCATCCTCAATTAGAGATGCAAAAAACTCGGGAATTTAAAACCAAGGGAAAAAAAACCCGGGAGTTTTGGGGAAAAAACTGGGAATTTTTTCGGGGAAGAAACAAATTAGAAATCTCTAAAGCAAATAATATATTGTTTACTTAATATAAAAGGCTGTTTTAAAGACTTTGATATACTGATAAGCTTATAACATTGTTTTAATCTATTATTTTATTTTCAATTTATCAGAACTGCAGCCAAATCATTAGCTTTTCATATATAAATAAGTCATACTTTATATATCTGAAAAGATATTCCAATATAAAACCTTTTTTACTAGATTTAATATGGTGATATTGATATAAATAAATATAATTACAAATTTTATAAGCTTAAAAGATAATGACATGATTAAGGAAAAACGATTCTTTGAATCATAACATGTTACTTTTCTTAGGCTTGTTGATTGGCAAAAATTAGACTTGGGATTGTTATAAGCATTTTTCTCCACAGACACCTCTTACATATAATTTTTAATTCCAGAAGATAACATTATTTCATAAGCCTAAAATTCAATTAATTTCATTACATTATTCTAGATAAAATAGCATGTATTAGCTACTTTTGTACGCAGTAAAAACAATTGTTTTTTTTTTTTTTTTTTTTTTCCTTTAAGCACTGCAAATTTTAATATTATAATTGTTATTAATATAAAGTTTTATATAAATAAATACAATTATAGACTTTCCACTTGTGATTCAGTTGGTAAAAATGCTAATATTAACGAATATTGTGGCAGAAACTTACTGTTAGTGTTAGCGACGAATTAATTATAATTAATTATTTTCTTCGTTTACGGAATGAACATGAACATCGAAGATGCTAGAATTAGCGGGAAAGGGGAAGGGAAATGAAACCTACGCAGAAGTTAACGTTGGAATTAATTTAAGGATCGGAGGCTGTTTATACACAAAAATTATTTAACCAATAAAAAAATTATAAAAATATTCATAATTTCAAAATTCCCAGTTTTGGGGAATTTTCAAAATTTCCAATTTTCTCTTAAATTCCCAGAGAAAAAAACCGTTTTTTTTTTTTTTTTTTTTTTCCGGGAAAAAACCGGGTGATTTGAAGTCCTTGCATCTCTATCCTCAATAGATGTCTTGAGTTCCTATACAGAAAAATATTGTCTACCATTGCTATAAACTTTGCGAGACATGATGCCTCAAAGATTCTGTGTCGGGTTAAGATCTGTGTTAAATGCTGGCCAGTCGAGAACTCTTATATTATGAGAATTAAATCAAAATTTTGTATTGTTTGCAGTTTGAATCGAAACATTGTCTTGTTGAAATTGCCACTGAAGGCTACCTAGAAGCTCAGTAAATGGCATTAAGTTCTTTTCTAATGTCTTTGTATAATGCTGTGATATTTGATGACACTGGTAAAGGTCAGAGATACTTGTCCATTATAACAAATGGCTGCCCAAATTATAACCGAGCCCCTTCCTTATCTGCGACTGAAAAAACCTAGAGGTTCCTTCCGCAATCATGCCAATACGATGACCAGACATCTGGACCATCCAGATTCTACTTTTTTTTATCGCTAAATATGACTGACTGTCATTTCTGTCCATATGAAATATGCTCTCGAGTCCACAACATTCTTTGTAACTTATGATGTGGCTTCAGAGCTGATTTCTTTTACATTTTGCTATAAACTGTTGTTCCTTTTTCTACAGTTCGTCTACGAATCGAATCCTTTGATACAGAGAGTCCCGACGACGTTTGAACTCCACGTACACTCATTTGTTGGGTACTCGCTAGTCTTTGTATCAGGCGATCCTCTTGTACATTTCTTACACGTGGCCTCCCAGATCCACATTTTGCTTTATATTCACAACCACGCGATAAAACTCGATGAATAGATTTCTTAGATCTATTAATAATAGCCAAAATTTCTGAAACGCGCTTCCCTTCAGCTTTCAATTGCCAAATCATTGAAACCTCATTCCCTTGAAATTTTTTAGCTCGCGGCTTGTCGACTGCAAAGCGTATCGTTTGCAGAACTTAAATACTCAAAATCTATGACAGCATCGATTTTAAATTTGCATATGCCAGCAAATATTCACAGAAACTCATAATCATGTCTAAACTTTTGCGAAAAGCAAATTTTTATTTTTATAAAAAAAATTTAAAATTATAGCAAATCAAACGACTGTCTTTTGATTATAGCATTTTAAAACATATTTCAAATATATATACAGGTTTTTGTAATTCTGACGTCATAATTCTAAATTTGAAAGATAAATAACGTCATTGTCTAAACTTTTGCGGGTTTCGGGAAAACGATGAATGCGAGTAAAGGTCAAAACACGAATAAAACAATGTTTATGAAATAATACACGCAATATATACATATATACATATATATATATTAGTATACTACTAATAAAAACTAATTTGTTACTCTCCAAACTGTCAAAGAAATAAATCAAAGTTGTAGAACATTAAGTGGTACACTCTATGATGCTCCAAACGTCCTCAGTGGAAGAGATATGGGCTGAGCTCAACCGTAACCCTCGAATGTCACGGCTCAACCCCATTTCACTGAGCCGCCTATTAAGAGTCTTTGAAGTCATTGAAGTACTAGTTGCACGTAGGATCAAAGATAATTATGAATTGGAGCTTTGAGTACCACTTTGCGATTGACTGGTTCTCACTTTCTGTCGTCTCTTTAGGCCGACTGCTTCCTCCCTGACGCTGTGTTCGGTCATGGTTCACCCATTCCTGTTAATATCATTTAATAGTGGTACCGCTCCTATCCAGTTGTCAAAAAATTAGCAGATTAGACCAACCGGCTTCTTTGAGCCCAACTACACACCACACTTAAATGCTGACTTGTTGTTTGTGCACCTGTATGCGAAGCATAGTTACTGTCTTTCTGAGTAGATGGAATAAAATTCTTGAAGAATTTATGACAAATTTCTCACTTTTAACATTCTGCCAATTGCGCAATTAAGATGCGTTGCAGCGTCGATTGCTCATTCGATGGCAGTCAAACTTCAAAATTTTGCATTTTCCATCGGAACCAGAGGTGAATTTATACTTCTGCCGCCTAGGGGCTAACGGTAACTTGTCGCGACTCTGCCTTTTCGATGTCCCCCCCCCCCCCATCTTCTTTTTAAAGTTATCCTCGAAAGAAAAAAAAAATCCTGCTGAATAATGAACAAATTTTTGACATATTTACGGATCCGTTTGTGAAAACTTCTTTGGGCGCGTGAAAACTTCTTTAGGCGCGTTGGGCATTTTTGAGATGGGAAAAAACCATTGAACTCGCGACATTGTTACCGTATCCGACACCTCTGTATATAAGTATGTACGCACATAGATACACATGCATGTTGATATTTTTTGAGATTATAAAAAACCATTGAACTCGCGACACTGTTACCGTAACCGACACCTCTGTATATAAGTATCTACAGTCGGTAACAAAAGTGTCCGAACACTAGCAAAAATTCATATGTAAAAAAAGTACACTTCATATGGTTTTGTTTAATAAATCCTTGTCGAATCCTGTTCTTATTTAGTGTAAGACCATGATTCGATAAGGATTTATTTAATAAAACCTTATGAAGTGTACTTTTTTTACATAGGAATTTTTGCTAGTGTTCGAACACTTTTGTTACCGACTGTACATATATTGGCCCCGTTTACGCGAGAGTTGAGTTTGGGTTGAAATACATTGAAAATATATAATTATATATAATTATAAACATATATTGTGTATATACGTACGTACAACATACATGTCGGAACTTTTCGAATTGAAAAAAACAAAAATTTTTCCTGTTATAATCAAAAATTTTTAAATTCTGCGCCTTTTCGTATGCTATCTAATGCACCCACGCAATGTATTTCTACCTTAACAACGACGAACAATCTAACACGCTGGCTTTCGATTGCGAGAATCGCATAACAGTTCAGTATACAATTCAACGCACGTTTCTGTTAATTCAACATAGATATTATAATTGTGACAGTTCTTGAAATTCATTAAAATATTTTTTTCTTCTTTGATTTAGCTAGCTACAAATAATGTTTCATACAATTAACTTACTAATGTGAAGTGTTAATAATCATATACTGTATATTGTTTAAATAAGAAATATTGTACTGCAGTGCTTTTGAGTTTGAATTTGTAAATCTATCATTGCTGATAAATTAATAGAATTGCTGCTCATCATCACGTAAGTAAACAATTATTTAAATAAATAAATAAATTTATGTACATTATTTTTAATTACAAAAAAAAAAAAAAAAAAAAAAAAAAAGCTAACACGTGGATAAAAATGTGTATCACTGTATATTATATATGTACACGTCAGTTGTCTCTTTTTCTTCTTATGTTGGTCATGAGATCTGTACCAACTGTTACGGGGCCAGAATGCAGCGCATGCGCGCCTTCTCTCTGCTTTTATTCGTTTATATTTCACCGGATAAGTCTTTAAGTGCAATACGAGAATTTTTTTATAAAAATTTATTTATTTATTCTAAAGATGCTTCTGTATTACTTCAAGATAAAATCGGGAAGAAATTTGATGATTTGCCAGTGATTTTGAGTGGAGATTTCAACATCAACTTTGCAGATGATAAAAATCTACCATTAATTGAATTTTTAAATAGAGAATTTGATACAACGATGACCAATGATCGCAATCTTAGCACAATGGGATATAAAACTACAATTGATGCAGTCTTTACAAGATATTTAAGTAGATTCGAATCAAAATTGTTTGTTTCCTACTTTAGTTACCATAAACCTATAGTTTCAGTTTTGGAATATAATGATAATAATGATGATGGAAGAGTTGTTGAAATTGTGGATGAAAATTCATAAGTTTCATTGGTATTAATTTTAAAGAATACCAATTAATTAAATTTCATATTGCATATATTTGTAAGTTTACGTTTTAAGCAATAAGTTTTAAGCAATAATTTTTGTATGTAATACAAAAATTGATTGTAATACAAAAATTGATTTTGTTGTTTGTAATTTTTGTATGTAATTTTTAATATGCATTATTTTTCATGTACAATAGCGCATTAAATAAAAATTGTAATATAATTTTTGTAGTAGTAGTTTGTATTAATGAATAAAAAAACACTTCATTTAAATGTATTTCCTGCACAATAAAATATTTCCTGACGATTCAAGAAATACACACGTAATTGTTCAAGTTTCCACTTCTGTCGGCACTCCCAGAGTGCAACATTTCTTTTTTTTTTTTTTTTGTTATGTATAGGAATTTTTGCTAGTGTTCGGAGACTTTTGTTACCGACTGTACATACAGAAGATATCTGCTAACATATATTCAAAAGCCAATATCAATATATATTCAGAAGATAGCGCCAACAAATATTCAGAAGCCAGCATCAATATATATTCAGAAAATATCGCAAACAATAATTGCAAAACTTTTAATAAACACCATAAAATGCAGTACACTTGCAACAATTGTTTCGGGTCGAAAGAATACATGACCCTTCGTCAGGTGAACAAAGTAGGCGTGAGTGCTGCAGTCAAAGTAGCAACGTACATTTTATGGTGTTTATTCAAAGTTTTGTAATTACTATTTTAAAACGCCAATTTTGTGGTGCTTTCTTATTATCACCGACAATATCGAGAAACCACTATTACTAACTGTGACATACAGATCTGCGCATGAGCAGAGCGAAGACCTAGTAGGTGTGATGTAAATAAGAGGAGATCAGCGGCGAAATGCCGAAGTGAATGGACGTGTTGTACCGGCCTCTGAGCTGGGAAAGAATGAGAACAATCTTGTGTATATATATATATATATATATATATATTCTTAATACTTGGAGAGTTTGTTCAATGTTCTAAAATAATTAATTTCCCATATATTTTATCTCAATGTCAATTTAGTGTTTCGTGCTGTGCCATAGTGTATAAATAAAAGTGCTATCTACAAGTTCTGATCTCATCCTTGCCTTACGTATCCTGGTATACAAACGTTACATAACATCCAGAAGATATTGCCAACAAATACGCGGAAGGCATTCAATTTATGAATGTCGATGGTCTCGGATACCAAGATCGGCAGTTGGTTTCTACGTGCAATAAAGAAAGAATCGACAGAAAAACTGAAGTCCTTAACACTTTTCAACCTTGCTTGAAAATGCTAAAAAAGAATGCAAATAAATATTTACCAAATATAATGCATTTTCTAACTTCAAAATAAAATTAGTTGAACAAAATAAATAAATAAAAATAAAAAATAAAATAAGCTCTAAAGGAACAAAATTACTCACAGAATTAACTTAGAATTAATCCACCTTTACCTAGAAAATTATATTTTTAATGTCGCTCCTCTTTCTGGCATGAACTAGTAACACGATTCTTAAAGAAATAGGGCAAAAGAGACATTCGGAAACGAAGAAGATTTTTTAATTTTATCTGCAAACGATTTTCCAGTTTCATTTGCAGACGATTTTAACCTTAATTAAAATCAATATCTAAAAATTATTTTTATCATGAGATTAAATAAAACAGACGGTATTCAATTTTTATGTGCAGCTGCTTTTTTACTTCATTTGTTAAGAGAATCCTTAAAAAAATGTAATTAGGAATAAAAGAAGAAATACAGTAAACAGGGCTTGATTAACACATGGGCCGGCTGGGCCAAGGCCCAGGGGGCGTTGCCTTAAGAGCCCGAAATTTCGTTTATAGTACAAACAATTTTAATTATGATGCTCTTGACAATAGCACTTCATGAGGATTTTACTTCTGACAGCAAAATAAAAAGTTTTACAAACATAGAATTTTCTTTAAGTACGTATTTTTGGTCAGAATAGTAGAAAAATTTAAGGCTTCTTTACGTCTTCTTCTTTTCTTTTCTGTTTTTTTAATAATGGTAAAATACTCGGAGAAAATTTTAGGTAGGAAGGACGGTAAATGCGCACAAGGCCATAAGCCAAGTTTTGGCTTAATCAGGCTCTTATAATATAATATTATCTTTCATTTATTTAATCATAAATCGCTCCCCCCCCCCCAATAGGCATTCAGCATTTTCCAGTCCTGGGCTATAGCCCGTATAGCCCTCCCCTAAATCCGCCACTGATCGAAACCTGTATGATATGTCAATTTGTGCACAGTTTGCATTACTCCTTCTTGGCGTGCCGTTTTTTTTTTTTTTTTTCTTTGTTGTAGAGTATATTTATTTTTTAAAATCAGTAATTTTATGTTGTATTTTTTGTTCATTTTATAAATTAAACGGGGATTTTCCAGATTTACAACATTTTCTGGTCCTTTTCTGCAATTTCGTATGCATATAAAAAAATTCGTGCATTTTCAAATGCCGTAATTACGTCAGACACACTTGGAACTGGTAGTCGCTGGCCATAATGGATGCATCCATTCTCCTCTTTACATAAAAGAGAATAACTTATTCTCCGAGCAACAACACACGATCCGTATTCAGTAATTCATAGACACATGTTACAATATTTGCACAATCTCTGTTCTTCTCCTAAAACAGCGTAAGATTGAGTTGTTGAGGTTGGTTGGGTTTTACATCGCACCAGTGCTACAATATAGATAAATGGCGTTGGTGTGGAACTCACCTTTGAGGATGGTCCGGAGACATGCCATCACAATTTTGATCCTCCGTTTAGGAGGAAAAGAGCTTTTTAGAATAAAAGAAGTAAATTCCAGTTTGAATGCCAAATGGAATCTATTGATTTGCAATTTCATTTCGGTCAGAAGAAAAAATTTACAACGATGAATGCGGGGAAATGACTTTTTGAAGAACGATTAATGCGGGCAGGGCCCGACTTAGACTACCTCGAGCCCCGGGGCAAGCTTATTCTGGGGGGGGCCCTTGCAGTGGCACAAGAGGTCTTTAGGTTGCAAAATTTCTGCTTTTGCCTGTTAGGAGGGGCCCTTCCAGAAGGGGGGCCCAGGGCAACTGCCCCGCATGCCCTGGCGTTAATCAGGGTCTGAATGCGGGTTCCGTTAACATTATTTAAATACAGTTTGTGCAAGGACCATACAAATAAAAGGATCAATGCGGGAAAACGATGGATATGGGAACGATAGATCGTGTTTTCACTGTATCTATAATAATATAATAATAAAAGAAGATGTCTGTCTGTCTGTCTGTCTGTCTGAGCATCTATACGTTCAGCCCCTACTGAACGCAGAAGTATAAAATTTGACATACGGGTGCTCAGAAGCCTTCCCGAGTTGATAGTGAAAACAGAATTTAAAAATTTTAATTAGTTGCGAAGATATTAATTAAAATGTCGACCCATGTCGATCGAATAATTGCTTAAAAAGAAACATTCTATCAGCAGACGATTTTCTAAGCTGTCTCGATCGGAAACAAAACACATGCGAGACAACTGTCTGCGATAAAAAAGGAAATAAATGTAACCAATTAAGATATCACGTGTTTCATAGTGGGGATAAAAATTGCAATTTTCAAACTTTTTCAAATTTTCATTCACGTTACATTTAAATTAATATTTGGCCTAGACAGCATATTATAAAGCTACTGTTCAATTTTATGAAAATATCTGAATAAACAAAAAATAAATAAATAAATAAATAAAAATAAAATAAAATAAAATAAAATACATTTTTATTGGGAAAAGATTATATTTTGCAGCATTTTAAATTGAGATATGCCGTTGAAATTTCGTAGTATTTGGTTTTAATGCCTGATAATTCCATTGTGAACCTTTTTGAAAGAGCAGAATTATTAGGAAAGCTTGAAGCAGGGGAAGAAAGGGCAAAAATTAAAAAAAAAAGTTATAAATTTACTTTTTATTTTACAATAATGATTAAATTCTTTTTAATACATTATTCGAAAGATATTTTAAAGTACTTTTATATTATAGAAAGTGGAATTCGAGATTTCACCTGATTTACACGTTTTAAGGTGTCCTGATTAGGTTTTCATTTGTATCTCAGCTACTAATTAAAATAATTTCATAAGTAATACATCATTTGAAAGCTTTGTTGATTTGGAATTGAACAACACATTACAGAAATTTCTACCGCCAGATGGCGCTGTTATATTTTACAATTTCAATGTTTAAAATTCTAATTATGATTAAATTATTTTTAATACATCATTCAAAAAATATTTTAAAGTACTTATATATTACCGAAAGTGGAATTTGAGATTTCACCTGATTTATATGTTTTAAGGTGTCCTGATTAGGTTTTCTTTTGTATCTCAACTACTAATTAAAATAATTTCATAAGTAATACATCATTTGAAAGCTTTGTTGATGTGGAATTGAACAACACATTACAGAAATTTCTACCGTCAGATGGCGCTGTAATATTTTAAAATTTCAAAATTTCAAATTCTAATGAGCGAAGAAGGTGTTGTATGTTCTAAAACGGGGATAAGGCGCCGCAGGCGCTACTGAGCGGGAATTAGCTAAAGTCAGAAATTTGAAAGATCATAACATGGTGAGCGAACAGGCTGTTTCAGATATTGCAAAGGGAAGAGGGCGCCGAAGCCGCTATCGCACGGGAATTTACTGCGATTAAATTTTTCAATAAGCTATTTTCACTATTTCTCAATAAGCTGTTATTAGACCTGAAACGGGAAAAAGGCGCCGCGGCCGCCCCCGAGCGGGAGTTTCGTAAAGTCGGATTTTTCAGGGATCGCGAACCAGCTGGTCGCCGAAGGCGGCTAGTTATCAATACCACCAAGCCTTCTCCTCAGAATCACGAGAGTCAATACGTTAGCTAGATTTCTCTGAATACTACAATTGCTAAATAATAATTATAATAAACGATTCCCTTTGTAAGGTATTGCTTTAACACAATGCCAACATTTTATTTTACTCCTGAGCAATTTTAGCCCCACCTTTATTTCATACCACTTTATATTTTAAGACTAAATTTTCTTCTTTTATTGTAGTTATACGTTTAAGAAAATTATTACATAAATAAAATTGTGCGAAATAAAGGTGGGGCTAAAACTGCTCCGGAATAAACTAAAACTTTGGCAACCATGCTTTAAAACTTAAAACAATACTCAATTAAAAATGGATTTTAAGTTTTGGCGTCTGTATACGATACTAGCATTTACTGTTTCGATTGCTGAGAATAAATTTTAAATCATTTAAATACGGGCAAGTTTTCTTTTTCTTTTCATTTCTCTTTTATTCTTCCTTGTTTAATACTGCAATGTTTTAAAGCATCGAAAAAGGCGGAGCATAATCTATAATAATAAAAGAAGATGTCTCTCTGTCTGTCTGTCTGTCTGAGCATCTGTACGTTCAGCCCCTACAGAACGCAGAAGTATAAAATTTGACATACAGGTGCTCAGAAGCCTTCCCGAGGGGATAGTGAAAACAGAATTTAAAAATTTTAATTAGTTCCGGAGATATTAATTAAAATGTAGACCTATATCTAATCAAAAAGCGATCTCAATGACTGAGAATTCACCGCGATTGCATAAAAATAGATATTTTAACGGAGTTAAAATCAGAAAAAGTGGAAAATAAATTAGAAATATTAGTTCGATCGTTACGAATTTGGTACCAAATGAAAGGGGATTTTTTTCCGAATCTAAGAGTGCAAGTGGCTTATCTCTACAGCAATTAGATTTTTTAAAACTAACTAAAGTATGAAATTTAGTTGACAACAGGCAGACAACTTAATTATTTCATTTATCAAAGATTCTTCAGTGCCAGGTGCTAGACATGCTGGCTGACTATTCTTCCGGTCGGGAACAATTGCTTTTCGTTTTTCGCCCACGTGACAAAGTATTAGAAATAAAAAAAGCAGTTTTTGAATTTTTTCAAATTAAAATCGATCAAAACCAGAACTTCGAAATTGCCCGTCATTATGACTCACCTGTATGCAGTTAAAAAATTTTAGTATAGATTTAAAAATAAAATAAAGAGATATATTATATTTATTTAAATTCTTTTTTATTTCATCTGTTAATGACACCAAAAGTTACTTTTAACAGAATAATATTAATTTTTTTTTTTTCGTTTTTTTTATGAATTCGGTTGTAAAAAAACAGTTTTGGAATTCTTAAATTTTAGACGGATTTCAATAGAAATCGTTAATCGCCCTTGATAAATTAGCAATTTTGAGTCTAAAATATATCAAAGATATTCATTATTCTAATACATAATACATCGTTCAAAAGATATTTTAAAGTATTTTTATTGCAGGCTATTAAAATGATATAAGCCGTTCAAATTCTGTACGAAACTTTCGAAGATAACTACGGAAAAACCAGAAAATTTTTATTCTTTTATATTTTACAGAGTTTAAATTCGGATTTTCGCTCACATTTCGTATTAACAATTTTTAACGGTATATAGCCCGGAATTGAGCAAGTTTTGGAGAAAACCACAGATAAGTCAGACACAAATCTTTAAAAAAAATGTTTGTATTATCTTTGTATTTCAGCTTCTAATTAGTATAATTCCATTTTTATATTATCGAAAGTGGAATTCCAGATTTCACCTGATTTACACGTTTTAAGGTCTCCTGATTAGGTTTTCTTTTGTATCTCAGCTACTAATCAAAATAATTTCAAAAGTAATACATCATTTGAAAGCTTTGTTGATTTGGAATTGAACAATATATTACAGAAATTTCTACCGCCAGATGGCGATGTAATTTTTTAAAATTTCAATATTTCAAATTCTAATGAGCGAGGAAGGTGTTGTAAGTTCTAAAACGGGGATAAGGCGCCGCAGCCGCCACCGAGCTGGACTTAGCTAAAGTCAGAAATTTGAAAGATCATAACATGGTGAGCGAACAGGCTGTTTCAGATATTGAAAAGGGAAGAGGGCGCCGAAGGCGCTACCGCACGGGAATTTACTGCGATTTCAATAAGCTATTTTCTCGATACATCAATAAGCTGTTATTAGACCTGTAACGGAAAAAAAGGCGCCGCAGGCGCCACCGAGCGGGAGTTTCGTAAAGTCGAATTTTTCAGGGATCGCGAACCAGCTGGTCGCCGAAGGCGGATAGTGTATAATATAGTAAAAATATGCATACATATAAAGTTTTAATTTCAACCATTTTTTTTTCTTTTAAAGAAGTAATTGTTTGTGCATGTCGTTTATTCATAATATCCCAGATTATAACAATAACGAAAATTTATCAAAGAGTGAATTATATATATATATATATATTATCATATATATATATATATATATATATTTTTTTTTTTTCATTTTATTTCGAATGTATACGTAATTTTTTGTATGTGTGAACAAACTTTTTTTTTTTTTTTTTTTTTGTTTCTCTCTAGATTTAGCTATTAAGAAATTTAAGTTATTTTCGGTTTATTTGCCAATATGTTCTTCTTCATAAAATAATTAAACGAATAAGATGAAATAATTTTCATGGTATGCGGGCATTTAAGGATATGGTGCAAAGAACTGTCATTTTATAATATTTTGAGCAATTTATAAATTTTGTTTATATTAGTTTAATAAAAATAAATTCACGAAGAGTTAAATCGGTGATAAGTTATTAAATATGAATTCATTACAGAACGGGAATGAATCATTATACCTATGATTGCCGAAAAGTCTTTTCCAAATGCACACCGTAGAATATTTAACGTATAAATATTATTTACAAATGTTTGCTGATTATTTACAAATATTTCAATTCAACGATGTCTAGATATTAATTTCCAAATTGAGGATAATCGCCGAAAGACAGAACTCCTTGTATGTTGGAAAGAAAGGTGATATTCAGATCTTGATACTACTCTTTCTAATACGAACAAGCCTTGTCCTCAGATCACGAGAGTTAATACATTAGCCAGATTTCTTTGAATACTAATACTACTAAATAATAATAATAATAATAAGCGGTCCCCATTGCAAGTTATTACCTTAACACTTTCAGGACTGCTGGCGTAGATTCACGTCATTTGAAAATCTGTAACTCCGTCAGTGGGCGTTTCTTTCGCAATTTGTATGCCATTTATTTCTTAAGAATTTATCCAATCATAGATCCAATATTCATATTTGTTGTAGTACAATCGATATACTACGGATACAAATACTTTGATTAGGAAGAGTATAATTATGATGTATATCCATTGTTTGGTTAGGTGGGGGACATGGACGCGCATGGGGAGGAAGGGAGACTGCAAAATTTTTATGATAGACGGTGGTTGAAAATCCATTTACAGTGCAAGAGACGAGGGTATCAAGAAATGGAAGATAGCCATTATTTTCTATTTCCTATGTAAACTGGATATTACTGTCAATTGAATTTAAAGTTTCTAAGACGTGGTCAATACTGTGACGAGATATGTCGATAAGCGTGAAGGTGTTGTCAACGTAACGGGTCCAAAAAGCAAAAGATATTTTCTTAAAACGCTTGCTTTCGAAATAGTGCATGTAAATATATGCGAGAATTGGGGAGAGAGTGGAACCCATGGCTAAACCTTTAGACTGACGATAGAATTTATTTTGGAAAGAAAAAATGGTTTGTGATAAACAAATGCGGGTAAGAGAATTTAATTCTTGTATTTCAAAATATGAGAAATGAAACTCTTTTAGTCTATTTTCGAGACAGCAGAGGGCGCCACTTATTGGAAAATTAGTTAAAAGAGATTTTACATCAAAAGAAACCATAGTGAGATTAGTGTGAGGGCAGTTTTGAATATTTTTTGCAAATTTTATGGAATTCTTAACAGTATAACGTTTAGCAGCAGGAAGGAGAGCAAAAATTGTGGTGAGAAATTTATCTAAATTATAGGAAGCAGTACCGATATTAGAGACTATTGGACAAAATGGAATATTGGGTTTGTGAACTTTTGGTAAAGCTTAAAATCTGGCACAATTAGCAGTAGAAGGGATAGGATGGGATTTAGTCGAGTTAAATTACATGGGGCAAGATTTTATAACAGATTTAATTTTATTTAATTTTTTAAGAAATGGCTGCTTTCTATACTTTTGTAAACCGTGCCAAAAGTGGCTGCTTTCTATACTTTTGTAAACCGTGCCCTTAATATTTGTTCAAATCCTATTTTATTAAAATCTGAAATTAAATACCTGAAAGCCATTGCAATTAACAGAGGTTAAGACCCTTCCATTATAGACAAAGCTATCCAAAAATCACAACTCCCTCGTATTTCGTCTACTAAATTAGTCTCTTCTATTATCAGTATTGTTTTACCCTATTTTCCTAAAACCAGTCAAACCATAGCTAAAATTCTCAAACAATATGATTTTAAAATAATATTTTCGTCTTCCAATAAACGCACCTTTTCTCAGTTAAAAGATCCCATTGATATGCATAATTCTTGGGCATTTATAGTATTTCCTGTCTGTGTGGTTTATCATATATTGGCCAAACACGAACGCAGTCTTAAATTTCGTCTAAAAGAACATATGAATTACGTCCGCAAACAAGAAACCAATAAATCGGCTATTTCTAAACATTGCCGGGTGGGAAATCATAATTTTATATTTAATTCAGCTAAATTAATTTGCAGACCTAAATCCATTCATGAACTCGATTTCTTTGAAGTTTTTCATATTTATAAAAAATTTAAAAATCTTGTAAATTGTGATTTCGCTGTTCCCTATTTGTCTGATTGTTGGACATTTTACATTCGGTCCACATTTTCTTAATTTTTCTACTGTTTACACAGCTACACATTCCTAAATTCCTATTGGCAACACTCCCCAGCTTTTCCGTAATCCTATTGGTTGAACTAAATTCGGTCCCTCTCCTATATATACAAGCACTTCTCCAGTTTCAGAATTCTTTTCGCACTGAAGACTACCGAAACAGCTGGTATGCATCTCAAATATTTTTCTTTGGCGTTTCTGACGTAGTAATTTATTCGGATTTTAATATTCCAACGCCAAGTCTCCTGTTATTAATTCAGTCTTTGTTGTTCCATTAGAAATTACTTTTATAATTTTTTAAGTGTTTTGTAAAATATATCGGAAAACAGTATCAGACATGTTAAACACAAAAATAATTAAACATACAAATTTCTATGCGTTGTATGAACCTTGGCAAACGACATATAAAGATGAATCCACAGAGTTTGATATAGTTGTAGTGAATAAATAGCTGAGGGAATTTTTTTTATTTACTTACTTATTTTTACCTGCATATATACTGTTTACATCTCATTTTTACACGCTTCTCACTTTCAATATTTATATTTAATATATTTATTTCAATATTAATTTAATTTAATTAACAATGGTACAATATATTTTTTCTTTTTCTTTTTTAATCATGAACAAACTTTGTTACATGCACGTATATTTTATTTTTATTGTCTGCAAATTAATGTAGTGTATACACATAACCTGACATTATAAATTTCAAATTTTATTGTACTCATTAAAAAGTCAGAATAAAGCTTATATATTCTTAACCCTAAACCGTAGAAAAGTTTTACTTTAAAATATCTTTCTATTTTATTTTATTTAATAAATTTACTTGTTTAACTGTGTTTAAACTTTCATGCTCTCAGAATGACCGATTAGAGCATCTTTTACAAAACAGACCTGACCCCCAACATTAAATTAGCTGCTGCTAACCACATTATAAAATTACAGTCCTGCAAAAAAATACTTTTTGAAAATTGTTTTAACTTTGATGACTGATTCTTACGTTATTTTTGGTGCTGATTCCAAAAATGAATTCCAATTCCTTCTATCACGTATGGATTTTTTACAAAGTGATTTCATATTTTCATGGAAACAGTTGAAATTGCAAAATTTTGACATTTTATTTAAGTTCCGTTAAGTATTAAACACATGCAAATTACAATTATATCTAAGTTCAGTAAGTTTTAAGTATATATAGAAAGTTACTAGTCCTTATAATAACTTTTTTTTTACCACAAAAGTCCTTTTTCCACTTTTCCTTTTGTGGAAATTGCTCGGATTGTCTCTTTGCAGCATCCAGCAGTAACGGGCAGTTTACCGATTCAGAGAAATAGTTTGGATAAAAAATAATATATTATTTCCTGTTTAGTAGTTTAATCTACTAATTTACTATGTAATTCCGTAAATATATTTATCAAAATCATATAAAAAAAAACACTTTTTTCGTCCAAAATATACTATATTCGTAAAAACAAATTGCGATTTGTGATGAAACTGTACGTGATGGAACTTTTTCATTATTTTTCCAGAAATCAGCATCCAAAAATCTATAAAAAACACCACTCACTTTACCGACAACTTTTTCATCGCAGACCTGTGTATTTTCCACCTAACACGTGGACATGGTCGGTAGCACGTTATCGGTATATGCAGTTGCTCAAGAAAGTATTGGGGCCAAACAAACTTTCAAACAATTTTTGATAGAAAAATCAACTGTTTAATTGAAAAAATATATTAATATCGCTTATTATATCTAATGACTATATAAAATTAAAAAACCTAAAATTAACTTGAAGCTTTGTTATGTAATTATAAAATTTAGTCCTCTGGTGTACTAACAAAAAGTAGAAACCAAAAAAGTATTGGGGCACTCAATTATAACTTTTTATTAAAAAAAAAAATACACATATTCTTTAATAACCTGTTGGGCCTCCTTTATACTTTATGACTTCATTTAATCTGTTAGGCGTGGAAGTAACCCGATTTTCATAGAAATGTACATCTATCTATTTTCTCCCATCCTGATATGATTCTTTCTCTGAGGTCATTTTTGTTAGAAATACTAAGAATTACGAAATTTATTTTTCAAATATTCCCAAATGTGCGCAATAGGATTTAGATCGGGACTCTGTGAAGGTGGTTTGTTAAGTTGTGAGCAGTTATACAAACCCCACAGTTTGTAAATATGCGCTTTATGCTTTTGGTCGTTATCTTGATAAAGTTTGAAAGTTGATAATATTAGTGCCTCCTAAACTAGATGCCTGACGCGTGTCTCGGAAACAGTTCAAACGGTAGACAGCGCCACCTAGTACAGATTACCTACTTTTTTATTCAATTCTCACCAATAATTTTAAGAAGTAATATATGATATATATGATCGACGTTTCTTCGATTCCATTCGCCTTTTATATACATTAAATCCCACGTTTAAAAATTTTTGGTGGATGTTGAATAAAGAAGTCGATCAATCTGTACCAGGTGGCGCTGTCTAACGCCAAGTTTCCGAGGCACACAAAAGGCATTTACTTTAGGAGGCTATGATAATATGCCCATTTTTTTAGAACTTTGCTTCAAATTTTGTTTGTTCATTATGCCATCAATCAAATGAAGGTTCCCAACACCGGCAGTACTCATACGGCCCCAGACCATCTGATTTTCTCAACCATATTTCATATAGGAAGTTTCTTCTTGTTAAGTTCAGCATTAAGTTTCGCCATACTCTTTGCTTTCCATCATTCCCAAAAATATTAAACTTGCTCGCATCTTCAAATATCACCGATTTCCAAAATTCTGGTAGCTTTTTATTGTAATTTTTGCAAATTGCAGTCGAAGTTTTCGATTTGCAGTTCGAGTTATCTACATATTAAAACAGGCATAAACTTCATTTTTTTCCAATGACGACCCCTATTTTTGACCTCATATTCAGATTTCTGAGATCAAGGCAGTTCGGAAAACCAACCAATTTATATATTTTAAATCAATTCTAAACAGAGTTACACGTGAAAATGTGTTAGGGGACCGTCTATACATTTAGAAAAAATAAATCGTGATCTACCACTCAATATACATTATTTATTAAATTTCACACCGGAAAAAAAGTTCAGAAATGTTAATTATAAAGTAAAAAAACGATTCTAATTCGCTGAACTTTCTATGTTAGCTTATGAATTAAAAGATTTTAATTGGTTTCTATTTATTAAACATTGAATAGTTAAATATATTACTTCAGACTAAGAAAATTAAATAGCTTGAAACATATGAACCCTACAATGTTGAATTACAAAAATCTAGATACCAAGCTAAAAGAATAATAGTAATAATGATAATAATATCAATAGCGGTTAAAAAAAAGAAAATAAAAAGTGTTTAATATTTAAGAAAAAGAATTATCTACTTCTTGTTGGGTATATTTTTATTTTATACAGTAAGCCCCGCATGAAAGTGTTACTATAAAGTTTTACATTTAATTTTAGGCGTACAAATCTACAATAGATAATATACAAAAATATAAATAACACGATTTATACTAAAATATGAGAAAGAATATTTAGCATTTTCGCGAATGCTGACGTAGTTTCACTTCATTTGGAAATCTGTAACTCCTCCAGTGGGCGTTTCTTTCACAATTCGTATTTTACGATATTTCTTAAGAATATTCCTTATATTCATATTTATATAAACAAAATAATATGAATACAAATACTTTCACTAGAAAGAGTATAATTATTATGTATATTCATATGAAAATAAATATGGATATAGAAAAAACAGTTTCCTATTGCCTAGAACGAATATTCCCCGTTCTGCAGTCGTCTACTGTACTTGAATTCTTAATTTTAAATGTGTAAAATCTATATCTTTAAAAATAATGAGACATCACATATTACATTGTTTTAAATTGTTTTCCCATAATAAATGTGAATTTTACACCGTGATTAGAATAATCGAAAATAAAAAATATTGCGCTTTGTTTCAATAATATATTTAATGAAAAAAAAAATCTTCCACTGTTTGATTTTGTATTAAAATAACATTAAATAAAAATTTAATATTATGTTACGTCATGCGATAAAATTTAAGTAACACAAAACTTGCAAACGTACAGTAAACAAATGCGAAAATGTCACAACAAGATTAAAACAGAAAATTTGTTTAAAAAAAATCTGGTAAAAAATAATAAATGTTAATTATAATAATTAAAAAAAAAAAAAAAAAAAAAAAAAAAAATGCGTATTCCTCTTTCAAACGATAATCCTCGCCTTACCGCGTTTCCTAAATTATGATATTTAACTTGAGGTGTACGAACCCTACAATATTCAAGTAAAAATAAGAGGGACAACTGAGTTAAAATAGAATTTTAGCAGTGAGAAACTAGGAAAAGTTACGTAACATTTAAGAAGAAAGACTTGACATTTCAGAATCTGGTATATTCATAGCTGCCAATATTTTAATTTATTCCGGAGTACTTTTAACCCCGCCTTTATTCCGCAACACTTTCTTTAGAGAAAAAGTTTCTTCAATACATAATTTCGTTAAAATAAGACAAAATACTTTAAAAAAATAAGTGGCACGAATTAGGGGCGGGGCTAAAATCACTCCGGAATAAATTAAAATATTGGCAGCTGTGTATATTCCTTTTTGCAACGGAAGCCACGCCTTTGCATAACTTTCTAAAACTTTACATTATAAAGCAATTTTTTTTTTTTTACATATTTGCAATTAAATTTTGTCTTCAGCATTCGATGTATTAAATGCCATTGACATTTATGCGTACCAGTGTTATACATAGGATCAAATGCGAATATGCGAACTAGTTTTTTAATATTGTTTCTGCAATATGGAGGCGGGGCTTCATTTTTTTATGGAATTCCTTCACAATCTCTCGTCTGCATTGCGATAATTTTATAAAAATTAGCCAATTTGTATGATAAACGTCGAAATGTTGCTTAGAAAGCGATTAGAATAACAAAAATATAAATTAAAAGAGGTTTTCGTCAAAATATATACAGATATTTACTCACATAGGATATAAATTACTACAGGTGACAGCCCCCTAACAGCAGTAAAAAATGTAAAAAACACATCCTCATTACCATCCTCATATTTTGACAGCTTATAACTCTATGAAAAATTGAGCAAAATATATAAACTATACCATTTTCCGTGATGATTTGATCCAAAGAATTCAAATAAAAAAATTGGGGGTTACCATTGAAAATAATGAAGTTGATGCCAGTTGTAATATGTAGACGACCCCTTAGGCAAAATCAACCTATACCATTATAAACTAAACGTTAATACAAATCGATTGGTACCAATCACAAGTTTCTACGACAACTTATGGCGAAATTAGGTGGGGGGTGGCATTTTTTTTTTTTTTTTTTCGGGTGACTGTACAATTTTATAATAATTTTTAAATTATCTTGAGTTAATATTGTTTTTTTTTTTTTTTTAAATTAGATACATTGGTCTGGTGTGACATAGAAAAAAAATAAAATAAAAATGTTAAACTTAAAAAGTTTTTTTTTTTTTTTTTTTTTTTTTTTTTTTCAAAAAATGTTTGAAACTTTGTTTTACTCTAATACTTTTTTGACTAACTGTAGATACCATTTTAGATCTATAGAAATTAAATAGCCATGATTTATGTGTATTATGGGTGATAAAATAAACAGTAATAATACCACAGCGCTTTCCCCCAGAAACAACAAGCGTTAATACATTGGTTAACTTTCTTTGAATACTACTACTACTAAATAATAATAATAAAGGATGCCGTTTATAAGTTACTTTAATAGAGTTGTCAGCATTTTATTGCATAATTAACACATTCGCGACCGCTGACGTAGATTCACGTTATTTGAAAATCTGTGACTCCACCAGTGGGCGTTTCTTTTGGAAATTGCATATTATTTGTTTCTTAAAATAACACAATATTCATATGTGTATACAAACAATATACTGTGGATACAAATATTTTGATTAGAGAGAGTATGATTATAATGTGTATTCATTTGTAATATGTATGTGAATGTAAAAAGTTTGCTCCGAAAAATTGTATCTTTAGACAATAACGTCCAAACGCGGACCTAACTGTCAAAAAGACAAAAACATGCGAGTGTTATTAATACAGTTCTTGAATTTTCTTTGTTTTCTGCCCCAATATTATTATTTAGCAAATTTTGTTATAATAAATAAATAAACCTGATAACTTAAAAGGAAATATTTTAAAAGTACTGGTGGGAGGGTCCTCAAAACTGGCAAAAAAAAAAAAAAAAAAAAAAAAAAAAGAAGAAGAAGAAGAAGAAAGAATATTAAACAAATAAAATGAAATAATTTTCAGAGAATACAACAACCCGGAAATTTGGTGCGCTGAATTTATTTTTTATAATATCTTAAATAATATATAGATTTTATTTATATTAGTTTAATAAAAAGAAATTCACTAAGAGTTAAATCTATGATCAGTTATTAATATTGCAACGATTATAGAGCAAAAATGGATTGTTATACCTTAAAATCGAGAGAAAAAAAAAAAAAATTTCAAAATTGACACCATAAAATATTTAACGTGAAAATGATATTCATAAATACTTTTTTTTTGGCTAATGTACATTTCATTTTGTATGTTGTGCAAAAATTTAAAAGGAGGATTACTGCCGAAAGGTAGAAATCTTTATATATCTTATACTATTAAGTGAGCAATATTTGTATATATATTTCACTGTTCTCGAAAACGGTAGCTCGGACAGTCACGAGATTTAACACAAAGGTGCCCCCCGAAGGATCATTGTGCACATCGAAGTCAGAATTTCGAATTTCTGTTTAGTTTTCTTTTAATTAATAAAAATATTAAAACAATAAGCTAATAATAGCAAAAAATTAGCCATTTAAATTTAATCCGTAATTTAATTGTTGCCAAAAAAAAAAAAAAATACGAGTTTATTTTTTTTCCAACAGGAAAATAAATACATTTATCTAAACATGAACAATACTACACACTACTGATCGCAGAGCTTCCAAATTTGGCATATAGGTACCTGGGACCCTGCAGGCGTGCACCTCATCGAGATTTTTTCGAATTTCGGATCTGAATTTTTTAAATTAATGTTTTTTCGATTTTAAACATTGGCTTTTATGTTTCATTTTTCATGAATTTATTCTTCGATTGTAATCGTCTGCGTATCTTAGCAACGGCTATATTATGCAATTTATTTTTTATTTAATGCATTTACTTGAGGGCGAATCTTTTTTCTCTTTTTAATTTATTATATTTATTGAAAATAAAATTGGTAATGCAGTAGAAAAAATTAAATATATTAAATTTAATATTTAAAAACGTATTTATAAAAGTTATGTTTATGTATTATTTTTGTAGTATAAGAACAATTATTTTTCATTTGTTAATTTAATTTCTTTTCAAGTTTTTTCTAATTTATAGTATTTGTCAGGAAATAATGGTAGTATATAGTAAAAAGGATTAAACTGATTGGAATTTATTTGTTTTTTATGCATTTAATTCCTTCTCAAAGAAAATCTACTTTTTATTTTATTTCATTACATTGGTCGGAATCAAATTGTAATACAGTGTAAATAGCATGAGCAATAAAATACTTGGTTCAAAAACTAAAATATTTAATAGACGCTGAGATACAGTTATCTTTAAAATCGTAGTTCTTAAATAATGGCAGACCCACCTATCGTCAATAAATACCCATATTGAAATACATAGGAAAGAGATTTCTGCAGGCAGTGGGAAACTGCCTCCGATACAGTGCGGGCAGAGAAAGAGATGCCGTAGTCAGCGAGTAACCGATGCGAGGTCTAGAGCGATTCCAATGTAATTATTTTAGTTTTTATTTATAATGTTATGTGAAAAATAAATAATGATCCAATTCTTTTGGAGATTCATTTAAATATAGTGGCCAGCGAAGCGGGCGTAGCCTGCTAGTAGTAGTAATAGGCGCATCGAGTCTTGGACTTTTGCAAACGTTTTAAAGAAAGATTTTTTTTTTTTTTTTAGAATTTTTTTTAACAGACATACATGTAAGATATTATTTATAATGTTACATATATTTATAATTATACATATTTATAATTATACATATAAGATATAATTTTATTTGCGTATGAGAAAAAAAGATTTTTTTTTTTTTTTTATGTCGTAAGAAATTAATAATAATAAATGAAATAGTAATAATAATAGAATGACCTTCGATCTCAATTTAGCACGTTAAATTAAATAGTATGGGCGTTATATATATACGCAAGCTTTCCATAAATTACAGCGACAAACCTTAAGAGAAGAGCATCATAAAGATTCTGAATTGTATGGGAACACATCGGCGCGTCATTTTAACCCTTTAAAAAATGGATGCTCTTGCGTGGATGTAGGCGTGGCTCTCGAATGTTGTATTTATACAAGAAAAAACAAAAAATTTAAATTAAAAAAATAATAATCAAATTAAAAAAATTAATAAAAAAAAAAACTCTGTCTTTTTCTTTGTTTATCTATGAATCCCGTCGCACTGATTGTATCAGTACGAACATTGCGTATGACTTTGCGAAATATTGAAACATGCAAGATTTTAAAATTTACACAGTAGGTGGTGTTAGTAATACACAGTAACAAAACATTCAGTTCTTAAAGGTTTAAAATGACGTTTGCGTTCATGGGCTCCTATACAAACCTAAATCCATGTGATATAATCTACTTCCCCTCCAAGTTTGTCCCATGACCTCAGAATCACCTGTATATAATAATTTACAAATGAGGTGAAAAAATTATAATAATTATAATGTTTTTATATGTACTCAACTTTTTATTTTAAAACACTTTGGCGACTGCTGGCGTACATTCATGTCTTTTGAAAATCTGTAAGTCCGCCAGTGGGCGTTTCTTTCGCAATTTGTGTGTAGTAAATCTCTTAAGAATATATCCAATATTCATCTTTTAACAATCGAATATAATATGAATACAAATACATTGATAAGAAAGAATAAAAATTGTAATATCTATCCGTTTGTAATATAAATGTAAATATAGAAAACATTGTTCTGAAATATTGTAACGTTGGTGAATAACGCCCACAGATGGACTTTATTGCCAAAAGGACAAAAGAAGCGATCGCGAATGTGTTAAGTGTTATTGGAAGTAATTCCATACATTTTACTTTTTAAATGTTTGACAACGAAGAAGTAATTTATGTAACTCATTAATTAAGATTAAGTCGATTTCAAATAGACGGAACAAAAATTTAAAAATAATGAACAATGGGATTTCTGTCATGGAATACTTTTTTGATATCATATGGACAATTTTAGTACAAAACGAGACTTGTTTTTTTAATGGATTAATTGACCCTTTTTCAATTTGTTTTTGATTTGTTCAATGACAAAAAAGTGTTTATCTTTATGAAAATAAATAAATAAATAAACAAACATAAATAAATAAATTAATAAATTAACCCTTTGCGCTCGTCATATTTTCCTATTATGAACAGGCCCACCAGCGGCCGAGCGGTTCTGCGCTCAAAGCTGGTAGATGGGAGGTGCCGGGTTCGATCCCAGCTCGCGCTCATCGACCTAGCCGTTCGGAGTTTTCCGTGGTTTCCTCCGAAACTCGCGTAAATGCGGGCTAGGACCCCTTAGAAAGACCCCCACGGAGGGCATTCCCCCTATAGGCCTAGGACACATAAGGAGTCAATCGGCCTTAATCCTCCAACCAACCTATTATGAACAGTAAGACACGCCTTTTGCCGTTCCTTTAAAACGTCACACGTATGGTTTCCAACTTACTACCTTTTGGCTACCGAAAAATTCTAATAATTTGTTTTATTTTACTTCATCATTAAATAAAATAAATCTTACTGTTAAAATTTTCTGGTAGCCAAAAGGTAGCCTATAGTTACACGTTTTAGAAAAATAACATTTCATTTGCAGAGGAACACCTTAAGGCGTGGCTCGTTTATTTAATGTCCCCTCAGAATGGACATACGAGCGATAAGGGTTAAACATAAACGCATAATTAATAACCAGTTCAATAATTTCCTATGTTCTAAAAGTAAAGGTACTTATTTTTATTTATTTATTTATTTATTTATTTTTTTAACTTTAATTTTATGAACATAAAACAGCTTGATTTTCGGGTGTGTTTTCGATGCAGATAGCTTTTTATTTACGAAGTGAATTCGTCAACCTATAACCTATTTTGTATTGCAAGGAAAAACTGTATGTAGAAAATAATTTTTTTAAATTTTCCTGCTTATTCCGTTTTCGAATTAAGCGAAGCAATATTAATATTTAAAACTTTTGGAGGATAGAAATTTCAGCATTCATTCTTGGGAAAAAAAGAAAGAAAGAAAGAAAGAAAATAAATGACATTTAAGATTCTAGAAAATGACATTTTAAAGCAGTTTAGCAATTTCATGAATAAACAAATAAGCATTAATAATAAAATAAATAAATACTAATTATCAATACTTATTTTTTTAAACATAAGATAACTAAATAAAATAAGAAGAAGAAGAAGAAGATGAAAGAAAGAAAGAAAAAAGTAAATTTTTTGCATAAACTTGTTTACTATGCACTAATCGTTTCCACGTTCTCAAAAATTGAAACTCCGCCTATCACATTATGAAACTTCTCTAACAACTCCCTTTATAGTAATTCAGATTTGATTATACTTACATGCATTAATTTACCGTTTATCATAACTAATAATTTTATGTTTACTTGTACCGTATTCTGGAGATATGTAATTGATTAAAAAGCACTAGCCAAGAAATTATTGTAATTAAACATGGGAGTAATTTATCCTTCAGAATACATGAAAAGAATTAATTTTACAAGGTAATGAAAAGAAAAAAGCTTCGTTATGCATACTGTTCGTTCACATCTCCCCAATTTCACATGTCTCTTACTTTCAATATCAACATTTTAATTTATTTATTTCAATATAATTTTAATTTAATTAAAATTTGTACTATATTTTCACTTTATGAAATGTAAGTTTATATTTTACTTTTCTTGTCGCAAAAATTATGTTGTGTGTTCACATTATAGAGTTCAATTTTATTGTTCCCATTAAAAATATCATTATGAATAATTATATAAATTATATATATATATATATATATATATATATACATAGCTGCCAATATTTTAATTCATTCCGGAGTATTTTTAGCCCCGCCTTTATTTCGTACCACTTATTTTTTAAAAGTAATTTTGTCTTATTTTATCGAAGTTATATATTCTAAAAATGTTTTCTATAATTAAGGTGGTGCGAAATAGAGGCGGGGCTAAAAGTACTCCGGAATAAATTAAAATATTGGCAGCTATGTATATGTATATATATATATATATAATAAGTAAGAACGAAAATCGTTATTGTTAATAAAATTATCGAACAGATACAACACTTCATCTATCCTGGATGTGACATCACCTTTGACTATGATAACGATTCCCCAAAAAAGCTAGACAGATTCCAACTCATTTATAGGACTCTCATAAGAACACTAAAGAGATAAAATGAGAAAAGAAACACAGCTGAAGTGCTATAGGGTAATGGTAGTGCCCACTTTGCTATATGCTCAGAGATATGGACCCTCAGGGCCCAAGAGAGAAGCAGGATCCAGGCAGCTAAGATGTATCTACGATCTCTGAACGACTGCACAATAATGAATAAAAACAGAAATGAAGATATTAGAAGAGAATTAAAAATGTCCAACGTATGACACGCGCAAGATTACCGAAAGCTGCCTTATATTACATTCCAACAGGCAAGCTTGACCGTGACAGACCCAGAAAACGATGTTTAGACCAAGAAGCAGGAACAGGCTCCCAGCCTAATCTTTGAAGAAGAAGAAGATGATGATGATATATAGTGTATATATATATATATATTATTGATTTATGGTTTTTTAATAAGTTTCAAAGTATCATAATAAAACGTACATACTCTTAACCCGAAAACGTAGAAGAGTTTTACTTTAAAATATCTTTCTATTTTATTTTATATATTTATTTGTTTAGCTGAGTTTTAAACGTTCCTACATTCATGTAGACCTGCTAACTATGCTAGTGTATCAGTAATGGTATTAAGCCCCGCCTTTTTTTCCACACCAAAATAATTGTTGGGCTATAGTCTTCTTATTTAATCATTAGAACATATTACTGAATGTTACTCTGATACTATTCTGGTGTGAAAAAAAGGCGGGGCCTAATGCAGTTACGGATAAACTAACATAGGTCTACATTCATAATATCTGCACCTTTTACGAAACAGACCCGTTTCTTAAATTAAACTAGCTGCTATTAACCACATTATTAAATTTCTTTTCACATGACACGACAATACGTCATCGGTATATAGGTAGCATTTTAGAACTATAGAAATTACAGAGCCATGATTTGTATGTATCATGTCTGTTAAAAGAAATAACAAAAATATTACCACCAAGTCTTCCTCCCAGAATCACGATAGTTAATACATTAGCTAGATTTCTTTAAATATTAATACTACTGAATAATAATAATCGATCTCCTTTTTAAGTTATTATTTTTATAGAGTACCAATATTTTATTTTATTCCGGAGCAATTTTAGCCCCACCTTTATTTCATGCCACTTTATTTTTAAACACTGATTTTTTCTTATTTTATTGTAGTTATATATTTAAGAAAATTATTACAAAATAAATGTGGGGCTAAAAATACTCCGGAATAAACTATAACGTTGGAAAGAATACTTTAAAATTTTAAACAATACACAATTTAAAATCTGGTGTGAAACAACCACACGACTTCTATTACCCACTATTACACGTATTATATGCACTTTTTGGAGATAATGTGTCAGAAGACATAGAATTGAGCTAATGAAATAGATGAATAGACAACTAAAATGAGACAACTATAATGAATAGACAACTAAAAATTTTCCCGCAAGAGAAAGTTAATACACGTTTGCGGTAAACGCATGAAAACGTAAAGACATAAAATAGAGTCTACATAGCAAGGGGGAAGAAAAAATGTACAGTTTTCCTATTTATTTTATTTTTATTTTATTTTTTATTTTATTTTTTATTTGATACACCAATTTCCGAGATCTAAAACTGATCTTTCTGATCAGGATGACAATTAATTTTCCTGTAATAACCATGTAAAGCATGAGAAAGGATATCTAAAATGGGTTCATGTAACAGTTCTCAAAAAAATCGTTAGAGCTGTTTTTGAAACACCGATTTTTATCAAAACTTGGCATATTCAGTTGTTGACCGGAAAACATACAAAAAAATATTTAAAAGAGTGTTACTACTGCAAGTTTGAAAAAAATCCATGCAGCCGTTTAGAAAGGAATCCGCTCACAGTACATGAAATTCAGCTATTTATTCAGGATGCCTATAAATTTTTCTGAGCTAGCCAATTATATCATTTGAAAGGACATCTAATAGAGTGTTTATAAGGAACTTTGAAGAAAATCGTTAATGCCGTTATTGAGATAGGGACTTACGGCCCCACTTCCGGTTTTCCAATTTTCACCAAAGTTTGGAAAATTCATCTGTACACCACTTCTGTCTTAATTCTAAAGTTTCGTAGCTGTATCTTTATGAGTTTCGGAGACATGATAGTCAGAAGATTCCCCACACACATACACACTCACACACACACAACCTTAAAATATATAAATCAGGCGAAATCTCGATATCGAATTTTTGGACCGAATACAATACTTCCATTACATGCGGTAGTCGAGTATTGGAAGTAAAAATGAATTTTATGTTTAGGCGTCTGTATACGATTTGTCATTTACTGTATCGATTGCTGGGAATAAAATTTGAATTATTTAAATACAGACAAACTATACTTTTCTTTTCTTTTCTCTTTTCTTTTTCTTTGTTGAATAGTGCAAAGTATCAAAGAATCGCTAAAAGGCGGGGCATAATGTATAATATAGTAAGAATATGCATATATTAAAGTTTTAATTTCAACTTTTTTTTTTCTTTGAAAGAAGTAATTGTTTGTGCACCTCGTTTATTCGTAATAAACCAGATTATAACGATAACAAAAATTTACCAACGAATGAATATATATAAATTCCAAACACGGTATTAGAAATTCCAAACTCGGTATTCTAAATGTGTATCATATAGGGATGCTACAGTAAGCTTTTCGTTGAGATGAAGCAAATGGTTCGTGTAATGGAACACTCAAAAGTATTCAAATACATTACGTCTATGGAGTAAATTCCAGGTAAGTAGAGTTTAACATCTATAGACTGCACTAAACCAAATGAAACGAATATATATTTTTTATATGCATAAAAACATGTCCCACGTAGAATAGGTAGGGAAATCATTGACTGTTCGTTTACAGGGCTACATAAAAGAACTAGATAAAAGCGCGACAATCGATGCAAATTGATGGAAGTATATTTCAGGCTGGGCCATGTATGATTACTATAGGATTATATTTAGATGCACCATATGGTCTGTATATAATTTTCGAAAGATATACAGGGCTGCAAATGTTTAAAAGATAACATTCTTTTTTGTTATTAGTGGATGTGCTTTACTTATAATATTTTACCATTTTCAGGAAATCTGTTCGGGAATTGAAATAAATTCCTTATAGAGATATGGTAAATAATGTATGTTTTAAGCTAAATATTCATCGCTTGTTTTTTGTATATTTACACGTTTTGAGGCTTCCTGATTACCGTAGTCAAGTTTTTTAATGTTTGATCTATGTCTGTGTCTCTTAGAGTGACTTAAAAACGAATAAATTTAGGAGATCCAAAAGCTGTTTTTTGAAGTTAATATACGTTTGTTGCTGGAAAAGTTTGATCAAGATTAATAAGTTTAAAGGAATGTTGCGTGTGAAAATTGTCTGTATAATTTTTTACGGGTAACTTTTTAAGTAAACTTTTAATTTTAATAACAGTATTAAATTCTGTATAAATGTAGGTGCATTAATGAAACGCAGGGTTGAGGAGAACTAATTATCATAGAAAACTCTTCCGAAGCTTAATTTGAATTGTTTAAGATAAATTTACATAACAATACTCGTTATTTAACCTCTTAATCTCCAACCTGTATTTATAGTATTAAATTTCAGGGTAAGAGAAAGTCGTGTGAATGATACACCAGATTTTTTCATTTTTTCTTTAGGAAATTAAGAGATTTAATTTATTTTCGGTTCATTAATTAAAATGTCCAGTTTCATAAAATAATTAAACTAATAAAATGAAATAATTTTTAGGGAATGCAACAACTTGGGGATTTGGTACGCTGTACATACTTTTTATAATATTTTGAACAACATATAAATTTTATTTATATTAGTTTAATAAAAAGAAATTCACGAAGATTTAACTCTGTGATAAGTTATTAATTATGCATTAATTACAGAACGGAAACGAATCATCATTCTCCAGATTCCAATAAAGACTTTTACAAATTCACACCATAAAATATTTAACGTATAAATATTATTTATAAATATTTTCTAACGCAGTCTTTCGAAAGGTGTTTACTGTAACGGAAGATTTCAAAATTGAGGATGATCGCCGAAAGGCAGAACTCCTTGTATGTTGTACATATAAGTAGTGTTCAGATCTTGATGCGCATATACTAATACCACCAAGCCTTGCACTCAGAATCACGAGACTTAATACATTAGCTAGATATTTTTGAATACTAACACTACTAAATAATAATAATAATAAACGGTTCTCTTTGCAACATATGTCTTTAACGGAGTGCCAACTTTTTATTTTAAGTCCTACTTTTACTTCATAACACTTTATATTTTAAGACTAATTTTCCTTATTTTATTGTAGTTATACATTTAAGAAAATTATTACATAAATAAAATGGTGCGGAATAAAAGTGGGGCTTAAAATACTCCGGAATAAATTAAAAAATTGGAAAACATACTTTAAAACATAAAACAATACTCAATTAAAAATGGATTTTATGTTTTGGCGTCTGTATACGACACTGGCATTTACTGTATCGATGGCTGGGAATAAAATTTAAATCATTTAAATACGGGCAAGTTTTCTTTTTCTTTTCTCTTTTATTTTTCCTTGTTGAATAGTGCAAAGTTTCAAAGCATTGCAAAATGGGCGGGGCATAATGTTTAATATAGTAAAAATATGCATATATTAAAGTTTTAATTTCAACCATTCTTTTTTTTTTTAAAGAAGTAATTATTTGTGCATGTCGTTTATTCATAATAGCCAGATTATAACGATAACAAAAATTTATCAAAGAATGAATATATATATATGTATATATATATATATTGAAATACATTAATATAATCAGTGCAAAAATGTTTTTATGAAATTTAAAGATGACTTAACATCAGTATCAAAACAATTCCTCGGATCATAAGCTGAGACTACCCATATCAAATCAAAGAATAATTAAAGAAAAATCGAAATAAATATTGGAAACTGGAATTAGAAAAAAAAGCAATATTTGCATTCTAACGTTGTCAAGGGCCTGGTAGAATGCAAATATGCTAAAATATGGATGTTTTTCTGTAACAAAGAAAGCAAAAGCTAAGAATTTCTTTGTTCGCAGGCCCGAAACATCCATAGACAATCCATTAAAGAAGAAGATAAAAATAAAACTATAACCTAATATGACAAACCATAACCATATAAAATTAAGATTAAAATAAAAATACAAAGATACAAAAATTCAACTTACTGAATAAAATATTTGATATGAACACAACTCAAAAAAGAAATATACATAGTCAAAACAAAAAAACGAAGATCATAATAAAACAGTAATCATAATAAAACCTTTACCTAAATATGAAAAACCATAACCATTTAAATGTAAGATTAAAATAAAAAACCCATAAAATTGTAGAAGAATAAGATTACTTTAACCTTTCAAAATGAAATTGAAGCAATAAACGTCGCACATGTAAAAATGTAACAATCAGTTAGCAGTTAGATTCACAGTTAATTAGTTCAAAATAGCATGGACCATAGAGTAATTTTTAGGATTCACAGTGGAATTCATGTAGGGTAAGGATTCAAATCCTGAAATAATCAGATGATGATTCCTGATATTGAATCATGAATAGTGCTGCCATCTGGAGTAATTAGATGAAAATAATGGAAAAATACAATCAAATAAATTTAGGATTCAAATAATCAATGTATTTGATTGAAAACCAAAAAATAATACCTAATATTTAGACGTAAATTTAAATTTGAATAAAATGTATGCGGAGAAAAAAAAATATATATAATAATAATAATAATAATAATAATTAAATAAATAATTAAAAGAATTTTTTTATTAAGTGTTTGGGATATCCATTAATTAATGCTAAATTTTTAAAGAATCGAAATTGTAATTTTTGATGTTTGTCAGACACTAAATATTTGATCCTTAGATTAAAATTAAGAAGAATATTGACAAATACAGATTTATGTAAGCATGTTTTAAAGTTAGTGAAAAAATTTACCTTAAAGGGGAAATCTTTCTTTTTATCGTATAAGTCAAATTCTAATTGTCCATTACTATTAAGAATAATTTTTAAATCTAAGAAATTAATGACACTAGAATCCAAATCAGTACTACTTAGAGACAGATTTTCAGGATATTTGACAGGTAAGTCTAGTTTGGTGCGAATTTTATCCAAATATAATATAATTATATCATCTATGTATCGTAGTAATTTAAAGTTAGTACACTCAATGTCACGCTCATAATAATATAAGTATAGATCAGCTAATATGCTAGAAGCAATTCCACCTTGTGGCAATCCTAAACGTTGTTTATATAAATAATTATTGAATAAAATATAGTTATGGAAGAGGATAAACCTAGTCAGAGTTTTAAAGGCTGAAGGAGTTATGCTAACATTTAGATTTAAATACTGCAAATTTTCTACAAAAAGTTTATTTATAATATCAAACATATCTTTAATATCAATATTATTAAAAAGATCATTGAAATCAAAAGTTTTTATACCAGTAATATCAGTAAGATTTTTAATTTTATTTTTGAGTTGAAAACTATTTTTTAGAAAAAAATTACACTTGTTAGAAACAATATAACTATGTAATTTTTTAAGGATATTCAATAACATAATATTAGCATTAGAAGTATAGGCATTGCAGGCAACAGAAACAGTACGAAATTTAATAGGATCTTTATGAAATTTTGGAATTACAACTAAATAAGGATAATTGTAGTTATTACATTTAGTTTTTATCAACTTATAATAATTAAATATATGCCTATTTTTAATATCGATACTGTCATTAATCTTAAGAAAAATATTACTAGTATCTATAGTATCAAAAAGAAGTTGTTTATAATACTTTTTGCAAATAATTGCATAGTTATTAGCCGCCTTGTCAACATAAGTAATAATAAATTTAGACTGTAAGTCTAAAATTGCTGAATGAATTTCTTTGAAATCATAGTACTTGATATTAGAAAGATGGTGCATATTATAAACTAAATCAAGTTTAAATTTCTCCAATAACTTAAATTTCCACTCATTAAAAAATTCCACTGGTTTATTATAATCAATAGCAATCTATATTAATAAAATCAGAGTTTTGTCTGTAAATTTGTCGGAATCGAAAAATTTTGCGATATCTTCACGTTTCACACCCCATGAAAGCCGAAAATAACTTCAGAAAATTTTGCCTGTGTGTGTGTGTGTGTGTGTGTCTGTATGTATGTCATCGTGTCCGAATGTCGCTTTTTTTGTCCGGGCATCACTCGAGAACGGCTGGACGGAATTCAACGACGCTTGGCAGGAATTTAGGTCTTCACCCAACTTAAAATTATATCTATCAACTTTTCAGAAATTCCCCTCCGTTCAGCCCCTGGGGGGGTAAAAGACTAAAACACGTTTGTCCGGGCATCACTTGAGAACGGCTGGACGGAATTCAACGACGCTTGGCAGGAATTTAGGTCTTCACCCAACTTGAAATTATATCTATCAACTTTTCGGAAATTCCCCCCCGTTCCCCCCTAGGGGGTAAAAGAATAAAACACGTTTGTCCGGGCATCACTCGAGAACGGCTGGACGGAATTCAACGGCGCTTGGCAGAAACTTAGGTCTTTACCCAACTTGAAATTATATATATAGAAATTTTCAAAATTATAATTAGTGTTTAAATTGTGGGTAAAAAACGCCTGCGCATGCGCCATAAATATCTTTTCACTAAAATGCTTTGAATGAAAAAATGAAATATAAAAAGAAATTTTTAAGCTAAAGACTTTTGTATTCGCGTGATTTTCACTACAAATTATGAAAAGATTGAAATGAAGTGTTGCCATCTAAGTTTCATACTTTAGTTAATTTTAAAAAATCTAATTGTCGTATCGAAAAACTGTTTGCACCCCAGGATTCAGAAAAATCACCTCTTTCATTTGGTACTGAATTTGTAACGATTGGTCCGATATTTCTAATTTATTTTTCCCGTTATCCGTTTTTCCGTTGTCACTTAAATTTCATACTTTAGTTATTTTATAAAAATCTAATTGTCGCATCGAAAAACTGTTTGAACCCCTGTATTCAGCAAAATCGCCGCTTTCATTCGGTATCAAATTTATAAATATAGGTCTGATATTTCTAATTTATTTTACCCTTTTTCCGTTTTCAACCCAGATTCGATATGGAACAGCTTTAGTATTGGATCCCTTTGGCAAAATTTGAAATTAGTAGCTCGGACGTTTCTCGCCAAGATCTTTATTTGCACAATTGAGATAGCCAATTCAGTTCATCGCAAAAATGGCTTAAAATATTTAAAGTCACCAAAGGGTTCCGATACTTAAGCTGTGCTTTTTGTATTTATTAGTGCTAAAGGCCTATTTCAGTCGGTACTGTTATCGAATTTTTATAGGTCACTCTTAATTAGTGCTAGAGGCCTATTTCAGTCGGTTTATTGAATGGGGGTTTATTGAATGAAGTCCCCCCAAGGCACAACTTTGACATGAGTCCCCCCCCCAGGCCCAACTTTGACATGACTCCCCCCCCCCCCAAGGTACCCCTATTTCAGTCGGTACAGCGTTGTCGAATTTTTATAATACACTCTTAATAGTGCTAAGGGCCTATTTCAGTCGGTTTATTGAATGTGGATTTACTGAATGAAGTCCCCCCAAGGCACAACTTTGACATGAGTCCCCCCCAAGGTACCCCTATTTCAGTCGGTGCAGCGTTGTCGAATTTTTATAATACACTCTTAATAGTGCTAAGGGCCTATTTCAGTCGGTTTATTGAATGTGGATTTACTGAATGAAGTCCCCCCAAGGCACAACTTTGACATGAGTCCCCCCCAAGGTACCCCTATTTCAGTCGGTACAGCGTTGTCGAATTTTTATAATACACTCTTAAAAGCGCTAAGGGCCTATTTCAGTCGGTTTATTGAATGGGGATTTATTGAATGAAGTCACCCCAAAGCACAACTTCGACATGAGTCCCCCCCAAGGTACCCCTATTTCAGTCGGTACAGCGTTGTCGAATTTTTATAATACACTCTTAATAGTGCTAAGAGCCTATTTCAGTCGGTTTATTGAATGGGGATTTATTGAATGAAGTCCCCCCAAGGCCCAACTTTGACATAAGTCCCCCCAGGCCCAACTTTGACATGAGTCCCCCCCAAGGTACAACTTTGACATGAGTCCCCCCAAGGCCCAACTTTGACATGAGTCCCCCCTAGGCCCAACTTTGACATGAGTCCCCCTAAGGCCCAACTTTGACATGAGTCCCACCCAAGGTACAACTTTGACATGAGTCCCCCCACCAAGGCATACCTTTGACATGAGTCCCACCAAGGCACACCTCCCCCTCATTGGGAAAAAGAGAAAAAACGTTGTTTTGCGGCTATAAGACTTCCAACGTTATTTGTTACAATATCTGCAGCTGAAACACATTGGTTTGATTTAATGAAAACTTTATCATGGAATTTAGATCGTCACGAATTAACTAAAGAAGAATTTGTCGATATTAACAAGTTTAGCTGTAGGCCTCTGGCACTAAATTAAAATCTTTCAATGTCAGATTTTCATGTTTTAAATAATGAAATAATGTCGTGTCTGTATAATTTTTATTTATAATTTTTTTTTCTATAATACTGTCTATTAAAGACTTCTGTGGTCACGAAATTTGGTGCGTAAATTGTTTGTATGCATCCGGCACTTATTGTAACTGCATTTCACGAAATTCGAAATCCTCCCCCCCCCCCCTTCTCGGAGTCGGATGGCAATAAACATGTGTAATAACATGTTTTTCCGTTTGAATTCGCTTTGAATTATCTTAGAATGGCGAATTTTGGTGTGTGGATATTGATTAAGTGTACGCATTATGTACATTAGTGGGATGTTGCAAAACTTCGAACTCACCCGCTGAGGGTGGGGAAGTAAGAAGTGGGTAAGTTGTGCCGAAGACAGTGGGGACCCAGACTCCTAAAATTGTGAGCGAGAAAACCTCTACCAATCACAGCGAGAACTTAGGTTATTAATAAAGATATGGCATTTTGACAAATCATTTAAGTTTAACGTCCAGCGAAGCGGGCAACGCCTGCTAGTTTTGTATATAAAGAGATCCAAGTCTAAATTAAATTGAGTAATGATATCAATAAATTTGAATTTTGAGGGCATCCGAAATTTAGTACCATACTTCATCAAAGATCTAAGAGTAAGATTTTCCACAATATTGATATCACCAGTAATAATATGACTATTGATATCACCAGTAATAAATGTATATATATATATATATATATATATATATATATATATATATCTTTACCTTTATCTTCCTTTCTTTTATTGCATTTTTTCTTTGGGATGTATATGCATTTTTACTTTCTTCTATATGTAATATAGAGAAAGTATTGGATTCGCGAAAATTTTCGACCTCCGTTTTTTGACGGATCTACACGTTTTGGGATGTCCTGAACACGAATTGATAGTTTTAAAAAAATGTCTGTCTGTGTGTCTGTCTGTCTGTATCATTTTTTTGTGGACGCTGTATCTCACGAAGCAATGAATGAAATTTAACCAAACTTGGTATTTAGTTGCACCCTGACATGAACTGGTGCCCATTAGATTTGGGGATCAATAGCTCAACAGGTGGCGCTGTGATCGCATTTTATGCAAATTTTTAACATGGCAGCATAGGACAAAATTCTGTATAAATGGGCATAATGAGAGTTATTTTAAACTTGTGATTGTAAAATTAATATAAATTATTGATAATAGTAGTAGTTAACTAGGAAAAAAAATTGTGCATGGGGGGGCATCGGTTCCCCCCCTGCGGGGGGAAGTACCCCCCGGGGGGGTTAAATTTTGAAGATGGGTATCATTCGAAAGATCTCGTCAATACCTTTAAAACGAATGGTTGAACCATTAATCTGTGATAATTTAAAACAAAGTTATCGATTTTTTTTACTTTTAACAAAAAAAAGAAAAAAAAAAACTTGGAAAAAAATCGTATTTTTTTTTTTTAAACGAAATTTTACCAAACTTGGTATTTAGTTGGTCCCCGACATAAACTGGTGCTGATTATATTTGGGGATGAATAGCTCAACAGGAGGCGCTGTGATAGCATTTTATCTAAATTTTTAACATGGCAGAATAGGACAAAAATTCGTAAAAATGTGCATAATAAGAGTTATTTTACACTTGTGATTGTAAAATTAATATGAATTATTGATAATAGTAGTACGTAACTAGGAAAAAAATTTTGTGCATGGGGGGGCATCGCTTCCCCCCCTGGGGGGAAGTACCCCCCGGGGGGTTAAAATTTGAAGATGGGTATCGTTCGAAAGATCTCGTCAATACCTTTAAAACGAATGGTTGAACCATTAATCTGTGATAATTTAAAACAAAGTTATCGATTTTTTTTCTTTTAACAACAACAAAAAAAAAAAAAAACTTAGAAAAAAAATCGTATTTTTTTTTTTTTTTTTTTTTTTTTTTTTTAAATATTGTTTTTTTAATATTGTTACTGATTGAATATGTATAGGAAAATATAGAAGAAAGTCATGTGGTGGCCACAACATACTAGTTTTCTTTCTATGTATGAACAAACTTTTTTTTTCCTTTTTTCATTAAGTAATTAAGAGATTTAAGTTATTTTTGGTTCGTTTGCAAATATGTTCAGCTTCATAAAACAATTAAACGATTTTTTTTTTTTTTTTTTTTGTGCATTGGCCTGTTGGTCGCAGAATTGATGACCATTTGTGAAGGGGCATCCAATGGTTCGGTCATCGCTACCCCTAACAGGGACAAAACACCATACCTTCTCCGGGATTCGAACCCAGGCCCAAGCGTGTAACAGTCGGGTATGCAAACCACTGCATCGTCTGAACGGCTAATTAAACGAATAAAATGAAATAATTAACCGGGAAAAGAACAATTAGTGGATTTGTTACGCTGAACTGTCCTTTTATAATATTTTAAACAACTTTTAAATTTTATTTAAATTAGTTTAATAAAAGGAAATTCAAGAAGAGTTAAAAGTGTGATCAGTTATTAATTATGCATTCATTACAGAACGGAAATAGATCATTGTACTCAAATTCAAGAAAAGACTTTTCCAAATTCACACCATAAAATATTTAACGTATAAATGTTATTTACATATATTTTCTAAAATTACGCTATAAGTGTCAAGATTATTTATTTCAAGATTGAGGATGGTCTCCGAAAGGCAGAACTCATAGCATGTATGTTGATACAGCGTTCTTACCAATACAACCAACCCTTCCCTTTAGAATCACGTGAGTTAATACGTTAGATACATTTGTAGACCTGCTAACTATGCTAGTTTATCCGTAATGGTATTAAGCCTCGCCTTTCTTTCACACCAGAATAGTTGTAGAATAACATTCAGCAATACAGTTCGAGAGACTTGATGAGTGCCGAGTTCCCGGGGTCAAAATGGATATGCCCCACACCTCAGCAAACCAGAGATGATGGAAAACAGAATAAGTACAGGTACCAGATGATTAAAAAAAAGAATTATTGATAAGGTCACTAAAGGGCAATTAATTATAAATAATAAGACTCAAGAGGAGAAAAATTAAGGAAGATCAGAAACCTGATCATCCCCGAAGGCTTCCCAGAGAATAGTTAGTTTAGTAATGGAGTTATCGGTGTTTTTCATTTTATTTCGTGCATTTCTAAGTTTAATGAGTAATTCATTAAAGTTTTTTAATTTAAATTCGGTTGCTATTTCATTAAGAATGTCAAAGAGTTCACGAATGGGGTTATTCTTAAGAATATTGGGCTATGTATCCAGTTTTTCATTAGTGGGAGTGGCTACGGAGTTAGAGGGAAATTCGGATTGGTTGAAGCGGTTTCGGAGTGAGGGAATTCGGATTGGTCGAAATGTTTTCGGTTTTCAGGAGGAATAATTTTTGTAATATGCGATTTAGATCTATTTTGGGGAAATTTGGGGCAACCTCTGTAGCTTGCTAAATGGTTTCCACCACAATTACAACAGATTGGATTAATCCTTTGATCCCTGAGAGTGCAGTCTTTAGTTAAATGTTCTTCAGAACAGCGGATACATCTAAGTTTCATTTGGCAATTTTTTGCGGAATGAAAGTATATTTGGCATCGAAAACATTGAAGGGTACGAGTAGGATTTTTGTATTGTTCAATTTGAATTTTGTAGTATAATTGTGCTTCTAAGTGGAAAATAGTTTTACTGTGTTCATTATCATTTAGCTGAATTTGGAAGAGGGGTAGCGGTTGCTTAGTCTTAAAACTGACTAACAGATTGATTTTAATAATTTCGTAATTTAATTTAGTAAGGGCATCCTCAATATCTAGCTGAGTGGTCTCAATAGGCAGTCCTCGGATTACAATTTTAAGTGGGGGATGTTTTTGCTTTTCATTCTTAAGATAGTACTGAACTTTCATTTCAGAAAGTTTCTCAGTAATGTCATCATGATTAGTTATGGATTTGGGGAAGATTTTAATGAAATCTCCAGCAGGAGTAACAATGAAATTGCAGTGACCTAAGGCCTTTTCAAGGTTCCTAAGCAATTGCTTTTTATTACCACATTTTACTGTAATAAATCGGCCTTTAGGTAAAGAAATTTTCTTAGTTTGACTAGTTTTTGGGGGCTGTTTGCTGGCGCCATCTAGTGGTGCCTTTTGATCTGAAAATTCACTTTCAGTTAATTCAATTTCTTTAGATTGACTGAGATTAGAGGGATTATTTTCAGTTAAAACTGCAAATCTGTTTTGAGTAGGGATGGAGTAGTTTGAGTTAATTTTGCTGTTTTTGGAGGAGGGACTAACAGAATCGAATTTTCTTTTAGAAGAAGCAGAATTAGTAGGCTTAGTGCCTTGGGTAGGAGCGAGGTTCGTAGTTAAAGAATTAGTATTATCATCTGATACCTGATCAGCATCCATCTTTTCGATGTTATCTTTTTCTCTAGTCCAGTCAGAAGATTTATTGGTGCCATTCTCGATGCTCTTTTTGATATAAACTAAACTAGAACCTTTACTAAACAAGAAAAGGTTTGCTGATCTTCATTAGTCCTCGGACATTGGCTCTGAAAAGAGCCCTTTGGAGCTAATAAATCAGTATTGTTAACCTGTGAAGCATCCGCCATTTGGCGGGCCAAGGAGCAACTAGAAACACGTCTTCACTGGATGAACACTCGGTGAATGTCCTCATTATTAAATAAGAAGACAATTGCTCTACAGTTATTCTGGTGAAAAAAAAAAAAAAAAAAGAAAAAAAAAATGCTGGACCTTAATACCATTACGGATAAACTGGATAGTTACCTGGTCTACATTAGCTACATTTCTCCGAATACTACTACTGCTAAATAATAATAATAATAATAAACAATCCCCTTTGTAAATTATTGGCTTAACCCAGTGCCAACATTTTATCTTACTCCGGAACAATTTTAGCCCCTCCTTTATTTCATACCACTTTATTTTTTTAAGATTAATTTTTTCTTATTTTATTGTAGCTATATATTGAAGAAAATTATTACACAAATAAAGTGGTGCGAAATAAAGGTGGGGTTAAAAATACTCCGGAATAAATTAAAATGTTGGAAGCCAAGCTTTAAAACTTAAAACAATACATAATTGAAAATGGATTTTATGTTTTTGGGTCTGTATACGATACTGGCATTTACTGTATCGATTGCTGGAGAATAAAATTTAAAACATTTAAATACGGGCAATTTCCCTTTTGTTTTTCCTTATTGAATAATGCAAAATTTCAAAAAACCGCTAAAAGGCGGGGCATAATGTTTAATATAATAAAAATATGCATGGAATAAAGTTTTAAATTCAACCATTTTTCCCCCTTATAAAGGAGTAATTGTTTGTGCATCTCATTTATTCATAATAACCCAGATAATAACGATAACAAAAATTTATCAAAGAATGAAAATGTAAAATATATTTGTCGTTTCTTTTTTTAACTCTTTCAGTCGCAGTGTTCCCGCTGATGGAACACCTAATTTTAATTTTCAAGTGCAAAAACTCATCCCGGAAACTTTTTAGCAAAAATTTACATTTATAATATAGCAGAAAATATATCTTTTTTTTTTTTTTTTTTTTAACATGAAAAATGTAAAAATTCTTTTATTTTAATTTTGTTTGTAAATTCCGGGGGCAGTGTAATTTAAATGATCCGAATTACCCTGCGCCGCAAAAGGGTTAATTGTATTACATTGAGACTGATATGCATTTTTTTTTTCTAAGTATGATGAATTGTAAGTATGATTTTTTTTTTTCATTAAGTAATTAAAAAGTGTTGCCAGACTTTGCGACGTTTTTTTTTTCTTTTTTAGTACGACAGGACTTTTTCTTTGCGATTTTTCGTTGTCATACTGTACTATCAATATGCCAGGATAGCTGCCAATATCCAATTTTACCATTTCATTTCTAAAACTATCTTGAAATATTTAGAAATTTTATTGATAAACTTATCAACTGCGAAAATTCATTTTAAGTAGCTTGGAGCACAACGCTGAATTTTTTTATACCAAGCATGTGAAAAATACCAGGGCCAGGAATTTAGATCAGTGAAAGAGCATCCGCTTAATGTGCGGATGCTGTTGCACTGAGCCACCCTGGTCGATAACCAGCTTGACATTTATCACGTAATAACCGTTACATCTGCGTTTGAAGATACGGCGACCTTGCCAATGGTTATTAAGTGAGAAATGTCGGGCTTGGATGTCTGATAATTTTTTTTCTTTTCTTTCTTTCTTTCTTTCTTTTTTTTTTTTTTTAGTTACATGATTACAATATATAAATTAGTCCTGTAAAATCCTGTAAATTAATCCCTAAATTAAATTTTGTCAAAGGCAGAACTTTTCTGATGTTATTTTATACGTCATTATATTCTATTTAATTGAATTTCCTATAATTTTGCAACACTGGTCAGGCGCATTCATTTCATACCGGAAATTTCATTAAGTAAAATATTATGACTTGTAAAATAATATCGAACATAAAAGTCGCGAAGGCTCGCAATACCATATCTCCGGCAAAAAAAATCACCAAAATTTCTTGTTACAAGCAATGTTGCCAGTTTGAGGGAATTTTTTTATTCAATATCCACAACTAAATTTAAATCGTAATGGTTGTCTAACCGTTTCGAAGATATTTCACAAAAAAGGTCTTTACGTGATTAGGCAACCGGTACACTTAAAATTTGATGGTGGCTGTTGAATAAAAATTTCCCTGAAACTGGCAGCGGGGCCGTGCCCTTAGCGGAAATCTATAAACCCGTGTCCTTAGAGGAAATGTTATCTCCCCTCGGTGGCGTGCTTTCAGCATACGTGCCTTTAGCGGAAATGTATAATAAATTTAAAAGTAAATTAATAAATAAAAAATGATATCTTCAATTTTCCTCTACACTTTATCCACATTTAGCACAGGCTATATTTTGATTCAGAAGTAACCCGTCGCAAAAATAAGTATGTGTACTGTAGAATATCCGTTATTTGAGGGAATGGTGATCTGTAACCATATAAAGTTTAATGAATCACAGTACTCCATACGAAAACGAACATTATTGCCATTTTATGATTTTATTTAAGTTTTTGAGAAAATATAATTAAGCATTACACCTTTTAAAACTAAAACAAAAATGAAAAATCATTAGGTATGCATTGATTATCTACAATTTCCAACTGTACGTATTCGTTGTATCGTATAACACTCTATGTTCTTTGTCTATATTATCACACAATGGACAAACAAAAAAGACAGACATTTTGACTAACTGAATTCATAATCACTCTGAAACATTGTTGGAAAGGGTTAAAAATGCCTAATACAAACAGGTATGCTGCTCTTAATTTACTATTTGCACCCCTTAATGTATCGAAACATTTTTGCGTAGTCCTGTAAATCTGGAGGTTAAGAATATTATAGTTTATACAAAACATTTTATTAGCATATAAACAATAAATGCGAAATTCTTTATGATTTTTTGATGAAGTTATTTAAAATGTCTCCCTGTACACAAACCGGTGGCATGGGTTCTATTAGAGCCATTTTAAGTAGGGAATATTCAATAATGAATTTGAATAACACATATTATTAAAAAAATAAAATAAAATAAAAACTAGTATGTTGTGGCTACCACAAGACTTTCTTCTATATTTTCCTATACAAATTCACTAAGTGCAAATAATCAATTTTTATCTTAGAGATAACTAACAATAAATACCCAAACAAAGGAAGATTTATTGTCTATAAATGACATTTTAAAAAATGCATGTTTATAATAGTTATCTCACATATCAAGTTTCGTACAGTTATATGCCATTGAAGTTGAGATATAACTTTCTCGTTATCGAGGAAATTTTCAGTATAGCAGAGCCACCTATTGGCCGATAAGCATCCAAATTGAATCAGCATAATGTCTCATAATGGCCTTCACATATATCACGTTTTGTTCGATTATAAGCAATAGAACTTGAGATATAGCCACCCCATAAATTGTGGAAATTGCTGTGTATCAGACATCAGAGCCACCTGTTGAGCGGTTCGCATCAAAAGTTGACAGGCACTAATATAGCTCAAGGTGCATCTACACGTAAATTTTTATGCAATTCTAAGCAGTAGTTCCGGAGATACAGTTGCCACAAAATTCCCCCCCCACACACACACACACAAGTGCTAAGTTATTAAAATTTGGTTTGTAGAAATACCTCTCATAGAACGAAATGCTTTGGAATACTTTCGGCTATTCCTGTACATAAACCAATAACAATATTTACTCCATTTTCCATAGAGAACACTCCATAATGAACATATATCAGTTCGAGAATGAACATACCTTCTTATTTCCGCTAAGGGCACGATTTCTTCTGTTCCTCCTTCTTCTCTTTGACCCCATTCCGCTAAGGGCACGACACCCTGGCAGCACTGGTTGCGAGAGACTTCCTTCTAATCCTTTTTATCAAGGACAATTTCATGGATGAAAATTTTCGGGTTCTTTGTCACAATTTTTTTTTCTTAAAGAAACCATTATTGTATTAAAAAAGTGGTAATAAAAAGGTATAATCTCTTTATTTCTCAAGGTGTCTTGAAAAAAAAAGGAAAAAAGCAGAGACTACGACAGCTGTTATTACATAATATATATTTTTAAATTCTGTTTTTACACATTAGAACTCAAGAGTGTTAAACAATACTTTGTATTAATATATATATATATTTTTTTTAACGTTCTAAAACGCAACATTTCGCCTTCTACAGTTTTAATATAAAATATTAGAAAAAAAAATAAAAATAAAAAAAAATCAGTTTTTGAAAAAGGAGTCTTGATTTTATTGTCATATTATAAAAGAAAAATACCTTTATTTGTACAGTAGTTTGCCGTACAACGCCGAGACAGATTTGACAAATAAAAACTTAAATTTTATTTTTTACCACCCCCAAATTTTCATAGTGTCAATGTATCGATTCAGTTACTCCCGATTTACTTTTGTATAAAGCGGTTGCTTTGATATTAAATTAGTAATGTTTAACGTTACTAATTTATAATATTCACCTGGCAACCCAAAATAAAATATTAGTATTCTTCTGGCAACCCTGCCCCCCACGTTGTATGGGAGTCTACTGTACTTAAAATTCTTTCAAATCATAACTTCCTTAGTTTACAAAATAATGTTCCAAATTGTAATCTGCAGCATTGTTAGTATGTCCCGCCCCCAAACCTTTATTTATTTATATATTTTGTGTCACTATACTTGAACAAAAATTTTCTTCTAATGAGGAAGTGCATATTAACAAACAAACACTCCATCAGTCAATCTTTGCCACTCTCGAGTGGCAAAAGATCGACTTGTATTGGCGAAAATACCAATGTTTTGCCGTTCTCTTCTGCCCATAACTTGACTGTAAAGTGACGTCACGCGCCCTTTCCTTATCGGGTCAACTCACGATTAAATTTTGCAAATATTTTCACTACAAAAAGTGTGTTGTGAAAGAAGGTCAGTTCCTAAGAGTGCTCTGGAAATATTATAATATTGGCATGTCAACGATTTCCTAATTGTTTTCAATTTTCGTTTATTGAGCAATTTCCGTTTTGACTACTCCATTTTAAATTTTTTGTTCATCTTTCTTATTTTTAATTCATTTTAAAATCATGGGATTAAAGAATTCTTCTTTTATAGAGTTATTATTTTCAATACCTTTTTTAATATTTTAAGTATTTTTTTAAATGTCCTGGAAAAAATTAGTAGGCATAGGAATAATTAAACTTTCATATTTCTATGGATCGTGTAAATCTTACCAAGCAGCTAATAAAGGTGAATGGATTTAGTAGTTGAGAATAAATACTTATTATTCATTTACTATTATTAATTATACATTTACTTTTTTTTTATTTTATGTGCATATAATTTAATTTTATTCGCATCACCATTTTCCCATACTAGAGTTCTGCATCGGGTCGGGTTCGGGTCGAGTTCACAGAATTTTTTCTCTTGCGGGTCGGGTTGACTGATCTTTTTTTCTTGCGGGTCGGATTCGGGTTGGGTTGACTGAATTTTTTTCCTTGCGGTCGGGTTCGGGTTCGGGTCGGGTTTGGTTTTCAACACGTCGGGTCGACTTGAGAACACCTTTCAAAATATTTTTTACAATTATAAACATAAATTTATAGGCATGTTTACAACTATGTAACTAATTTAAACATTTTGCACATACTAGACATGTATCGGTTGGTTGTTTGGTTGGAGGATTTAAGGCCAATTGACTCCAGATGTGTCCTAGGCCTATAGGGGAAATGCCCTCCGAGTGAGTCTTTCTAATGGGTCCTAGTCCGTATTTACGCTTGTTTCGGAGGAAACCACGGAAAACTCCTAACGGCTAGGTCGATGAGCTCGCCCTGGGATCGAACCAGACACCTCCCATCTACCAGCTTCGAGCGCAGAACCACTCGGCCGCTGGTGGGCAGACATGTACCGGAGCTCCCTATTCGTATCCGCGGATATCGCCAGAAAAATAGATCCGTATTTATATCTGGATCCGTTTTCTTTTCTTCAACGGAACTAATATGTATCTTTTGTAGAAATTGTATGAAAATTAGAAAAGTATTATAAATCTTTCTCGACTGTTGTTAATATATAAATTAAAGAAATACAAATACAGTATAACCTCGCATATACATTCTGGAAATTGAAAAGATTTCGCAGTTTACAAGTTTTTTTTTTTTTTTTTTTCTTTTTTTTTTTTTTTTTTTTTTTTTTTTTAACTTTCTTCTATATTCAGTAGAAGAGAGTAATTAGATTCGTAAAAATTTTCAACTTCCGGTTTTTGATGAATTTGCACGTTTTGAGAGCCCCGAACACGATTTGACTATTTCTAGAAAATATCAGTCTGTGTCTTTGTATGTGTGTGACAAAAGTTTTGTGGCGACTGTATCTCTGGAACTACAGCACATAATTGCATATAAATTTATAAATAAATGCACCTTGACATAAATTAGTGCCTATCAACTTTTGGTGCGCATCGCTCAACAGATAACGCTGCTATACAGTGATTTCTACAATTTAAGGGAATGCCATATCTCTGGAACTACTGCAGAGAATTGCACATAAATTTATATGTAGATGCACATTGACATAACCTAGTTCCTATCATTTTTTATGGAAATTTCTCAAAAGGTTGCGCTGCTATACAGTGATTTCCATAGTTCAAGGAAAGGCTATATCTTAAGAACTACTGCACAGAATTTCATATAGATTTGTATGTAGGTGCCCTTTAATATATATTAGCGCCTGTCAACCTTTGGTGTAAACCGCTCAACAGGTGATGCTGCTACACAGCAATTTCCACAATTACAAGGAAAGCTATATCTCAGGTTCTATTGTGCATCATCAAACAAAACTTAATATGTAAGAAGGCGATTATGAGACATTATGCTGACTCAGTTTGAATGCTTGTCGGCTAATAGGTGGCGCTGTTATACTGCAAATTTCATCTATAACAGGATGGCTATATCTCAACTTCTATGCCATATAACTGTACGAACCATGGTTATCTCACATATCAATGTGAGATAACCATTATAAAAACGCATTGTTTAAGAAGTTATTTATAGACGATAAAACTGTCTCTCTTTGGATATTTAGTGTTAGATTTCCCTAAGATGAAAATTATTTGCATTCATCACGTTAAACTTTTTAATAATAGTTTTAATAAATTATTCGCACTTAGTGAATTTGACAGAAAAATATAGAAGAATGTCTTGTGGTGGCCACAACATACTAGTTTTTTATAATTTACCAACTGTGTGACAATGAAAATGCACTTTATTTTACATCATGTTATATCATTTTATCTTGTTTTGCATGATTTTTAGATGAATAAGTAATGTTGATTTATTTTTCGGGTTTCGGGTCGGGTTCGGGTCGCAAAAAATTCTCTGTTGCGGGTTCAGATCGGTTTTCGGGTTGGTGAAAATTTTTTTGTCGGGTTCGGTTCGGGTTTCGGGTTGATTTAAAATTCATCTGTCGGGTTCGGGTCGGGTAAAACCCGACACGCGCAGGACTCTATCCCATACCTCTCATTTTAAATTTTTACATTATGAAAATTAAAAATTAATTTTATTTAATCCCTTAATGTATCATATTTTTATTTTATTTTTAGCATATACAACTTATATAAATGCATATCTATATTTTACTTTTATTGTCTACAAAATAATATCGTAATTATAATTTATAAAAATGAAATTTTTTTGTTCCAATTATATTTTTCATAGTGAATTTCTTTAGAAAAAATTATTATAAAGTTATATTATTTAATGAGTTTAAAAACTTATAATAAACCATATATATTCATAAGCTTTAATCGTACAACAGCTTTACTTTAAACTACCTTTCTGAAATTTAGGATTTTTAAACATTTATTTAACTGAGCTTTCTATATTCTTGTTTCCTGAAAATCTATTTAGAGCCACTTTTACTAAATAGACTCGTCCATTTCCGATCGAAATCTCACTAAAGCGGTTGTTTGCCTTTTCCTATAATACGTAGGTGAAAATACGGGGACGGTATATATGTGTAGCATTTTAGAATAATAGAAATTACAGATCATGATTTATGCACATTATGTTAGAATAAATAAATAAATAATAATAAGAATATCACTACATCCTTTCTCTCAGGTTTACAAGTGTTAATACATTGGGGGAAATTTCTTGCACGACTACCTTTACTAATAAATAATGATAATTATAATTTTCGAATATTTTACAAAATCTTTTTTTTTAAACAAAACAAAATAAAAAGAAAATAAAAGATTACACTGACGTCGTTATACGCCAGTGCAAATTACGGCATCGATTTCACAAAATAACATTATAATAATTTATAGACGATCACGTAAATATTTCTTATTTAGTGTAAAGTTTTGGACGAAAGCTAAAAGGCGGGTTTTAATTTTCAATGTAGCAGAGTTGCAAAGTTCCTCAGTTTATTCGGAGCACTTTTAACCCTTCTTTATTTCACAACACTTGACCCTTAACGGTCGGCATATTTTCCTATTTTGAACAGTAAGTCACGCCTTTCGGCGTTCCTTTAAAGCGTCACACGTATAGTTTCCAACTTACTAACTTTTGGATACCGAAAAATTGTAATAATTTGTTTTATTTTACTTCGTTATTAAATAAAATAAATCTTTCTGTTAAACTTTTCCGGTAGCTGAAAGGTAGCCTGTAGTTACACGTTTTAGAAAAATGACATTTCATTTGCAGAGGAATACCTAAAAGCATGGCTCTATTTTTTAATGTCCCCTCAGAAGGAATATACGAGCGATAAGGATTAATTTATAATACTGTCTATAATACACAACTGAAAAAAAAAAAAAAAAAAATCTTGGTATTAAAAGAAAAGGAGGGAGGGGGGGGGGAGACTAAAAATGCTTCGAAGGAAGAGTTAGTCTCTTTCACTTATTTGCCTCACAAGGAATTATCTATATAAAAAGGAAGTCTTTATTGAAGTACAAAAATAAGTAAAGTTGGGCGTATCAGAATTCTAGAACTCCGCCATTTTTCAGAATTATTTTTCAGAAATGACTCATTTACGCCTTCTTTGCTACCACAATAATTTACAAATACCTTTGCTTACTTGGAAACCATCTCATTAATAACCGTACAATTGTTAACGCCCCCTGAAAAAAAAGCCCCTTTTCTCACACCACTATATTTTTAGAATTATTCTCTCCAAATGTTGTTACGATTAAATAAGACTAAAATTACTTAAAAAAATTATTGGTGTGAAAAAAAGGCGGTACTAAAAATTGTACGGCTCATAATGAGATGGTTGGCAAGTATGCCTGTGCCATATTTTTATAGTAATCAGTGCCCGCTGCAGTCCTATATTTTTTCATGGATTTTTAGGAAAATTATATCTAATGAAGCATCTTTCAATATCAAAGCGTATGCTTATACATATAAATGTGCTTTTTTGCATTTTAGCTAATCCAAAGATCTCTTTTACTCCCCCTTCTAATATAAGATTATTATTGAAACTGATTAAGAATTTAAAAATTTTAATTCGTTATATTTTTCATGAAAATTTGGTTTAAAGATAGAATAAATTAAGAAGAGTTACACATTTCAAAAATTGCAGTTACACAAATACATAGATGCTACTATTTTAATTTATTACAGAGTATTTTTAGCCCCGCCTTTATTTCGCACTATTTTATCTATAGAAAAATGTTCTTTAATATGTATAACTTTCATAAAATAAGAAAAAATTATCTTTTAAAAATTAATGGTATGAAAAAAAGGCAGGGATAAAATTACTTCGGATAAATTAAAATATTGGCATCTAATCAAATGTACTTTTTAAAGTTAAAATTATTTAAATGAATTTGCTACGTAGAGTTAAAAACATATTTGGTAAATTTTATCTAACCAGTGTAATAGAAGGTAATTATTAAAACCCCAATAAACTACTACGTCAGAAACGCCAAAGAAAAATATTTGAGATGCATACAGCTGTTTCAGTAGCCTTAAGCGTACCGTCTTCAGTGCAAAAAGAATTCTAAATCTGGAGAAGTGCTCGTATATATAGGAGTGGGACCGAATTTAGTTCAACCAATAGGATTACGGAAAAGGTGGGGAGTGTGGCCAATAGGAATTTAGGAATGTGTAGCTGTGTAAACAGTAGAAAAATTAAGAAAATGTGGACTGAATGTAAAATTTCCAACAATCAGACAAATTGGGAACAGTGCAATCACAATTTACAAGGTTTTTAAAATTTTTATTTATAAATATGAAAAGCTTCAAAGAAATCGAGTTCATGAATGGATATAGGTCTGCAAATTGTTTTAGCTGAATTAAATTAAAATTATGATTTCCCTCCCAGCAATGTTTAGAAATAGCCGATTTATTGGTTTCTTGTTTGCGGACGTAATTCATATGTTCTTTTAGACGAAATTTAAGACTGCGTTTAGTTTGGCCAATATATGATAAACCACACTGACAGGAAGTACTATAAATACCCCAAGAATTATGCATATCAATGGGATCTTTTAATTGAGAGAAATTGAGTTTCTTGGAAGGCGAAAATATTATTTTAAAATCATATTGTTTGAGAATTTTAGCTATGGTTTGACTGTTTTTAGGAAAATAGGGTAAAACAATACTGATATTTGAAGAGACTGATTTAGTAGACGAAATACGAGGGAGTTGTAATTTTTGGATCGCTTTGTCTATAATGGAAGGGTCATAACCTCTGACAATTGCAATGGCTTTCAGATATTTAATTTCAGATTTGAATAAAATAGAATTTCAACAAATATTAAGGGCACGGTTTACAAAAGTATAAAAAACAGACATTTATAGAAAGCAGCCATCACACACCTAACCAAAAAATGGCTGCTTTCTATACTTTTGTAAACCGTGCCCTTAATATTTGTTCAAATTCTATTTTATTCAAATCTGAAATTAAATATCTGAAAGCCATTGCAATTGACAGAAGTTATGACCCTTCCATTATAGACAAAGCTGTCCAAAAATTACAACTCCCTCGTATTTCGTCTACTAAATCAGTCTCTTCTAATATCAAACCAGTCAAACCATAGCTAAAATTCTCAAGCAATATGATTTTAAAATAATATTTTCGCCTTCCAATAAACTCACCTTTTCTCACTTAAAAGATTACATTGATATGCATAATTTTTGGGGCATTTATAGTATTTCCTGTCAATGTGGTTTATCATATATTGGCCAAACTAAACGCAGTCTTAAATTTCGTCTAAAAGAACATATGAATTACGTCCGCAAACAAGAAACCAATAAATCGGCTATTTCTAAACATTGCTGGGAGGAAAATTATAATTTTAAATTTAATTCAGCTAAAATAATTTGCAGACCTAAATCCATTCATGAACTCGATTTCTTTGAAGCTAAGCTTTTCATATTTATAAAAATTTTAAAAACCTTGTAAATTGTGATTTCGCTGTTCCCTATTTGTCTGATTGTTGGAAATTTTACATTCAGTCCACATTTTCTTAATTTTTCTACTGTTTACACAGCTACACAGCTACACATTCCTAAATTCCTACTGGCCACACTCCCCACCTTTTCCGTAATCCTATTGAACTACCTAACTAAATTCGGTCAATCTCCTATATATACGAGCACTTCTCCAGATTTAGAATTCTTTTTGCACTGAAGAAGCTGTATGCATCTCAAATATTTTTCTTTGGCGTTTCGGACGCAGTAGTTTATTCGGGTTTTAATATTCCAACGCCAAGTCTCCTGTTATTAAAAGGTAATTATAATAAAAAATGTGTAAGTTTTCAATGTCAATGTGTAATCTACACTGAAATTTAAGACTTAAATTTAAGTTAGAAATAATTTTTATCAATTTAAATGTTGCTCTAAATTAATGGTTCTGAAATCAGAATATTTTATGTTTAAAATTATTAAAAAAAAAAAAAAAAAAAAAAAAAACATAAAATTGTCCACTGATAAGTGATTGCCGTTTACCACTGTTTCATTTCCAAACTTATATGTTCCCTTTACATTATTATGCAATATAAACAAATGTGCATACTATTTAACTATAAGCTTTAACATTTAAATATAGCTCAAGTAAAACTTAAGCTTTGTTTAAGTATTTCACATTAAACTAAAAGTTGTATAATTTGATCGTTGGGTTTACTTATAAGTATATATGACAAAATTGTAGTTATAAAAGTGTATTTATTTAAAGTAAACTTTCTTAAACTAGTTCAATGTGAAGAGTATGGAAAATGTTTGTCTGCAATGAGTATTTATCAAAAATACGTTTTGCATCAGTTTTCATTGTATCGCCGACGAGTGATAAATAACCAAGAATCGGACATTTTCAATATTTTTTCTTTGATGAATAATATATAGTGATTTCGCTGTTTTTTTTTTTTTCTTTTTTTCTATTCTGTAATTTTTTTCAAAAATTTTTACGTATGCGCCTGTAAAGACTTTCCTTGTAAGATCTGTTAAACGTTTAATATTACTGTTAGTAATAACGATAAACATTAATAATAATAAACGTGCCCCTTTTTAATTTGCTTCTCTAAAACAATTAACAAAAAAAAAAAAAAAAAAAGGATTTTTCGTGTTGGCGTATGTACACTCAACCTGATCGATTGCTGAGAATTTTATATTAAAGCACAAAGCTATTTTTGTAAGACCAAAATGGTTTCATCTGAGTACACGCTAGAAATCTTTGAATCAATGCTGACAGGAATGTTTTGCTTTTTACACATATGCCCAGGGCCGGTGACAGGAATACGGGCCCTTCGGCAAATGAAAATTGGAAGTCCACCATTCCGTCTCACTTTTCAATTGTGAAATTGTTATAGTGACCTCAGTATATTAAAAAAGAAAAAAAAAAAAAAAAAAAAAAAATGGCATAAGTGGACTACGTTCCTTTATGCAATTTTTTTTTTTTTTTTTTTTTTTATAAATATCTACTTTAAGTCATTTTAAAAGCAATGAACTCAGCCAATCTTCCACTCACAGTCGCAGGCTGAAATGTCTAACTCATAAGGTTACTGTAATGAAGATATTTAACTGTCATATTTGAGCGATATCACTCCTCAGTCCATTACTGCTTGAGAACATATTATCATGAGTTATACATAAATGCACAATTTCCGCTCAATCCGATTGTACAAAGTGAATTAAAATTCGCTTGGATGATTTGACCCTGATAGACAACCATTGAAGGTCCACAGTTTGCCTGGGCTTCTACCCTAAATCCGTTATAGCTTAAGTATTATCCAGTTCTGAGCTATGTTTAAAGTTTCATCGGAAAATTAGTTTAAAATTGATTTCAAAATTCTTATCGAACAGACAAACAAGCAGAGGGCAAGAAAGCGAGTTTATAAAAACTTAGTAATAATAAGAAATATATATTTTATCATATACTCTCATAATTTGTTAACGTATAAAATAAAAAAATAAAATCTCGGTCCGGCATGGTCCGGATAAAATATAATCAAGGCTTAACCAATCAGATGGTCTTAAACACACAGAAAAATAAATGGAGCCTTGGAACGGCCCGGCTAGAGTTTAATGACAAAATAACAAATGGATAACTTGTCCGTGCTCAACTTTTGACCCGGGGCGTGTAGATCTCTAGTGCAAAGCATATGCACGTTTATAATGATAAAAAGAATGTCCAACTAATAATCAGAAATTAATGTATTTTAGGATTTAAAAAAATTCAGCTGTTTTATAAGCGCTGGGCCCCTTTTCCTGACGGGCCCCTGGGCAATTGTCCCCTGTGCCTCCCCCCCCCCCCCCGAAACTGGCACTGTTGTGCACAATATCAACATTCTGCTCGATGAATATGAGCCATCATCGAGCAGATATATTAGCTATACCAGGATTCGTATAGATCCGCCTTTTTTTTTTTTTGGGGGGGGGGGGATGAGATACGACATGATGATGTCGTACTGTATTAGAAATTAGACCAGGTGTTTATTATATTTACGAATGAAAAATTGCATCCCACTTCTGTCAATTTATCTTATTGGTTGAAGAATATTCCGATATATAGGATAACCTAATAATTCATTTTATTTTATTTATTTATTTTTTTTAATGTTAACTTAGAAAGATATTTTGTGATAAAATTCTGTAATAGAAAATATGAAAATATTTCAATAAATTTGGTTTTCATTTTTAATAAATTTGGATTATTAAATACGTTAATAAATTTTATTAACCATTTTATTTAAAATTTGTCGAATTTATAGGCATTAGATATTGAGGTCCATACTTGCCAACCTAACCCGGAATATTGTTAGTCCCGCCTACTTTTTCACGACAGTCTTTTTTTAGAGTACCTTTCTTCTTATTTTATCGTAAATATTTTCGAAAAAAAATTACTCTAAAAATTAAGTGGTGTACAAAAAAGGGGCGGGAACTAACAATCTTCCGGGTTAGGTAGGGGAGTCTGCTGGTACTATTTAATTTCACTCCTCTTCTGAGTGTTGCTAAATTGAGACATTTTTTATACAATATCCACTACTAAATTTTAACTGTAACAGTTGCTTAATGCATTGCCGATCCTATTAAATTTAACTCCTTTGTTCAGTGTTACTAAATTTAGAGTTTTTTATATTCAATATCCACAACAGTGATCTCAATCATAAATTTACAATTTCCCTCCACAGTTGCCAAAATTTCCCCCTTTTTCATTTTTCATTTCAAATTTCCCCTCACTTCCCCCCCCCCTATCTGTTATGAAAGCATATGAAGAGCTTGTTTCCAAAAGGCGTTAAGTCAAAAATTTCAAAAAATGATTTTTCGATGCAAAACGTCGCAGCACACGTCTAACAATATATTTACAATAAGTAGAAGTTCCAAACGATGTTTAGTCATAATAAAAACAGAAAGTAAAATCTGTGTTTTTTTCCAAAAAGAATTAAGTCACAAGTAAGTTTTGTGCCAAAAGGGATTAAGTCAAGTTTAACCAAATGTAGCGTGCGTGGAGATCACGTGGTTTGTCTGGTCTTGGAGGAAAAGTCAAAAGTAATTAAACAAATATTGTTGTAGATTGTCACATTGAGACAGTTTTTTTTTTTTTTTTAGAAAAATATAAAGAGGAATTTACTTATAACCTTTGTTACAATGTGTTTTTTAATCTTGAATTTTGATCCCCGAAAAAAGACATTTGTTTCTTCTGTATTAGGAAAAAAATAAAAATGAATTCAGAAAAATGTACCGAAAAAAGAAAAGACCCTGTTAACCGAACTTTTGATTCACCGGAGCAAAAGATTTTATACCGGAGCAAAAAATTTTATCCACTTTTAGGGGAAAAGCTTATAGGAGAAGATGAAATTACAATACATTTTGACTGATGCAAAATGAGGAATTAGCACACAAATAAAAATTATACCATGTTAGGAATGCTTTCAGCAGTAGCTGCTCAAAAGGACCTCACCTTTACATACTATTTACCAGTGCGTGGTCACTCCTACTTACCAGCAGATAGAACATTCGCCCGAGTGGAGACTAGTTTAAAGAAAATGAATACAATTTTACTCTCTAATGAATATTTTGAACATTTCTCTAAGGTTGGAAATTTTTTCGAATATAAGAAGCAGTGGAATATTTTAGATTGGAAAAATTTTTCGCATAGTCGTCTGAAAAGCAAACAAGGTTTCTTGATTTCAGAGATAAAAGTACTGGAAATTACGAAGCGAGATGTGGGAATCAAGGCAACGTACTGCAATTTGTTTTGCCGTCAAAAGATCCTGAAACGAGGGGGGAAAAATATCCCGTGCACTTCTGAAATAAAAACAAAAAGCAATATGAAACAAGCAAACAAAAACAGATGTTTTAAAATTACTTAACGTTTTGGAATTTAACAAACTGCACATTTTTTTTATTTTTTTTTTAATGAATAATCTTGCAATGGGTTAACACTAACATAAGTGAAAATAATGATTAAGATGGAGAAATAGAATTTTTAAATGAAGATTTGTAGTAACTACCTACCTTCCAAAATTGTATAGCTAAAATTTATGCTGTACAGTCGGTAACAAAGTCTCCGAACACTAGCAAAAATTCCTATGTTAAAAAAAGTACACTTAATGCAGTTTTGTTAAATAAATCCTTGTCGAATCCTGTTCTTAGCAAGTCTAAAAACAGGATTCGTCAAGGATTTATTTAACAAAACTGTATTAAGTGTACTTTTTTTAATTAGAAATTTTTGCGAGTGTTCGGAGACTTTTGTTACCGTCTGTACTTACATGAAAAAAAATAAAATAAAATAAAAAATACGTGGATTACTTTCAAATGGAAGTAAGTCATTTCATTTCGTTATTTGTTTGTGCCAAAAAGACGTAAGTCATAGTTTTGTTCCAAAAGGGATTAAGTCATTTTTTTCTTTTTTTATTTCTAAATAACTATACTGTCAGGATTTTTTTAAACATGTAATTTAGTGTTATTATCATCCATAGATTACTGGGAAAAATTATCGTTTCCTTAAATTCAATAATAAATCTTACATAACAAAATCGCGTTTTTTCAAGAACTGAAAAAAAATGACTTAACGCCATTTGGAAACAAGCTCTTCATATGCTATTAAAATTAGTCACGTAATAGAAGAGAATTATACTTTAACATGACGATGTTTTTTCGCAATAATTAATTATTTCAAATAACTTTATGTATATATTTTTTCAATATTATGAATTGCAAAGACAGTTTAAATAAATTTTAAAAACCTAGAGAACTGCCATGACTTCCTCCCTCCCCTATATCTGCCGGCGCACTCTTAGACGATTAGCATATTTTACCGGATATTGTTATCTACATTACTAACAATGCCTATCCAAAATTTGTAAATATTTTGTCGATGTAAATTTTTTCTATATTGTCTCATCTATGGCATTTTCTCTCCTCCTGATCCAATGATCTGATACTGACATCTTCATATAAAGGTAAAATATACCTTCTTGGTAAAGGCATGAGTGATTCTGGATTACGATCAAAAACATTTGAATACTTAAAAAAAAAAAAAAGTGTCAGGGAATACGTCTTCTTCAAGAGGAAATCTATTTTTAATCTGCCTAAATGCTTCAACATCAAATGCTAAGCATGATTCCCTTACTGATTTTTCGTTTTTTGCTGAAAGATTTTCGATATTCATTATTAAATAAGTTGCATCAAGACAAAGGTAATTTTTTAGAGGGGAAAGAGGTTTGCTTTCGATACCATAATGTCTAAACCCCAATACATTCAGGAACCATAAAATTTAATACTATGCGCTTAAATAATTCAGAAACTTTATCGTTCAGTGTTTTACTCAATAAGTTTCCACATCTGGTAATCTCTAAAAATATACATTTGATATAAATCTTTGAAACAAGTTCTTCCGGACCAGTCGGAAGAGTAGACTAATTTTTCTTTTCTTATTTTTGCCGCCATTTTAAAATTAGATGATCAATCAAGTTAATTAATGTAGTTGATTGAGACATTGCTAGAGCTATTTACTTACCAAGTTTTGAGTAATCCGATTCATAAATGCGTTTTTTGTGTGAAATGTTCAAGTAGTTGCAACTTGAAACAAAATAACAGATTAATTTGATTAATGAACTCATGCACGATATTTGTAAAATGAGTCCGTTCAGCCGCTTTGTTCGAATGGACTGATTATTTTGGGCTTTATCGTAACGGCAAATTTGCAAATGAACCCGCGATTTCAAGAGACCGGGCTTTTGAAATAAGATATGTGACCAATTTGTCAAACGTACTCTTTTAAGAAATTTCTAAGGTAAGTCCAGAGTCTAACTTTCTTTGGAACTGATAGAATAGTCAGAGCTGATAACGTCCTAATTAATAATCCGCAGAATTGTTAGAATTCCCTTTTTTTTTACACACCAGCCTTTTTTTAAACTACTTTTCTTATTATTTCTTAGTAAATGCATTTATAGACAATTACTATAAAAATTAAGCGGTGTGGAAAAAGAGACGAGTACTAACAATCCTCAGAATTAGGTTGGCAGCTAAGAATGGAATACTTGAAAAGTTATTGGATAACACATTTTCAAAAGGCCGCATCATTTGAAGTGCTCCCATGATTCGTTTAACCCTTTACGGAGCAGGGTAATTCGGATCATTTAAATTACACTGCCACCGGAATTTACGAACAAAATTAAAATTAAAGAAATTTTAAATTTACAGGCTTAAAAAAATGGTCTTTTCAGCTATGTTATAAATGTAAGTTTTTGATAAAAAATTTTGCGGGATGAGTTTTTGCACTTGAGAATTGAAGTTAGGTGTTACATCAGCGGAACACTGGGACTGAAAGGGTTAAAAGATTCATTTGATAGACCGTTCAAATTGGTTCAATACTTCGGAAGTTATCCTAATGACACATTTTCCATTATATATATATATATAAATAGATATGCGAATTTATTGCAATAGGACGATTTCTGAAAGAGAAAGAAGAGAAAAAAAAAAGAATCAATGTAATAGGAATTTGCTTTATTATACGAACCGCCTTTTCAGAAAAACAGGAGACGTATTTATTCTAAACGAAAGTCTAATCATAATGGTATCCCTAGCTAAACTATAAAATTAACAAATCGTCATGTCTAATTCATTTAATTTCCTTTTGAAATAAAAATTGATTAAGAATGATATTAAAATTTAGTAAATTTTTAAATTTTACAGAAGTTGCTGAAAATTTTTAATAATTACCTTATTAAATTTTATTTCGTAAAATGAAAAATGTAAGAAGATTACGCTTTAAATAATAATAATTATTATTTTCTTTTTTTTTTTTTTTTTTACTTGTCTTTCTGTTCTATTTTATACCCAAATTTATTATTTTAGAATATGTAAGAAAGAAAAAAAAATGAATGAATACAAATGAAATATTTGAAACACTCAGTGCAACTAAATTTAAGCAATAGTTAAATGGAAAAGAACGTTAAAATAATTTATGTCTAAAATGATAATAATAATAATAATGCATCTTAAAAATAGTAACCCGCATTGATTAAATTTCCTTAGGATATCCACAGATAAATACAAAGATAAATTAACAATAATAATAACAGTAATTTAACTACTTTAATTGCTTGATACTTTAGTTTGACAGCTTGAATCGTGCGCTACGGGAAAAAATTAACAGCAATGACAAAAAAAAAAAAAAAATAATAATAATAATAATAATAATAATTTTTTCAAGAGTATTTTTTTTTCATTTTATCGCAATTACATTTGAAAAAAAGAAAAAAAAAACTCAAATAGTGTGATAAAAGGGGCGGTGCCAGCAGTTTCATGGAATAGGGCAGTTCCATAAAAAAAATGTAACGTCAGTCACACATAGAAATAATTCTGCATCCACCAATAATTTTTTAACAATAATCACTAACGTTTAAATTTCTGTATTATGACACCAATAGCTAATAAAAAAAGATAGAAAAAAAAAAAAAAAAAAAAAAGAAAAGAAAAGAAAAGAAATGAGGAAAAATACTCTTAGACTGATGTTACCTTTTTCCGTGGAACGACATAATATTTATTAGGATATTGGCAGGTATGGTTGTTGGTAGGTAAATTTGCTTCTCTTTCATACATTACTGGAAATTGGAGCGATCTGTTATCTGTTTAGAAATTTAGAAGGGAGTGGAACAAGAAATTGCGCATTCTACAGGAATAAGTTAATGCTCAGCTTTTAGCCATGCTCGATTCGAAACTGATCTCTTCCGTGAAGACTGCTGCCTTTCTATGTTATTCAACAGGAAGATATCCCATTATGTATTTAGAAAACATGTTCAGATCTTATTCTTAAAGCAGTTAAAATGGATGTGTCAGATTTTCAGTCTAAAAACACATTCTAATTATCTCCCTTATGCAACGAAAATTTTTTCCCTCATTCTTCACTTCCCTCCAAAACTCTGAATTAAACTTGCCCCTTACATACACTGATTTCTAAAACCATCCACTAAGAAATGGATTTCACGTGAGAGAACTTCTTCTAGTCTTCATATACAATTGCAAAAGAATTTAATTTATCTTATATAAAAAGTATTGAATTAATTTTCTGGTGTAAAGTTAAAATATATTTATCAAAGTTTTTTTTGTGCATTTTCAAGCTTTCCTGTGAGATGCTGTCAAATCATAACAGAATTTGATTTATTTATACCTTACTTATTACTTTCATTTTAAGAATAATACATATTAAAACTTTCGCGATCACTGACGGGAATTCACGTTATTTGAAAATCTGTAACTCCGCCAGTGGGCGTTTCTTTAGGTTGCATAGTTTACATTATTTCTTAATACATTTCTTATACATATTTGTGAAATCAATGCACTGTGGATACAAATACTTTGATTAGGAAGAGTATAATTGCAACTTTTTTTTATTTATATTATAAATATGAATACAGTAAACATTGTTTTAAAATAATGTAATATAAAAGAGTAACGCCCACAGGTGGAGCTTATCGTTAAAAAGGCGCAAACATGCGGTCGCGAAAGTGTTAAGAGTACTCAGATAAGTTATATTCATACATGACATTTAACGCATGCCTTGTAAAACGCAAATTTTCGCACAGTCCTTATTTTTACATACTGATAATTTTTAATAGCAACTTTTATCAAAAAATAATTCTATTGCAAGTAAAGGTGGAAAAGGTGCTTCGTGTGAAATTTAGTCGCACAATGTGGGACAAAGAAACGAATGAGAGCGTTAGTTTCAAGGGCGAGATCTCAACGGAAACTTTAAAACTTTACTTTGACGGCCGCGACATTTGAATGCCACGTGTAAGTGTAACCGAAAATATTCGTGCGCGAACCTGATTTGAATTTTAGTAACCTTTATTTCAATATCATACTTGCCAACCATCTCATTAATAACCGTACAATTGTTAACGCCCCCTGAAAAAACGCCCCTTTTCTCACACCACTATAATTTTAGTGTTGTTCTCTCCAAATGTTGTTACGATTAAATAAAACTAAAATAACCCTAAAAATTTATTGGTGTGAAAAAAAAGGCGGGTACTAAAAATTGTACGGTTCATAATGAGAGGGTTGGCAAGTATGCAATATGTATTAAACAATTAATTAATTTGAGTGTAGCAAATTTTTAATCTCATAAATGTATTTAGTACAGTTCATTTTATCTTCAACTCGTTCAATTTGCGTTTTATTTTTAAAATCAAAGATCCTCATTCATTCGCAAATATTGCAAACAATTCTAGAAGTTCAATCTCACCTTTTTCCTTTTAACACTTACGCGACTGCATGCTTTTGTCTTTTTGCCAGTAGGGCTAGCCTGTGGGCATTATTCTCCCAAGTTAGAATATTTCAGAACAATTTTTTTTTTTTTTTTTTTTTTTTTTTTAAATTTCACCTTCATATTATAAATGGTTAAACATTACTATTATGATTTATCCACTCAAAGTATTTATATCCATAGTATATTGATTGTACAAATATAAATATTGGGTATATTCTTAAGAAATAAATGACATACAAATTGCGAAAGAAACGCCCACTGGCCGAGTTACAGATTTTCAAATGACGTGAATCTACGTCAGCGGTCGCGAAAGTGTTAAGAAACTTGCCAAAAGAGATATAGGTCGTCAAACACAGTAGGTCAAGATAAAAATTTCTATAAATATTCGTTTTTGTTCTGATAGCAGTCCGAAAATATTTCCAAGGTAAAAAAATAAACAATGTAATGATTTCAATAAAATACTTTTTTCTTTTTACATACAGAATATTTACTGAATACTTGAAGACTGGTTAGTTTCTTGTGGGCTTAAGGGCAAATGACTACTCAATGCGCTGAGCCTATAGATGGGATGTCCTCCGCGGTGGTCTTTCTAAGTGGTCCTAACACACATATATGCGCGTTTCGGAGAAAACCATGGAAAAATGAGAATGGCTAAGTCGATGAGCGCGGCCTGGGATCGAAGCTGGCAATTCTCATCTATCAGTTTTGAGCGCGGAACCGCTGTGGCAAATATTTGGAGAGGACATGGCGAATAAAAATCTCAGATTTAAATTTGATTTAAATTTATATCGATAATATAAGCCATCCCAAGTTGATCAGTGTAATTCATTCTATTCGAAACGTAAAACATCAACTATTTTACCCCCAGAGAATTCACAGTTACGACATACTTTCCATTGTTGCTATTGTGCGAAAGGATAAGGACCTTTCGTTCGTAAAATACATGATCCGCATAACCCGTCAATGTATATCGAAAGTCCATGTTAGTAAAATTTCAATTTTAGTGTTGTCCTTCTATTTTGCCCTTCCGTGATAATTCAGTACGGTCTAATTAGCCCTAGTATCCGCAAAGTGATCAAAGATTGACAAAGAGGAATCGGAGATGAGTAACAAGAAAGTTTCCTGCTGATGCTCTGAATCGAGTAGGGCTTGGACTACATCGGAAAAACACTTGTTAGGGTGCCGACTTTCGAAATTTTTTCCCTATTCTTCTACCAGTATATTTATATATATATAATTTTTTTAATTGATCGTGCAAACTTACTACTAAAAATTTTGAAAGAAAAATACTCGTGGAAGAATCAGGGACGATTGACGACACCCTGCTTGTCCGTTAAGTGAAGCTTTCTGTAGACAAACGGAGGCCAACCCGCGGCCTCGGGTTACTTTAGGCAGCCCATGAGAGTTTTGCGTCTTACAGCAGGATTCAGAAATTTTATGTAATGTTATTTTCTGTTAATAAAATAATGAGGAATAAGAAATATGTCTTTACTGAGTGAAAACAATATTCGATTATATTCATATATTTTTTGTTATTTATAAGCTATATATACGTATTAGGGTTCCCACGGATCCGCCTTTTTACTTTCCCTAACAGCACACTCATCCATAGTACATCCGGAGGATGTCTCTTGGATGTACTTTCACCCATCGAATATCCTGAGGATGTCTTGTGGATGAGATGTGCTGTTAGGGTTGGCATATATGGCAGAGAAAATGTAGTTTTGGGGTCAAATTTTTCAAATCGAGTTATTGTTATCTTACACGTTTTTCAGCCTCCTGATATCGAAAATCATGTTTTTAGGGGTTAGTCTGTGTGTGTGCGTGTGTGTGTGTGTGCGTGTTTGTTAGCATATCTCAAGAACAAATAGCAGTAGGAAGACCAAACTGGGTAGTCTAAATCTATATATGTCATTCTAAACACTTCTTTAAGATCAAGGAAATGGCTCTTCTGCACGGACATCAAATTCAAACACGTTTCGTCTATGGACGGAATTTCTACTAAGTATCATGTAACTAGGCAGCTAGAAACATAAAAGAAGGGACATATTCTTTGTATGCATATAAGCATATTATGTGTATATTGTGCCATGACAATCATTCATCATTCGTTTACAGGGTTGCTCAGAGTATTTGGATATATTGGAGTATACCTGGGAACTGCTGGAAGTGTATTTCATTTTGTGTCACGTGTTTTACAAATAACACTAAATTTATGTATAGCCATAGCCTCCTTAACTAGATGCCTGTCGCGTAGCTCGGAAACTAAGCAACAGTTGAAGCGGTAGACAGCGACACCTAGTACAGATTATGGGACTTTTTTATTCAACTGTCACCAATAATTGAAAGAAGTGATACATGATATATAAAATCGACGTTTCTTCGATTCTATTCGCCTTTTATGTATATCATATCCCACTTTAAAAAATTTTTGCTGGCTGTTGAATAAAAAAATCGCGCAATCTGTACCAGGTGGCGCAGTCTACCGCTTCAACTGTTGCCTAGTTTTCGAGCTACGCGTCAGGCATCTAGTTAAGGAGGCTATGGTATAGCATACAATCATAAGCTCATATTATGATCAAAATCGCTATAAAATTTAACTGGTGCCGAAAAATAATAAATTGCGAAACCTGTTACTGTAATCAGCATTAGTAATATAACAGTTAACAAATATAACTCATAAACAGTTTCGCCGAGTTTTACAATTTGTTCCGCAGCATTGTTAGCCTCGCTGTATCCCCCCCCCCTTTTTTTATTGTATTTATATATCGGAGAAAATTAATCTATAAATAAAATGGTGCGAAATAAAGGCAGGACGAAAAATGCTCCGTAACCAGCGTTGCCAATTTTAGGTTTAAGGACTTTCTTATTCAATATCTACCACTTATTTTCAATTGTAATGTTTGCCTAATCTCAAGGAAAGTTGATCGTCTAAAGTTAATCCCTAAATTTGACAACCCTAACAGGATAAATTACAATCATTAGCAACACTGCCCGTTAGTTTTAAAGATTGTGATTTTAATAAAATAAATAGAAGAAAATTAACTAAATTGAAGCTTTTTTGTTATCATTGACTAAAGATTTTGAGTTTGCGAATAGCTGAAATATAGATTCATAAATATGTTTAGCAGAAACTTTTTAAAATTTTCATTTAATTTTAAAATAATATTTTTTTAAGCAGGCAAGCATACTATGACCATAGCCTCCTTAACTAGATGCCTGTCGCGTAGCTTGGAAACTAGACAACAGTTGAAGCGGTAGACAGCGCCACCTAGTACAGATTTTAGGACTTTGTTATTCCAATCGCACCAATAATTTAAAGAAGTGATACATGGTATATAAAATCGACGTTTCTTCGAATCTATTCGCCTTTTATGCATATAATATCCCACTTTTAAAATTTTTTGGTGGCTGTTGAATAAAAAAGTCGCGCAATCTGTACCAGGGGGCGCTATCTACCGCTTCAACTGTTGCCTAGTTTCCGAGCTACGCGACAGGCATCTAGTTAAGTTGGCTATGCTATAACATAGGTGCCAAGTCTCCTGTTTTTCAATGGAGACTTCAAACTGAAAATTTTTTATAGCTGTTTTCGGTAAATATTAATCGTCGAATAAACATGTAACATATTCCATTTAAAAAATACTGCTGTCGATTCATTCTGATTTAAAAGTTAAAAATGTTGACGGCTATGGTGGTATGATTACAATTTCCCCTCCCCTTATTACATAATCTTGAAAGTAAAATAATAATAATAATAATAATAACATGGAAACGAAACATACAGATTTTTAAAAAAAATCTACAACTGTATCGAACATTTTTGTAAACATTACTTTCTTTCAAGTTTATTTAATACAAAAATACCCATTCATCTTTGCCCATTTCACTTTTTTTTTCACAATAACAATTGCGTGAAATAAAATAAAAAAACTAGATTTATTAAATTGACCATCTGACTGTCTTTGTGAAGGGCAAAGTTGTAATGTTGTTTTTACTATACATTTTTTTTTTTAATGTACAGTCAGCCAAAAAAAAAAAAAAAAAAACGTCTGTTTTAGCTAGCTTCGGTTCATAAGGATCGTCATTTTTTAAAAGCTCTCTTTCAAAGTAAAATTAGTATAAAATGGCTCTTAAAAAAAAAACAAGTTGGTTAGAATACTCTATTTAATGAAATTTGCTTTCAATCGAACTTTTTTCAGCTTGATATTATTTTTAAAAAAATAATTAAAACGAGTCATTTCCCCAATGAATAACATTGCGGAAGCTGGAGAGAAGGAAGTATTGTACGCTGGCGCCATCTGTAAACATTATAAAACAACATCACAAAATTTCAGCGTTACCTTCTTCTCCTGTCTTTATCTCCGTGGAAAGAAACAAAGCAAAACAAAACAAAATAAATAAATAATAATAAATAATAATAATAATAACATAAATTATGTATTTCTGTCTAAAATGACGATAAAATTTCAAAAGTCGCCATGAACAGGTTTACATATTTCATTATTTATTTTTCTATATACCAACTACTATTAACTAACTCAACTACTATTATAACCACAAAAATTAAATGCCTCATGCGATAGAGTGTAGCCGATCATAGCACATTGTAGTGTTATATTTGGTGTGAAATTTTTGTCATTTTATGGTTGATCGAATAAATCAAATAAATATAGAAAATAACGTGAAAGAAAATATTATGTACACCACGTATAGTGTTTTTCATATGTAACTGGGATTCAAATATAAAATGGCTACTTCAATTTTTTCGATATTGTGATATATGATGTATATGTATATATATAATCAACGCTTCTTCGATTCCATTTACATTTTATGTATATCAAATGCCACTTTTAAGAATTTTTGGTGGCTGTTGAATACAAAAGTCGCGCAATCTGTACCAGGTGGCGCTGTCTACCGCGTGAACTGTTGCCATGTTTCCGAGACACGTGGAAGACATGTAGTTTAGGAGGCTATGCTTTAATAAACAGCATTGCTGCCGATATTGTAGCAACAAGTGTTGAAAGCGTAATTAATTTTTTCTTAAGGGTATTGAGGAGAACTGCTTTCCAGCGTTCATCCTTTTTAAAATCTGATATGTATACCAACCATTACATTGTAGTGATAAAATTACCACATTGAAAAATTATGTAATACTTTAATAAAGAAATTTTACTGGTGTGAACAAAGTTTTAATAATTATTGCGATATATTGCGTTTTTCAAGTTTTGTTATTTAAGAATTATATTATATAGGTGCCAACATTTTAATTTATTCCGGAGCATTATTAGCCTCGCCTTTACTTCGCACCACTTTATTTTTATAATAATTTTCTTCAATATATAACTAAGAAAAAATTAAGAAAGAGTTATCCTTAAAATAAAAGTGGTATGGAATAAAGGCGAAGCTAAAAATGATTCAGAATAAATTAAAATATTGGTAACTCTGTTTAAGTACGATAGATAAGAATTAAATTACGATTATAACGTTTAATTTTTCTTTTCAAATACTGTAATAAATATGTATGAAAATCTTACGTTTGATTAATTTATATGAAAAAGCACATAAATATTACGATTTCGTATAGTTCGTATGAGCACGAAAATTATACCTAATCTGAATGGAATAGAAAAAAAAAAAAAAAAAGATCTGTTTTTCACAGAATTTAATTTAGTTCGACAGGACTAATTAAAAAATTGAAGTCTCATAACTAAAAAAAAAAAAAAAAAAAATTTTTTTTTTTTCCCTTGCCATCCTGGTTAATGACATAGCTGCCAATAACTTAAGTTACTCCAAAGCATTTTTAGCTCCGCCTTTATTTCGCACCACTTTAGTTTTGGAGTGTTTTTCTCCAATATATAACTGTGATAAAAAAAAAAAAAAATTGCTCTTTAAAAAAAGTGGTATGGAATAAAGGCAGAACTAAAAGTGCTTCGGAATAAATTAAAATATAAATTTAATTAATTCCTGTGCATTTTTAGCTCCTAATTTATTTTGCACTCCCTTATTTTTGGAATGTTTTTCTCCAATATACTATTATGGTAAAAGAAGAAAAATTTATTCTTAAAAAAAAAAAAAAAAAAAAAAGTGGTATGGAGCTAAAAGTGCTCCGGAATAAATTAAAAAATTGGCTAAAAAAATATAGGAGATAATTTAAAACAACAACTAGATATTCAAAATACATTAGATGTATTTCATAAACCTATTATTAATAAAATTATAGACCTGCTAACTATGCTAGTTTATCCGTAATGGCATTAGGCCCCGCCTTTTTTTCACACCAGAATAGTTGTAGAGTAATATTCAGCAATATGGTCTCATGATTAAATAAGAAAGCTTTGTGACTCCGCCCCCCACCCCTATTAGGATCCCTTTCTTTCTCCCTCTCGCTCTTTTTTTTTTTTTTTTTTTTTTTTTCTGAAACCATTCTGCATCTATATCAATACTGCTATTTTACCAACTCATCACTGCTATGCTGTCTTCAGATCATCACACCGGAGTTCTGTGTGTTCACTCAGTTCATGGGTCGGATCATCTCGACCATGCAAACTCGGTTTCTGCGTTTCTTCTTTTCTCTGGTGGAGGTAAGTGACGGTTGCGACCGCCGTAAGTAATCATTGAAGCCCCGTGATAATGATGATGATGATGATGATCCAAACAGTACGCCAAACGCTACCGAAACAGCTGTTTGCATTCTTATTATTTTCTTTAGGTGTTCTAAGCGTTGTTATTTGTCTTATCTTTATGAATGTATATAAATATATATTTTATGTATATAAAGTATGTCGTGTTTTATAAAATCCCTCACTTAAATAAAATGAATGAGTTTACAGTCACTTTAAACCCAAATCTGAAACTAAAATAGTAATAAAATAACATTCTCTTTCATTTTGTAGTGGGATTTTAAGAAAAAGTAGTTTTTTACTAATTTTAAGGAACGCTTTTATATTCTCCTACAAAGTTTTTCTTTTCTCCACTAAATATCTAACCCCCCGAAATTGGGAACCTCCTCAGATTTAGGAACATTGAAAGTACATTACTCACTTTGCGTAAGGAAAGGGCAATCCCCCTCACGTCTAGAACCCTAGTCTATAGTTGTCAACTTTGCACCTTTAGGCTACCGGAAAATATTAATAAAATTTCTTATTTTACTTTATCAGTGGAAACTGTTAGAGTTCACTGATTAGATGAAATAAATATTTCTATTAAATTTTTCCGGTAGCCAAGAAGTGCTAAGTTGGCAACTGTGCCCTAGTCTTGTCCATTGGCCTTAATCCCCACTAACCAACCAAACCCCTACAATTGACAAAGCTGTAATCTTATAACGTTGATTAGTTGAGGACAAAAGAGATGAAAAACTTCCCAGATTTCTCCTCAATAATTTTAAAAATCCCCACAAACACTTGGTTTCCAAAATAGTGCCCTGAAGCTCAAAAAATACCTAAATTGAAAGCACACACAAATTCCCTAATCTCGAACTCTGGAAAATATCATTCAGAGGGGATCTGCTTTCAAGCGTTCACCCTCTTAATAAGAATCCATTATAATCAAACATATTGCAGAAGTAGAACTTAGAAGAATAAGTAATATGAAATAGTTTAAATGTCACTGGAGTCGATAGATTTTTTGTATAATTGTATATAGCATATGGAAATTTTTCAGTATTGTTATTTAAATATTAAATCCTCATTACAAAAGGTGTTTATTTATATATATGTATATATATAATAAAATGTTATTTATTGTATAAAAGAACATACGACATAGCTACAACTTTTCCACATATGTTTACGTATTTTACGTTTTTTACCAGTTGATAAACACTATGGAACAGGCAACTTCCAAGGTCAGCCATTTCATCACCAGAGACTTCGATATAAGATCATATTCACTGAAAATGAACTTCAGTGTGATGTAAAAACAGTTTGCGTTTTGCAGGTATCATAGCCCCTGCCTTTTTTTTAGTACACTTTCAAAAAACAGGTCATCCCTGAAAGTGTTCTGAAAAAAGGGCGGTGTCTATGACGCCTAGCTATGTGAATCAGTAGAGCATACCTAGAAACTTTTATAATTTACTCCGGAGTACTGTCAGTACCGTCCTTTTTTCAAACTGGAATACTTTAAAAGCATTTTTCTTCTTATTTCATTGTAATTATATAATGATGAAAATTTCTTTAAAATCCTACTGGTTCGAAAAAAAGGCGGTGTACTCCAGAATAATTTATAAATGTTACCAGGTATGGTAGAGCAAGTCCATAGTTGCCAACATTTTAATTTATTTTGGATCATTTTTAGCCCTGCCTTTATTTGGCACCACTTTTATTTTAAAATATTTTTCTCCAATATATAACTTAAAAAAAAAAAAAAAATTACTGAAGAAAAAGTAGTATGGCATACTTGCCAACATCCTAATTAATATTCCGTAGTGTTCTTAGTCCTGCCCTTTTTTTTCACACCAGTAAATTTTTAGAGTAATATTCTTCAAATGCAATTATGATTAAATAAGAAGAAAAATACTGTAGAAATATACTGGTGTGCAAAAGAAGGCGGGGCTAACAATACTACGGAATATTAATTAGTATGTTGGCAAGTATGAGTATGGAATAAAGGCAGGGCTAAAAATGCTCAGGAATAAATTAAAATTTTGACAGCTCTGCAATTCTATCACAAATTCTTGTACAGAGGCCATGTGTGGTGGGTAGTTGCAATTTTAAATATCAGCATTGAAGTAATGCCTTTGGTGATTCTTTATCTTCCATAGTACTGTGTGTTGCTTAAAAAAGATTTAGATTCAAATTTAATCTCTAGCAGCTTTAAATTATAGGACATTTTCCTTCACTAGTTGATATTTTCTAATCAATGGCCTGATCTTTGCCTTCCAATAGAGATTTAAAAATTCTTATAACATAAAACTTTTCTGTAGGCAGAGGTTTGTTCTCTAGCAGAAGCTGCGGTCCAAAAGTATATCTGCAACATATTAATTAATATTCCGCAGTACAGTACCCGTCCTTTTTCAAAGCCTGTATTTTTGAACAGCATTTTTCTACTCATTTAATTAGAGTCACATTTAGAGGAAATATCTCTAAGAATAAAGGGGTAAAGAAAAATGGGCAAATGGGAACAATGATACGCAAAATCAATTTAAATGTTGGCAGGTATGTCCGAAAGATTTTCAAGAATGTTTATTTGTTTCTTTAGAAAGCATAATCTTATAAACGGAGCTTAGTTCTCCTAGAAGATAGTGTGCTATTTGTGTTGCTTAAGTCCGACTAGGGTCCTAGATCTATAGGTGGAATGCCTTTCCTGGGGGGTCTTTCTAAGGGGACACAGTCCACATTTACGCGAGTTTTAGAGAAAACTACCAAAACCTAAGCGAGGTTAAATCGATCAGCGCGACCTGAGATCGAACCCGGCACTTCGCGTTTACCAGCTTTGAGCACAGAAGACTCGGCTACTGGTGGGGGTTCCTTAGAAAAAACTATAGTCCAAAAATCTTTTGTTATAATTTGTTTGCTTCTTTAGTACAAAATACGGCATAGGCGGAGCTTCCTTCATCTAGGAGCTTCTTTCATCTTCTTTCAAAAAATATCTCGGAACGTTTTTTTTAATTTCTTTAGAAATTATGGAGAATGCACAGGTGCCAAGTTCTTGCCAACTAATAATTAATTCTCAACTACGATCTAGGAAAAGTAATTTTTGCTTCATTCTGTGATAGATACTTTTATGGAAAGAAGTTTTTAAAATGATAAAAAAAAGGGAGTTACGGATAATCCACATTGACTTGCCAACCTTAATATGTACATACATATTAACAACTAGTTATTGTGTCTATTTTTCGTACGTAAATTTAATTATTATTAACAGTATTTTATGTTAGTGTCGTATGATCATAAGTGAATTATTAATATGAGCCGGTAACGGGAGTTTAAAAAAGTGATGTGAGGAGTCTCGCTTTTTGAATGCATAACACTGTGTGACACGATATCGGTACACATAAAAATGATATAGCTATTAATGTCATTACTATGCTCTATATGTGTGTGATGCATATGGGAAGAAATACTATATTTTGGCATTCCTTTATCTTGATTAACTGCAGCATCGATTCATTACAGATAACACAAATTATTTACATAGTTATATACAATTTAATTGATAAACAAGTAGCTAAAGGCTTAGCTGCGTAGTAGCTGCTTTTCGAAAACTAAACCGAAACTAAACAGTCTTTTTGTTAAATTGGCGGTTGCCGTTAACATATTGCAACCGCGTTGTTCCAGAAATGTTCATGGTTACAGTTAATACAGTTTATACACAACAATTATGGATAGCTATTAGTTACAGTTTGTTAGCAGTGTATATCTTAAGTTTCTATCATGTCTCGTTTTTGAGGTATAAGCCATTATTCAAACAGCAAATCTGCATTTTAATAAACAAAAAGGGCGGGATATTCCTTCAAAATGTCGTCGTTTTTATACCATAACAAAAGAATGTAATAAACGTACCAAAAAAAAAAAAAAAAAAAAAAAAAAAAATTGAACGTGTTAGAAAAATATGCGTATATGTTCTTATTCATCGATAAGTATGGATGAATAAATAGCCAAATATGGAATTGGTATTTGATATTTTTCTAACGCAGTGTATTGTTATGTGAATAGTAGTTTCAATTTTTGTATGTATATTGTAAAAAATAAGAAACTGAATATATCTGAACCAAATTTACTATAGAAAATGTTGATTAGACAGGAGTTTAATAAAATGAAGAATCTGTTTTTGCTGGTTTAAAGAAAAACATGGATTACAATAAAACCACCATTTGTTGATTGAAAATGATACTTTACACTTTCTGAAAATTAGCACGATCGTTCAGTTCCTGTTTTTATTACATGCGACTGTTCCAGATGCAAAAATGTATGTAGACGTTGATTTCTAACCAACATGATCGTGCAATCTGGGTCGGAAAAGGATAAAACTGTACCTCCAAAGTGGGCCAGATTACAAATGTAAATGTCTGTAGTGGGCGTGTACTACAGATAAAGCAAATGAAAGCAACAGAAAAAAAAAGTACGAATACTACATACTTTCAGAGCCTGATTAAGGGAGAAAATACACATTATCTCCGCTCTCACCGGAATATTTTTACAATTATTTTTTACTTCTTGTCATAGAAAGTCCACGCTTTGACGAGGAAATATTTTTATAAAAAGTGACCGGTGTGAAACAATCAAATTTACTCACCGTTATTAAACACCAGAATTCTTTTAAAATAATTTTTAATGAGAATTTTGTGTTTATTATAGGAGGAAAGTATTTGTTAAAAAATAACGGTGTAAGTATAAGTAATGTGTGCTTCCCCCTAAATCAGGCTCTGCATACTTTGTGCACAATATTTGTGTTTTCAACGTTTTATATAGTGTTTTCATGTTAGAAAATATAATAAAGAGTGTTTGTTACCGTTTTTTTTTTTTTTTTTTTTTTTTTTTTTAAATAACTTTAATAAAATTAAAATATGTACATAATGCAAGTTCAATATTTCAGTTTTTTAACCGTACATGAAAAATGGTACGTGTTAGAGGGAAAATACTTATATGTACTTATTGAGCGATTCGTGTAAGTGAATAAACAGGCGGAATTGAAGAATGTACCTAAAATTTATTTTTTACAGTGTAATCAAACTTCTAAATATCTGCAGCACTGACCAATCAATATCATTCACTGAGGCAGAGCGTGATTAAGGGTGAGGCACACATTATTTATACTAACACCGTTATTTTTCAACAAATACTTTCCTCCTATAATAAACAGAAAATTCCCAATAAAAATTATTTTAAAGGAATTCTGGTGTCTAATACCGGTGAGTAAATTGGATTGTTTTACACCTTCCATTTTTTATAAAAAAATATTTCCTCTTCAAAGCGTGGAATTTCTATCACATGAAGTAAAAAATAATTGTAAAAATATGCCGGTGCGAGCGTGCCTCACCCTTAATCAGGCTCTGCATTGAGGGCCTTTTCGAGAGCTATTGGAATGGGTTAATTTTACCATTTGTGGCTAGAATGGCTTTTGTATAAACCACGATTACATATTTGGGTAGATATTTCTTTTGTTTCATATATTCCAAAAAATTAACGTAGTTTTATAGGATGTTTTTTGCTCTTTTTATAAGTATTCCTTGTTTTTATGTAGTATATTTAGAAATTTTAAAAATGTAGATTTTGTAAGATTTTTAGTTTTTTTTCATTTTATTCGCTGTAGCTTAAAAATGGTTTGAGATAGGACAGGCGTCGAAAACCATTTAAGTTCCATGTGAGCTCTTTTATTAACCTCCCCCTCCTCTAAGTGTGTTGGTGTAATAAATAATTACCCTGTACATGCGCTATAAAATAAAGAAAGTAATTATATTTTGGATTAGCTTTAGTAATTCAACTTGGCGAAATTTAAAATTTTGCACCAAAGTAGCTTGGTCGTATATCGCCAAGGTTTTTTCTAACGTAATTGCGATAGCCATTTTAATTCATCGCCAAAATGGGACAAAATTTAAATCTCAGCAAGAGGGTCACCAAGTCATTGAAAAAACACTGTTCTCTGTGAAAAATTAATGTACTTTACTTACAAATTACTTAAAATACTTTTTTTTTTTTTTTTTTTTTTTTTTTTGTTTAGCATGTCGAAACTAACGTATAATAACATATTAACTTTTATCCATAGACCTATTAATACAGTGCACGGAGCATTGCTTTATTACGGGAAAGAAATTTGGTAATGATGAGTCAGTCAATTGCATGAAAAATGATTAAAATAAATGATTTTTAGCGACACCTTTCAGCTGATATACGCATGAAACTAAACATGTCAACCCATCAACGTCAACTTTCGGCCTTCGTTTGTAGATATTTTTGAAAGAGTAAATTTATTAGCAGGAGACAAAAGGGCAAAATTGTAAAAAAAGAATTACAGCTTTTAAAATTGGTATTTATAGCCTTTGAGAGCCGACTTGAGGGTTCTACTCATCAAACTGTAAAATTATAAGGAGGGAAAGGAAAGGATGGCAAAGGGGCTAAAATGTAGAAATACAATTAGAGCGTTTAAAATTGGTATTATTAGTTTTCAAGGCCCGATAAATCGTACGCCGTTCGAATTTCGTACGGGTGTTTCGAGGAAAAACCCGAAACCTCAGAAATTCTTTATTTTTTTAAAATTTTACAGACTTTCGAAGTATATTCAGTTCATATTTTGTACTAAGAAGTTTTATCGGTATTCATACCGGAATTACGCAACGTTCCGAGACAACCACGGAAAAGTCCGTCAACAATCTTTTTATAACAATGTTTGATTACTTTTGTATGTCAGCTTTTATTTAACATAATTTCAAAAATAATATATCACTTTAATACTTATATGAATTGGAATTGAAGATTATATGTCGCAAATCTGTCGTCAGATAGCGCTTTAATTATTTTAAATTTCTTTATCTCCAATTCTAATTATGATTAAATTGCTTATAATACATCATTCTAATGTATTTTAAAATACTTTTATTGCGTATTTTTAAACTGATATAAGCCATTCAAATTTCGTAACGGAGTTTCGGAGAGAACATCAGAAAACCCAGATCACATTTATTCTTTTATATTTTGCCGAGTTTCGAATTCCGGCACTCCGTTCAAATTTGGTACTACGGAGTTTTAACGTTATTTAGCCTGAAATTATGCAAATTTCGGAATAAACCAAAAAAAAAGTCAGAAATAAATCTTTGTATAACAAGGATCGCGATTTTATAAGCATCGCGAACCAACTGGTCGCCGAATGGGTCTAGTTTTAAACATGTTATTTGTTTTTGTGTAGCATTTTTAAAAACTTCTGAAATGAGACGTATTTTAAGATTTTTAGTTTTTACATTCAATTTGCTGTAATTTGAAAACAGTTTGAGGTAGGATAGGTTTTGTATACTGATTTATGCAAGATATGAGAGCTTCTATTACCCATTCCCTCCCCACCCCCCATAGAGTTCGATGGTGCAATAAGGAATCACCCTGAATGTATATATATAGACGTAAGGTGATACTTTATTAAACCGATAAACTCAGAAATGTTTTAGAAGCATATGAGTATTATGTTATAGCATATGTTATAGGAGCATAAATCAGTATATCAATCACATCCTGTCCGAATCTGTTTTCAAATTTCAGTAAATGGAATGAAAAAGCTAAAAATGGTAAAGATTCTTAAATTTTGAAGTTTCTAATCATGCTACCCAAAAATCTAGCACATATTTAAAAAGAGCAAATAAAGTTTTACAAAACGACATCAGTTCTGTTAGAATATCTAAATTTAGACGAGTTACAAGAAGTGAAACAGTGCAAAAAAAAATTTAAATATATTATACACCCAAATATTTAATCGTCGATTTCGCACAAACCGTTCTACGACAATTCGTAAAACTTGGTAAAAATTGAAAAAACTTCAAATAAGCTTAAATATGTTTAAATAAGCTTTACTTAAACTTCAAATGAGCTTACAATGAAAATTGGTTGACTAATGTATGAGAAATTTAGCTGTTTGTTTCTATATACCATTTGTTTCCATCTTTTCAAAAAGTGAGATTCCGCCCATCACCTATTGAAACTCCCTTTACCAACTCTTATAAGTAATTCACTATTAAACATACCTATACATATATGTTATTTTAGTTTTTTTTATTACATAGAATGTAATTGTATGTTTATCTATGTCATAATATTGGGATATACATTCATTTGTATTTTAATAATAATAATAATAATAATAATAATAATAATAAAGCAAATAAATAAATAAAAGTTAATGCAAAACTTGTTGTATTTAAGCATGGGTGGAGTTTACCTTTAAAAATCAAGATGCGTAAATAAAACACCTATATAGGATGTGTCATTTTTACAAAGCAATGCAAACAAAATAGTTATTAAAACGAACAGACAGATATGTACTACATGCATAAGACTAAATTATGTATGCACAAGAAAGCTTACAGCCGCTTTTTTCTTTCCATTCCTTTTTAAAATTAATACATTTGATACGGATATTTTACGTATATTGAAAGATAAACTTGTTTAATTGCAATAGTTAGTTTCTTCAAATTAATTCCTTGTTTAATTACATTAGTTTAATTCTTTGTTTAATTGCAATATGTTCTGTAAATTAAATCAAAGTAATTTTCTTAATTTCGCTCACAATGACTTTATAAATTTCGGCCACAGTAATTCTTTTCCAACAAAATTGCTGGAATACCTTTCTTTACACGATTTTAAGTTGTTATTTTATTAGCTCATTTTTCTTTTACATAAAAAATCACCCTCTAACACATTTTCACTATATACATAAATTTCATGACATGGGGAAATGCTTCATAAATTATGAGTGATGCATGATTTTACTTTAAAAAAAAATACTTGACACTTTCGGGACCGCATGCTTTTTCTCTTTTTGACAGTAAGGTCCGCCTGTGCGCGTTGTTCTAACAAGTTACATTATTTCAGAACAAAATTTTCTGTATTTACATTTATATTACAAATGGATATGCATTATAATTATACTCTTTACAATCAAAGTTTTTGTATCCATTGTATATTCACTTGTACAAATATGAATATTCAGTATATTCTTAAGAAATAACTAACACACAAATCGCGAAAGAAACGCCCACTAGAGGAGTTACAGATTTTCAAATGACATGAATCTACGTCAGCGGTTGCGAAAGTGTTAATCATTCTCTAAATCACTCTCACGTTTTATATAGCTTAATCCCTTATATGGGAAAATATTTTATAATTTATTAGTGATGCAACTAATTATATTAGTGACGAAACTCAAAAATCCGCAATTGGCGAAATTCTCCCCTCCTTAAAAATCTAAAACTCTAAATGAAAAAATTTTTTCGAACTCAAGTCTAGTCTCCCAACGTGTAATTTTTTCACCGTGAAATAATTTGGAGCTGATTTATGCTCACAAACGTGATTTTGCTTCCTGACTCCCCCCCCCCTGCCCCCAGGATCTAAAGGTGGGAAATTATGCAAAAGTTTATAAACATAATTTTAAGTTAAGTACTGAACTAAATTCCTGCCGAGTGTTCTTGGATTCCATTCAGCCGTTCACACGTGATATCTGGTCAAAAATAGCATTATAAACATATAGGCACAACGACTCATACACACAGACAGAAACACGCACACATACACCCAGAAAAATTTCTGAAGCCATTTTTATTTTTCGCGGTGTGTAAAACTTGAAAATACAGTAAAATTTTTGGATTCTAAGAAATTTAAAGACAAATGTCTGATTATATTAATATGGATAATTTATCAGTAAAAAGTAAATAAAAACTGTAGAATGTATAAAAGTACGATTAATAAAATTTATATTACGATAGTAACATTTTTTCTTTTTTCCTCTTTTCAAATATTGTAATACATAACAATAAAAATATTACCTTTTATTATCTTGTGAAGTAAAGCACAGAAGTGTATTCGTATAGTTATTATGAATACGACAAATAAATCATGCCTCAACCAAATGCAACAATAAACCACGCCATAATAATCCTACATGTAAAAATTATGTTATTTGTGAAAGAAAGTGAGAATAAAATAATAATCTATAATAAAAATTCTCTCCAGGAAAACAATCCAGGTTTCTTTAAGTAAAAATCTATTTTTTAACCTTAATATTATGCCTTTCTACAAAGAACGAATGAAACCACACCAGAGCCTGATTAAAGGGGAAGCACACATTATTTATACTTACACCGTTATTTTTTAACAAATACTTTCCTGCTATAATAAACAGAAAATTCTGATTAAAAATGTGAGTAAATTGGATTGTTTTACACCGTTCATTTTCTATGACATGAAGTAAAAAATAATTGTTAAAATATTCCGGTGAGAGCGAAGATAATGTGTGCTTCCCCCTTAATCAGGCTCTGAACCACACTACCGCATGCAGTAATTTACACTTCTAGGACAAATTTTCTACTCTTAAACCACTGTCAATGTAATAAAATGTTTTACTTATTAAATCCACGATATAGTTAGAGAAATTTCTTTAACGAATGCCGGTATGTATTCTCATACTCGCCAACCATCTCATTATGAACCGTACAATTTTTAGTACCCGGCCATTTTTCTCGCTCCAATAATTTTTTAGAGTAATTTTAGTATTATTTAATCGTAACAACATTTGGAGAGAATAACTCTAAAAATATAGTGGTGTGCGAAAAGGGGCGTTTTTCCAGGGGGCGTTAACAGTTGTACGGTTCTTAATGAGATGGTTGGCAAGTATGTATTCTGCGCCCGTGTTTTATCTCTGTAATTGTATTGCGTGAAAGAGGCGGAACTAAAAATGCTCAGGATAAATTATAAAACTTAGGAACTCTGCATAAACATGCACTGTGGTTTTATGTAAATGACCTGGAATGGTATAGTAGAAATGAATTAATGGCAATGCTTCGCATGATCAGTCGATGATATGGACTAGTGACTACATATTAGAGTATACCCCGGACTAGTAACCCTTTTGTTTCTGAACAAAATATCCCCACCAATTCATTCGCCAAACTGGTTTTCTAGTGCTAAAAAACATTCCACTTCCACCCAAACAGGTTTCCTCCGAAGCAGCTTTCTTCCACTTCCACAGATTGTATTCACAAAAAATGAATTTCAATATAATGCAAAAATGTTTGGCGTTCGATGAATTTAATTTAGATGGACTTTAATTTTTTTTTTACTACAAATTCTTATTCGGAGGTCTGTAGGAGGTGCGTAAGCTCAATTTTAATTACAGTAATTGCAGTTTTGTCTAAGGCGATTTTTTTTTTTTTTTTTTTTAATTACAGAAAATTTTAGAGGGTCACCAACTTTAAATCACCCTCCACCGAAGTACTCATACATCTACGTATTTATTTTCTGTATTCATTATTTATTTTATTTCTATTTTTATCCATACAACACAAACATGTTTACAATTTGAGAATAAATTTCAGAAAAGAGAGTTTCTTAAATTACTAAATGATATTATTTTAATTCTTTTAAATAATTATTTGCTAGAAATAGCGGTGAATGACGTTTAAAGACGTAATTGGTTTTTCTTTGTCATGTATTCTGCATTTTTAAATTATAGAGTTTAATACAAAACTTTCTTCAAGTATATTTAATTAAAATTTCTAATAGTTCCGATTTTTCAAGTAGATTTTTGGAATTTTTAAAATAAAAAAATTTATTAATTATTTTAACTTAAAATTCATATATACAGATCTTTAGATATGAAGAGCTGTCAACCTAATCTGGAGAATTATTAGTACCGCTCCTTTTTCCACACCAATCTTCTTTTTGAGTATTTTTCTTCTTAATTCATCGTAAATACGTTTAAAGAGAATCACTTTAAAATAAAGTGGTGTGGGAAAAGGGATGGTACTAACCATCATGCGCTTTAGGTTGGCATATATATATATATATATATGATTTCGACAAAATGTGCTGCAATTGCTCAAGAACGTCTTCTAATTTTGTAACAGATCTAATTTTATAGAAGATTTATTTTTTTGCGTATGAAGTAGGAAGCGGAAATGAAAATATTCAAAGGAAACAATTACATATCTGCCAATATTCTACTATTATTTCATAAAATTGTTATTACTCCATGGTGTGGACGGGCCGCCATTTTTCAAGGATTCATCCACCAGCAGTATTTAAAAATAAATGTCCTCTTAAATGAACAGTGTACAATTGAGGAAACACGATATACTGGTGGAAGAGTCCTTGGAAAAAGGCGGGACCATGTGCACACCCTGGTTTTCGCCCCTTATATTATACAACTTGATTTTCAGAGTAATTCTCTGCAAATGTAAGTAAGATTAAATAAGAAATATACAGTAATGTAAGAAGACTGAGAAGAAAAAAAAATAGTCGCAACTATCAATGGAATTATCTATTTATGGAATATAATTAGAATGTTGGCAAGCATGAATTTACTTAAAAATGAAGCTACGGGCACGCAAACACCCATCCCCTTTTTTTCTTAGATTGCGTATTGGGTAGATATTATTATTAAGTTTTCCTTTTTGCAAATGGAGCGGTACTATGGCTGTTGCATGGTAAATCATTGTTAGTGTTATTTTCAACTTCGAAGTTTATGACGCATTACACGGATAAAATTTTATGCCAACGATTATTACACTAGCACTTAACTTATCTCTTATCAATACGAATTATCGCCAGATTGTATTCCACAAATTTCGAAATGGTCGATGTGAGAAATATTTTTACTACTAATCAAGTATATAACATCCGTATCCGCGCCTCCGTTACTAAGGGAGGGTGGAGGGGGGAATCATGTTACTTATTTTATCGTGGTTATATATAGGAGAAACTTATTCTAAAAATTAAGCTACATAAAGGCGGGGCTAAAAGTACTCCGGTATATATTAAAATGTTGGCATCTATAAAAAGGTAGCGTACGTTTATAAAAGAAGAAAATTACTCTTAAAAAAAAAAGAAAGAAAGAAAAATAGTATGAAAAAAGGTTGTGCTTCCCAAAATCGAGATTAAATTATAAAAGGGACATACTAAGCTCTATGGCAGGGCAGCGCTTCCTTGTATGCAGTAACCGCGGTATCAGTCAAAAATCTATGAAAAACCACGCCTACATAGTTCGATTAAAAAATTTTACCTACAATGTTGTTTATGTAAACAAGAATTAATTTTTGAATTTTTTAGCCTTATGTGAACATTGCAGATTCGTTTATTTACTTGAAATTACTATCGAGATTTTGAGACTAAATATTAAATATATGAGATGATCGCAAGTAATTTCAGGTAAATAATGATGTCTACAGTGTTTACATAGCTGCTAAATTAATTAACGTTAAAATTTAATATATATATCAATCTTTTAATGCCGTAAATTGGACTATTATAAATAATACGAAAAAAATCGATGCTAATATCAATTCAACAGGAAAATGTTACTGATTTTCGAAAGTAATATTTTGAAAAATAGGAAAAGCAATCACTCTTATAAAGAAATTCTCCATTATTATTTTTCTGTTTACTTATAATATATGTGTAGTGTTGCATTAAATCGATCAAAAGCAGATTCATTCACGAAAATTTATCATATAAACAAATTATGCAAAAATTGTAATAAAATATAATTTATCACGTTAATTGCTAATTATGCTATATCGCGTGATGCGAGTTCTGACCAAACGGCTGATCACGCGATATCACGTGGACATTGCTATGAAGTTTCTAAGCGGAATATTAAAGCGGCCACAGCGAAACGGCGCATAATATTTATATTGACTACTATGGAAGGGATCCACTTTCATGGAGTGGGGATGGAAATTCCAATTTTCAGCTTGGCAATGAACATGTTAAAAGAGAGCATATAATACATTCTAACTTGTTCCCTACTTGTTTTTTGCCAACATTTCTAATTTTTTAATTAGTCTTTTCACCGTTTTTTTTTTTTTTTTTTTTTTTTTTTTCAAACTGAAATATGGACTGTTTTATTTTAACGATTAAAATTGCCGTGAAAATTACTGTAGAAAATTCTGGAATGAAGTCTCCTTCCGAAATCTGGAGACATGGCAACTGTATATTCCAACTTCATACCAAGCAGCCGAATTTAAAAATTCATAGCTTTTCTCTTGATTCGTAATGAATGAAAAACTGAAGTAAAGCGGATTTCAACAATTAATTTAATTTTAAGAAATAATCATTAAATAGTTCTTTAAAACTAAATGTCATATATGTTATTTATCTTAACATACGGCGAAATGGTTTAAAGAAGAATTATTTTTTTCCATCCAGATTAAAAATACGAATTCATTCCAGCACCGATTATATTTTAATTTAAATAGAGCATTTCGTGCGAGTAACAAAATTGTATTAATGCATAAGTAGTTTCAGCCACAATAGTTCTTCACTGTAACCACTAGGAAAACTACTTTTCTTGTAGTTCCAGCATAGCATAGCTGCAAACGTTATTCAATTGTTCAAACAGATTTTTCACCACTAATTTTTAGAAGGAAAATGTATCATATAGTTTCGACGATTAAGTAAGATGAAAATAAAAATAATTTTTTAGGTATTAAGTCTCCAAGGAAGATCGGAAGAGTTGACACCAATCTTGCAGTAAACACTCCTAATGTAGGAGTGGTATGGTACTCAACGGTATTTTTAATTTATAGCAAAATATTTGTTGAATAGGGAAATTAACTTTTTATTATTATTATTATTATCTTTAGTTTTTCTTGACATTAAATTGTAATTCAACAAATATGGCATATATCTTTCATATCAGATATGGGGGCAGCTCCGCTATAAAAGAAAAGTACTATAAAGTGGCTACATGGGGCGGGGCCACTATAAAAGTACCACAAAAGCAAAAAGGGAATGTAAAAATTATGATCGAAGAAGATCGGACGAAACGAAATTATTAGAGAAGCGTGCTCCGCGGCGCGTCCACGTGATCGCGGGAAAAATTAAGCAGAAGGAAAAGAAATAGAAGTAGTAGTAGTAGAACGTAACACGGAGTAAGTTATGTACGTACACTACACATACACAGTTACAGTTGAAAAAACCTAACATACAATGTATTAAAAAAAGAAATTAAGTATTTTTGCAATTACAAAAAAAAAAAAAAAAAAAAATTAGCTACCTAATATTCCCCTCCCCCCTATGCCGAAACATAATCAAATACCGCAACTGCAGGCGAAAATGCCTACGCCTGCTCGTTCAGCTATTTTGAGGAGATCTGCCTTTAGGCATTCATCCTCTTTACTAATGTATAGTATTGACTTATATTTCAATTGCAACGGTAGACTTTCAAAAATAAGTCACATCTTCTTAATGAAATTTTACTGGTATAAACTGATATTTCGTCATATTTTGTAGAATATTGGTTTTTATAAACTTTGTTTTTAACACGTTGAGCGCCAAGCGAATTCTTAAAACCATTAAAATTCAATAATGATTCCTCTTATAATAAATAAAAATTAAGCAAATTTTAAATATATTTTTAATAATTACTTTACACAATGTAATATTTTATTTTACACTGCCAACCACCGATGGTTGACGCGGCTTTATATCATATTTGACACATTTAGCCACCGACGGCTGACATGGCACTCGACGTGTTAATTTTTTATTGATACTTCTTTTACTTTCGGGGTCAAACTTTCACTGAAATGTTTGAAGTATAACATGTTCTGCACACTCCTAAAGTTTCATGATGATTCCTTCAGTACTTATAGAGGTATATCACAAAAAGTCTAGAATCTAGAATGGCTGACATGGCGCTCACACGTGTTAAACATTAAATCATCATCATACTTACCAACCTAACCCGGAAGGTTAGTCCGGCCCCTTTCCGCCTATTTTTTACACCAGTTTTCTTTAGAGTACTTTTCTTCTCATTTAATCCTAAATATATTTGAAGAAAATTACTCTAAAAAATAAGTACTGAACGAAAAGGGGCGAGAACTAACAATCGTACAATCTTCCTGGTTAAGTTGGCAAGTAAACATCAGTAAAGAGCTTTTTTTTTTCTTTCTTTTTATTGTGTGCTTATTTTTTGGTTATCTAATAAAACATCTTTTTTTGTATGAAAGAAAACATCAGAGAGCTACAACTTTTCACATATGGTTACTTCAAAAACTTTTACTTATTAACAGGTTAATATCACAAAACATAGTCACACTATTGTAAAAAAAAAAAAAAAAAGTAAATGAAATTATTGTCAGAAATTAATTGTTAAAAAATATATATTTATTTTTTCTTTTCGTTTTTGCACTTATTCTTTTTCCTCGAATAGTGATGTCTGTTTTGCTTCTCTTAAGATCAGATGCTAAAACCACTATTTTCTACTAATAACCCTGGTCTACAATGGTACGGTAACAACGGTCAAATTATTATTTTTGTTATTAATTCCAATTTTTATTTAAATATCTGCAAGAAAAAAAATCCCACTACGTCACATTTTTCTGTTAGAGTATCAGAAAATTGCAATTTTCACGAATTTTTATCATTTTCACAGTATCACAGGTGGTAACCCTTCCTGCTGGCAACCCAGAGTCCTGGCCAGTGTTGTGCAAGTTCACGAAAAAAACGAGCTAGTTCAAACTCAAGTTCATCGTGCAAAAAACGAGTTAGTTCGCGTTCAAACTCATGTCTGAAAAAATGAACGAGCTCAACTCAAGTTCATTTTTAAAAATGAGCGAAACTCATTAAAAGTTCATTTTTAAGTGCTTTTTTTTTTTTTTTTTTCTAAATAGATCTCCTTTTTCATAGGTAATTTACATTTTTTTAAATTACCAATTACCACGAATATTATTTTTAATTTAATGCTTAATTAAATTTAGAAATTTATAATTCTTAATTATAACTTATTAATTTAAGTGTAGTAAAAATTATTTAGCGGGCACTTCTGAATAGTGGACCCACTGTTTTTGCGTGGTTTTTTATTCTCAAATTTCCAATGCGTTTGATTATTCACATGAGAAAACTTATTAATAGGAGACAAATTCCATCATTTGCAGGTTCAGGTTCCGTTGTTTTGAAATATAATACTATTTTAAGAATAGTCTAATGGTTTCATTTAATTAATCTTTGTTTGATTGCGCCACATTCAATGTCGGCTTTGAGTTCTTGGATAAATCACTAGAAAATTTCGCTTGCTATTTAGCTTACTATACAGGAATAAGCATGTGTGTCAACTTGTTAGTTTGCGTAAAAATTATCTCAAGAACAAATTATCTCAGAGGTCAATCCAGTTTTAAAAAATATCATTTATGACTTAAAACTTGTAAAGGTAGTGAAATCTTATTTTCGAAAATTCAGCAAATAGCAATACTTTTTTAGTACATAAGTTTAATGAAATTAAAAATAGAAATCTGAATTTGTATAAATCGTTTTATATATATTATATTTCTGAGTGACGGGATTCCCCCCCCCCCCCCCAATGCCCCATACAATTATTTAAATATTCATTAAAAAAACTTAAAGTTGTAAGGAAATTTTAAAATAGGCATTTCAAGTTATTTAGAGTATCAGTAACTTACTGATCTTAGACAAAAATTTCGAGTAACATTTCCAGATAATCTTTAGCATTCTAAATTTAAATTTCTTCCATTTATTTCTTTTCATTTATTGCGATAATAGAACCACAGAGGATCTGTTAAAAGTTTTATTTCTATATTCAAGGCAACTCAAAATGCGAAATCATCCTATAAAGGCAACGTGAAGTATAGAACTCTAAACAAAGTTTTGTGTAACATAAAAGTAAGCGAAAATAATTATCATTCTCAAGCAATTTCCTTTCACAAGGTAAATTTTGCAAATTTCGACAGTTATATCCAATAAATTAATAAATTAATTAATTAATTAAAACCGCTTGATTTAGTCTATCATACCACATTCTAAGTAAAATATTCATTTTTTTGCTTATAAGAAATACAGATTTATTTTATTTTGTTTGGTGCAGTCTAAATACATGTTAATCTGTACTTAACTGAAATTTCACCCATAGACGTAATTGATTAATTTTGAATGTCCTTGTGCATACTTCATTTGTCCTACTTCAGTACAAGTTTCCAAATAACATTTGCGTACTAAAAAGAATTAGAATGCATAGTTTAAACATTTTGCTAATATTTGTTCTTGAGTTATACCGACAATAGACAGACACATATACTTTGGAACAAACAGCTAAAAGCCTGTTTGTCGGGTTTAGGGAACCTAAAAACGCGTAAATATATCAAACTCAGTTTAAAAAATTCCACCCCAAACAATACATCCTCTTCCATACATGAGTAAGAGAAAGTAATAAGCATGCCGAATTGAAAATATAATTTAACCCTTTGCGGCGCAAGACAATTTAGAAGATTTAAATTATACTGCCACCGGAATTCATGAACTAATTTAAACTAAAAGAAATTTTAAATTTTAGGGTTTAAAAAACCGGCCTTTTCTGATATGTTATATACGTGAATTTTTGCTAAAAAATTTCCGGGATGAATTTTTGCAACTGAATGTTAAATTTTGCGTCCTCGCAGCGAGGACACCGCGCGTTAAGGGGTTAGCATAGAGATAAATAAAGCGATGCATAATATGAAAATGGTTACATTTTATTATTTTATAAACAGTTTAATTAAAAACATGATTAAATTAATATTGATTGCATTTTTTGTTATTTAAAAAATACATTTTTCCACAGTCATAATCATATTAAATTTTATATAGAACACAGCCTGCTTCATATCATTTTATATATATATATATATATATAATTGCGATTCAAACTTTAAAAAAAAAAAAAAAAAAAAAACCTTCTTGAATAACTACTATTTAGTAATTATTTGTCACAAAATTTCCTTTTGTAATAATAATAATAATAATAATGATTATGATGACGTTTTATTAAAAAGCGTTATTATAATTTTCGTATTTATTTGTTTTCATTAGATAATGAGAAATTTTTCAATACGCGAGCAAGTAAAGCTATGTAAGTTTTAATAATTATAGAAATTATGAATTACACTCGTATTTGTTCATTTACTTATTTTACAAAACTCTATTTTAAAAAGACGAAATTCTTCTAATCAAACAAATTGCTGAAATAAAAATCAATCAGTCAGTATGGCTTAATACTAAGAATGCACGTCTTTTTAGACATATACAAATGCACACACATACAGTTAAACAATAAAAAGAAAATGCAATTTTCTTAATTAATACCTGTCACTGAAATTTGTTTTTCATAATATTAAAATTTATGAATTTTATGTATTTTGGATTTACCTAAACTAAACCTAATCACAATTGTCAATTTGTATATATTAGTCATATTTCTTGCTCATAATTTGAAACATTCGAAGCGGTAAAAAATTCTGCACTATTTTCTATCCTACACAAAGTAGGTTACTTTAGATATTTCTCTAAATTCGTCTTCACTGTTAGAAAGGAAAACTGCTAAGGCAGATTTTTTTTTATTTTTTTATTTTTTACTTTTATTTATTTAATTATTATTTTTTTTTTATTTTCTATGTAGAAAAGTAAAAACAATTTAACACGAATGATAAGTCACATTTTTACATTGCTGCACTGCACTTTCTCAGGCAATAAAAATAACCTCTGTTTCAATGTTATGTATGTGTTGACTGTTAATATTTCTTAGTTTTTACAAATTATCCTATGTTAGTATCTTCATCTATCTTTTGTCTGCTGAGTGTTACAATGGTAATAAATTATTCAAATTATATATATATATATCACTTTATTTCTCTCTCTCTCTCTCTCTCTCTATATATATATATATATATATATATATATATATTTATTTATTTACTTATTTATTGATATATATGTGTATATATATAAATATTTCTATTAAATCATTAAATTAAATACTTTATATTAAAAATATTCATTTAAGCAAAGAAGTAACTTATTTTTATTTCATACAAAAACCTACCTCATTTCAAACGACTTCTGTGTGATATTTATTCCCACGCGATAACGCTCATTTTAACCATTAACTATTCTTCTCATCAATGAAAAAAGGAAAGGGCTTTAGGCAATTGCTTTTGTGTACCAGAATTGCCCGCACAAGAAGTCTCTCCCTGCGATTTACTTATGCAAACATAAAGGCGTACATAGTCAAAGTTCTCAATACACTGGATCCGTTTTGTTTCCAGGAAAACTCTGCGATGTTACAAATATCTTGACCAAGAAGAACGAAGATTCGATTCTAGATTCCTTCAAATTTTAGTTAGGGCATACAAAGCGCAAGAACGGGGGGGGGGGGGGAATGCTGAAAAATGCGCCTCATAATATTTATATGGTTTCTTGTTTATTTATTTGTTTTATTAAATAAATAATTATTACTTATTTCTTTATTTGTCTTAAGAAATAACTATTGAAATGTATGAAAGCAGAAAATTTTTATCACCATTTTCATCTTAGAAAGCTCCTAAAACTAAAATTAGAATTTTACAAAAATGATGATTATTCCACTAAAAGCTGCCTTAAATATTTCAAAATTTATTTATATTATATGGTTATCGTTTCTCGTAACTAAAAATTTACTGAATCTATATAAAATATTATTTTTAATCGTAAATATTTATAAAAAGAAAAAAGAGCATCCCGTAAAATACAGACAATTTATGAATATTTCGTAAAATATACAATTAACGAGATTTTGCCATTCTTTGATAACGTAATTTCCATAAAAACTTTTAATGTAATTAAATATCACTGTAATATTACATTCAAATTGCAAATTAATCTATGTACAAATGCCTTCGAAGCTACTAGGCAGGATCTCAGGTCGATGTTATAAAAAAATCCCCCCACCCCTCTCCTCGCCTTCGGCCACCAAAATATGTGGAAACTATTTTTTTTTTTTATTTATTTTTTTTTTTTTTCATGAAGAGCAAGTGACTATTAGACGCAGTTTCATTAAAATCAATAAGAAAGTGATATAAAAACAACTATTTTCTTTCAATCTGCTCCTAGACCCCCCATCCCCCAGGTATATACTAAGTGAAAGTGGTACTAATTTAATTGCATGACATTTCTAAAAATATATTAGGAAAAATCATTCTTTAATTTCATTATTTGATGTTTATTGTTTTTGCGATTTGCAAATTGCAAAAATGTCCTTTTTTTGGGGGGGGGGGGTGCCCTTCTTACTAGTGTCTTTTTTCCCAAGTGCCCTTTTCTTCAAAGCTCTCTTTTTTTCCGGGATCCATTTTGAGCAATTATTCTCTTTTCTGTTCTTTTCTTCTACTTTCCTTTTCCTATTTCAGACAGAAATATTTAAAATGAGTTTGAGCTTGAATTGCTTTTTCACGCTCAAGTTCGTGTAAAAAACGAACTACGCTCAACTCAAGTTCATAATTTAAAAAACGAGCGAAGTTCAACTCAAAACTCAAAATTTTTGAGCTACGCTCATGAACGCGTTCAAATGAACGCGTTCGTGCACAACACTGATTGAAATAAATATATTTCAGTACATAATATAAGCTTAATGAAAGTGATATATTTGACAGCGTATTTGAAAATTAAAAGCAATATTTCAATGTGCACATATACTTTAATATGCAAAACAAAATAATTGCAGAGAAATTTAAAAACAAATCACTTAATGTAACACCACTGCGTTACTGGAATTTCATATAATTTCTTTTAAAACACATGCTTTCATAGTATAAGAGATGTGAATGGAAAGGTATCAATGAGTAAATGCTATATATTATTTTATGTTGAAAATAACGTTTACACTGTAAATATAAATAAAAGGAAAAAGCAAATTCAAATAAGAAAATCTATGTATAATTTAATTAATATCAAAGCGTCACTGAAAATTTGATATCATTATTTTTAAGACCCGTATTTCTAATTCTTATAGCCATAAAGTACAGTGCTGCGTCACAAACTTTTAATCCGTTAAGGGTTTTTTGTATTGATCATATTTACACTGCATATTTGTGATTGAAAGCTAGGTGTCCAATTGTCTCTTCGACAATTAATAGCCATTTCTTTTGCCTTTCTTCATCTCTTGGAAATCTAAGTATTCTAAAACCAGCTCTGGAATGATTTGAGCAATTTGCGGCTGCACAACCCCCTCTCCCTATTTTATGTAATTTGATAACACCTGAAATTCGGACCACGTGGACAACAATCGCTAAGTTGGAAGCAAAATGCCTGATGACCCAGCCTGTATTGGAGAAGCTCTAGCTATACCGAAATGAATTACCAATACTGCTTCTTTTACAACTTTGGCAAAACGTTCATGTACTTTTAGTTCTAAGTATCTTCATCCAATGTTAAAAAATGTCACAAACTAAACTCGACGACAGCACATTCCGGCGTGCTGTGGTTGCGGCACCAAAATAAAAGCAGTGAAAAACCCCGCCTACGTATTTCATTATAAAATGTTATCTCTTATGTTGTTAATGCAAATAAGTATTAGTTCTGCCCCTAAGTAAACATTAGAGATGTGATTATATACTTGAAATTACTAAAGTTAGCTGTTAATTTCAAGTAAATAATTATATCTGCAGTGTTCTTTGAGTGAAAAAATTAATTAATGCAAAATATAATTTTTTTAATCAACCGTCTAATGTTGTAAATTATATTTCAAATACGAAAAAATCCATGTATTACTAATTCAAGATAAAAATATTAATGTACGCAATTTTCAAAATTAAAATTTTGAAAAAAAAAAAAAAAAAAAAAAAAAAACACAGGAGTAAAATTTTACTTACTAATATCTTCTTCGTTAAAAAAAAAGCATTATGTCGTGTTCCATAAAATCATTCAAACGCAGACGAGATCTTTCTCAAAAATTTTATTATTTAAACAAAGTAGTATATTTGTAATCGCTTGAAAACGAAAACCAGATGTGTAACTAAAATACTAGTAATAAAATAATATTTAGAAATGAAAAAAGAAAAGTAATGGACAATAACTTGTTCTAACCTCATAATAAATCAAAGCAATCAAATTCAAAATTCTATCGATTTTCACTTCTTTCGTATTAATGAAAAATTGAAGTAATTCAGATTTCAATAATAATATAAACTGTAAGAAATATTCAAAAACTACTTTTTAAAAATTGAATGCATTAATATGCATTATTTTTCTTGTAATAAGGGAAAATATGCGAAATATGAATATTTTAAAAATACATAAATTTTTCAGTTGAAATTAAAACACGAATTCCTCCAAACTCAAATTCTATTTACATTTTTATCATGATACATCGAAATTGTACGTTTCTTTTTTAACACTGCTGTTTCTATGTTTAAAAAAAATTAATAGATGCAAACTGCTAAAATAACTAAAAAGAATTTCCAGTAGCAAATAAACATACAAGTCGGCAACTATACGAGAGTAAACAAACCGCCAGTACCAAGCAGCATTACCATTTATCAGCGAAACATTCACGTACCCACAAGCATGCAGAGTTCGGACTAACAATGCTCCGTTGGCTTTTTATTATCTTGAGGAGATCGACGTTTAAGCGCTCTTCCTCTCTTTACGTACATTATTCTACAATGAAGTTTATGCATTCCTTGCAACTTTGTCAATTTATCCTCTTTCTTTATGAAAAAAAATGTCTGGTGGCGATTGAATTGTAATACGCATTTGCTTTGGAATTATATATATATATATATATAAGTTTATTAATAATTAAATCGTTATTCCAAAGACTGCTTTCTTTAGGATACGCATATTTTTTGTTTCCAGAGAGTTACAATTTTGCCCCTCTTTAAATACCACTTTTACGTACCACTTCATTTTTGGAATTTTCCGTTGTTAGCCAAAAGTTTCTAAGTTGGCAGCTATACCTATATATATTGGCTTTTAATGCTCTTTTAATTATACCCACGGTAAGTAGAAACACGGTAGGGTTCACGCGCAGCTTTCGTTTTCTCCTCTGACGTCACTGGTACCCAATGCTCCGTTTCGTGTAACGCAACTTTCGCTTGATACAGAACTTCAAGTTCCATGAAAGTTATTAATTACACACTTTAAAAAAAGTCTCTATATTATGAGTTTATATCCTCTATTTTTTGTTTTAGAGTATTTTAAAGGTTCCATCTTCTGTTTACTTTTTCAATAAATTAATAACAGTTGATAGAACTATGAAAATTTTGTTTAAACATGCCTACATAAAAAGCAAAAGGTTTTCTACTTTTTCTCCATATTTTAATTTTTGGATATAAAATTTTCAAGATAAAGAAAAATCGTTTAAGGCGATAGTTGACTTTCAAAAATAAGTAAATAAAATAAAAATCTATAATTACAATTTTATTAGTGCAAAAAGTTACAGTTTCCTATGGTATTTCTAGAGTGGAAATATTATATTAAAATTAACTTTAACATTCACATTGTAATCAGTTAAGATATTAGTTAAAATTATTGGTTAATCTTTAAATTTCAAAAGTTTCCTTGCGAATTAATTTTTGACTTAGACTTTTTTCTTTCTTTTTTTTTACAGGCAGCTTTAGGGGATTTTAATAAAAGCTAATTGACAGTTATTTTTACAATTATAATTATGAGGGAGAATTAAAAATCAGTTTTTCCGAAAAAAAAAATTCTTTTTTATTTTTTATTTCGAAACACAACAAAAAGTGAAAAAGTATAACTAAATTATTTGTTAAGATGTATAAGAAAAACATTAAATGAAGTTCCATGAACATTGAACAAAAAATAAGACGCAGGGAAAACTTTAAACTTGGCGCATTTTTGTAAAAATTAGTTTCGAGAAAATAATGTTTAAAGTTTTCATTTTACAACAGATTCAATATTTCTTTACAAATATAAATGCTTATAACTCAGCAGAGAATGATAGAAAATGGGGGGGGGGGGGGGGGGCAGGGGGAAGCCCCACATTACTAATGTTATGTAGTTTCATATTTTAGTAAAATTGAAATATGGAATTTTTCGTCCAATTTTTAAATTCCTGTGACCCCGATTTCAAAATACTTATGAAAAATTGGAAATGTTTCACCTGGATTTATAAGGTTTTGTAAAATAAAAATTAATAATTATGTTGTATAGTTCGAATCTTATGTTTTACTTATATTCATAATTTTATACATTATAAAAATTATAAATATATATTATAAATATTTATATGATCTCAGAATCTCGAATCAATACTAAAGAAAATAAATTAAGAAAATTTTTCTCAAAATCAATACTTTGAGAGCGAAGTAAAAAGGGAAATATATATATATATATATATGTATATTATGTAATATGAAAACCTTTACAAATATTTTACAGGAAGAAATAAAATATATCACATGAAGAAATGGAGATTTAGTAATAATAATCATGACAAAATATAATCAAAATCCAAAAAAGCATACAACTAAAGAGTACAATACTCAGAATATCAAGGGAATTGATTGAATACTATTTGCAAAAATAGGTGATTTTCTGTAAATCTGTAAGCATATAGCCAAACAAATTATAGATTTCAATGGCCAATTCAACTACACAAAACGAAACTTTTAAAATTTTGTAGTTGTATCTATCCAAATTTTTAACTTGCGATGCAATTCAACCGATCGCTATGAAAATTGGTACACTTATTAATCAGGACAAAAATCTAGCCAACATCGTTTAGTTTAATAGGTCAGTTTTTAGTTCAATCAGATATTTGGTTCAAAAGATATTGAATAAAAAACCCACTTTAATCTTAAAATTATTAAAAGAAAAATAGGCCAACTGATGCTAAAAATAAGTAAATAAGTAAATTACATATACATTTTTTTTTTTCAGATATAAAAGGAAATATAATTATTTACTCATGAAAAATTAAAACTAGAGGGGGGGGGTGGATTTTATTTTTTACGTATAAGTAAATAAAATATATTTCTTTTCAAGTCGGAGAAAAAAAAACTGCAAACATTTTATATTTTATTTATTTATTTTTATTTAAATTAATTGCTTGTTTGTGATTTTATTCGTTTAAATTCTGATAATGAGTTCAGATGTTATAATTAGGATTTTATTACGATAGTACATGTAATGATTTATTTTATAAGTCTCTTTTTATTCCACTGAATTTTTCACTCAGTTTTAACGTTTAAATGAATAAAATGTTTGATACTAAAACTCAGCGGTCATATAAATAACTGACTTCTGTTTATTCTTATGTTTAGTATGAATTTAAAAAAAAAGCCTTCAAAAAAGTATTTTTCTTATGGAAAGGCTTGTCTACAAAGAAGTTTTATAGATACGTCAACATGTTTTATCGACCTCCTAAGTTGGGTTTGGAATCTATTTATTCAAAATATGTTCAGTCGCAATATCATAAAGCTGGAAGATTTTTATTTTTATTTTATTTTATTCCATTTCATTGTTTTTTCTTTTATTCAAAAATTTTATAAGCACTTCTTCAACTTAAGCGGCACCAGGAAAACCTGCTGATGCTCTATATATATATATTGTAATAATAATAAATTAATGTTTGAGGATATTGCTTATATAAATAATTCGAAAACAATGTAGAGAAATGTGTTTCGCTATAAGCTTTTAGCAAGTTTATAGAAACATCTAGTTTTGTATATATTCTAAAACTTTGTCACAAGAAACTAAAGTTATTGAGATTATCAAAAATAGTTTTTCATCGAGTATATAAATGCATTAAAATGTATAAAAGTTACGATATAGGATGCTTTTTTTTTTTTTTTTTTTTACTGTCGATCTAAATAAAAACTAGAAACGGCGAAAGAAGAGCAAAGGGAATGAATGACATGAATGACCAGCAGATTCAGAAAAGGAAATAAGAAATAAGCCTTGGGTGCCAGTGACGTCACTCGCGGGGTGATTTTCTGCGCATCCATCTCATGGACCATACCGTGTGTTTCTACTTACCGTGATTATACCTATCGCAATAAAAAATCTGATATTGTTTCTGTAGGGTGTAAAGTGGTTTTTTCTTGATCTAAAAATGGAAATGGAAACTACTATATTTTTGTCGAAAATATAGAGAAAAGGAATGAAAACAAATAAATAAAAAAAATAAATAAGAGAAAATTAAAAGAAAAAAATGAAACACAAATAAAAATAATTGCGCCGTAGCTTTTTGCATCACAGAGAACGAGTGCAAGAGCGTAAGAGTATTGAGCCATTTATAAATGAATAAATAAAATATAGACTGAATCCGAAACCTATGAATTTTAAAACTTTATAATTTTTTAGTTTATTTTAAAAAACAGTTAAATATGTATACAGTGGTCGAACTCTCCGCCTTTCTTTCAGGACACTCTCATGCATAAGAAATTTTAAAATTTATTGTTGCCACTATTTTTATAAAACAATCTCTACCCTGTATAATCATGGCACATTACTATAAATATACCACAGGTATTTTTGCATGAAAATAGTGATGGCAAAAAGGGCAGAAATTTCCTATGTCTGAGAGTGTTCTGAAAAAGGGGCGGAGAATACGACCCCTGTATATATATATATATATATATATATATATATATATATATATATACTTGACAACGTACTAATTAATATTCCGTAGTATTGTTAGCCCCGCCTTCTTTTTCACACCAGTAAATTTTTAGAGAAATATTTTTTAAATGCAATTACGATTAAATAAAAAGAAAAACACTCTAAAAAGATACTGGTGTGAAAAAGAAGGCGGGCTAACAATACTACGGAATATTAATTAGTATGTTGGCAAGTATGTATATATAGAGAGAGAGGGTGTCCCAAAATTATAGTAGCAAACTCTGACAGGAGACAGGGCACATCATATGGATTTAGAATGATATAGATTCAGATCATTGCAAAGGAACATATGTCTAAAATATCATTTTAACCCTTTAAAAAACTGATGTTTTGGACAGTTTTTTTTAACAGATGTGTGCGTGGCTTTAAAATTTTGAATTTTTAACTAACCCATTTTTCGTGCAAATGAGTAGAGGAAAATTTCTTTATAGTAATAATACTGTTTGTAATCGATGTATCTAAAGCACTGTCGATTTTGTGAAATTACGGATCGTACAAGATCTTAAAGTTTATAAGGTAGGCGGAGCAATAAATAACGATTGGAAACAAACGACACATGAACAGTCGATAGTACTCATACATGACGTTAAGTGTTATACACTAGAATGTGTACGCTCTTTAAAGGATTAATAAGATGTTTCCAGTTACGTATTTCTGAATCCTTGAACTGTTATCCATATTCACTAAGCTTTAAGTGAATATGGATAACAACTAGGTTTGTGTCGCCCACATCTATTAAAAACACACCAAAACAACCGATGCTAAATGGGTTAAGATGACATTTGCGTTCCTGTCAAATTTTGAATCCTTATGATATACCTTATCTCATCTTAAAGTTTGTCGCCCTAATTTTGGACACTCTGTATATATATATATATAAAGAAAGAAAGAAAGAAGGAAAAGAAAGTTGAAAGTGGAATCGTTACATTTTAGTAATTAGTTGTGTGCAAATCAAATACCAGTTTCATTTTTTGCTTTTCTTGGTACGATATCATCATAATATTTACAGCATCATCATAAAAATTTAAAAATAATTAATAATGTAAATATTTAATATTCACATTTTCTTAAAAAAAAAAAAAAAAGGAGTGGCGATAATCCGGAATTTCAAAATAATAAATGTTTATTCATAGCCTCCTGAACTAGATGCCTGTCGCGTGGCTGGGAAACGTAGCAACAGTTCAAGCGGTAGACAGCGCCACCTGGTGCAGATTATGCGACTTTTTTATCCAACAGCCACCAAAAAATTTTAAAAGTCGGATTTGACATATTTAAAAAAAAAACGAATAGAATCGAAGAAACATCGATTATATATATCATATAGGACTCTTAAAATTATTGGTAACTGTTCAATAAAGATTCTCGCAATCTGTACTAGGTGGCGCTGTCTATCGCTTAAACTGTTTCTAAGTTTCCCAGCCACTCGACAGGCATCTAGTTTAGGAGGCTATGATTTAATGCGATATATATTTTATTTTTTTAATTTTCCTCCTGGTTATAATTTCTTCATATTTGCCAACATCCTAATCAATATTCCGTAGTGTTGTTAGTCCCGTCCATTTTTTCATACAAGTAACCTTTTCGAGTAATATTCTCTAAATGTAATTACACTAAGAAGAAAAATAAGAAAAAATACTCTAAAAATGTACTGGTGTGAAAAAAGGCGGGGCTAATAACACTACGGTATATTAATTACTATGTCGGCATGCATGTTTCTTCTATGGGTTTCTATCATTAGCTTCTTTTGAAATCTTCATGGTATTTGATCATATATAATGGTCAAAATCTTTGTATTTTTTTATCGCTATGCATATATAATTTTTGTAAATATCTCCAAAACGAAAAATTGCTGAAAGATTAAAAAGGGAGGTGCACAACTCGATGTTAGAATAAACACATATACGAATTTGCAACTTTTTACGTTCAACCGATTTTGAATTTAGCAAGACAAACACACACATAGTACACACAGACGTCATGTAAATTCGTGTAACGTAGTATATATCACGAAAACGGGAGCTTGTATTAAGACCAAAGTTGCAGGTGTGCAAGTGGACATCATGACACTCTCAAATGTAAGTTTGCAACGTTCTACGATCATTCGGTTTTGAGCTATGCGAGATAAAAAATTCATTTCGCAATTTGGAATTGCGATATTTCTTCATACTTTGAATAAGAAGTAAAAAAGCGATAATTTGTAATTTAAAATAAATAATGTTTTATGATATAGCTGATTTCTTTGATTCTGATATTTTTTGAAAATATTCTTCCTTTTGGGCGTAATGCCATCCGTAGGTGCCCTTCTAAAAGTCTTACCCGTATTTAAGCGCGTTTTGGAAAAAAGCATGGAAATCTACGAACGGCTAAGCCGACGAGCATGACTTTGGATCGAACAGGGCAGTTCAAGTCCACCAGCATAGAGATTGTTAAATGTTCAAATTTCAATTGTGCTGCTTTATATTATCATACTTGCCAACCATCTCATTATGAACCGTACGATTTTTAGTACCCGCCTTTTTCTCACACTAATAATTTTTTAAAGTAATTTTAGTCTTATTTAATCGTAACTACATTTGGAGAGAATAACTCTAAAAATATAGTGGTCTGAAAAAAGGCGCGTTTTTTAGGGGGTGTTAACAATTGTACGGTTATTAATGAGATGGTTGGCAAGTATGTATTATATATCTGATTTCTTCATGTAGTAATTTCCTAAATAGTTTAATTTAAGAACAACATCATCACGATAGTTTAAAAAATAATAAAAAGTGTAAAGTTTTTAAATTCCACTGTTTCTTATGTTAAAAAAAGGGACAATTTGAAAGTTTAATGTAATTAATTTTTCATAATATATCTGATTTACTTATGTAATCATTTTATAGTTAATAAATTATTCATGAAATATATTATTTGATTAAAAAAAGACATTATCATTAAATTCTTTTTTTTTCCTTTAATATTTTTGAAATAATTAAATAGGCAAATTAATTAAAATTTACATTTTATTTATTTTTAAAGAAATGTAGACCTCCTAATTATGCTAGTTTATCCGTAATGGCATTAAGCCCCGCCTTTTTTTCACACCAGAATAGTTGTAGAGCAATAGTTTTCTTATTTAATCATGAGAACATATTGCTGAATATTACTCTACAGCTATTCTGGTGTGATAAAAAGGCGGGGCCTAATACCATTACGGACACATAGCTTCCAATATTTTATTTTATTCCGGAGTAATTTTAGCCCCGCCTCTATATCGTATAATATATTTTTTTTAAGTAATGTTTTCTTATAATAACAGGAGACTTGGCGTTGAAATATTAAAACCTGAATAAACTACTACGTCAGAGACCCAAAAGAAAAATATTTGCGATCCTTACAGCTGTTTCGGTAGCCTTAAGTGTACCGTCTTCAGTACAAAAGTTTTCAGTACTATTCTTTCTCCACTGAAGACGGTACTCTTAAGGCTACCGAAACAGCTGTATGCATCGCAAATATTTTTCTTTTGGCTTTTCTGACGTAGTAGTTTATTCGAGTTTTAATGTTTTTTTATTTTATCGAAGTTATGTATTGAAGAAAATTTTTCTATAAATAAAGTGGTGCGAAATAAAGACAGGACTAAAAGTACCCAGAATAAATTAAAATATTGGCAGCTATGCGGATAAACTAGCAGAGTTAGCAGGTCTAGAAATGTGATAATTTGAAAGTTAAAACTATTTAATGTTTGTTTGATGATATATTTCATTTTTTCATGAAATCATTTTAAATATAATTCAATTTACAAAACAGCATGATTAAATTCCTAATCAATTATTATTATTACTTTTTTTTTCCTTTGACATTCTTACTATTATTATATGTTTATAACTGCCAACAATACGGATATTTAAATAAAATTTCCCACCAGTATTTTTAAAGGAATCTGTCATGTATGTTTTCCTTGAATAAGATAATTGAATTAAACCGGAAACCGGAAACATTCATAAAAACTTTGTGGCGTGGTATTCCCCTTCCAAATAACGAAAACTTGACATGTATGTGTTTACAAATATACTTCAGGAAAAAACAAAATATTTTTCTGCTTTTTTTCTTTCCCTATTGTACTTTTAAGTTGTAAACATGTAAAAAGAGAAAAATAACGTAATATTTTTTTTTTTTTTTTTTACAAAATTAACACATTTGAAGTAGAAAATAGTACTCAAAAAATGTGTTTTTAAAATTTTTTAAAAATTCATTTCCGTAGAAATTTCCATTGCTTTGCTTGTAAATTTATTATAGGACTATTGCGCCCTCGGGCGACTGCTCGCTCAACTAGCAGGGATAACGAATCCTCATATAATGAACCGGCAGCAAGTAAAACAGTAGGCAGTGGTTTTATAAACTAAGACTGAGCTTTGCGCATTGCCACCGTAGGTCGTTAAAATGTTTTTCCATGGCGAATGAAAAAAATCTGTACTTCATAATCATCGAAGATAATACACTCCTGTTCAAAAGTTTAGCATGATTTGCAGAAGATCAGTTTTTTTTTCAATTTAAAAACTTATCTCTCGATGAAATGTTTTCAAACATTAGGCATTTAAAGAACTTGGTTTTCTTCATGTTTTCAGCGAAGGTTGGTTTCAGACAATATTTAGGGAGCCGATAACAAATTTAGCAAAATTAATAATGCTTGTGATCACCCTGTATCGTTAAGTAAACGGAATAATCTGTAACTTTAGAATATCTCAATATAGACCCAGTACAATTTGTGGATGAATTTGTGTGACAATAGCATATTAAATGACGGAGATATAAGCAATTATTTTAAAACACCAAAAAAGGAACATATTTTTTATTTTTAATACAGAAAGTTTTTCACGAAATTTATTCCCACTTTCAGATAAGTGGGAAAAACACTTTTAAAACAATATACTGCAATCGTAATGCAAATATCTTAAATATCTCATGAAATATGAGCATTTTTATGGAAAACGTTTTCGCTGAGCATATGCGAAAGATAAAAATATTATTGCATAGTTTGAAAGCTAGATATATTGGGCAACTTTTATCAAAAGTGCATTTGAATAGAGTAAAAATTAAGCATATTATACGAAAAAGAACGAGCTCGATTTTAAATATTTTGAGTTGAAATTTATTAAGTGATTTTTCACATTCCACGTAATTAATTTGATGATTCCGTTATTTCAACCACGCTACAAAAGTCCTTTTTTTTTTTTTTTGAAAACACCCTTATCATCTCATAATGTTTAAATAAAGTAGGGGAGCGTGGGACTAGTTGTAACAGGGGTAAGAAGAAACACGCAATTTACGAAATAGTTTGTAACATTTTTGATTAAATAAGCCGATAGATATAACTCTTCTGATGCGCTTTATTATGTAAGCACAATCAGTGTTCCGCAAAAATGGTTAATGAGAGCTTCTGTACACGTGCTTCATTTTAGCTAGTTAGTGGGAAAAAAAAAACATATTTCGTAAATTTTGATTAAAAGTATGTTAATTTATATTAAAAAGAAATGTTTATAGATATTTATTTTGTCTATGTGTTAAATTATGAAATGCATGTTTAATTTTTTGTATAAATCGTTATATTTTTGTATAAATAAACAAAATATACAAAATCATTCGATTGGGCATGTTGAAACAAAATATTGGGGCAAGTCGTAACCAGCGTTCCCAACTTTTATAATTTATTCACAAGCATTTTTAAACCCGCCTTCTTTTCGCACCAGAAAATTTTTAGATTATTTCTCTTTAATATGTCAGAGTTGCCAACTTTTATAATTTATTCCGGAGCAATTTTAGCTCCGCCTTCTTTTCGCACCAGAAATGTTATAAAATATTTCTCTTTAGTACATGACAATGGTTAAGTAAGAGGAAAATCATTCTTTAAAATTTCCGGTGTGAAAAAAGGGCGGGGCTAACAATGTTCCGGAATAAATTATAAAAGTTGGCAACTCTGATATGTGACAACGAGTAAATAAGAAGAAAATCATTATTCAAAATTTCCGGTATAAAAAAGCGGCAGGGCTAAAAATGCTCGTGAATAAATTATAAAAGTTGGAAACGCTGGTTGTAACATTCACGTAAAATACACATTCTATTTTAAATGTTAACAAGGAAATTATCTATTCTATGCTTTATTCAATGAATTTGTTTTTTCTTGTTTTATAATGAAGAACTCTAAAAAGAAGTCTGAAAGAGCTTCAAAGGAAGATATATGATTTGGCTACAGCTGAAAACTTCGAGAAAGATACAAATATTAGACACCATCACCCGAAAAAGAAAAAAAAAAAAGCATTTGAAATATATTTTGAAGTGGTAATTAAAAAGTAACATAAACATAAAGAGAAAGAAAAATGAAAAGAAAACATTAAAGGAAAAAAAAAAAAAATAATAATAATAAAACAAAAGGATAAAAATATAAATAAAATGATTTTAACTCCAGATATAAATTCTGAATCAAAGGAGTGGTTTTACTTAGCTTCTGGAGATGCCTACAGCCAGTTATCGTAGTCTCAGCCCATTTTTTTTTTTTTTTTTTTTTTTTTTTTTTTTTTTTTTCACAACACTTTGATAAATGAGAGATTTATATCTTTTTTGCTACCACTACTTTTATACAATAATTTCTATCCTGTTTAATCATGACATATTACTTTAAAAATACAATGAAAATTTCTCTAAGAAAAAAGTGGTCGCAAAACAGGCGGAATTTTCTTATCCTTGAAAATGTCCTGAAAAAAAAAAAAAAAAAAGAGGCGGGGACTATGATTCCTGCTAAAGCCTAAGAATGGGTATACATAGCTGCCAAGTTTTTTTTATTTATTCCGGAATGTTCTTAGCCTCGCCCCTTTTTCACACCATAATCTTTGAAGAAAAATTTTCTTTAATACATAATTACGATTAAATATTAAGAATATTACTATAAAATTATTACGGTGTGAAAAAGGGGCGGACTAAAAACATTCCGGAATAAATTAAAAAACTTGGCAGCTATGGTATAATACTTAATTCGCAAAATGTAGGCACACATTAAATGTGTAAGAGGGGACATGAACAATATATCTTGTTTTGTATTAACTTCAGTTTATTTTATTAACTTCAGTTCTGACTAAGAATGACTTCTACATTGATTAGATAATTAATTTTTTCTTTATTTTACTATAATCCATTTGATATAATTCATTGTTACTATACCAAGAAAGTATAATTTAATATTATTTATTTATTGCCTCTTTTTATTAAATTAATAAATGATTGATAGTAAAAACATTTTGAAATATTGTTTTTTATTATTGGTATTTCTTTCATAACTGTTACAATTTGCCATACGTGTGCTACAATTTGCCCCAAATCCGGGGCAAATTGTAACATGCATATAATTTTGAAAAAATATTTTTTGTGCTAAAATTAGCAAAATTAAATATATATATATATATATATATATATATATATATATATATATATATATATATATATATATATATATATTATGAATATGATAAATGAATATGTATGCTATGGAAAGCAGCAATTATAAGCAGAAAAAGTAAATACGTTTCAAAATATGTTTAATTTTCTAAAAACTGTTACAACCAGCCCCACGCTTCCCTATATCAAACTTTAACATTTTTTTCGTTGCATGTAAATATTTTTACCAAAGCTACAAATTGACATTTAACTATTTGTAAAAATAAATAAATCTTTTATAAATAACAGGCTGACATATTGTGATTTTCAACTTAACTTTAATAAAAACATAAATTTAAACAAGATTACAAACTTAAATTCAAAATAAAACCTTTTTGTAAAGAAATAGGACCGACTCCAAAAAGAAACTATTGTTCAATCAGCTAAAAACAAAATGAAATCGTAAATTGCGCTTAAAAGTATGAAATATATTCCTTGAACAAACAACAGGAACACTACAATTAATCATAACTTTTGAAGTCCATGAAAATTAAACAAAATTTGATTATTATTTTTTAAACGATAGCTGAAAACGCTGATTTCTCGAATGATCAATCTTCATAGTTTCCGTATTTATTTTATCCCTGTATACAATTGGTTCATTAGTCCCATCAATAGAAAACAATCAACCTCCTTCGAAATTTGGTATTTATGTTTTCGAAGTTACTACTGTTTTGTTTGTAAACTTGGTATAGCTTTGAAATCTGTCGTACTTAGCGTTTTTTGGATTTGGTGATCAAATCCTAATACAACACTATACAAAACAGATGTATATTTTCATAATATTTATTGTATGAAATAATATTTCATATAATTAATTGCTCTCTTAATATACCTTATTAAAACAACCATGATGATTTTTGAAAGGAATTAAAGATAGTTACCTGATGATTTTTTTTTTTTTAACCAAGGACGACAGTTACTAAGTAAACTTCCTAAATTTTTGCATTTAAAAAAATCTTAATTGCTTATTTGAATTAATGTAGTTTTCGGCTGTGTTTTGCAGATGCCAAAGTGAGAGGTATATTTTGAAAGAATTTAATTTTTGTATTGAATAAAACTATAAATTTGTACTTAATTTTGCGCCGATTTCAAAAGTTATGATTAATTGCGGTGTTTCTGTTGTTTGTTGAAGGAATTTATTTCGTTCTTTTAAGAGCAATTTACAATTTCATTTTATTTTTAGCTGATTGAATAATAGTTGCTTTTTGAAGTCGGTTCTATTTTTTTTACAAAAAAGATTTTATTTTTTTTCCTTTCAGTGAAAATATATTCATAGCGGTATATGAGAAGACTTACGACAGCAGTTTCACATATTACAACCCGCAAGAAAAGTAACGCTATTCAAAAATGACGATTTTGAGTTTACGTCTCTGAAAAATAGATAAAGTGCCCCCAATACACAAAAAAAAGTTACATCTCCATCTCGAAAATTATCCACTCGAGAGGCAGTTGTGTCAGTGTTATTCTAGTCCATGCCTTGTCTTTAATTTGATTTTTCTCAAATACTACATTTTTAATTGGTGTAATTTTTCTCGCTGTTATGCAGTATGACAAAAAAACTTCTTTAGAATCCATATCCATTGATTTAAAAGAGTTTTAGAAATGTAAAGAATGCATGCGCTGCATTCGTTACAAAAAATTCCTGTTAGGCCTGTAGTATGAAAGTAACCAATATCAGTAAATATATGAAGTATAAACATTCAAAAGAGAAGCAGTTAGAAAAGAATCGATGTTTCTCTGTTATTCATATAAGGCTATCAAATGAGGCTCTTGAAAAAAAAAAAAATTATAGCGAATATTTTTATAAATTAAAACAAACATCGAAACGATATGACATCTGCACTGCAATGCACATCTGAATTCTGATTGAATTTTAGAGAATGAACGTGTCACCCGCTACGCTGGAATGTGCACAAAAGGATTAATAGTTCAACAAAGGATCCAAATATGCATTGCAGCTGATTGAAGATTAAACATCGAAATAGGGTCATTTTGATTTCTAAGATCGCTTCCGAAAGTTGCCGTGCAGAAAACTGCGAACAAACAGATGCAAATTTATACATTTTGTTTATAACATTCATAAAGTGTCTTTCTGTGCTATATCGATAATACTCTAGAACTTTGTAATTTCTACCCCTACATCGTACAGATTTCAAGATAGAAACACCAACTCTGCTATTTTCCGTCAGATGGCGCTGTTAACGGTTGCATCTCACAGCGCATAACCACTTTACTATATTTACATATTACTTTTACGAGTGTAGCTACAGCCGTTCAACAGTTAGAGAAGTGATAACGAACTTTTGTGAGCACCCTTTAATTTGTTTATATCTTAATGAAATCATAATTGGACTTACTTTAGGCTAAGATCTTTACAACAACAACAACAAAAAGTATTGAAATCGGAGCATCTATTGCAAATTTATAATCTAACAAACAACAGCAAAAACATATGGTTCGAATTAAGACCACCCTCCTTTGTGAAGTCGGTTAAAAACGACTTTGCGTTAATCAATGTGACCGCTTACAGTAATCGTACTTTGAAGAAGATAGCATCTGTGTCACTCGCTATGCTGCAAAATGTGCAACGTTGTTCAAGTGTGCACAATGCAGGAAATTGCGAACAAACAAATGCACAATTTTAACGTTTTATTTTTAGTTTTAATGCATAAAAACTGTCTTCTCGAACTAAATCGATGATGCTCTACAACTTCGTAATTCACTTTCCCCCTTATCTTGAACCGTTTTCGAGATAAGAGAAAAAAAAAGACTTGTAGAGTTTGAAACACCAATTTCCGAGACCTAACACTGACCTACCCAATCAGGCTGACTGTTAATTTTTCTGTAATAACCACTTAATGTATGAGAAAGGATATATAAAATGGAATTTTGTAATAATTTTCAAGAAAATCGTTAGAGCCGTTTTTGAGATACCAACTTTTACCTAAACGTGGCATACATAGTTATTGACAAATTATGTACAAAACGATATGTAAAAGGAAGTTAATATGGCGAGTTTGAAAAAAATCCGTAGAGCTTTTTTTAAAGAAACGCACTTGTGAGACCTGAAATTCAACTATTTATACAAGACGCCTATCAATTTTCCTGAACTTACCAACTATATCATTCGAAAGGAAATCTAACCGAGTGTTTATATAGCAACTTTGAAGAACATTGTTAGAGCCGTTTTCGAAATACGGATTTACGGTCCCACTTCCAGCTTCCGATGTCCCCCTTCTGATTTTCTGATTTTTATCAAAATTTGGGAAATTCATCTATACACCAGTCCTGTCTCAATTCTGAAGTTTTGTATTTCTATTTTTATTAGTTTCGGATATATGAAAGCCAGAAATTACACACACACACACACACACACACACACGCACACGCACACTGACCAATTGCCAAAAACTACTTTTTTGAACTCGGGAGGCCGTAAACCATGTAAATCAGGGGAAAACTGGATATTGAATTTATGGACCGAATAGAATACTTCCATTACCTACAGTAGTCAGGTAATGGACGTAATAAGCTACTGTATCATAAATCATAAAATGAAAGATGAAATACTTTCTGTCCTCGTAAAGCGAGACCATTTTTTTTTTTATTCCTATGTCTTGAACCACATTAAGAGCATTACGTCCTACCTTAAGCTTTTTCCCCCCTATCAGCAATGTCATTCAAATGGTGTCTTGCAATTAATTATATTGATCTAACTAAGCGCCTTTCACTCATCTTTTTATTCTAATTTTGCAGCGTGCGTTTTGATTGTACTCGTTTGTCGTATTCTTATCTCATCTCATGTTTGCGTTTTAATCTGAATACCAATTATGTAATCTAGTGAATTGGACATCACCGTAGTAATAAAGAAAAACCTTTTCTGCAAATTCATGAATGTTTGCTTAAAAAAAAAAAAAAAAAAATACACCGTAGCTTAAGTTTGTCAAACCAGTGCAGTTATTTTAATATGCAGTTTAAATCTTTATTACAAGAAATTTGCATTCTTATGCAGAGCTGCCAACCTAATCCGGCAAATTGTTTGTACCGCCCCTTTTTCTACACCAATATATTTTTAGAGTATTTGTTTTCTTAATTCATCGTAAATATATTTGAAGAGAATTACTCTAAAAATAAGGTGGTGTAGAAAAAGGGGCGTTACTAACAATTTGCCGGATTAGGTTGGCAGCTCTGCTTATGTCTGTGGTGCAAAATGTTCCATTAAACTGTTATACTTCTTTAGAAAACAAAAATTTTCGAAAAAAATCCTTGTTATCCTGAGAAAGTCCCGAAGTTACTTCTTTTATTTTAGGACTATACGGACATTATAGTTTTACTGTAAACCATATTGATGTATCTAGAATTCAAATGTATGGTTGTTTTACGAATCATTCATGCAACCAGAGTTCCCAACTTTTATAATTTATTCAAAAGCATTTTTAGCCCCGCCTTCTTTTCGGAACAGAAACTTTGTAGATTATTTCTCCTTAATATGTGACAACGATTAAATAAGAAGAAAATCAGTTTTCAAAATTTCCGGTATGAAAAAGAGGCGGGGCTAAAAATGCTCGTGAATAAATTATAAAAGTTGGGAACTCTGCATGCAAGCTTAATAATTTCAGCCATGCGAGGTTTACCCAAACCATAGTTGCCAATTTAGCACCGTTTGGCTACCGGAAATTTTTAATAATTTTTTTTTTATTTTACTTCATCAGTGAAAACCGTTACAGTTCGCTGATTAAATAAAATAAATATTTCGATTAAAATTTTATGGTAGCTAAAAGGTACTAAGTTGGCAACAATGAACCAAACTAGTAGAAATAAATCTGTATGAAAAGAAATAACAGTCATTGTTTTGTGTGATTACTTTCTTCTACATTGATAGAAGAAAAGTTTGATTTATAAAACTTTCGACTTTCAATCGATTTAAACGTTTTGATACGTTCCGAACACGAGTTTAACAGGGGCGCAGCCCCGGCTCACCGCTCGAAGAGCGGTGTTGAGCTATACAAGGACCGAAGTCCAAGTAGGGCTGTCCCGGGAAGCCGAACACGAGTTGAATAATTTTTGAAAATGTCCGCCTGTCTGTGATTATATTTTTGTGGACAGAGCTGCCAACCTAATCCGGAAAATTGTTAGTATCGCCCATTTTTCTACACCACTTAAATTTTGAAGTAATTTTCTTCAAATATATTTACGATTAATTAAGAAGAAAAAAAAATCTAAGAAATGACTGGTGTAGAAAAAGGGGGTGGTACTAACAATTTGTCGGATTAGGTTGGCAGGTCTGTGTGGAAGATCTAGATCACAAATTAATACCTAGAAATTCACTAAAGTTTATATTTAATTTTAATTTGACATAAATTGGTACTTATCAACTTTTGGTGTTTATTGCCCAAAAATTAATGCTGCAGTACAGTGCTTTCTTCCGTTTAAGGGAAGGCAATATTTTAGCTTCTATAGCATATAAGTGTACCAAACTTAGTATGTGAAATAGCCATAATTAAATAACTTGCTGAGTTAATTTGAATGTTTATCAGCGACACGTGATGTTGCTACTACTCGTATTTCTACCTTTTTCTATATGACTATATATCAGCATCTATTGTTTAATGTTGCACCAAGCTCTGTATGTAAAAGAATTATTATAAGAAAGTTTGATTAAATTTTTATCCTGTTAACTGATAGGTGGTGCTGTTATATAGAATAATGCGGAAGAATGTTTGTGTTGGCCAAAACATATTAGTTTTATTTAATATAATATAGTTATAATGTCAACTTATTACTACATAAATTAATGGAAATAATTTATTTCCAATTTGTTTCTTATTAACAATCATCCTCTAGTAGAAAAATGCTTTTCAATTACGTAAGCATTTTGTAAAATTGAAATAATGAAAAGAAGTATAGAGAAAGACCAAAGAAAGAGAAGAATAGATCTAGTTTATGAAAAGCTTTTACATGGAAAGCTGTAATATATGATTTTATTGATCATTTCTCATTTCATTAATGAGCAAGAATATTAGTTTCATTCCAATTTTCCTTTTGGAAATCCTTTGATTAAGGAAGATGAGTATCGGTTTTTTTTTTTCTTTTCATACAACTGTGATTGGTTCTCTTGAGTATTTTTTTATTATTTTTATTATTAAAACGGCATATTAAAACTTATATTAAAACAGTAAGAGAAATTATATGCATTACATTTGTTATCTAAGACATTTTCAATAATAGTGAATCACTTTCTTAAAATGAAAATATTTTAAAATATCTATTCAGTACTTGCGGAGAATTTTAAATGTATTATTATTTAGCCTCTTACAGGCCAATGATGCCGATCGTGATCATCAAATTAAAAATTTATATAAAAAGGGAAAATCTAAATTTCAATACTCACTTGAAAAAATTAGCACGTGTGATTTAAAGTTGACTATATGTACAGTCGGTAACAAAAGTCTCCGAACACTAGTGAAAATTCCTATATAAAAAAAGTACACTTAATACAGTTTTGTTAAAAAAATCCTTGTCGAATCCTGTTCTTAGTCAGTCTTAAAACAGGATTATAGTTACACGCTTTGAGGTCCTTTGAATCCAAAAATCATGTTTATAGCGGTTGGTTTCTCTCTCTCTCTGTGTGTGTGTGTGTTTGTGTGTTATCAGCATATCTCAATAATAAATAATAGCAGAAAGTTCAAACTTAGTATTTAAAAAGTGTATCATATAGGGCTGCTACACGAAACTTTTCGTTGAGATGAAGCTAATTGTTCGTGTACAAGGACACCCAAGAGAATTCAAATACATTACGTCTACGGGAGAAATTGCAGATAAATAGGGTTTAAATATCTATAGAATGCGCGAAACCAAATTAAATGAATATATATTTTTAATATGCTTAAAAACATGTTTCATGTAGAATAGGGTATGAAATTCATTCACTGTTCGTTTACAGGGCTACATAAAAGACCTAGATTACAGTGCGACAGTACTTGAAAACTGATGGAAGTGTATTTCAGTTTTTGCCGTGTGTTATTAATATAGGATTATATTTATTTGCACCATGTGGTGCGTACGTAACCTCCACAGAATATACAGGACCGCCAATGTTTAAACCATAACATTCTTTTTTATTGTTAATGGAAGTGCTTTACTATAATACATTACCATGCCCTGAAAAGCTGCTCAGAAATTGAAATTAATGCCTCATAGGCATATGGTATATATATATTAAGCTAAATATTTATCGCTTGGCTTTTTTTGTATACTTACAAGTTTTGAGGTTTCCTGAATACTGAAGTCTAATTTTTAACGTTTAATCTATGTTTGTGTCTCTTCAAGTAAATTGAAATCAAATAATGTCAGGTGATTGAAATGTTGTATTTTTAAGTTAATACGTTTGTTAATTGGACAGTTTGATCAAAATTGATAAGTTTCAATGAATGTTGAGTGTGAAAGTTGTCTGAATAATTTTAAATGAGCTTTTGAATTTAATAACAGATTTGAATGCTATATAAATGCAGGTACAATATTGAATCAGTGGGTTGAGCGGGTAGTAGCCATCTATATAAAATTATGTGCCAAATAAAGCTGTTCCGAAGCCTAATTTGAATTGTTTTAACATTGGTTTATATAACAGTACTCGTTATCTAACCCCTTAAAATCCTGTCTGTATTTATAGTATTAAATTTCAGGTTAAGAAAAATTCGTGTGAGAGACACACCAGATTATTGTTCTGTAACAAAAGATTTTCTGTCATCCTGTGTTACTTCTGAGTTATTTTTCCATTGTTATTTATCATTTTTAGCTTTACAAAATGTGATACAAGAGGATGTTTATCAATAATTTGTTCAAATTTCACTAGGGGAAAAAAGAAAATACATTTCCTCGGATCCTACGAGAGAAAGCGCATATCTGTGACAATTGCTCCAAGCAGGGGAGCTAGCGTCTTCCAAAGTAAAATGATGGCGGCTGATGTACTTCGGTCTGTATTATTATTTTAGGGGTTCTAGTGGTATTTTATATTTAATTATTTTAATCTTTTAAATCATGAACAATTTAAGCCTAATGCTTCTTACGAATAAAATAATGAAATATTTATGAGGAATATTTCAAAGATTCTCTCTCTCTCTCTCTCTCTCTCTCTCTCTCTATATATATATATATATATATATATATAATTTTACCTATCTATATAACTTAGAGGGAAAAAATATATACGATAATTATTTCTTGCCTTCTAACATTGTTCTGAAATTTTAGTGGCTGTTGATTTTAAATGAGCAAAATTACTCTGCCTCGCAAAGTGTTGAATGAAGCTTGATCAGAGTTGCCAACTTAGCACTTTTTGGTTGCCGGAAAAAATAAAAACAAAAATATTTTTTTTGTTGTTGTTGTTTAATCAGTGAACTGTACCAGTTTTAACTGATTAAATTAAAACAAATATTTTATTAAAAATTTCCAGTAACCAAAAAGCACTAACTTGGCATCTATGAGCATGATATTTAACATTCAGACACACACAAAAAAAAAAAAAAAAAAAAAAAAATTTGTCTGTGATAACTCTGAATAAAACATTTATTTTTAGAGGCTATTCCTTTATAATTTAAATTAAATCTAAAGAAAAAAAAATCGCTTTTTATAAATGTATCATTATTCATTTAATTTCACAAAACATTTTATAACACCATAAAAGCGAAATATTTAAGAATAGCCAATGTGAAACTTTGTCACAATGTGACATTTCTGTCTCATTTTATTAAGGGCTGAATAAATTAAATTATAATTACGTTGAGTTAAAAAAAAAAAAAAATAAATAAATAAATAAGTAAATAAAATAAAATAAATAGATAAATAAATAAAAGGGAAAGTTAAAGATATCGCCGCCCATCCGGAAATATGCAGTTTAACTTCATAGACAAAAAAAAAAAAAGTAAATTGATTATAATAATAATAATATTAATAAGATTATTTATTTAGATGATGAACTCAATTTAAAAAAAAAAAAAAAAACTAAATAACTAAATTGTCCGTTAATGAGGTATCATGTAATCAGACAGTCAAAAGAGTGAGTTTCCAGACATTAGGGGTTACACTTTGCAGGCCCCACGTCGCGTCGGAAAAAAAAAAGAAGAACCGATTTCGTCTCCCTCGGAGTTCATTGACCGACCGCACATTGAGATGAGGTCTACGGCGTAGCGTGCTTTGCATCATTGTTACGTAAAGGGAGATCGCCACCCACGCTCCATTCTTGAAATTCTTTCCGAGGCGCGTTCCCTGGTCCCGTGGTGCATTGACCCGCCGGGAGAGTTAACGGTTGATAGCGTGATGTCATAACAATTGCGTAAGGGACGCCACAAGCCGCGGGGAAGAATTCAAATGCGATTGGTGCATTTGTTAAGTGAAATCTTGAGGAGGGATTTTTGAAGAGAGAGAGCGATCAGTATCGCATCGGCTCGGGTCATAAGCAGACGTTCTTTTCGACACGTCCCCTTCTTACTACAGGCGGCAGTCGTCGCTGGCCGGTTTCTTAGGCCGACTTTCCCTTAATATTTTAGCATTTAAAGGATGATTTTCCCTTCCCTTTTTGAGTATTTAAAAGAGTGAAACAACAGCATCTTTTCGATTTTTGGCATTGCTGACCCTGAAGTCCGAATAAAGAGAAGAAATTATTTTTACCAAGGACCAGTCTTTTTTCATTGCTTCTTTTCGTGCCAACTCCTTCTCCAAGTATACAGGTAGGATCAATCCCTTTTTTTTAACAGAAAGTCTATACTAAACAAACTATTTATTGAAGCAAAACAATGACTCATATTGAACTTATAAAATAAGATAGTAAATATCTAAGAAATGGTATTTTAATATACATGTATATATAAATAATTAATAGTATCCTGACTTGTGAATCCAGAGGACAATAAGACTTAAGAACCAAATTAATATTCAAATTAATTTTTATTACTTAGAGTAACGATCACGCCATATTTAATATAACTATTTTCTTTTATAATATATATATATATAATAAAGATATATGTATTATTTAAAGAAGAAAAAAAAAGTTATTATATATTTTTTAAACTGATAGATATAAGGAAAATAAAATAATAACAATTTCCTCAACCTCACAATAAGATAAATGGTGCCAGTCACCAGGCCTCCTTCACAAGTCAAAAAAAAAAAAAAAAAATAAATAAATAAATAAAAAAAATAAAATATATATATATATATATATATATATTATAAGGATTGTACTAATGTTATATTTAAAAAGAAAAGAAATACTCTTAATATTTTGATACTAAACAAATTATATGTTATAGTACTGCAATTAATTTCTACTGGTGAATAATAAATAAATTTGAACGTTATAAAAAATATATATATATTGATGATTCTAATAAATATGTAAATGAAAGAAGAAAAGTAAATTTATATTTCCAAATATCAAACATCAAATTTATATAGTTGGATCCACACAATATTATTATTGAAAGAAATAGTCATATTTGTGAATATAATGGCAAAAAGAAATAGGAATCGGAATAATACACCAACAGATATGCCTCAATTATCTCCTATAGACAACACCTTACAGAACACATTCTCTGCTCACAAATTTTCACATATCAACATACAACCATTTAATGGAAACCCAGATGAACTTCAGTTTTTTATCAATTCAATCAAAAATCTAGCTGAACTGGAAATATGGGATGATAAATTCACTTTGGCAAAGGCCCGATCATTATTGACAGGTCCTGCTAGAACATATATCTTACAATCCGAACAAATAAACCCACTGAAAACAAGTGAGGAACTTTTTACGAAATTAAAAGATTTCTTCAACCCGAATCCAACATTAATTCCATACTTAAATTTGAAAACATGGTCATCTTACCTCAAGAAAATTTTAGAAACTTAAAACACAGAATTGAAATTTGTTTTAACAAAGCCTATCCAGAAATTAAAGATCCAACCGCAATCAATAAAATAAAGTTTACTAAACTTATCAAGATTCTACCAGCAGACATACGTCAGCACATTCTACAAACGAATACTAACGGAGATTTTGATGAAGCAATAAAAATTGCAACCATCACACAGGATTGTCAAATTGACAATCAGATACTTACACAAACTGTACAAAACGCTACAGAAGAAACCGTTCATGCACTATCTACACAGATATCAACCTTAAATAAAAGAATAGACGACATCACAACTCAAGATAAAAATCAAAAAACATGCGAGAATTATAACCAGAGACATTTTAATAGATATAAGGGTCGCGGAAAACAATTCCAAAACAACAAAAATTCCCAATGGAGAAATTTCAGAATGCAATCATATAGACAAAATGAGTCTGGTAACTTCAAGAGGTATCGATTTAAAAAACAACAGAACAATGGAAGAACTTACAATAACAACATATCTCGTGATTTGATGAATGTACCTAATATACCTCCTCAGCAAATACAATTCCCCAGTAATAATAATATTACTAATATTACTTGTCAACTTTGTTATAACTATGGACATTCAGCCAGAAGCTGCCCTAATGCAAAAGTGATTTTTGAGACATACAATAATCCTAACAACAATGCAGCAATTACATACCCCCCAAACTAATTTCAGAGACCCTAAGTACTGGCGATAGAGTCTCTTATGCTTTACATCCAGCCAGTGAAACACAAGTAGAAGATAAACTCATCCAAACAGAAGAAATGACTCATAAACACATTATCGCGAGTGTCAACTCTCATAATCCATCCCCAAACAGCAAATAATTATTGGCCGAACTTCGGCCGAATTTCCACGTTTGACTATTTTTCGTTCAAACGACCTCATGTCATGACGTCGGCAGGAAGTACGATATGTCCGCCCGGTAAACCACCGATCGATCATCGGACTCTGAGCATTTTTAAAACAACCATGCTTTTTCTCCTTCTTTTCGACCATATGATTGTCTACTGATTACTTATCGACGTTATATGATGTCATGTGGATTATCTTACGATATCATTTCTAGTGTTTTACAATGTATTTTTCTTCCTTATTTTTAACCAAATGGTTGCCTGCCGATTATTTATTGACGTTATATGATGTCATAAGGATTATCCTGCAATATCATATTTGTTTCGACGTTATATGATATCGTGTGGTTTACTTAACGATATTATTTGTAAATGTTTTAATCAAATTTTCATGTATATTCATTGGCTTTCATACCTTTTAAAATGTCGTAGCACGTATAAAATATGAGTTTGCTTCTGTTTATCAGAAGTTATTAAACTTCCTAATAAAATTACACAAAAATCTATGCGGTGTTTAAGACTTATTTCAGCTTTTTTGAAAAGTTATTAATTTAAGATTCTTAATCAATTACAAAAAACCTGCACAATTATTAATGTAGAAAAAAGTTCAATAATTTTTCACGACTCGTAAGATAAATTAAATTTTACTTATTAAAAAAAAATTAAAATATTAAAAAAAATTAATTAACTTAATTATTTTTCATAATTTACTCATTAATTTTTTCTTTTTTTTTTTTTTTTTAATTTGCATTTTGATTTAAAAATTGTTATCTGTCTGCTAACTAAAATCACAGAAAAAATTATTTCATGTGGAAAGTCTGTTTTAGCGTTTAAAATTTTTAAAAGTAATATTATTAATTAAAAAAAAAAAAAAAAAAAAAAAAAAAGTAGAATAATTAAAAAGCAAAAAATCAATGTTATTTCCTTAAGATAACTTTGTTTAGAATTTACATGTTAACATAAAATTTGAATCAGAATTTTCCAAAACAGTATTTTCTAAAATAAATTAAGTATATAAAATTCTCTACTATAAAGTAAGTAAAAATATTTCAATAAAAAAATTAAAGAAAAAAAAATATATATATATATAAGAAATTTTGAATTCGTCAATAATTGAAAGCAATGAAATTATTAAATTATCTTAAATACTAAAATGTTCATCTTTAGAAAGAAAGAAAGAAAAGAAAAAAATGCGTTATTTTTATTAAAATGCAAATTATGTGTTAAAACATGAAAATTTAGCACATGAAAATTATAAATTACTTTACGAATCTTGAAATAACATTGAAAAATTTTCTCTTTTTTTTAAAAAAATTTTGCTATTTTTCATTATTAATTAATTAAGTGTATTATTTTTAATTTTTACAAAACCTTATACAATCTTTAAATACCGCATAGCTTTTTGTATAATTTTAAGAAGAATTAAAAAAAAAAAAAAAAAAAAAAAAAAAAAAAAAATGTAAATAGCACAAAAAAAATATATGAAAGTTTTTATTAATTAACCATTAAAAGTAATGAAGTGATTTAAAGATTTTAATTCATTCTTAATATTTAAACCCTAAATTAAATTATCATATGATCGAGAAATGGCATTGAAAATATTTTTGCAACATTAATTAACTATGTATTTTTTAAATTAATCAAAAGTATCAAATTTATAATTTTTTAAAAGCTTAAATAAAACTTAAACATTATACATTTTTTGTGTAATTTTAATAAGAATAAAAAGAATTGGGATCAACAGAAACAAACTCACAATTCATACGTGCTATGATATTTTAAAAGAAATGAAAAATCACAATGAATTGAAAACAAAAGGTTTTATACCTTAATTATATTCATATCCAATAAATCTCCAATAGTATCCAATTTAAAATAATATATGTACCTCCCATTAAACCTTTTAAAAAGGAAAAAATAAATAAATGAAAATGTCATAAACCATTACTTTAGAATTTCTATTTTCTAAAGAGAATAAACAAAATATTGCTGCATGTGCATAGCTAGATGGTTTGTAGGGGACTGAGACTGAGATTCAAATTTCAATGTCAAGTTAAAGAGGAGTGTGAAAAAAATAATGACCTTGGCACGATAATAGTAAGCCAAATTCATTCAAGACTATCCATCTCCTGTTTGATGTTCCAGACAGGGGTCATCTTTACGATTCTATCAGTGTTTCTGTGGAAAATAGTATAAAAATGTGCATGAAAACTAGTTTTTTTTCCTTATTTCGAATAACATTTTATTACTGCAATATATTCACAACCATATTATTAATATATATTTTATTCCGAAATACATTATTACATAAAGTTAATAAATAATTTGGACATTAAATATATATATATATATATATATATATATATTATTATTATTATTATTATACATAATAAAAGATATATATATATATATATGCCTTTTATTATGTTATCATATTGATAATGAAAATAAAAATCTTATTACTCTGTTTTAAAGCGAAATTATTACTGATTCCTACTATGTCTAGTTATTTCAAATAAAACTTGCACACTACTTTATCCTAATTTATTTAGTTTTAGTTGAATAAGGACTACAAAAGATTCTTGACAAAAATTGATATATTTCTATGTGTTTTAAGTGCTGAAATTCACGTTATTATACTTTCGCATAAAGAAATAAAGCAATTGTCTCTCGTTCAGGTGTTCTTTTTATATTATTATTATTAATTCTCATCAGATGAAAAGCCATTAAAAGACACTACAAATATTCATGCTTGAACGGGGTTTGAACCCGGAACATGGCGCTTTAAACATTCGCATAGCAAATAGCTATGCAATATAAAAAGTAATAAGTTGTAAAATGCAAGGAAATGAATGCAATATATGAATGAATACAATATGTGAAAACTAAAATGAATGCAATATATGAATGAATACAATATGTGAAAACTGAAATGAATGCAATATATGAATACTAAAATGAATGCCATATATGAATACTAGCAAGTCTAGTATATATATATTTAGTATACACATATAGCGCTGCTCGGGTTGAAGTAATGCTTAAAAAAATTTTGAATAAAAGAAATAATAAAGCAAAGAAAGTATCAGAGGAAATTAAATTAAAACCTTTTAGCTTTATAATATCACGAACTTGGTTATTTCTATTACCGTTGAGTTTTAGTATCAAAATTACTTAAACGTTAAAATTAAGAGAAATATTTAATGGAATAAAATAAAAGCAGTAGAATGAATTCCTACATGTACTATCTCAATAAAATCATAATTGTAACAATTCGAATTCCTTGTGAAAAAAAAAAAAAAAAAAAAAAAAACTACACATAAACAATTAATTTAAACAAAAATACAAAAAATGATTGCACGTTCATTTTTTTTTTTTTTTTTTTTCGACATACAAAGCCGACATAATATATTCACTTATTTATTTATTTTTGGCATCAATTTATTTTTCTTTTTAATAATTTTAAAGTTAAAATGATGGAGTTTTTATTTAATATCTTTTCAACTAATTATCTGATTGAACTAAAAAATACGATATTAGCTCGATTTTTGTCCTTATTAATTAAATGTACCACTTTTCATAGTTATTATTTGAATGATATAGCTTTGTATAGCAAACTAAAAATCGGTACAGACTGATAAATTTTCAGCTTTATATATATAAATATCGTATAATGAATGGGAGGAATAAACCACGCATTCACCATTAAGTAATAGCTTAAGAATAAAAAAAAGTAAGCAATAATTTTCGTCAAAGAAATAAATTTTGAGTGCAATAACAAATGTTATGTTCAGAATTCGCTTTCATTACCAGATGTATAGAGTATTTGGTAATGTTCTGTTTTAGAATAAGACAATGATTAATCATATTATTATTTTAAACCAAAAGGATTTCCTGAAATAATATGAAAGATCGATTTTCTACGATAGGGATCTAGATTAAGAGGAATGTCTGAGGAGGAGGTCTTTCTAAGGCGTCTTAACCCTTTACATATTTATTGCTTTTAATATATTGATTAAAATTTCCTACACTGACATAATTCAGACATTTTGTGGAAAATTCTACGGAGAAAAAAATATCCTATATTTTAATGGATTTTTTGAGTTAGGGTGTAGGTACTTAAGATTCAGGCAGATTATGTATGAGAAGGACGTAGACCTGTATAAAAAGCCATAAGAGGGAGTCTTTCTAAGGAATCCTAGTTTTCATTCACGCAAGTTTCAAAGAAAATAAAAAAACTCAGGTAGGCCGACGAGCACGACTTTGGATGGAACTCAGGATCTCCCTTCTATCAGTTTGGAGAGCATAGCATCTCGGCCACTGTTTATAAAATAATGCCAAATTGCTTCCTTTGAAGAGAAATCTTTTGTTTGTATTTATACCTTTGTATACTCTTGGCATTTTAAATTCAGTATTAGAAAATAAAATAATGTTGTGCGTACATTGTATGAATAGATTTTTCGTTTTTAAACACTCATTAAGTTGTATATGTGTGTACAAATACTAATTTTAACATGTGTAATCGCATAATGTTTAGTAAATATTGTAAAATAAATAAGTAATAAATGTTTGCAAATGGAAACATATATATATATATATATATATATATATATATATAATCCTTTTTTTTTTTTTTTTTTTTTTTTTTTTTTTGTATTTTTTCTGTTTCATCTTATTCAATGTTTCTTGGTTTCATCTATTCAATGTTTGAAAAGATTTTCAATATATTTCCATTCTGAATTATGACGCTGCTATTGCGCGAATCTTTTGGAATGATTTTATTTATCCTTCTGATTGCAAAATTTTGCATTTTCAGTTATTTTGGCATGCTCTTGTTTGGCAAAATCTAATTAATAAATTTAGTTCATTAATACATGATTTGTTATGCTACATTTGAGCAACTTTCATTGTATTATTGTTAATTCTAAAACTGCCTTCTTCATGTTGATTTGATTTTCCTTTTCTTGCATTGTATTTAACTTCAGAGAACTTTTATCATTTTTATAAATTTCCTGAATTCAAAATTATATTAACTGCCTCACGAACTATATCTACATTCGTAATCATTTTTTGTATTTTTTCTGTTTATCTTATTCAATGTTTCTTGGTTTCATCTATTCAATGTTTGAAAAGGTTTTCAATATATATATATATATATATATATATATATATATATATATACACACACACACACACACATATATATATATATATATATAAATAAACGATGATTTATTAAAAATAAATACATCATTTAATATAATCTTTTTTTTTTAATATTTTATTGTAAATATATAACAATAAAAAAGAGGTTAGATAAATATTTATATGCTTATTCAGCTTTAAAGATCCATATGATCAGCCGTAATATCAAACTTATATTACATTTCTTACTGCAAATATTTGACCCTATAAATATTTCTTTGTAATAGTAATAAAACATAAAGAAAAAGATATAAAAAATAATTATTTTTACAGAGATTTCATTCGAAATAAATCATGGAAATATATTAATCGTAAATGAAGTCTCGACTTATTTTTAAATTACTGTAGACTATTGTTAACCCCCAATAGGAGTTTCAAATGGCTAAAAGCAAACAGCAATTATATCTTTCCCTGTAACCTTAATAGCCTCTAATTTCTTACGATGTTTCCAATAATCTGTTACTTATCGCTTTTGCTATTTTGCCAAGACATGTAAATTATCGCCGAAGTGAAAGCGAGGGTGACATTTGTCCGGAAGTGTAGCAACACGGGGGGTAATTCCATGAGTAAGCGGGGTGTTTAAAGCGGGAAAAAATGGTTCGAATTTCGCTCTCTGTGGAGTATGGCCCGATATCACGCATGAATTATTTATCGACTAATTGATATGGCACATTATTTGGATATTCTATCGATGATTGCTTTCGAGGCCAGCATAAGAAACCGCTCCAAAAGATCGAAACAAGATCTTGAGAATGTCCTCAAATGATTACCAATCATTTCCCAACGATTCTGATGAGCGGCCAATGTGATTTCGATGTCCTTTGCTATCTGGGTCTATACCAATATTAAATATAACATTTTCGAGTGTTGATATTCCTATGCTTATCGACACCGGAAGTTCTGTCTCCCTCATATCAAAGAAATTTTTTGATCAATATAAACAAGATTTAAAATATAAAATTTTAGCAAGAACAGTCAAAATTTCAACTATTAACTCGGATGTGAAATTTAATGGTTGTGTAGAGATTTCTTTCAAAATATGCTCATCACATTTCAGACACCCTATGTACATATTTGATTTTGATGACAATTCTCATTTTCATGGATTATTGGGATTTGATTTCATAAGAAAATTTAATTTACTCATATGTCCGGAATCACAAATTTGCAAATTTAAAGATTTAATATTTCCATTTTACAACCCAAGCCCAACTATCTCAACTACTGCACAAAATGAAAATTTAAACAAAAATTCTACTAGCAACTGTAATTCATCCCAAAACATCGATTTTGTTCAATTACTTCACGTAGCTCCATTTGTGCCGAAACAATCAAATAATACTAAACTTATAAACAATGATATTATTGTATCAATTGCTCAAAAAGCTATTATTGAACCACATGAAACATCATATATTAAAGTGACAGCTACAAACAAAAATGAAGACATTTATAATAAAGAATTGTTATTTTGTCCTCATCAATCTAACATGAACATTAATATTGAACAGGCTGTTGTTTCATTCTCAACTCACCCCGAGCCGATGGCGATACTCAAACACCCTATTTTTTTCTATTTGCCTATTTCAAATATTAGTGAAAATACAATACACCTAAATAAACATTCTAAGATTGGATCATTACATCCCATAGAAGATATAAAAAATACAAATCAAGAGGAAGTTAACACAAACATTCCTCCACCGTATGAACACAACATAATTAATTATATCAAAACCACGCCAGAAATTATTAATAAAAGGCATCAGGAATTTCAAAATGTGAAAATTCAACTAAATCACTTGAATGATCAAGAACAGTCTAAGCTATTGAAAATTCTCTCCAACAATTTTGCTGCATTTTCTACTTCTATGGACACTTTAGGACATAGCGATCGAGTACACCCACAAATAAAATTCACATCAGATTACCCCATAAAAGCACTCCCATTCCCGATCCCACAAGCTCTCCAGAAGGAAGCAAAAGAACAGATTGATTGTATGGTAGAAGCAGGTATTATAGAAAAAAATATTGCATCTTGGTCCTGCCCAATTCTCCTAGTGAAAAAAAAAGGAGATAATGAACATAAACAATCATACCGTTTAGCTTTAGATTTAAGACTCATTAATTCTATAATAGAACACAGCAGTTACCCACTTCCACGAATAAATAACATTATTACCACCATGGCAAAATATAAATATTTCACCCTACTTGACATGCCGTCAGCATATCACCAGTTACAATTACCGGAAGAGTATCAGGAAAGGTTATCGTTCACAAGTCCTTGGGGGACTTACAAATTTAAAAGAATGCCATTCGGCTTAAAAAATGCAGCAAGTTACTTCCAAGCACTTGCTGACAATATTATAGACGAAATAAATATGCCGGGAATTGAAGCATATCAGGACGATTTTGTCATATGCAGCAATTCATTCGAAGAAACACTCACGAAATTAAATAAATTCCTGCAAGTTTTCATCAAATATAATTTAACACTAAACGTAAGAAAATGTCACTTCCATCAGACATCCATAAACTTTTTAGGATTTCATCTTACTGATAACAAAATATTTCCACTTACAGCTAACATAAAGAAAATAAATGCATTTCCCACACCCACAACAAAACGCCAAGTGAAAAAGTTTTTAGGATTAACTGGCTTTTATCGCCCATTAATTCATAAGTTTGCAGAACTTACAGAACCGTTAGTTGCTCTTACCTCCATTAAAACACCATTCAAATGGACTGAAAAGGAAAACAATGCTTTTCAAAAATTACAACAGGTATTTTTCAACCAACCATTCATATTACAACCTGATTTTAATAAAGAATTCTATATTAATACAGACGCGTCAAGTTTTGCCATCAGTGCTGTATTAATGCAGAAAAATAATGGTCAACTTCTTCCTATTTCGTATTATTCTAAAACTCTCAAAAATGCAGAAAAAAGTACCCAGCCATTAAGCTAGAACTTATGGCTATCGTCTATGGTATTAAAGCTTTTAAGCATATTTTATATGGAAGACACTTCATAATTCTTTCAGACAGCAAGCCTTTACAACACTATAAACGAATTGAATCCCCAACAAATATCATAACAAATTGGTTACTCGCTTTAAGTGAGTACAGTTTTACATTCGAGCATATCCCAGGAAAGAAAAATGTCCTAGCAGATTACTTATCGCGAACACCACTAGATTCTCATACCACTGACCTCAACTCAGATCCATCGTTACTAAATAGTAATGAGATTCTACCCATAACTAACGAACATATAAACGTTATTCATCAACAACAAAAACAATCACCACCTACAGACCCTCTACTGGAAATTTCATATGAATCACTCAAGTTTTTTCAAGAAAAGGATCCTGTAATCAGGAGAATTATTAATAATCTCAATTCTAACATTTCAAATTATAAAAACTATTTATTTTGTCCTGATTTAAAGCTACTGTTGTATGCAACTGACATCCATACACCCAAACAAACAAGCACAAGTTTTAGAATTGTAGTACCCTCTGCACTCCAAGAAAAATGTATAAGAATACATCATATTAGTCATTATGGTATTGATAAGACATTCAAGTCATTATCCAAGAAATATTACTGGAAAGGCATGTACACAGATGTAGTAAAATTTATTAATTCCTGTGACGTATGCATACGATCAAAAAATCAACGAATCCCAACTGCACCGTATCAAAACTCTTATATACCTTCCAGACCTGGAGAATATATATCTCTTGATTTTGTAGGCCCATTCAACAATGGTTTTCATATTCTCACATGTATCGACCATTTTTCCCGACACCTGCAGTTATATCCTATGAAACATATTACTGCCATGAAAGCAATAAAAGCATTATTTGATTATTTTACATTACATGGTAGACCTCACATGATATTAACAGATAATGGCTCACAGTTTAAAGCCAACATCTTTGAAGAATTCAATCAAATGCTAGGCGTCAAATTAAGATATACCACGGTTCAGAATCCGCAAGCAAACGTCCTCTCCGAGCGAATTAATACATCCATAAAGGCTACTATCAGAGCTCTAATTCAGGATGGGTATAACTTTCATCAAGCAGTAAAAATACATCAGTCGATCTATAACAATACCTTCCATAACACTATAAAGACTTCACCAAACAAAGTCCATTTTGGCCGAGCTCTAGCAGGTCTATTTGATACCTTTCAATCACACGATTTGCATGATAGATTGGATATAAATAGCGATTATTATCAATTATCGGAAAATCTCAATAAATTATATCAGGAAATACTACAAAATCTGAAAAATTATCAATACATACAAAACAGGAACCAGAAGAAGTCCAAACTACGAACATTTCATATCAATGACATTGTTTATTTATTGGACAAAAACAAATTTAAAGACAAGTTCTCCGGACCATTTCGAATTTTGAAAAAGGTAAACAATGTTATCTACAAAATACAATTTCTAGAAGATAAATTCGCACCAGTTAAGCAAGTTCATGTCAACCGTTTAAGAGGAGCACCTCCGAGGACAAAACACAACTGGTATCCATCCAAAAATAAGTTTAATAACAATACAGAAATAAATCAACTAATATTACCTCAGGTTCCAGAGATTAGTGTTCCATCACAATCCTCAAATAGTAATGATCATCCAGTACTGGTGCCTGGTCAAAGACAGCATAACTTACCTTCAGATTTTCAGTGCCCTTATAATTTAAGATATAGATGCAAGAAGGATTGAAGGGTCATATAGAGAAACAACCCATGCTAAGTGTACACGAATCAACATCATTATTTGGGTCGTTTCTCAGTGTTACGTTTCTCTGCTGGCAGATGAAATAATTTCCCGCACTCTGTGTGACCTTTTGATCATGCTTCAAAATTCTTACAATAATTATCTTGTGTATATTTTTATTTTTCAGGACACTGATGAACTGAAATGTATGGACACAAAAGAACAATAATAGCAAGAAACTTGTAAAAGAAAATAATTTTATTTGTTAAATCCTATCACACAACCACTGAAATGCATAAAATATATATATATATATATATATATATATATATATATATAATTTGATTTCTCTTTCAGATAGTTCATCATGTTGTAATCTACAAAAAATAATAATACTTACCAAATTATTTTCTTCTCATCCTAACTACAATTTGTTACTCAATTGTGATTCAGTTCATATATTATTCATTAATGATTACATAAATAATGATGTTTTTTTTATATACATAAATTGGTTGAACCAATGATATTCCCGAATTACTTATGGTTCATGTTTTATTAGTATTATTTACATTTATAATTTTTTTCTCTCCTCATTTCCTTCTTTTATTTTTTTATGAAGTTGCAACTTCCCTCTTTTTCTCTGCCCCCCCCCCCACTATTTTTTTTGTTCTTGCCCCCCCCCCCCCCATTTTTATATACAAATTTTTCCTATTTTATTTGTTGTGTTGTTGATACCAAAAATCAAAAAGTTGTTTTATACCTTATGTCAATTTTTTAATGTGTACAAATCAATCTGAATCATTTTGTTATACTATAACAAATGACATTGTATATAATACAACATACTCAAATTTGTTGAATTTTTAAGTGTTTTTGTACTAGCATCAGTCATATGTACTTGCTTTCTATATTTAGGTTAGTGTAATCATATTTTTTTGTATTAGCATTACAAACCTAGGATATAACTCTGAACATTCTGTAACCAAATGGCTTATTAAATTGTTTTCTCATTATATACATTATTCTCATTATATACATACTTTATATACATTATCAATGTTCATATATATATTTACACTTATGTTTATGTTAATAAATAACCAAAGATTGTTAGGTCAAAGAAATACTTTAAAACAATGTTTTTTTTCATATTTTTCTCATTTGTATATTATATAATCCACACATACTCATAAGTTTTTATTAAATTGTTTACAAGTATGCATATTCCTATTTTTCAATGTTATGCAATTATTCAATTGTTATGATTTACATACTTATTTATATTGCACGATTTTTTTGTGGTTTTATATTTTACTATTTCAGATTAGATTGTAGATAACGTACAAATGTTTCAATGTTTTCTCATTGTTGTATTACCAATATATATATATTACTTCTGTACGTTGACTACACACCAATATTCATGCAATTGTGTTTATTAGTTTTCGTTATAATTCTTCTCTGTTTACAGTTTGATGTTATCAACATGTTAGTAGGTGGTACATTATTATTTTGTATTCTCTGTCAAAAATTGTTATACTATCAATAACAATTACAAACTGTAAAGAAAATGATAGTTAAACAAACAGTATGTACTTAGTATAAACTATTTTGAACAAATGAAAATGTATTCTTAAAACATATATAACTGTACCTGATAAATTCATAATGTATATTCAAATTTTGTTACAAGGGTTTATACAATGAAATACAGCATATTTGTACAATGTTGTTAGAAGCTAAACATGTTGAATCTATACAGACTTGATTGTAAGTCTGTCCTGTAAACCCCTTGTAAGTGCCAAAATCGAATTTACTTAAAATTTGCAAAATTTTTTCGCTATGTGAAGGGGAGTATGTCACAATGTGACATTTCTGTCTCATTTTATTAAGGGCTGAATAAATTAAATTATAATTACGTTGAGTTCAAAATAAAAATAAAAATAAATAAATAAGTAAATAAAATAAAATAAATAGATAAATAAATAAAAGGGAAAGTTAAAGATATCGCCGCCCATCCGGAAATATGCAGTTTAACTTCATAGACAAGAAAAAAAAAAAAAAAAAAAAAGTAAATTGATTATAATAATAATAATATTAATAAGATTATTTATTTAGATGATGAACTCAATTTAAAAAAAAAAAAAAAAAAAACTAAATAACTAAATTGTCCGTTAATGAGGTATCATGTAATCAGACAGTCGAAAGAGTGAGTTTCCAGACATTAGGAGTTGCACTTTGCAGGCCCCACGTCGCGTCGAAAAAAAAAAGAAGAACCGATTTCGTCTCCCTCGGAGTTCATTGACCGACCGCACATTGAGATGAGGTCTACGGCGTAGCGTGCTTTGCATCATTGTTACGTAAAGGGAGATCGCCACCCACGCTCCATTCTTGAAATTCTTTCCGAGGCGCGTTCCCTGCTCCCGTGGTGCAGGGGCCCCTGGCCCGGGCTGCCACTCAGGTAGCGGGGCTAGTTGCGGCAGTCGGCCTCACCGCCAAGTGGTGGCCCTGGATAGCCGGCATAGCCGGTGAACTAACGAGGTCGGCGTGGCCGAGAAGCATGTCGGATGGATGATGTTCCCCCGCGTCCACTGTGCTCTATGCCTTTGTGGCCTGGGGGTTTTCGACAATCCGTCGCTCGTAAAGTAATAGGTGATGTGTTATGTTGCGGGTGCCTTGGTGGCACGAGGCGCCAGGGTTACTCTACTTGTAATCTGTCACCTACTCTTCACCGCCAGGCCTTGTTCCTCTAATAGGCTCAAGTGGATTTTCCTGGCACCCGGCCTAGCACACCCGCCGGAGAGCAGCTAGTTGCTTAATGCGAGATTTGTGGGTCCTCCCTTCCCGCGGACTTTTCCCGGGCCCGTGCCCCTGTCCGTGGGCTCGCTGGATAGTCAGATAGTCGTCCGTCACCCGGGTGGGCTTTGCTCATGACCCTAAACCGTAAGGTAGGTCGCCCGGGTTGGCCGTGTTCTGTCCCGTGGTGCATTGACCCACCGGGAGAGTTAACGGTTGATAGCGTGATGTCATAACAATTGCGTAAGGGACGCCACAAGCCGCGGGGAAGAATTCAAATGCGATTGGTGCATTTGTTAAGTGAAATCTTGAGGAGGGATTTTTGAAGAGAGAGAGCGATCAGTATCGCATCGGCTCGGGTCATAAGCAGACGTTCTTTTCGACACGTCCCTTTCTTACTACAGGCGGCAGTCGTCGCTGGCCGGTTTCTTAGGCCGACTTTCCCTTAATATTTTAGCATTTAAAGGATGATTTCCCCTTCCCTTTTTGAGTATTTAAAAGAGTGAAACAACAGCATCTTTTCGATTTTTGGCATTGCTGACCCTGAAGTCCGAATAAAGAGAAGAAATTATTTTTACCAAGGACCAGTCTTTTTTCATTGCTTCTTTTCGTGCCAACTCCTTCTCCAAGTATACAGGTAGGATCAATCCTTTTTTTTTAACAGAAAGTCTATACTAAACAAACTATTTATTGAAGCAAAACAATAAATCATATTGAACTTATAAAATAAGATAGTAAATATCTAAGAAATGGTATTTTAATATACATGTATATATAAATAATTAATAGTATCCTGACTTGTGAATCCAGAGGACAATAAGACTTAAGAACCAAATTAATATTCAAATTAATTTTTATTTCTTAGAGTAACGATCACGCCATATTTAATATAACTATTTTCTTTTATAATATATATATATATAATAAAGATATATGTATTATTTAAAGAAAAAAAAAAAAAAGTTATTATATATTTTTTAAACTGATAGATATAACGAAAATAAAATAATAACAATTTCCTCAACCTCACAATAAGATAAACTTATTACTGAATTTTCAATATCAAATTTCGAAACATTAAGCGTAATTCCCGGGACACGGAATAATAAGATTTTATTCGAAAAGAAAATGTTCATATTAAATTTGATTAATGAGGCGTGTGATGTGTGATTCGACATTTATAAAAGCTCCTGTACTTTTACTTACAGCTATCTATCTATCTATCTATCTATCTATCTATATATATATATATATATATATATATATATATATAAGGAAAAAAAAAGAAAAAGAAAAAAGTCCTGAAATATTATTTTGATTTTAAGAATACTTTCAATTGTTATGATAATGCATTTCATTTTTATATGCAAATTACTAAATATGAAATAATATTGTTGAATGCTGAATAACATAATTTAGTAAAAATAGATTCTGCTACCTATAAAAACCGAAAAATCAGTTTCATTTGACATAACATAATTTAATAAAGAACAGAAAGAACTGTACCTTGTATTACGTTATACAATAAGAATAGACAATTATAACTACATTTATTAATGAAAAATTCAAACGTCATACGAGACTTTTTGTAAATCTTTTTAACTGATGTGTTTTACCTTTCACAGTGAAATTTAGAAATGTGTATGATTTTATTCATTGTTCCATTTTAATATTTAAAAGAATAGAATTTTTCTCTTTTATTACAGGGAATGTTGGAAAAAAATGTTCTTGTTACATCTTTTATTATAAAAGTTAATAGGAGTAATATTCTTAAAGACTTTTTTTATACACTCATGTATCATGAGCAGAGTTCCCAACTTTTATAATTTATTCACGAGCATTTTTAGCTCCGCCTTCTTTTCGCACCAAACTTTTTTTTCATTATTTCTCTTTAATATGTGACAACGATTAAATAAGAAGAAAATCATTTTTCAAAATTACCGGTATGAAAAAGAGGCTGGACTAAAAATGCTCGTGAATAAAATATAAAAGTTGTTAACTCTGATCATGAGTTACATTAAGTTTGCTTTGATATAGCAATGGATTATTTATATAAAGACACTATAAAGTTAAAAAAAAAAAAAAAAAAAAAAAAAAAAAGATAACTTTTGTAACTATTTTACAATCTGTATATATTATTTCTAATATAATATTTTTCCTATAATATTACATTTTTAAAAAGTTACAATGAGAAAACTACTTGGTATTAAGCAAATTAAGATGTAGTATATGTAATGTTGATTTAGAATAATTATTCTTTTAAATAAACTAAGTTATATATTAACAGAGAAGTTATAATAATTTTCACTTTCCAAAATATTGTTTTGTGGTCAAATTTTTAAAAATTGACATTAGCTATATTTACATTATTTGAGATTTTTTAAATCTAAAAATCAGGTTTTTAAAGCAGGTTGCGAACGCCCCCAACTTTTCCCAATGAAATACAATTTTTATTAAAATCACACAAGCAACTATGGAAGAAAATCATATTTATTGAAATATTTTATTTTTTCCGACTGAGTGAAAATAATGCTGACCGGTTGTCGGCCTGGATAACTCAAGTGGTAGAGCCTTGACCTTGTAAGTCAAAGATCCGGGGTTCGACACCCGGTCCAGGCATTATTTTCACTCAGTCGGAAAAAATAAAAAATTTCAATAAATATGATTTTCTTCCACAGTTGATTGTGTGATTTTAATAAAAATTGTATTTCTTTCTCCCATTGTTTAATTGAATTTTCCATTTCCTGCGGCTTATTTCTGTTGAGCTATCTACATGATAGACCAGAGATGTTTCTGCCTAAAGGTTGTCTGAGGGAGTAATGCTGACCGAATGTCGGCCTGGATAGCTCAATTGGTAGAGCCTTGACCTTGTAAGTCAAAGATCCGGGGTTCGACTCCCGGTCCAGGCATTATTTTCACTCAGTCGAAAAAAATTAAAAAAATTCAATAAATATGATTTTCTTCCACAGTTGATTGTGTGATTTTAATAAAATTTGTATTTTTTTCTCCCATTGTTTAATGGAGTTTTCCATTTCCTGCGGCTTATTTCTGTTGAGCTATCTACATGATAGACCAGAGATGTTTCTGCCTAAAGGTTGTCTGAGTGAATAATGCTGACCGGTTGTCAGCCTGGATAGCTCAATTGGTAGAGCCTTGACCTTGTAAGTCCGGGGAGATCCGGGGTTCGACTCCCGTTCCAGGCATTATTTTCACTCAGTCGGAAAAAAAAAATTCAATAAATATGATTTTCCCAATGAGTCTTCCACCAGTATCATTTAAAAATAAATTGCCTTTTAAATGAACAATGTACAGTTAAAAATCTAACAGCACACTTATTACATACCTGCCAACCATGTCATTATGAATCGTAACATTTTTAGTACTCGTCTTTTTCTTTCTTTATTTTTTACACCAGGCTTTTTTTTTTTTTTTTTTTAGAATAATTTTATTCTTAGGAAGTTAGGATGGAATGGTTGGGAGGCACCTGTGACAGCGTCACGCATCCTCCATTACCTAAAAATGGAAGCTGACGAAGAAAAGTCCAAGAAGGCTGAAAAACAGCCAGTGAAGGAGAGAAAAATTAGTTAAGTTTCCTGGCATCTAAAACAAATCAACAAACTTAAGGGAAAGAATCTTCGAGGTATTGCAGAATAATTAGAATTTTAGTAGCTTGATCATTGCAATTTTTCATTTGATTAAGGGCAATTTTAAGTTTATCAATTAAGTAGGATACGTCAGGGACTTTTAATTCGGCAGTTATTTCTTTAAGAATGCTATTTAATTCCATAAGAGAAGAAGTTGGAGTAGTTGGGAAGCTGCTATTTTCGGATAGTCTGAGGGGAGTGGCAAGTTTCGAGTAGCTAATTTCGGATTGGACAGGCTTGGTAATGAAAGATTTTCGCTTATTTTCAGGGAAGATGGATCAACCTCTGAACAGGGCTAAGTGATTTCTTCCGCAATTACAGCACTTCGGATTTTCCGTGTACTGGAGGGTTAAAACTATCCCGATTGTCTGTACCACACAACTGACATTTAAAGATAATAAGTATATACAAATTTAAATAAACACCATAAAATCCAAGAACTTCCAACAGTTGCCGAAGAAAACAAAGAGTCGAAAGAAAACACGAAACAATTGGAGCGAGTTCTTTATTTTATGGTGTTTATTCAAAGTTTTGTATTTGTTCGTGATTGACTGTAATTAAACTGGCTAAACGAAAGTTACAAGTGCAGTACAGGTCATGTTAATGGGGTCAAAATGTGTTTGTTTGCATTTACGAATAAACCTGGCAACTACTGGTTCCGGTAGTCCAACTGAAGTCTAAACAACACCATTACAGTTCTAAACGAAAACCTTTTTATGAAAAAAGTTACCCAGGTGGGGAAAAAAAAAAGTTTTAACACCAGTATTCGCTAAAGATGGCGAACACTGGTAAAATGTGCATAATCGAAACCTGTAACCGCCATACCTAAAATATCACTATATTATGATAAAACGTAACCTTTTGAAAACGTCTCACATAAATCGTGTTCTACGTTTCATAAACACTACATGCAGTGCTTTAGGGGTATTATGAAACACAACAAAATACATAGCTGCCAGTATTTTAATTTATTCCGGAGTACTTTTAGCCCCGCCTTTATTTCGCACCGCTTTATTTATAGAAAAAATTTCTTCAATACATAACTTTGATAAAATAAGAAAACATTACTTAAAAAAAAAAAAAAATATGTGGTACGAAATAGAGGTGGGGCTAAAATTACTCCGGAATAAATTAAAATGTTGGCAGCTATGAAAATATGTCAACAAATGCATACCTGCGTCGTTTTATTTAAACTGATTCTGCCCAACTGTCGTTTAGCACATATGTTAATTATTTTACTTCTCCCATTATTCCATTAACGTTTGAAAGCGAACTATTTACGTGATGAGGGGCAGAAGGCTTTGAAGAATCTCGCATGGGCGAATTAAAATTCATAGATGTTATTAAACGCTTATTTTAACAATTATTTTCGAGGGTGGGGACTACTGGTGCAAAATTTAGAGGTGGCAAACTCTGGTGACTTTACCTTACTGTTTTTTCTACAATACATAACAGAGAACTGAAAAATCAATTAACTCTTCGTAATATTTTTTCTATTGAACTTATTTAAATATAGTTTAAATATTATTTAAATACCTTAAAAAATAAGTAGAGCGCGCCAAATAATTAGATAGTTACATTGCTGCTAACCTAAAGCTCAATATTGTTAGTACCTGCCCCCTTTACCACACTACTTAATTTTTAGAGTAACTTTTTTCAAATGTATTTGCGATGAAGTGAGAAGAAAAGTATTCTAAAAAGACTGGTATGAATAAAAGAGGCGGGTACTAACAATACTCCGGATTCTGATATTGGCAGTTATGTTAATTAATTCCTTGAAAATTAATTTTTATTTATTCCTTTAATTTTTTTTTTTTTTTTTTTAAGTTGAACATTTTAGAAATAATTTAGAAATAATTCGAAATAATTTAACTATCCTAACAATTAATTTTAAAAAATTCAATCGCACATAAATTGATTATTATTATTATTATTCAATCGTACATGGGGGCTCACCAGCGGCCAAGCGGTTCTACGCTCGAAGCTGGGACGCCGGGTTCAATCCCAAGTTGCTCTCGTCGTCCAAGTCGCCCTCCGTGATTTTCTCCGAAACTTGCGTAAATACGAGCTAGGACCCCTTTAAAAGACCTCCACGGAAGGCACTCCCCCTCAAGCCTAGGACCCTACAGCAGTCAATCGGCCTTATTATCAAACACAAACTCAATCGTACACAGAAAATATGCATAGAAAATGACAATAAAACAACGAATGAAGAAAAAAATTGTTTTTCTTATTCTTTGATAAATTTTTGTGATCCTTATCATGTATATTATTCTTAAGGAACGAGATGCATAAAAAAGTTATTCTTTACAAAAAAAAAAAAAAAAAAAAAAAAGACTGAATGCACATTTTATTACATTAAGTCCTGCCTTTTGCCAATCCTCTAAAACTTTATTCGATTCAACCAAAATGATTTTATATGTTTATCTCTAAATTATATAAATTTTATTCAAAGCAATCCCGGTGAATGCCAGTTGTGTATACAGATGCCAGCACGGAAAACGTAATGTTTAATTTTTTTACTGTTTTATAGAAGCACCTTACGATGGTTTCTTTTTTTATTGTATTATTTTTTATTATTAGTAATTAGTACCATTAAATAAGAGAAATCTCCCCACTCGTGATGCTGAGGAAAAGGGCATTGTGGCATAAATATTACTATAAATTATTTCATCTACAAACATAAGTCATGGGGCTGTATTTTCTATAATTTTAAAATGCTACACTTATACAGATAACTTATTAACCACCGGGCATAATGTGGAAATGTGAGCACAACCAGCCAGAGCCTGATTAAGGGGGAAGCACACATTATTTATATTTATACCGTTATTTTTTAACAAATACTTTCCTCCTATAATAAACAGAAAATTCTCATTAAAAATTATTTTAAAAGAATTCTGGTGTCTAATAACGGTGAGTAAATTGAATTGTTTTACACCGTTCATTTTTTATAAAAAATATTTCCTCGTCAAAGCGTGGAATTTCTATGACATAAAGTAAAAAATAATTGTAAAAATATTCCGGTGAGAGCGGAGATAATGTGTGCTTGCCAACATTTTCATTAATATTCCGTAGTGTTGTTAGTTCCCTCAGGGTAGTCTTATTATTATTTTTTTTTCTGATTTTTCCACCAATATTTTACTTCCGGAACTTTTAATAGTGTGTTTGCACCTTTAATTAAGTAAAAATTATCATATAAGTATTCTGGTGGGAGAATCATGGGGTTGTGGGAAGAGAGCCTGTAACCACCCTATTATTCTCATAATTCCGAAAATTTTTAGGATAAACTACAACTAATTAGCTTTTAATCGCTTGAACTAATTACCTTAAAGTATAATTTTAAACGAATCTTCCAATGATTACATTATAATGAATGTACATGAAAAAAACCCATGTAAATTAAGGAGACAATTGTTAATGTGCGCAATTTTCAAAACAAAAATTTTAAAATTTTGAAAAAAAAAAAAAGATAGCTTAATTATTACTTTTTATTTAAAAAATAAGCATTGTGTCATGTTTCATAAAACCAATCAAACGCAGACTAGATCAATCGCAAAAAGTGTATCACTTAAAATATAGTTGTAACCGTTTTAAAATCAATTCTCTAATTAAAATACAAGTAATAAAGTAACATTAAGAAATAAAAAAATATAATATACACTAACTTATTCTAACCTCATTATAAACAAAGCAACCAAATATAAAATTCCATAGATTCTCACTTGATCCGCAATGAATGAAAAATTGAAGGAATTCTGATTCTAGTAATTATATAAATTTTAAGAAGTATTCAGAAAATACTTTTTATAAATAAAATAAATTATATGTTACTTACCTTAAAGTACGGAAAATATGCGAAACATGAATATTTTAAATATACACGAAAATTTTCCGTTCAGATTAAAAAAATAGAATTTCGATCAAGTTTCAATTCCATTTTAATTTCAAATATGGTGTATCGCGCGCGTAAACATGCGCATGCGAATTTTCAGCGACAATAAATCTTCACCACAAGTACAAAATGGTCTTGTCATTAATCAGTGAAATAACCAAATTACTTCTAACGTATTAAAAGTCTTTCTTTGAAATAACCACTTTACCACATCCACAGCTCAGTTTCAACAATACACTTAAACATGCTTTAACGCTCTACGTAAAAGGAGATCGACCTTTCAGCGATCATCCATCATTTAAATTAACTGTTCGAAAATAAAATGATCAACGAACTTCATTGTAGAAATATCTTGATACTTTTACTTTAAAAATTTTTATGGTTAAATTTGAAATATTTTCGTTTTCTAACATTATTTGATAAAATATTGGATTTGAAGTTTTATTTCTTAAACTATATATAATTGGTAACTACTGAATAAACTAGCTTTACGTGTTTTTTTTTTTTTTTTCTATTACATTTATTGAAATAAAGTTTATATATTGTTTGAAATACCTTAAAAAAATTCAGCCCCTCCCCCCCCCCCCCATTACCAAGATTGTTACAATACTTGAAAAAAAATATATATATGTATATATATATATATATATATTTATTTATTTATTTATTTGTTTGTTTTGTATTTAACGAAATTGAACAAGTTAGTAAGCGACCCAAAATCAAATTAAATATATTAATAATTAATTAATTAAAAAATTCAATCGTACATCGAAAAATAAATCAGAAAAATCAAAATTAAATGCGAATGAAAAAAGAAAGAAAATATTTGCATATATATATATATCATTCTTTGATATTTTTTTGTTTTCTTTATAATCCGGGTTATTCTTAAAGAACGAGATGTATAAAAATATTTCTTCTTTATATGTAAATATATATATATATGTATATATAATATATTTACATACACATACATATATATATATATATATATGTGTGTGTGTGTGTGTTTATATATATATATATAAGCTCCGCATTTTAGTGTTCTTCTGAAATTTTAATCCCTTCATCATAAGGATTTCACATGTTTATCTATAAATTATTTAAATTTTATTCTCAACAATCGATGCGGTAAATGCTAGTAGAATATACTGACACCAACATGCAAAATGCATTTTTAAAAAATGTTATTGATTTCGACAGAAATTATGCATTTGGTCGTGTTTACATTACGCTCTTAGCGATCAGTAACATCCGCCTATTTGCAACCACTGTTTTTATTTAATAGTTACTTTACTGTTTAATTATAATAAATTACTATAAAAATACCATGAAATTTCTGCATAAAATTAGGGATCACAAAAAAGGCAGAAATGCTTTATTCTGAGAGTATCCTGAAGAAAGGGTGGAGAGTGCGACACGTGTTCAGAGTAGCCCTTTAAAAAGCATTGGTTCATCATTATATTATTTAGTAGTAGTAGTAGTAGCAGTAAACAAGGGAATTGTATTACACTCGTGATGCTGAGGGGAAGGCTGTTGTGGTATTTTTTTTAATTAAAAATAATAATTTAATTTAATTTAATACTCCTAAATAATTGTTTTGTAATTTGTATAACTCTAAAATGGAAACAGATACTGATAACGTATTACATATGTACTTGACAACATCCTAATTAATATTCCGTAGTAATGTTAGTCCCGCCTTTTTTTCACTCCAGTTTTTTTTTAGAGTATTTAATCACGACTGCATTTAGAGAAATATCTCTACAAATTTGCTGGTATGAAAAAAAAGGCGGGACAAACGAAACAACGGAATATTATTTAAGAAGTTGGCAAGTATGCATACTATCGACATCGAAGTGAAAGGTTAAGAAGCCAGATCAATATTGAGATCGAGTTAGTCCATTTGATAAAAGAGCTCTAATCAGACTTTATTTTAGAAATGAAAAATGAAAGCTCATTTGAGTACATAAATAATAACAATAATTATAATAATAAAATTAAAAAGACATTTTAAATTGAATTTGCTGTTGCACGAATAAGCCATACGAATATATAAACCTGATTTTTTAAACTTATAAATACCGTTATTCAGTTTTATATATATTTAATTCCCAAAGAAAGTTTTAATTGGAACAATAAAATTTCATTTTCATAACGTAAACATTTAATACTTTTCTTGAAGACAATAAAAGTAAAATAGAAATGTACGACCATAAATAAAATGAAATTAAATAAAAATTTGTAATTGCTTGTAACTCCACCAAGAATTAATTAAGTAAATATTTTACAAACTTCCTTGATCTTATAAATTTGAATACGGAATCAAAAAGAGATTGACACTTAATAGATAAAATCACTTGAAAAAATAAATTTGATACAAGTTTTAATGTGAAATTGAGCTATTTATACAGTAAAGCCAATCAATTTTCTTGAACTGACCAACTATATCATTCGAAAGGACATCTAGCAGAGTGTTTATATAGCAATTTTGAAGAAAATAGTTAAAGCCGTTTTTGAGCTACGGACTTATGGTCCCAGTCCCGGTACCTCAAGACCCACTTCCGGTTTTCCAATTTTCACCAAAATTTGGGAACTTCATCTGTACACCAGACCTGGTTCAATTCTGAAGTTTCGTAGTTGTATCTTTATCAATTTCGGAGATAGGATAGCGAGAAGATTCCACACATACACACACACGCACTGACCAATTGCTAAAAACTACTTTTTTGGACTCAGGGAACCTTTAAAACATGTAAATCAGGTGAAAACTCGATATCAAATTTTTGGACAGAATGCAATGCTTCCATTACCTACGGTAGTAAGGTAATGGAAGTAAAATGGATTTTATGTTTTGGCGTCTGTATACGAAATTGACATTTAGTGTATCGACTGCTGGGAATAAAATTTAAATTATTTAAATACAGAGAAACTTTCGTTTTCTTTTCTTTTCTCTTTTCTTGATGATAAGTTCAAAGGATCGCTAAAAGGCGGGGCATAATGGTTAACATACTTTCCAACTTCCTAATTAATATTCCATAGTATTGTTAGCCCCGCCTTTTTTCCCACACCAGTATTTTTTAGAGTATTTTTTTCTTATTTAATCGCAACTACATTTAGAAAATATATCTCTACAAATTTATTGAAATTAAAAGAAGGGCGGGACTAAGAAAACTACGGAATATGAATTAAGATGTTGGCAAGTATGTGTTTAATATAGTAAAATATGCAAACATTGAAGTTTTAATTTCAACTTTTTATTTTTCTTATTGAGAAATAATTATTTATGCGTCTTGTTTATTCATAATAACCCAGATTATAATAATAACAAAAATTTATCAAAAAATGTAAAAATAAATAACTAAAAAGAAGACTTTTTTTTTTTCTTTTAACTTTTATTTTATTGAGAATTAATATGCAGTTTTTTCCAAGTATGATCACTTTATTTTTAACTTTTTGATTATTAATGTAGAGATTTAATTTATTTTTGGTTCATTTACCAAAATATTCAGCTTCATAAAAAAAAAAGAAAAAGAAGAAGAAGGAAGAAAATTAAATAAATAAAATGAAATAATTTTCAGAGAATACAACAACCACGAAATTTGATGCTCTGAACTTATTTTTTATATCATCTTAAATAAAATACAGATTTTATTTATATTAGTTTAATAAAAAGAAATTCGCTAAGAGTTAAATCTATGATCAGTTATCAATATTGCATCGAATATGGAGCAAAAATGGATTATTATACCATAAAATCGAGAAAAAAGGAATTTTCAAAATTGACGCCATAAAATATTTAACGTATAAATAATATTTTAAAATAATTTTTTTTCGATAATGTACATTTCATTAGTACTTGTGCAAAAAGGTTAAAAGGAGGATTACTGCCGAAAGGTAGAAATCCTTGTATATAGTAACGGCCGCATCGAGTCTGAGTTAGGCAAACGTTGTAAAAGTTTTTTTTTGTTTATTTTAACAGACTAAATAAATATATACAAGATATAATTTTATTTGCGTATGAGAAAAAAATATTTTTTGATGTAGTAAGAAATTAATACATAGCAATACATAAGAAATATATAATAATAAATGAAATAGTACTAATAATACAATGACTTTCGATCTCAATGTAACACGTTAAATTAAATGGTATGGACGTTATATATATACGCAAGGTTTCTAAAAATTACAGCGACAAACTTTGAGAGAAGAGCATCATAAAGATTCTGAATTGTATGGGAACATATGGGCGCGTCATTTTAACTCTTTTAAAAAATGGATGTGAGCATGGCTCTCGAATGTTGTATTTATATAAGAAAAAAATAAAATGCTAATGTTTACATTAAAAAAGTCATGTTTTTTTCTTTCTTTCTTTTATCTCTGAATTCCGTCGCACTGATTGTAATAGTACGAACATTGCGTATGATTTTGCGAAATATTGAGACATGCAAGATTTTAAAATTTACACAGTAGGTGTTGTTAGTAATTCACAGTAATCAAAAACATTCAGTTCTTAAAGGTTTAAAATGACGTTTGCGTTCATGGGCTTCTATACAAACCTGAATCCATGTGATGTACTCTACTTCCCATCCCAGTTCGTCCCATGACCTCAGAATCACCTGTATGTAATAGTTTACAAATGAGGTGGAAAAATGATAATAATTCTAATGTTTATATATGTACTCTACTTTTTATATTAAAACACTTTGGCGACTGCTGGCGTAGATTCGTGTCTTTTGAAAATCTGTAATTCCGCCAGTGGGCGTTTCTTTTGCAATTTGTGTGCTGTAAATCTCTTAAGAATGTATCCAATATTCATCTTTTAACAATCGAATATACTATGAATACAAATACATTGATAAGAAAGAATATAATTGTAATATCTATCCGTTTGTAATATAAATGTAAATATAGAAAACATTGTTCTGAAATATTGTAACGTTGGTGAATAACGCCGACAGGTGGACTTTATTGCCAAAAGGACAAAAAAAAGCGGTCGCGAAAGTGTTAAGTTTTATTGCAAGTAATTCCATGCATTTTACATTTTAAATGTTTGACAACGAAGAAGTTATTTATGTAACTCATTAGTTAAGATTAAGTCGATTTCAAATAAACGCAACAAAAACTTAAAAATAAAGAACAAAGGATTTCTCTCATGGAATACTTTTTTGATATCATATGGACAATTTTAGTGCAAAACGAGACTTGTTTTTTTAATGGATTAATTGACCTTTTTCAATTTGTTTTTGATTTGTTAAAAAAAAAAAAAAATGTGTTTATCTTTATGAAAATAAATAAACAAACAAAAATAAATAAATTAATTAATTAACTCTTTGCGCTCGTCATATTTTCCTATTTTGAACAGTAAGACACGCCTTTTGGCGTTCCTTTAAAACGTCACACGTATGGTTTCCAACTTACTACCTTTTGGCTACCGAAAAATTCTAATAATTTGTTTTATTTTACTTCATCATTAAATAAAATAAATCTTTCTGTTAAGATTTTTCGGTAGCCGAAAGGTTGCCTATAGTTACACGTTTTAGAAAAATAACATTTCATTTGCAGAGGAACACCCGAAGGCGTGGCTCGATTTTTTAATGTCCCCTCAGAAGGGACATACGAGCGATAAGGGTTAAACATAAACCAATAATTAATAAAGTAATTCAATAATTTCCTACGTTCTAAAAGTAAAGGTACTTAATTTTTTTTTTTTTTTTTTTTTTTTTTTTTTAACTTTAATTTTATGAAAATAAAACAGCTTGATTTTCGGGTGTGTTTTCGTTGCAGATAGCTTTTTTATTTACGAAGTGAACTCGTCAACCAATAACGTATTTTGTTTTCCAAGAAAAAATGTATGTAGTAAATAATTTTCTTAAATTTTTCTGCTTATTCCGTTTCCGAATTGAGCGAAGCAATATTAATATTTAAAACTTTTGGAGGATAATAATTTCTGCATTCATTCTTGGGAAAAAAAGAAAGAAAGAAAGGAAAAATATTCTTCTAGAGAATGACATTTTAAAGCAGTTTAGCAATTTCATGAATAAACAAATAAGCATTAATAATAAAATAAATATATACTAATTATCAATACTTATTTTTTTAACCGTAAGATAAATAATAATAAGAAGAAGAAGAAGAAGAAAGAAAAAAGTAAATTATTTGCATGAACTTGTTTGTTATACACTATTCGTTTCCACGTATTCAAAAATTCAGGCTCCGCCTATCACATCAGGAAGCATCTCTAACAACTCCCTTTAGTAATTCAATTTTGATTATATTTACGTGCATTAATTTACAGTTAATTCATTAAATAAACAATTTTATGTTTACTCTTACCGTATTATTATCAAGATATGTAGTTGATTAAATAGTACTATCCTAGAAATTATTCTAATTAAACATGGGAGTAATTTATCCTTTAGAATACATAAAACACACATGAAAAGAATTTACAAGGTAATGAAAAGAAAAAAGCTTTGTTATGCATACTGTTCGTTCACATCTTCTCATTTTCACATGTCTCTCACTTTCAATATCTACATTTTAATTTATTTATTTCAATATTAATTTAATTTAATTAAAAATTGTACTATATTTTCTTTTCTTTTCTTTTTTTCACGAACAAACTTTATTAAATGTAAGTTTATATTTTACTTACTTTTCTTGTCGCAAAAATTATATTGTGTGTTCACATTATAAATTTCAAATTTTATTGTGCCCATTAAAAATTTTATTGCGAATAATTTTATAAATTATATATATATATATATATATATATATATATATATATATACATATATATAATAAGTAAGAACAAAAATAGTTATGGATAATAAAATTATCGAACAGATACAACACTTCATCTATCTTGGATGTGACAATGTGATTCGGAGCAATTTTAGCCCCACCTTTATTTCATACTACTTTATATTTTAAGACTAAATTTTCTTATTTTATTGTAGTTATATATTTAAGAAAATTATTACATAAGTAAAATGGTGCGAAATAAAGGAGGGGCTAAAAGTGTTCCGGCATAAACTAAAACTCTGGCAACCATGCTTCAAAACTTAAAGCAATACACAATTAAATATGAATTTTATGTTTTGGCGTCTGTATACGATACTGGCATTTACTGTATCGATTGTTGGGAATAAAATTTCAATCATTTAAATACGGGCAAGTATTCTTTTTCTTTGTTTAATAGTGCAAAGTTTCAAAGCATCGAAAAAGGTGGGGCATAATGTGTAATATAGTAAAAATTTACATATATTAAAGTTTTAATTTCAGCAATTTTTTTTTTCTTTTAAAGAAGTAATTGTTTGAGCATGTCGTTTATTCATAATATCCGAGATTATAACGATAACAAATATTTATCAAGGAATGAATATATATATACTTATCCTTTTTTTCTTTTTGTATTTTATTTGGAATATGTATGCATTTTTTTTTTTTTTTTTCTATGTATGACCAAACATTTTGTTTCTTTCTTGATTTAGTAATTAAGAGATTTAAGTTATTTTTGGTGCATTTGCCAATATGTTCTGCTTCATGAAATAATTAAACGAATAAAATGAAATAATTATCAGGGAACGCGGGTATTTTGTGATTTAGGGCGCTGAACTGTCATTTTATAATAGTTTGAACAGTTTATAAATTCTATTTCAATTAGTTTAATAAAATGAAATTAATGAAGAGTATAAACTGTGATCAGTTATTAATTATGCATTAATTGCAGAAAGGAAATGGATCATTATGTCCGAAATTGCAAAAAGACATTTCCATATTCACACCATAAAATGTTTAACATTTAAATATTATTAATAACTGTTTTCTAAGATAATAAGTTGAGATGAGTAGTGCGTAGATGTATTTATTCAAAATGAGGATGATCGCCGGTAGGCAGAACTCCTTATATGTTAAGTAGATATACGCGAACAGTACTACGCAAAAGTTTAGACGACGAAGAAATTCATGCAGATTTCGAAAAAATATTTAATCAATTTTCCTAACATAGCTTGAATGTAATGTGCTGTGCATATAAACAATATTTATAAGAATGAAAAGTAGTACTGTACATATTGCAAGTAATTAAATGGTAACAAAAATATAATACAGTCTCAAAAGTTTAGACAAAAATTAAATAAATTGTAAATGAACAATTTTTAAACCTAATTGTGCATCCGTGCTTCTGTATTACTTCATAAATACGAGTTTCCATCGAAGAAACTAAATTTTGCATAGTTTGGGGACAGATGTCGTACTATGCATCCTCAATTAGAGATGCAAAAAACTCGGGAATTTAAAACCAAGGGAAAAAAAACCCGGGAGTTTTGGGGAAAAAACTGGGAATTTTTTTGGGGAAGAAACAAATTAGAAATCTCTAAAGCAAATAATATATTGTTTACTTAATATAAAAGGCTGTTTTAAAGACTTTGATACACTGATAAGCTTATAACATTGTTTTAATCTATTATTTTATTTTCAATTTATCAGAACTGCAGCCAAATCATTAGCTTTTCATATATAAATAAGTCATACTTTATATATCTGAAAAGATATTCCAATATAAAACCTTTTTTACTAGATTTAATATGGTGATATTGATATAAATAAATATAATTACAAATTTTATAAGCTTAAAAGATAATGATATGATTAAGGAAAAACGATTCTTTGAATCATAACATGTTACTTTTCTTAGGCTTGTTGATTGGCAAAAATTAGACTTGGGATTGTTATAAGCATTTTTCTCCACAGACACCTCTTACATATAATTTTTAATTCCAGAAGATAACATTATTTCATAAGCCTAAAATTCAATTAATTTCATTACATTATTCTAGATAAAATAGCATGTATTAGCTACTTTTGTACGCAGTAAAAACAATTGTTTTTTTTTTTTTTTTTTCCTTTAAGCACTGCAAATTTTAATATTATAATTGTTATTAATATAAAGTTTTATATAAATAAATACAATTATAGACTTTCCACTTGTGATTCAGTTGGTAAAAATGCTAATATTAACGAATATTGCGGCAGAAACTTACTGTTAGTGTTAGCGACGAATTAATTATAATTAATTATTTTCTTCGTTTACGGAATGAACATGAACATCGAAGATGCTAGAATTAGCGGGAAAGGGGAAGGAAAATGAAACCTACGCAGAAGTTAACGTTGGAATTAATTTAAGGATCGGAGGCTGTTTATACACAAAAATTATTTAACCAATAAAAAAATTATAAAAATATTCATAATTTCAAAATTCCCAGTTTTGGGGAATTTTCAAAATTTCCAATTTTCTCTTAAATTCCCAGAGAAAAAAACCGTTTTTTTTTTTTCCGGGAAAAAACCGGGTGATTTGAAGTCCTTGCATCTCTATCCTCAATAGATGTCTTGAGTTCCTATACAGAAAAATATTGTCTACCATTGCTATAAACTTTGCGAGACATGATGCCTCAAAGATTCTGTGTCGGGTTAAGATCTGTGTTAAATGCTGGCCAGTCGAGAACTCTTATATTATGAGAATTAAATCAAAATTTTGTATTGTTTGCAGTTTGAATCGAAACATTGTCTTGTTGAAATTGCCACTGAAGGCTACCTAGAAGCTCAGTAAATGGCATTAAGTTCTTTTCTAATGTCTTTGTATAATGCTGTGATATTTGATGACACTGGTAAAGGTCAGAGATACTTGTCCATTATAACAAATGGCTGCCCAAATTATAACCGAGCCCCTTCCTTATCTGCGACTGAAAAAACCTAGAGGTTCCTTCCGCAATCATGCCAATACGATGACCAGACATCTGGACCATCCAGATTCTACTTTTTTTTATCGCTAAATATGACTGACTGTCATTTCTGTCCATATGAAATATGCTCTCGAGTCCACAACATTCTTTGTAACTTATGATGTGGCTTCAGAGCTGATTTCTTTTACATTTTGCTATAAACTGTTGTTCCTTTTTCTACAGTTCGTCTACGAATCGAATCCTTTGATACAGAGAGTCCCGACGACGTTTGAACTCCACGTACACTCATTTGTTGGGTACTCGCTAGTCTTTGTATCAGGCGATCCTCTTGTACATTTCTTACACGTGGCCTCCCAGATCCACATTTTGCTTTATATTCACAACCACGCGATAAAACTCGATGAATAGATTTCTTAGATCTATTAATAATAGCCAAAATTTCTGAAACGCGCTTCCCTTCAGCTTTCAATTGCCAAATTATTGAAACCTCATTCCCTTGAAATTTTTTAGCTCGCGGCTTGTCGACTGCAAAGCGTATCGTTTGCAGAACTTAAATACTCAAAATCTATGACAGCATCGATTTTAAATTTGCATATGCCAGCAAATATTCACAGAAACTCATAATCATGTCTAAACTTTTGCGAAAAGCAAATTTTTATTTTTATAAAAAAAATTTAAAATTATAGCAAATCAAACGACTGTCTTTTGATTATAGCATTTTAAAACATATTTCAAATATATATACAGGTTTTTGTAATTCTGACGTCATAATTCTAAATTTGAAAGATAAATAACGTCATTGTCTAAACTTTTGCGGGTTTCGGGAAAACGATGAATGCGAGTAAAGGTCAAAACACGAATAAAACAATGTTTATGAAATAATACACGCAATATATATATATATATATATATATATATATATATATATATATATATTAGTATACTACTAATAAAAACTAATTTGTTACTCTCCAAACTGTCAAAGAAATAAATCAAAGTTGTAGAACATTAAGTGGTACACTCTATGATGCTCCAAACGTCCTCAGTGGAAGAGATATGGGCTGAGCTCAACCGTAACCCTCGAATGTCACGGCTCAACCCCATTTCACTGAGCCGCCTATTAAGAGTCTTTGAAGTCATTGAAGTACCAGTTGCACGTAGGATCAAAGATAATTATGAATTGGAGCTTTGAGTACCACTTTGCGATTGACTGGTTCTCACTTTCTGTCGTCTCTTTAGGCCGACTGCTTCCTCCCTGACGCTGTGTTCGGTCATGGTTCACCCATTCCTGTTAATATCATTTAATAGTGGTACCGCTCCTATCCAGTTGTCAAAAAATTAGCAGATTAGACCAACCGGCTTCTTTGAGCCCAACTACACACCACACTTAAATGCTGACTTATGCGCATGTTGTTTGTGCACCTGTATGCGAAGCATAGTTACTGTCTTTCTGAGTAGATGGAATAAAATTCTTGAAGAATTTATGACAAATTTCTCACTTTTAATATTCTGCCAATTGCGCAGTTAAGATGCGTTGCAGCGTCGATTGCTCATTCGATGGCAGTCAAACTTCAAAATTTTGCATTTTCCATCGGAACCAGAGGTGAATTTATACTTCTGCCGCCTAGGGGCTAACGGTAACTTGTCGCGACTCTGCCTTTTCGATGTCCCCCCCCCCCCATCTTCTTTTTAAAGTTATCCTCGAAAGAAAAAAAAAATCCTGCTGAATAATGAACAAATTTTTGACATATTTACGGATCCGTTTGTGAAAACTTCTTTGGGCGCGTGAAAACTTCTTTAGGCGCGTTGGGCATTTTTGAGATGGGAAAAAACCATTGAACTCGCGACATTGTTACCGTATCCGACACCTCTGTATATAAGTATGTACGCACATAGATACACATGCATGTTGATATTTTTTGAGATTAGAAAAAACCATTGAACTCGCGACACTGTTACCGTAACCGACACCTCTGTATATAAGTATCTACAGTCGGTAACAAAAGTGTCCGAACACTAGCAAAAATTCATATGTAAAAAAAGTACACTTCATATGGTTTTGTTTAATAAATCCTTGTCGAATCCTGTTCTTATTTAGTGTAAGACCATGATTCGATAAGGATTTATTTAATAAAACCTTATGAAGTGTACTTTTTTTACATAGGAATTTTTGCTAGTGTTCGAACACTTTTGTTACTGACTGTACATATATTGGCCCCGTTTACGCGAGAGTTGAGTTTGGGTTGAAATACATTGAAAATATATAATTATATATAATTATAAACATATATTGTGTATATACGTACATACAACATACATGTCGGAACTTATCGAATTGAAAAAAACAAAAATTTTTCCTGTTATAATCAAAAATTTTTAAATTCTGCGCCTTTTCGTATGCTATCTAATGCACCCACGCAATGTATTTCTACCTTAACAACGACGAACAATCTAACACGCTGGCTTTCGATTGCGAGAATCGCATAACAGTTCAGTATACAATTCAACGCACGTTTCTGTTAATTCAACATAGATATTATAATTGTGACAGTTCTTGAAATTCATTAAAATATTTTTTTCTTCTTTGATTTAGCTAGCTACAAATAATGTTTCATACAATTAACTTACTAATGTGAAGTGTTAATAATCATATACTGTGTATTGTTTAAATAAGAAATATTGTACTGCAGTGCTTTTGAGTTTGAATTTGTAAATCTATCATTGCTGATAAATTAATAGAATTGCTGCTCATCATCACGTAAGTAAACAATTATTTAAATAAATAAATAAATTTATGTACATTATTTTTAATTACAAAAAAAAAAAAAAAAAAAGCTAACACGTGGATAAAAATGTGTATCACTGTATATTATATATGTACACGTCAGTTGTCTCTTTTTCTTCTTATGTTGGTCATGAGATCTGTACCAACTGTTACGGGGCCAGAATGCAGCGCATGCGCGCCTTCTCTCTGCTTTTATTCGTTTATATTTCACCGGATAAGTCTTTAAGTGCAATACGAGAATTTTTGTATAAAAATTTATTTATTTATTCTAAAGATGCTTCTGTATTACTTCAAGATAAAATCGGGAAGAAATTTGATGATTTGCCAGTGATTTTGAGTGGAGATTTCAACATCAACTTTGCAGATGATAAAAATCTACCATTAATTGAATTTTTAAATAGAGAATTTGATATAACGATGACCAATGATCGCAATCTTAGCACAATGGGATATAAAACTACAATTGATGCAGTCTTTACAAGATATTTAAGTAGATTCGAATCAAAATTGTTTGTTTCCTACTTTAGTTACCATAAACCTATAGTATCAGTTTTGGAATATAATGATAATAATGATGATGATGGAAGAGTTGTTGAAATTGTGGATGAAAATTCATAAGTTTCATTGGTATTAATTTTAAAGAATACCAATTAATTAAATTTCATATTGCATATATTTGTAAGTTTACGTTTTAAGCAATAAGTTTTAAGCAATAATTTTTGTATGTAATACAAAAATTGATTGTAATACAAAAATTGATTTTGTTGTTTGTAATTTTTGTATGTAATTTTTAATATGCATTATTTTTCATGTACAATAGCGCATTAAATAAAAATTGTAATATAATTTTTGTAGTAGTAGTTTGTATTAATGAATAAAAAAACACTTCATTTAAATGTATTTCCTGCACAATAAAATATTTCCTGACGATTCAAGAAATACACACGTAATTGTTCAAGTTTCCACTTCTGTCGGCACTCCCAGAGTGCAACATTTCTTTTTTTTTTTTTTTTTGTTATGTATAGGAATTTTTGCTAGTGTTCGGAGACTTTTGTTACCGACTGTACATACAGAAGATATCTGCTAACATATATTCAAAAGCCAATATCAATATATATTCAGAAGATAGCGCCAACAAATATTCAGAAGCCAGCATCAATATATATTCAGAAAATATCGCAAACAATAATTGCAAAACTTTTAATAAACACCATAAAATGCAGTACACTTGCAACAATTGTTTCGGGTCGAAAGAATACATGACCCTTCGTCAGGTGAACAAAGTAGGCGTGAGTGCTGCAGTCAAAGTAGCAACGTACATTTTATGGTGTTTATTCAAAGTTTTGTAATTACTATTTTAAAACGCCAATTTTGTGGTGCTTTCTTATTATCACCGACAATATCGAGAAACCACTATTACTAACTGTGACATACAGATCTGCGCATGAGCAGAGCGAAGACCTAGTAGGTGTGATGTAAATAAGAGGAGATCAGCGGCGAAATGCCGAAGTGAATGGACGTGTTGTACCGGCCTCTGAGCTGGGAAAGAATGAGAACAATCTTGTGTATATATATATATATATATATATATATATATATTCTTAATACTTGGAGAGTTTGTTCAATGTTCTAAAATAATTAATTTCCCATATATTTTATCTCAATGTCAATTTAGTGTTTCGTGTTGTGCCATAGTGTATAAATAAAAGTGCTATCTACAAGTTCTGATCTCATCCTTGCCTTATACGTATCCTGGTATACAAACGTTACATAACAACCAGAAGATATTGCCAACAAATACGCGGAAGGCATTCAATTTATGAATGTTGACGGTCTCGGATACCAAGATCGGCAGTTGGTTTCTACGTGCAATAAAGAAAGAACCGACAGAAAAAATGAAGTCCTTAACACTTTTCAACCTTGCTTGAAAATGCTAAAAAAGAATGCAAATAAATATTTACCAAATATAATGCATTTTCTAACTTCAAAATAAAATTAGTTGAACAAAATAAATAAATAAAAATAAAAAATAAAATAAGCTCTAAAAGAACAAAATTACTCACAGAATTAACTTAGAATTAATCCACCTTTACCTAGAAAATTATATTTTTAATGTCGCTCCTCTTTCTGGCATGAACTAGAAACACGATTCTTAAAGAAATAGGGCAAAAGAGACATTCGGAAACGAAGAAGATTTTTTAATTTTATCTGCAAACGATTTTCCAGTTTCATTTGCAGACGATTTTAACCTTAATTAAAATCAATATCTAAAAATTATTTTTATCATGAGATTAAACAAAACAGACGGTATTCAATTTTTATGTGCAACTACTTTTTTACTTCATTTGTTAAGAGAATCCTTAAAAAATTGCAATTAGGAATAAAAGAAGAAATGCAGTAAACAGGGCTTGATTAACACATGGGCCGGATGGGCCAAGGCCCAGGGGGCGTTGCCTTAAGAGCCCGAAATTTCGTTTATAGTACAAACAATTTTAATTATGATTCTCTTGACAATAGCACTTCATGAGGATTTTACTTCTGACAGCAAAATAAAAAGTTTTACAAACATAGAATTTTCTTTAAGTACGCATTTTTGGTCAGAATAGTAGAAAAATTTAAGGCTTCTTCTTCGTCTTCTTCTTTTCTTTTCTGTTTTTTTAATAATGGTAAAATACTCGGAGAAAATTTTAGGTAGGAAGGACGGTAAATGCGCACTAGGCCATAAGCCAAGTTTTGGCTTAATCAGGCTCTTATAATATAATATTATCTTTCATTTATTTAATCATAAATCGCTCCCCCCCCCACAATAGGCATTCAGCATTTTCCAGTCCTGGGCTATAGCCCGTATAGCCCTCCCCTAAATCCGCCACTGATCGAAACCTGTATGATATGTCAATTTGTGCATAGTTTGCATTACTCCTTCTTGGCGTGCCGTTTTTTTTTTTTTTTTTTTTTTTTTTTCTTTGTTGTAGAGTATATTTATTTTTTAAAATCAGTAATTTTATGTTGTATTTTTTGTTCATTTTATAAATTAAACGGGGATTTTCCAGATTTACAACATTTTCTGGTCCTTTTCTGTAATTTCGTATGCATATAAAAAAATTCGTGCATTTTCAAATGCCGTAATTACGTCAGACACACTTGGAACTGGTAGTCGCTGGCCATAATGGATGCATCCATTCTCCTCTTTACATAAAAGAGAATAACTTATTCTCCGAGCAACAACACACGATCCGTATTCAGTAATTCATAGACACATGTTACAATATTTGCACAATCTCTGTTCTTCTCCTAAAACAGCGTAAGATTGAGTTGTTGAGGTTGGTTGGGTTTTACATCGCACCAGTGCTACAATATAGATAAATGGCGTTGGTGTGGAACTCACCTTTGAGGATGGTCCGGAGACATGCCATCACAATTTTGATCCTCCGTAGAGGAGGAAAAGAGCTTTTTAGAATAAAAGAAGTAAATTCCAGTTTGAATGCCAAATGGAATCTATTGATTTGCAATTTCATTTCGGTCAGAAGAAAAAATTTACAACGATGAATGCGGGGAAATGACTTTTTGAAGAACGATTAATGCGGGCAGGGCCCGACTTAGACTACCTCGAGCCCCGGGGCAAGCTTATTCTGGGGGGGCCCCTTGCAGTGGCACAAGAGGTCTTTAGGTTGCAAAATTTCTGCTTTTGCCTGTTAGGGGGGGCCCTTCCAGAAGGGGGGCCCAGGGCAACTGCCCCGCATGCCCTGGCGTTAATCAGGGTCTGAATGCGGGTTCCGTTAACATTATTTAAATACAGTTTGTGCAAGGACCATACAAATAAAAGGATCAATGCGGGAAAACGATGGATATGGGAACGATAGATCGTGTTTTCACTGTATCTATAATAATATAATAATAAAAGAAGATGTCTGTCTGTCTGTCTGTCTGTCTGAGCATCTATACGTTCAGCCCCTACTGAACGCAGAAGTATAAAATTTGACATACGGGTGCTCAGAAGCCTTCCCGAGTTGATAGTGAAAACAGAATTTAAAAGTTTTAATTAGTTGCGAAGATATTAATTAAAATGTCGACCCATGTCGATCGAATAATTGCTTAAAAAGAAACATTCTATCAGCAGACGATTTTCTAAGCTGTCTCGATCGGAAACAAAACACATGCGAGACAACTGTCTGCGATAAAAAAGGAAATAAATGTAACCAATTAAGATATCACGTGTTTCATAGTGGGGATAAAAATTGCAATTTTCAAACTTTTTCAAATTTTCATTCACGTTACATTTAAATTAATATTTGGCCTAGACAGCATATTATAAAGCTACTGTTCAATTTTATGAAAATATCTGAATAAACAAAAAATAAATAAATAAATAAATAAAAATAAAATAAAATAAAATAAAATACATTTTTATTGGGAAAAGATTATATTTTGCAGCATTTTAAATTGAGATATGCCGTTGAAATTTCGTAGTATTTGGTTTTAATGCCTGATAATTCCATTGTGAACCTTTTTGAAAGAGCAGAATTATTAGGAAAGCTTGAAGCAGGGGAAGAAAGGGCAAAAATTAAAAAAAAAAGTTATAAATTTACTTTTTATTTTACAATAATGATTAAATTCTTTTTAATACATTATTCGAAAGATATTTTAAAGTACTTTTATATTATAGAAAGTGGAATTCGAGATTTCACCTGATTTACACGTTTTAAGGTGTCCTGATTAGGTTTTCATTTGTATCTCAGCTACTAATTAAAATAATTTCATAAGTAATACATCATTTGAAAGCTTTGTTGATTTGGAATTGAACAACACATTACAGAAATTTCTACCGCCAGATGGCGCTGTTATATTTTACAATTTCAATGTTTAAAATTCTAATTATGATTAAATTATTTTTAATACATCATTCAAAAAATATTTTAAAGTACTTATATATTACCGAAAGTGGAATTTGAGATTTCACCTGATTTATATGTTTTAAGGTGTCCTGATTAGGTTTTCTTTTGTATCTCAACTACTAATTAAAATAATTTCATAAGTAATACATCATTTGAAAGCTTTGTTGATGTGGAATTGAACAACACATTACAGAAATTTCTACCGTCAGATGGCGCTGTAATATTTTAAAATTTCAAAATTTCAAATTCTAATGAGCGAAGAAGGTGTTGTATGTTCTAAAACGGGGATAAGGCGCCGCAGGCGCTACTGAGCGGGAATTAGCTAAAGTCAGAAATTTGAAAGATCATAACATGGTGAGCGAACAGGCTGTTTCAGATATTGCAAAGGGAAGAGGGCGCCGAAGCCGCTATCGCACGGGAATTTACTGCGATTAAATTTTTCAATAAGCTATTTTCACTATTTATCAATAAGCTGTTATTAGACCTGAAACGGGAAAAAGGCGCCGCGGCCGCCCCCGAGCGGGAGTTTCGTAAAGTCGGATTTTTCAGGGATCGCGAACCAGCTGGTCGCCGAAGGCGGCTAGTTATCAATACCACCAAGCCTTCTCCTCAGAATCACGAGAGTTAATACGTTAGCTAGATTTCTCTGAATACTACAATTGCTAAATAATAATTATAATAAACGATTCCCTTTGTAAGTTATTGCTTTAACACAATGCAAAAATTTTATTTTACTCCTGAGCAATTTTAGCCCCACCTTTATTTCATACCACTTTATATTTTAAGACTAAATTTTCTTTTTTTATTGTAGTTATACGTTTAAGAAAATTATTACATAAATAAAATTGTGCGAAATAAAGGTGGGGCTAAAACTGCTCCGGAATAAACTAAAACTTTGGCAACCATGCTTTAAAACTTAAAACAATACTCAATTAAAAATGGATTTTAAGTTTTGGCGTCTGTATACGATACTAGCATTTACTGTTTCGATTGCTGAGAATAAATTTTAAATCATTTAAATACGGGCAAGTTTTCTTTTTCTTTTCATTTCTCTTTTATTCTTCCTTGTTTAATACTGCAATGTTTTAAAGCATCGAAAAAGGCGGAGCATAATCTATAATAATAAAAGAAGATGTCTGTCTGTCTCTCTGTCTGTCTGTCTGTCTGAGCATCTGTACGTTCAGCCCCTACAGAACGCAGAAGTATAAAATTTGACATACAGGTGCTCAGAAGCCTTCCCGAGGGGATAGTGAAAACAGAATTTAAAAATTTTAATTAGTTCCGGAGATATTAATTAAAATGTAGACCTATATCTAATCAAAAAGCGATCTCAATGACTGAGAATTCACCGCGATTGCATAAAAATAGATATTTTAACGGAGTTAAAATCAGAAAAAGTGGAAAATAAATTAGAAATATTAGTTCGATCGTTACGAATTTGGTACCAAATGAAAGGGGATTTTTTTCCGAATCTAAGAGTGCAAGTGGCTTATCTCTACAGCAATTAGATTTTTTAAAACTAACTAAAGTATGAAATTTAGTTGACAACAGGCAGACAACTTAATTATTTCATTTATCAAAGATTCTTCAGTGCCAGGTGCTAGACATGCTGGCTGACTATTCTTCCGGTCGGGAACAATTGCTTTTCGTTTTTCGCCCACGTGACAAAGTATTAGAAATAAAAAAAGCAGTTTTTGAATTTTTTCAAATTAAAATCGATCAAAACCAGAACTTCGAAATTGCCCGTCATTATGACTCACCTGTATGCAGTTAAAAAATTTTAGTATAGATTTAAAAATAAAATAAAGAGATATATTATATTTATTTAAATTCTTTTTTATTTCATCTGTTAATGACACCAAAAGTTACTTTTAACAGAATAATATTAATTTTTTTTTTTTCCTTTTTTTTATGAATTCGTGTAAAAAAACAGTTTTGGAATTCTTAAATTTTAGACGGATTTCAATAGAAATCGTTAATCGCCCTTGATAAATTAGCAATTTTGAGTCTAAAATATATCAAAGATATTCATTATTCTAATACATAATACATCGTTCAAAAGATATTTTAAAGTATTTTTATTGCAGGCTATTAAAATGATATAAGCCGTTCAAATTCTGTACGAAACTTTCGAAGATAACTACGGAAAAACCAGAAAATTTTTATTCTTTTATATTTTACAGAGTTTAAATTCGGATTTTCGCTCACATTTCGTACTAACAATTTTTAACGGTATATAGCCCGGAATTAAGCAAGTTTTGGAGAAAACCACAGATAAGTCAGACACAAATCTTTAAAAAAAATGTTTGTATTATCTTTGTATTTCAGCTTCTAATTAGTATAATTCCATTTTTATATTATCGAAAGTGGAATTCCAGATTTCACCTGATTTACACGTTTTAAGGTCTCCTGATTAGGTTTTCTTTTGTATCTCAGCTACTAATCAAAATAATTTCAAAAGTAATACATCATTTGAAAGCTTTGTTGATTTGGAATTGAACAATATATTACAGAAATTTCTACCGCCAGATGGCGATGTAATTTTTTAAAATTTCAATATTTCAAATTCTAATGAGCGAGGAAGGTGTTGTAAGTTCTAAAACGGGGATAAGGCGCCGCAGCCGCCACCGAGCTGGACTTAGCTAAAGTCAGAAATTTGAAAGATCATAACGTGGTGAGCGAACAGGCTGTTTCAGATATTGAAAAGGGAAGAGGGCGCCGAAGGCGCTACCGCACGGGAATTTACTGCGATTTCAATAAGCTATTTTCTCGATATATCAATAAGCTGTTATTAGACCTGTAACGGGAAAAAAGGCGCCGCAGGCGCCACCGAGCGGGAGTTTCGTAAAGTCGAATTTTTCAGGGATCGCGAACCAGCTGGTCGCCGAAGGCGGATAGTGTATAATATAGTAAAAATATGCATACATATAAAGTTTTAATTTCAACCATTTTTTTTCTTTTAAAGAAGTAATTGTTTGTGCATGTCGTTTATTCATAATATCCCAGATTATAACAATAACGAAAATTTATCAAAGAGTGAATTATATATATATATATATATATTATCATATATATATATATATATATATTTTTTTTTTTTCATTTTATTTCGAATGTAGACGTAATTTTTTGTATGTGTGAACAAACTTTTTTTTTTTTTTGTTTCTCTCTAGATTTAGCTATTAAGAAATTTAAGTTATTTTCGGTTTATTTGCCAATATGTTCTTCTTCATAAAATAATTAAACGAATAAGATGAAATAATTTTCATGGTATGCGGGCATTTAAGGATATGGTGCAAAGAACTGTCATTTTATAATATTTTGAGCAATTTATAAATTTTGTTTATATTAGTTTAATAAAAATAAATTCACGAAGAGTTAAATCGGTGATAAGTTATTAAATATGAATTCATTACAGAACGGGAATGAATCATTATACCTATGATTGCCGAAAAGTCTTTTCCAAATGCACACCATAGAATATTTAACGTATAAATATTATTTACAAATGTTTGCTGATTATTTACAAATATTTCAATTCAACGATGTCTAGATATTAATTTCCAAATTGAGGATAATCGCCGAAAGACAGAACTCCTTGTATGTTGGAAAGAAAGGTGATATTCAGATCTTGATACTACTCTTTCTAATACGAACAAGCCTTGTCCTCAGATCACGAGAGTTAATACATTAGCCAGATTTCTTTGAATACTAATACTACTAAATAATAATAATAATAATAAGCGGTCCCCCATTGCAAGTTATTACCTTAACACTTTCAGGACTGCTGGCGTAGATTCACGTCATTTGAAAATCTGTAACTCCGTCAGTGGGCGTTTCTTTCGCAATTTGTATGCCATTTATTTCTTAAGAATTTATCCAATCATAGATCCAATATTCATATTTGTTGTAGTACAATCGATATACTACGGATACAAATACTTTGATTAGGAAGAGTATAATTATAATGTATATCCATTGTTTGGTTAGGTGGGGGACATGGACGCGCATGGGGAGGAAGGGAGACTGCAAAATTTTTATGATAGACGGTGGTTGAAAATCCATTTACAGTGCAAGAGACGAGGGTATCAAGAAATGGAAGATAGCCATTATTTTCTATTTCCTATGTAAACTGGATATTACTGTCAATTGAATTTAAAGTTTCTAAGACGTGGTCAATACTGTGACGAGATATGTCGATAAGCGTGAAGGTGTTGTCAACGTAACGGGTCCAAAAAGCAAAAGATATTTTCTTAAAACGCTTGCTTTCGAAATAGTGCATGTAAATATATGCGAGAATTGGGGAGAGAGTGGAACCCATGGCTAAACCTTTAGACTGACGATAGAATTTATTTTGGAAAGAAAAAATGGTTTGTGATAAACAAATGCGGGTAAGAGAATTTAATTCTTGTATTTCAAAATATGAGAAATGAAACTCTTTTAGTCTATTTTCGAGACAGCAGAGGGCGCCACTTATTGGAAAATTAGTTAAAAGAGATTTTACATCAAAAGAAACCATAGTGAGATTAGTGTGAGGGCAGTTTTGAATATTTTTTGCAAATTTTATGGAATTCTTAACAGTATAACGTTTAGCAGCAGGAAGGAGAGCAAAAATTGTGGTGAGAAATTTATCTAAATTATAGGAAGCAGTACCGATATTAGAGACTATGGGACGAAATGGAATATTGGGTTTGTGAACTTTTGGTAAAGCTTAAAATCTGGCACAATTAGCAGTAGAAGGGATAGGATGGGATTTAGTCGAGTTAAATTACATGGGGCAAGATTTTATAACAGATTTAATTTTATTTAATTTTTTAAGAAATGGCTGCTTTCTATACTTTTGTAAACCGTGCCAAAAGTGGCTGCTTTCTATACTTTTGTAAACCGTGCCCTTAATATTTGTTCAAATCCTATTTTATTAAAATCTGAAATTAAATACCTGAAAGCCATTGCAATTAACAGAGGTTAAGACCCTTCCATTATAGACAAAGCTATCCAAAAATCACAACTCCCTCGTATTTCGTCTACTAAATTAGTCTTTTCTAATATCAGTATTGTTTTACCCTATTTTCCTAAAACCAGTCAAACCATAGCTAAAATTCTCAAACAATATGATTTTATAATATTTTCGTCTTCCAATAAACGCACCTTTTCTCAGTTAAAAGATCCCATTGATATGCATAATTCTTGGGCATTTATAGTATTTCCTGTCTGTGTGGTTTATCATATATTGGCCAAACACGAACGCAGTCTTAAATTTCGTCTAAAAGAACATATGAATTACGTCCGCAAACAAGAAACCAATATATCGGCTATTTCTAAACATTGCCGGGAGGGAAATCATAATTTTATTTTTAATTCAGCTAAATTAATTTGCAGACCTAAATCCATTCATGAACTCGATTTCTTTGAAGTTTTTCATATTTATAAAAAATTTAAAAATCTTGTAAATTGTGATTTCGCTGTTCCCTATTTGTCTGATTGTTGGACATTTTACATTCGGTCCACATTTTCTTAATTTTTCTACTGTTTACACAGCTACACATTCCTAAATTCCTATTGGCAACACTCCCCAGCTTTTCCGTAATCCTATTGGTTGAACTAAATTCGGTCCCTCTCCTATATATACAAGCACTTCTCCAGTTTCAGAATTCTTTTCGCACTGAAGACTACCGAAACAGCTGGTATGCATCTCAAATATTTTTCTTTGGCGTTTCTGACGTAGTAATTTATTCGGATTTTAATATTCCAACGCCAAGTCTCCTGTTATTAATTCAGTCTTTGTTGTTCCATTAGAAATTACTTTTATAATTTTTTAAGTGTTTTGTAAAATATATCGGAAAACAGTATCAGACATGTTAAACACAAAAATAATGAAACATACAAATTTCTATGCGTTGTATGAACCTTGGCAAACGACATATAAAGATGAATCCACAGAGTTTGATATAGTTGTAGTGAATAAATAGCTGAGGGAATTTTTTTTATTTACTTACTTATTTTTACCTGCATATATACTGTTTACATCTCATTTTTACACGCTTCTCACTTTCAATATTTATATTTAATATATTTATTTCAATATTAATTTAATTTAATTAACAATGGTACAATATATTTTTTCTTTTTCTTTTTTAATCATGAACAAACTTTGTTACATGCACGTATATTTTATTTTTATTGTCTGCAAATTAATGTAGTGTATACACATAACCTGACATTATAAATTTCAAATTTTATTGTACTCATTAAAAAGTCAGAATAAAGCTTATATATTCTTAACCCTAAACCGTAGAAAAGTTTTACTTTAAAATATCTTTCTATTTTATTTTATTTAATAAATTTATTTGTTTAACTGTGTTTTAAACTTTCATGCTCTCAGAATGACCGATTAGAGCATCTTTTACAAAACAGACCTGACCCCCAACATTAAATTAGCTGCTGCTAACCACATTATAAAATTATTTTCCACCTAACACGTGGACATGGTCGGTAGCACGTTATCGGTATATGCAGTTGCTCAAGAAAGTATTGGGGCCAAACAAACTTTCAAACAATTTTTGATAGAAAAATCAACTGTTTAATTGAAAAAATATATTAATATCGCTTATTATATCTAATGACTATATAAAATTAAAAAACCTAAAATTAACTTGAAGCTTTGTTAAGTAATTATAAAATTTAGTCCTCTGGTGTACTAACAAAAAGTAGAAACCAAAAAAGTATTGGGGCACTCAATTATAACTTTTTATTAAAAAAAAAAAAAAAAAAAAAAACACATATTCTTTAATAACCTGTTGGGCCTCCTTTATACTTTATGACTTCATTTAATCTGTTAGGCGTGGAAGTAACCCGATTTTCATAGAAATGTACATCTATCTATTTTCTCCCATCCTGATATGATTCTTTCTCTGAGGTCATTTTTGTTAGAAATACTAAGAATTACGAAATTTATTTTTCAAATATTCCCAAATGTTCTCAATAGGATTTAGATCGGGACTCTGTGAAGGTGGTTTGTTAAGTTGTGAACAGTTATACAAACCCCACAGTTTGTAAATATGCGCTTTATGCTTTTGGTCGTTATCTTGATAAAGTTTGAAAGTTGATAATATTAGTGCCTCCTAAACTAGATGCCTGACGCGTGTCTCGGAAACAGTTCAAACGGTAGACAGCGCCACCTAGTACAGATTACCTACTTTTTTATTCAATTCTCACCAATAATTTTAAGAAGTGATATATGATATATATGATCGACGTTTCTTCGATTCCATTCGCCTTTTATATACATTAAATCCCACGTTTAAAAATTTTTGGTGGATGTTGAATAAAGAAGTCGATCAATCTGTACCAGGTGGCGCTGTCTAACGCCAAGTTTCCGAGGCACACAAAAGGCATTTACTTTAGGAGGCTATGATAATATGCCCATTTTTTTAGAACTTTGCTTCAAATTTTGTTTGTTCATTATGCCATCAATCAAATGAAGGTTCCCAACACCGGCAGTACTCATACGGCCCCAGACCATCTGATTTTCTCAACCATATTTCATATAGGAAGTTTCTTCTTGTTAAGTTCAGCATTAAGTTTCGCCATACTCTTTGCTTTCCATCATTCCCAAAAATATTAAACTTGCTCGCATCTTCAAATATCACCGATTTCCAAAATTCTGGTAGCTTTTTATTGTAATTTTTGCAAATTGCAGTCGAAGTTTTCGATTTGCAGTTCGAGTTATCTACATATTAAAACAGGCATAAACTTCATTTTTTTCCAATGACGACCCCTATTTTTGACCTCATATTCAGATTTCTGAGATCAAGGCAGTTCGGAAAACCAACCAATTTATATATTTTAAATCAATTCTAAACAGAGTTACACGTGAAAATGTGTTAGGGGACCGTCTATACATTTAAAAAAAATAAATCGTGATCTACCACTCAATATACATTATTTATTAAATTTCACACCGGAAAAAAAGTTCAGAAATGTTAATTATAAAGTAAAAAAACGATTCTAATTCGCTGAACTTTCTATGTTAGCTTATGAATTAAAAGATTTTAATTGGTTTCTATTTATTAAACATTGAATAGTTAAATATATTACTTCAGACTAAGAAAATTAAATAGCTTGAAACATATGAACCCTACAATGTTGAATTACAAAAATCTAGATACCAAGCTAAAAGAATAATAGTAATAATGATAATAATACCAATAGCGGTTAAAAAAAAGAAAATAAAAAGTGTTTAATATTTAAGAAAAAGAATTATCTACTTCTTGTTGGGTATATTTTTATTTTATACAGTAAGCCCCGCATGGAAGTGTTACTATAAAGTTTTACATTTAATTTTAGGTGTACAAATCTACAATAGATAATATACAAAAATATAAATAACACGATTTATACTAAAATATGAGAAAGAATATTTAGCATTTTCGCGAATGCTGACGTAGTTTCACTTCATTTGGAAATCTGTAACTCCTCCAGTGGGCGTTTCTTTCAAAATTCGTATTTTACGATATTTCTTAAGAATATTCCTTATATTCATATTTATATAAACAAAATAATATGAATACAAATACTTTCACTAGAAAGAGTATAATTATTATGTATATTCATATGAAAATAAATATGGATATAGAAAAAACAGTTTCCTATTGCCTAGAACGAATATTCCCCGTTCTGCAGTCGTCTACTGTACTTGAATTCTTAATTTTAAATGTGTAAAATCTATATCTTTAAAAATAATGAGACATCACATATTACATTGTTTTAAATTGTTTTCCCATAATAAATGTGAATTTTACACCGTGATTAGAATAATCGAAAATAAAAAATATTGCGCTTTGTTTCAATAATATATTTAATGAAAAAAAAAATCTTCCACTGTTTGATTTTGTATTAAAATAACATTAAATAAAAATTTAATATTATGTTACGTCATGCGATAAAATTTAAGTAACACAAAACTTGCAAACATACAGTAAACAAATGCGAAAATGTCACAACAAGATTAAAACAGAAAATTTGTTTAAAAAAAATCTGGTAAAAAATAATAAATGTTAATTATAATAATTAAAAAAAAAAAAAAAAAAAAAAAAAAAAAAAAAAAATGCGTATTCCTCTTTCAAACGATAATCCTCGCCTTACCGCGTTTCCTAAATTATGATATTTAACTTGAGGTGTACGAACCCTACAATATTCAAGTAAAAATAAGAGGGACAACTGAGTTAAAATAGAATTTTAGCAGTGAGAAACTAGGAAAAGTTACGTAACATTTAAGAAGAAAGACTTGACATTTCAGAATCTGGTATATTCATAGCTGCCAATATTTTAATTTATTCCGGAGTACTTTTAACCCCGCCTTTATTCCGCAACACTTTCTTTAGAGAAAAAGTTTCTTCAATACATAATTTCGTTAAAATAAGACAAAATACTTTAAAAAAATAAGTGGCACGAATTAGAGGCGGGGCTAAAATCACTCCGGAATAAATTAAAATATTGGCAGCTGTGTATATTCCTTTTTGCAACGGAAGCCACGCCTTTGCATAACTTTCTAAAACTTTACATTATAAAGCAATTTTTTTTTTTTACATATTTGCAATTAAATTTTGTCTTCAGCATTCGATGTATTAAATGCCATTGACATTTATGCGTACCAGTGTTATACATAGGATCAAATGCGAATATGCGAACTAGTTTTTTAATATTGTTTCTGCAATATGGAGGCGGGGCTTCATTTTTTTATGGAATTCCTTCACAATCTCTCGTCTGCATTGCGATAATTTTATAAAAATTAGCCAATTTGTATGATAAACGTCGAAATGTTGCTTAGAAAGCGATTAGAATAACAAAAATATAAATTAAAAGAGGTTTTCGTCAAAATATATACAGATATTTACTCACATAGGATATAAATTACTATAGGTGACAGCCCCCTAACAGCAGTAAAAAATGTAAAAAACACATCCTCATTACCATCCTCATATTTTGACAGCTTATAACTCTATGAAAAATTGAGCAAAATATATAAACTATACCATTTTCCGTGATGATTTGATCCAAAGAATTCAAATAAAAAAATTGGGGGTTACCATTGAAAATAATGAAGTTGATGCCAGTTGTAATATGTAGACGACCCCTTAGGCAAAATCAACCTATACCATTATAAACTAAACGTTAATACAAATCGATTGGTACCAATCACAAGTTTCTACGACAACTTATGGCGAAATTAGGTGGGGGGTGGCATTTTTTTTTTTTTTTTTTTCGGGTGACTGTACAATTTTATAATAATTTTTAAATTATCTTGAGTTAATATTGTTTTTTTTTTTTTTTTTAAATTAGATACATTGGTCTGGTGTGACATAGAAAAAAAATAAAATAAAAATGTTAAACTTAAAAAGTTTTTTTTTTTTCAAAAAATGTTTGAAACTTTGTTTTACTCTAATACTTTTTTGACTAACTGTAGATACCATTTTAGATCTATAGAAATTAAATAGCCATGATTTATGTGTATTATGGGTGATAAAATAAACAGTAATAATACCACAGCGCTTTCCCCCAGAAACAACAAGCGTTAATACATTGGTTAACTTTCTTTGAATACTACTACTACTAAATAATAATAATAAAGGATGCCGTTTATAAGTTACTTTAATAGAGTTGTCAGCATTTTATTGCATAATTAACACATTCGCGACCGCTGACGTAGATTCACGTTATTTGAAAATCTGTGACTCCACCAGTGGGCGTTTCTTTTGGAAATTGCATATTATTTGTTTCTTAAAATAACACAATATTCATATGTGTATACAAACAATATACTGTGGATACAAATATTTTGATTAGAGAGAGTATGATTATAATGTGTATTCATTTGTAATATGTATGTGAATGTAAAAAGTTTGCTCCGAAAAATTGTATCTTTAGACAATAACGTCCAAACGCGGACCTAACTGTCAAAAAGACAAAAACATGCGAGTTTTATTAATACAGTTCTTGAATTTTCTTTGTTTTCTGCCCCAATATTATTATTTAGCAAATTTTGTTATAATAAATAAATAAACCTGATAACTTAAAAGGAAATATTTTAAAAGTACTGGTGGGAGGGTCCTCAAAACTGGCAAAAAAAAAAAAAAAAAAAAAAGAAGAAGAAGAAGAAGAAAGAATATTAAACAAATAAAATGAAATAATTTTCAGAGAATACAACAACCCGGAAATTTGGTGCGCTGAATTTATTTTTTATAATATCTTAAATAATATATAGATTTTATTTATATTAGTTTAATAAAAAGAAATTCACTAAGAGTTAAATCTATGATCAGTTATTAATATTGCAACGATTATAGAGCAAAAATGGATTGTTATACCTTAAAATCGAGAGAAAAAAAAAAAAAATTTCAAAATTGACACCATAAAATATTTAACGTGAAAATGATATTCATAAATACTTTTTTTTTGGCTAATGTACATTTCATTTTGTATGTTGTGCAAAAATTTAAAAGGAGGATTACTGCCGAAAGGTAGAAATCTTTATATATCTTATACTATTAAGTGAGCAATATTTGTATATATATTTCACTGTTCTCGAAAACGGTAGCTCGGACAGTCACGAGATTTAACACAAAGGTGCCCCCCGAAGGATCATTGTGCACATCGAAGTCAGAATTTCGAATTTCTGTTTAGTTTTCTTTTAATTAATAAAAATATTAAAACAATAAGCTAATAATAGCAAAAAATTAGCCATTTAAATTTAATCCGTAATTTAATTGTTGCCAAAAAAAAAAAAAAAAAATACGAGTTTATTTTTTTTCCAACAGGAAAATAAATACATTTATCTAAACATGAACAATACTACACACTACTGATCGCAGAGCTTCCAAATTTGGCATATAGGTACCTGGGACCCTGCAGGCGTGCACCTCATCGAGATTTTTTCGAATTTCGGATCTGAATTTTTTAAATTAATGTTTTTTCGATTTTAAACATTGGCTTTTATGTTTCATTTTTCATGAATTTATTCTTCGATTGTAATCGTCTGCGTATCTTAGCAACGGCTATATTATGCAATTTATTTTTTATTTAATGCATTTACTTGAGGGCGAATCTTTTTTCTCTTTTTAATTTATTATATTTATTGAAAATAAAATTGGTAATGCAGTAGAAAAAATTAAATATATTAAATTTAATATTTAAAAACGTATTTATAAAAGTTATGTTTATGTATTATTTTTGTAGTATAAGAACAATTATTTTTCATTTGTTAATTTAATTTCTTTTCAAGTTTTTTCTAATTTATAGTATTTGTCAGGAAATAATGGTAGTATATAGTAAAAAGGATTAAACTGATTGGAATTTATTTGTTTTTTATGCATTTAATTCCTTCTCAAAGAAAATCTACTTTTTATTTTATTTCATTACATTGGTCGGAATCAAATTGTAATACAGTGTAAATAGCATGAGCAATAAAATACTTGGTTCAAAAACTAAAATATTTAATAGACGCTGAGATACAGTTATCTTTAAAATCGTAGTTCTTAAATAATGGCAGACCCACCTATCGTCAATAAATACCCATATTGAAATACATAGGAAAGAGATTTCTGCAGGCAGTGGGAAACTGCCTCCGATACAGTGCGGGCAGAGAAAGAGATGCCGTAGTCAGCGAGTAACCGATGCGAGGTCTAGAGCGATTCCAATGTAATTATTTTAGTTTTTATTTATAATGTTATGTGAAAAATAAATAATGATCCAATTCTTTTGGAGATTCATTTAAATATAGTGGCCAGCGAAGCGGGCGTAGCCTGCTAGTAGTAGTAATAGGCGCATCGAGTCTTGGACTTTTGCAAACGTTTTAAAGAAAGATTTTTTTTTTTTTTTTAGAATTTTTTTTAACAGACATACATGTAAGATATTATTTATAATGTTACATATATTTATAATTATACATATTTATAATTATACATATAAGATATAATTTTATTTGCGTATGAGAAAAAAAGATTTTTTTTTTTTTTTTTATGTCGTAAGAAATTAATAATAATAAATGAAATAGTAATAATAATAGAATGACCTTCGATCTCAATTTAGCACGTTAAATTAAATAGTATGGGCGTTATATATATACGCAAGCTTTCCATAAATTACAGCGACAAACCTTAAGAGAAGAGCATCATAAAGATTCTGAATTGTATGGGAACACATCGGCGCGTCATTTTAACCCTTTAAAAAATGGATGCTCTTGCGTGGATGTAGGCGTGGCTCTCGAATGTTGTATTTATACAAGAAAAAACAAAAAATTTAAATTAAAAAAATAATAATCAAATTAAAAAAATTAATAAAAAAAAAAACTCTGTCTTTTTCTTTGTTTATCTATGAATCCCGTCGCACTGATTGTATCAGTACGAACATTGCGTATGACTTTGCGAAATATTGAAACATGCAAGATTTTAAAATTTACACAGTAGGTGGTGTTAGTAATACACAGTAACAAAACATTCAGTTCTTAAAGGTTTAAAATGACGTTTGCGTTCATGGGCTCCTATACAAACCTAAATCCATGTGATATAATCTACTTCCCCTCCAAGTTTGTCCCATGACCTCAGAATCACCTGTATATAATAATTTACAAATGAGGTGAAAAAATTATAATAATTATAATGTTTTTATATGTACTCAACTTTTTATTTTAAAACACTTTGGCGACTGCTGGCGTACATTCATGTCTTTTGAAAATCTGTAAGTCCGCCAGTGGGCGTTTCTTTCGCAATTTGTGTGTAGTAAATCTCTTAAGAATATATCCAATATTCATCTTTTAACAATCGAATATAATATGAATACAAATACATTGATAAGAAAGAATAAAAATTGTAATATCTATCCGTTTGTAATATAAATGTAAATATAGAAAACATTGTTCTGAAATATTGTAACGTTGGTGAATAACGCCCACAGATGGACTTTATTGCCAAAAGGACAAAAGAAGCGATCGCGAATGTGTTAAGTGTTATTGGAAGTAATTCCATACATTTTACTTTTTAAATGTTTGACAACGAAGAAGTAATTTATGTAACTCATTAATTAAGATTAAGTCGATTTCAAATAGACGGAACAAAAATTTAAAAATAATGAACAATGGGATTTCTGTCATGGAATACTTTTTTGATATCATATGGACAATTTTAGTACAAAACGAGACTTGTTTTTTTAATGGATTAATTGACCCTTTTTCAATTTGTTTTTGATTTGTTCAATGACAAAAAAGTGTTTATCTTTATGAAAATAAATAAATAAATAAACAAACATAAATAAATAAATTAATAAATTAACCCTTTGCGCTCGTCATATTTTCCTATTATGAACAGGCCCACCAGCGGCCGAGCGGTTCTGCGCTCAAAGCTGGTAGATGGGAGGTGCCGGGTTCGATCCCAGCTCGCGCTCATCGACCTAGCCGTTCGGAGTTTTCCGTGGTTTCCTCCGAAACTCGCGTAAATGCGGGCTAGGACCCCTTAGAAAGACCCCCACGGAGGGCATTCCCCCTATAGGCCTAGGACACATAAGGAGTCAATCGGCCTTAATCCTCCAACCAACCTATTATGAACAGTAAGACACGCCTTTTGCCGTTCCTTTAAAACGTCACACGTATGGTTTCCAACTTACTACCTTTTGGCTACCGAAAAATTCTAATAATTTGTTTTATTTTACTTCATCATTAAATAAAATAAATCTTACTGTTAAAATTTTCTGGTAGCCAAAACGTAGCCTATAGTTACACGTTTTAGAAAAATAACATTTCATTTGCAGAGGAACACCTTAAGGCGTGGCTCGTTTATTTAATGTCCCCTCAGAATGGACATACGAGCGATAAGGGTTAAACATAAACGCATAATTAATAACCAGTTCAATAATTTCCTATGTTCTAAAAGTAAAGGTACTTATTTTTATTTATTTATTTATTTATTTTTTTAACTTTAATTTTATGAACATAAAACAGCTTGATTTTCGGGTGTGTTTTCGATGCAGATAGCTTTTTATTTACGAAGTGAATTCGTCAACCTATAACCTATTTTGTATTGCAAGGAAAAACTGTATGTAGTAAATAATTTTTTTAAATTTTCCTGCTTATTCCGTTTTCGAATTAAGCGAAGCAATATTAATATTTAAAACTTTTGGAGGATAGAAATTTCAGCATTCATTCTTGGGAAAAAAAGAAAGAAAGAAAGAAAGAAAATAAATGACATTTAAGATTCTAGAAAATGACATTTTAAAGCAGTTTAGCAATTTCATGAATAAACAAATAAGCATTAATAATAAAATAAATAAATACTAATTATCAATACTTATTTTTTTAAACATAAGATAACTAAATAAAATAAGAAGAAGAAGAAGAAGATGAAAGAAAGAAAGAAAAAAGTAAATTTTTTGCATAAACTTGTTTACTATGCATTAATCGTTTCCACGTTCTCAAAAATTGAAACTCCGCCTATCACATTATGAAACTTCTCTAACAACTCCCTTTATAGTAATTCAGATTTGATTATACTTACATGCATTAATTTACCGTTTATCATAACTAATAATTTTATGTTTACTTGTACCGTATTCTGGAGATATGTAATTGATTAAAAAGCACTAGCCAAGAAATTATTGTAATTAAACATGGGAGTAATTTATCCTTCAGAATACATGAAAAGAATTAATTTTACAAGGTAATGAAAAGAAAAAAGCTTCGTTATGCATACTGTTCGTTCACATCTCCCCAATTTCACATGTCTCTTACTTTCAATATCAACATTTTAATTTATTTATTTCAATATAATTTTAATTTAATTAAAATTTGTACTATATTTTCACTTTATGAAATGTAAGTTTATATTTTACTTTTCTTGTCGCAAAAATTATGTTGTGTGTTCACATTATAGAGTTCAATTTTATTGTTCCCATTAAAAATATCATTATGAATAATTATATAAATTATATATATATATATATATATATATATATACATAGCTGCCAATATTTTAATTCATTCCGGAGTATTTTTAGCCCCGCCTTTATTTCGTACCACTTATTTTTTAAAAGTAATTTTGTCTTATTTTATCGAAGTTATATATTCTAAAAATGTTTTCTATAATTAAGGTGGTGCGAAATAGAGGCGGGGCTAAAAGTACTCCGGAATAAATTAAAATATTGGCAGCTATGTATATGTATATATATATATATATAATAAGTAAGAACGAAAATCGTTATTGTTAATAAAATTATCGAACAGATACAACACTTCATCTATCCTGGATGTGACATCACCTTTGACTATGATAACGATTCCCCAAAAAAGCTAGACAGATTCCAACTCATTTATAGGACTCTCATAAGAACACTAAAGAGATAAAATGAGAAAAGAAACACAGCTGAAGTGCTATAGGGTAATGGTAGTGCCCACTTTGCTATATGCTCAGAGATATGGACCCTCAGGGCCCAAGAGAGAAGCAGGATCCAGGCAGCTAAGATGTATCTACGATCTCTGAACGACTGCACAATAATGAATAAAAACAGAAATGAAGATATTAGAAGAGAATTAAAAATGTCCAACGTATGACACGCGCAAGATTACCGAAAGCTGCCTTATATTACATTCCAACAGGCAAGCTTGACCGTGACAGACCCAGAAAACGATGTTTAGACCAAGAAGCAGGAACAGGCTCCCAGCCTAATCTTTGAAGAAGAAGAAGATGATGATGATATATAGTGTATATATATATATATATTATTGATTTATGGTTTTTTAATAAGTTTCAAAGTATCATAATAAAACGTACATACTCTTAACCCGAAAACGTAGAAGAGTTTTACTTTAAAATATCTTTCTATTTTATTTTATATATTTATTTGTTTAGCTGAGTTTTAAACGTTCCTACATTCATGTAGACCTGCTAACTATGCTAGTGTATCAGTAATGGTATTAAGCCCCGCCTTTTTTTCCACACCAAAATAATTGTTGGGCTATAGTCTTCTTATTTAATCATTAGAACATATTACTGAATGTTACTCTGATACTATTCTGGTGTGAAAAAAAGGCGGGGCCTAATGCAGTTACGGATAAACTAACATAGGTCTACATTCATAATATCTGCACCTTTTACGAAACAGACCCGTTTCTTAAATTAAACTAGCTGCTATTAACCACATTATTAAATTTCTTTTCACATGACACGACAATACGTCATCGGTATATAGGTAGCATTTTAGAACTATAGAAATTACAGAGCCATGATTTGTATGTATCATGTCTGTTAAAAGAAATAACAAAAATATTACCACCAAGTCTTCCTCCCAGAATCACGATAGTTAATACATTAGCTAGATTTCTTTAAATATTAATACTACTGAATAATAATAATCGATCTCCTTTTTAAGTTATTATTTTTATAGAGTACCAATATTTTATTTTATTCCGGAGCAATTTTAGCCCCACCTTTATTTCATGCCACTTTATTTTTAAACACTGATTTTTTCTTATTTTATTGTAGTTATATATTTAAGAAAATTATTACAAAATAAATGTGGGGCTAAAAATACTCCGGAATAAACTATAACGTTGGAAAGAATACTTTAAAATTTTAAACAATACACAATTTAAAATCTGGTGTGAAACAACCACACGACTTCTATTACCCACTATTACACGTATTATATGCACTTTTTGGAGATAATGTGTCAGAAGACATAGAATTGAGCTAATGAAATAGATGAATAGACAACTAAAATGAGACAACTATAATGAATAGACAACTAAAAATTTTCCCGCAAGAGAAAGTTAATACACGTTTGCGGTAAACGCATGAAAACGTAAAGACATAAAATAGAGTCTACATAGCAAGGGGGAAGAAAAAATGTACAGTTTTCCTATTTATTTTATTTTTATTTTATTTTTTATTTTATTTTTTATTTGATACACCAATTTCCGAGATCTAAAACTGATCTTTCTGATCAGGATGACAATTAATTTTCCTGTAATAACCATGTAAAGCATGAGAAAGGATATCTAAAATGGGTTCATGTAACAGTTCTCAAAAAAATCGTTAGAGCTGTTTTTGAAACACCGATTTTTATCAAAACTTGGCATATTCAGTTGTTGACCGGAAAACATACAAAAAAATATTTAAAAGAGTGTTACTACTGCAAGTTTGAAAAAAATCCATGCAGCCGTTTAGAAAGGAATCCGCTCACAGTACATGAAATTCAGCTATTTATTCAGGATGCCTATAAATTTTTCTGAGCTAGCCAATTATATCATTTGAAAGGACATCTAATAGAGTGTTTATAAGGAACTTTGAAGAAAATCGTTAATGCCGTTATTGAGATAGGGACTTACGGCCCCACTTCCGGTTTTCCAATTTTCACCAAAATTTGGAAAATTCATCTGTACACCACTTCTGTCTTAATTCTAAAGTTTCGTAGCTGTATCTTTATGAGTTTCGGAGACATGATAGTCAGAAGATTCCCCACACACATACACACTCACACACACACAACCTTAAAATATATAAATCAGGCGAAATCTCGATATCGAATTTTTGGACCGAATACAATACTTCCATTACATGCGGTAGTCGAGTATTGGAAGTAAAAATGAATTTTATGTTTAGGCGTCTGTATACGATTTGTCATTTACTGTATCGATTGCTGGGAATAAAATTTGAATTATTTAAATACAGACAAACTATACTTTTCTTTTCTTTTCTCTTTTCTTTTTCTTTGTTGAATAGTGCAAAGTATCAAAGAATCGCTAAAAGGCGGGGCATAATGTATAATATAGTAAGAATATGCATATATTAAAGTTTTAATTTCAACTTTTTTTTTTCTTTGAAAGAAGTAATTGTTTGTGCACCTCGTTTATTCGTAATAAACCAGATTATAACGATAACAAAAATTTACCAACGAATGAATATATATAAATTCCAAACACGGTATTAGAAATTCCAAACTCGGTATTCTAAATGTGTATCATATAGGGATGCTACAGTAAGCTTTTCGTTGAGATGAAGCAAATGGTTCGTGTAATGGAACACTCAAAAGTATTCAAATACATTACGTCTATGGAGTAAATTCCAGGTAAGTAGAGTTTAACATCTATAGACTGCACTAAACCAAATGAAACGAATATATATTTTTTATATGCATAAAAACATGTCCCACGTAGAATAGGTAGGGAAATCATTGACTGTTCGTTTACAGGGCTACATAAAAGAACTAGATAAAAGCGCGACAATCGATGCAAATTGATGGAAGTATATTTCAGGCTGGGCCATGTATGATTACTATAGGATTATATTTAGATGCACCATATGGTCTGTATATAATTTTCGAAAGATATACAGGGCTGCAAATGTTTAAAAGATAACATTCTTTTTTGTTATTAGTGGATGTGCTTTACTTATAATATTTTACCATTTTCAGGAAATCTGTTCGGGAATTGAAATAAATTCCTTATAGAGATATGGTAAATAATGTATGTTTTAAGCTAAATATTCATCGCTTGTTTTTTGTATATTTACACGTTTTGAGGCTTCCTGATTACCGTAGTCAAGTTTTTTAATGTTTGATCTATGTCTGTGTCTCTTAGAGTGACTTAAAAACGAATAAATTTAGGAGATCCAAAAGCTGTTTTTTGAAGTTAATATACGTTTGTTGCTGGAAAAGTTTGATCAAGATTAATAAGTTTAAAGGAATGTTGCGTGTGAAAATTGTCTGTATAATTTTTTACGGGTATTTTTTTAAGTAAACTTTTAATTTTAATACCCCCCCCCCCCCCACAGAACTAATTATCATAGAAAACTCTTCCGAAGCCTAATTTGAATTGTTTAAGATAAATTTACATAACAGTACTCGTTATTTAACCTCTTAATCTGCAACCTATATTTATAGTATTAAATTTCAGGGTAAGAGAAAGTCGTGTGAGTGATACACCAGATTTTTTCTTTAGGAAATTAAGAGATTTAATTTATTTTCGGTTCATTTAGCAAAATGTCCAGTTTCATAAAATAATGAAACTAATAAAATGAAATAATTTTTAGGGAATGTAACAACTTGGGGATTTGGTACGCTGTACATACTTTTTATAATATTTTGAACAACATATAAATTTTATTTATATTAGTTTAATAAAAAGAAATTCACGAAGATTTAAATCTGTGATAAGTTATTAATTATGCATTAATTACAGAACGGAGACGAGTCATCATTCCCCACATTCCAATAAAGACTTTTACAAATTCACACCATAAAATATTTAACGAATAAATATTATTTATAAATATTTTCTAACGGAGTCTTTCGAAAGATGTTTACTGTTTACGGTAGCTTTCAAAATTGAGGATGATCGCCGAAAGGCAGAACTCCTTGTATGTTGTAGATATAAGTACTGTTCAGATCTTGATGCGCATATACTAATACCACCAAGCCTTGCACTCAGAATCACGAGAGTTAATACATTAGCTAGATATTTTTGAATACTAACACTACTAAATAATAATAATAATAAACGGTCCTCTTTGCAAGATATGTCTTTAACGGAGTGCCAACTTTTTATTTTAATCTGAAGTCCTACTTTTACTACATAACACTTTATATTTTAAGACTAATTTTCCTTATTTTATTGTAGGTATATATTTAAGAAAATTATTACATAAATAAAATGGTGCGGAATAAAAGTGGGGCTAAAAATACTCCGGAATAAATTAAAACGTTGGAAACCATGCTTTAAAACTTAAAACAATACTCAATTAAAAATGGATTTTATATTTTGGCGACCGTATACGACACTGGTATTTACTGTATCGATGGTTGGGAATAAAATTTAAATCATTTAAATACGGGCAAGTTTTCTTTTTCTTTTCTCTTTTATTCTTCCTTGTTAAATAGTGCAACGTTTCAAAGCATTGCAAAAAGGCGGGGCATAATGTTTAATACAGTAAAAATATGCATATATTAAAGTTTTAATTTCAACCATTCTTTTTTTAAAGAAGTAATTATTTGTGCATATAGTTTATTCATAATAACCCAGATTATAACGATAACAAAAATTTATCAAAGAATGAATATATATATATACATTTATCTTTACCTTTACCTTTATCTTTTTTTTTTTTTTTGTATTTTTTCTTTGAGATGTATTTGCATTCTTTTCTTTCTATGTATGAACAAACTTTTTTTTTTCTTTTTTTTTCATTAAGTAATTAAGAGTTTTAAGTTATTTTTGGTTCATTTGCAAATATGTTCAGCTTCATAAAACAATTAAACAATTTTTTTTTAATGCATTGGCCGGTTGATTGCCGAATTGATGACCATCTGTGAAGTGGCACCCAATGGTTCGGTCATCGCTACCCCTAACGGGGACAACACATCCATACCTTCTCCGGGTTTCGAACCCAGGCCCAAGCTGGTAGGAGTCGGGTATGCTAACCACTACATCGTCTGGACGGCTAATTAAACGAATAAAATGAAATAATTAACCGGTAAAACGACAATTAGTGGATTTGGTGTGCTGAACTGTCATTTTATAATACTTTGAACAACTTATAAAGTTTGTTTATATTAGTTTAAGAAAAAGAAATTCAAGAAGAGTTAAAAGTTTGATCAGTTATTAATTGTGCATTCATTACAGAACGGAAATGGATCATTATACCCCAAATTTAAGAAAAAACTTCTCCAAATTCACACCATAAAATATTTAACGTATAACTGTTATTTACATTTATTTTCTAAAAATAAGTTATCATAAGTGTCAAGAATTTTAATTTCAAGATTGAGGAGGGTCTCCTGAGGGCAGGACTCATAGCACGTATGTTGATATGCTGTTATTACCAATACAACCAACCCTTCCCCCCAGAATCACGAGAGTTAATACGTTAAATACATTAGTGGACCTGCTAACTATGCTAGTTTATCCGTAATGGTATTAACTCCCGCCTTTTTTTTCACATCATAATAGCTGTAGAGTAATATTCAGCAATATGTTCTCATGATTAAATAAGAAGACTATTGCTCTTACAGCTATTCTGGTGTGAAAAAAGGCAAGGCTTAATACCATTACGGATAAACTAGAATAGTTAGCTGGTTTACATTAGCTACATTTCTTCGAATACTACTACTAATAAACGATCCCCTTTGTAAATTATTGGCTTAACACAGAGCCAACATTTTATTTTACTCCGGAGCAATTTTAGCCCCACCTTTATTTCATACCACTTTACTTTTTAAGATTAATTTTTTCTTATTTTATTGTAGCTATATATTGAAGAAAATTATTACACAAATGAAGTGATGCGAAATAAAGGTAGGGTTAAAAATACTCCGGAATAAATTAAAATGTTGGAAGCGATGCTTTAAAACTTAAAACAATACATAATTAAAAATGGATTTTATGTTTTGGGGTCTGCAGACGATACTGGCATTTACTGTATCGATTGCTGGAAATAAAATTTAAAACATTTAAATACGGGCAATTTTTCTTTTCTTTTTCCTTGTTGAATAGTGCAAAATTTCAAAGAACCGCTAAAAGGCGGGGCATAATGTTTAATATAATAAAAATATGCATAGATTAAAGTTTTAAATTCAACCATTTTTCCCCCTTATAAAGGAGTAATTGTTTGTAGTACATCTTATTTATTCATAATAATCCAGATAATAACGATAACAAAAATTTATCAAAGAATGAAAATGTATAAATATTTTTGTCTTTTCTTTTTTTAACCCTTTCAGTCGCAGCGTTCCCGCCGATGGAACACCTAATTTTAATTTTCAATGGAAAATATTCATTCGGGAGTTTTTCAGCAAAAATTCACATTTACAACATAGCAGAAAAAGCCGCCTTTTTTTAAGATCTGAAAATGTAAATTTTCTTTCATTTTAATTTTGTTCGTAAATTCCGGTGGCAGTGTAATTTAAATGATCCGAATTACCCTGCGCCGCAAAGGATTAATTGTATTACATTGAGAATTTATATGCATTTTTTTTTCTAAGTATGATGAATTGTAAGTATGATTTTTTTTTTTTTTTCATTAAGTAATTAAAAAGTGTTGCTAGACATTGCGACCTTTTTTTTTTTCCTTTTTTAGTACGACAGGACTATTTCCTTGAGACAGCGATTTTACGTTGTCATACTGTACTTTCAATATGCCTGGATGCCTGCCAATATCCAATTTTACCAATTCATTTCTAAAACTACCTTAAAATGTTTAGAAATTTTATTGATAAACTTATCAACTGCGAAAATTCATTATAAGTAGCTTGGAGCACAAGGCTCAATTTTTTTATACCAAGCATGTGAAAAATACCAGGGCCAGGAATTTAGATCAGTGAAAGAGCATCCGCTTAACGTGCGGATGCTGTTCCACTGAGCCACCCTGGTCGATAACCAGCTTGACATTTCTCACGTAATAACCGTTACATCTGCTTTTGAAGATACGGCGACCTTGCCAATGGTTATTAAGTGAGAAATGTCGGGCTTGTTATTAGCCAGGATGTCTGATAATTTTTTTCTTTTCTTTCTTTCTTTTTTTTTTTTTTTTTTTTTTTTTTTAAGTTACATGATTGCAATATATAAATTAGTCCTGTAAAATCCTATAAATTAATCCCTAAATGCACGTATGCTTTCAGCATACGTGCCTTTAGCGGAAATGTATAATAAATTTAAAAGTAAATTAATAAATAAAAAATGATATCTTCAATTTTCCTCTACTTTTTATCTACATTTAGCACAGGCTATATTTTGATTCAGAAGTAACCCGTCGCAAAAATAAGTATGCGTACTGTAGAATATCCGTTATTTGAGGGAATGGTGATCTGTAACCATATAAAGTTTAATGAATCACAGTACTCCATACGAAAACGAACATTATTGCCATTTTATGATTTTATTTAAGTTTTTGAGAAAATATAATTAAGCATTACACCTTTTAAAACTAAAACAAAAATGAAAAATCATTAGGTATGCATTGATTATCAACAATTTCCAACTGTACGTATTCGTTGTATCGTATAACACTCTATGTTCTTTGTCTATATTATCACACAATGGACAAACAAAAAAGACAGACATTTTGACTAACTGAATTCATAATCACTCTGAAACATTGTTGGAAAGGGTTAAAAATGCCTAATACAAACAGATATGCTGCTCTTAATTTCCTATTTGCACCCCTTAATGTATCGAAACATTTTTGCGTAGTCCTGTAAATCTGGAGGTTAAGAATATTATAGTTTATACAAAACATTTTATTAGCATATAAACAATAAATGCGAAATTCTTTATGATTTTTTGATGAAGTTATTTAAAATGTCTCCCTGTACACAAACCGGTGGCATGGGTTCTATTAGAGCCATTTTAAGTAGGGAATATTCAATAATGAATTTGAATAACACATATTATTAAAAAAATAAAATAAAATAAAAACTAGTATGTTGTGGCTACCACAAGACTTTCTTCTATATTTTCCTATACAAATTCACTAAGTGCAAATAATCAATTTTTATCTTAGAGATAACTAACAATAAATACCCAAACAAAGAAAGATTTATTGTCTATAAATGACATTTTAAAAAATGCATGTTAATAATAGTTATCTCACATATCAAGTTTCGTACAGTTATATGCCATTGAAGTTGAGATATAACTTTCTCGTTATCGAGGAAATTTTCAGTATAGCAGAGCCACCTATTGGCCGATAAGCATCCAAATTGAATCAGCATAATGTCTCATAATGGCCTTCACATATATCACGTTTTGTTCGATTATAAGCAATAGAACTTGAGATATAGCCACCCCATAAATTGTGGAAATTGCTGTGTATCAGACATCAGAGCCACCTGTTGAGCGGTTCGCATCAAAAGTTGACAGGCACTAATATAGCTCAAGGTGCATCTACACGTGAATTTTTATGCAATTCTAAGCAGTAGTTCCGGAGATACAGTTGCCACAAAATTCCCCCCCCCCCACACACACAAGTGCTAAGTTATTAAAATTTGGTTTGTAGAAATACCTCTCATAGAACGAAATGCTTTGGAATACTTTCGGCTATTCCTGTACATAAACCAATAACAATATTTACTCAATTTTCCATAGAGAACACTCCATAATGAACATATATCAGTTCGAGAATGAACATACCTTCTTATTTCCGCTAAGGGCACGACTTCTTCTGTTCCTCCTTCTTCTCTTTGACCCCATTCCGCTAAGAGCACATTCTGCTAAGGGCACACTCGCTAAGGGCACAGTCGCTAAGGGCACGACACCCTGGCAGCACTGGTTGCGAGAGACTTCCTTCTCCTCCTTTTTATCAAGGACAATTTCATGGATGAAAATTTTCGGGTTCTTTGTCACAATTTTTTTTTTCTTAAATAAACCATTATTGTATTTAAAAAGTGGTAATAAAAAGGTATGTATAATCTCTTTATTTCTCAAGGTGTCTTGAAAAAAAAAGGAAAAAAGCAGAGACTACGACAGCTGTTATTACATAATATATATTTTTAAATTCTGTTTTTACACTTTAGAACTCAAGAGTGTTAAACAATACTTTGTATTAATATATATATATATATATTTTAACGTTCTAAAACGCAACATTTCGCCTTCTACAGTTTTAATATAAAATATTAAAAAAAAAAAAAAAAAAAAAATCAGTTTTTGAAAAAGGAGTCTTGATTTTATTGTCATATTATAAAAGAAAAATACCTTTATTTGTACAGTAGTTTGCCGTACAACGCCGAGACAGATTTGACAAATAAAAACTTAAATTTTATTTTTTACCACCCCCAAATTTTCATAGTGTCAATGTATCGATTCAGTTACTCCCGATTTACTTTTGTACAAAGCGGTTGCTTTGATATTAAATTAGTAATGTTTAACGTTACTAATTTATAATATTCATCTGGCAACCCAAAATAAAATATTAGTATTCTTCTGGCAACCCTGCCCCCCCACGTTGTATGGAAGTCTACTGTACTTAAAATTCTTTCAAATTATAACTTCCTTAGTTTACAAAATAATGTTCCAAATTGTAATCTGCAGCATTGTTAGTATGTCCCGCCCCCAAACCTTTATTTATTTATATATTTTGTGTCACTATACTTAAACAAAATTTTTCTTCTAATGAGGAAGTGCATATTTACAAACAAACACTCCATCAGTCAATCATTGCCACTCTCGAGTGGCAAAAGATCGACTTGTATTGGCGAAAATACCAATGTTTTGCCATTCTCTTCTGCACATAACTTGACTGTAAAGTGACGTCACGCGCCGTTTCCTTATCGGGTCAACTCACGATTAAATTTTGCAAATATTTTCACTACAAAAAGTGTGTTGTGAAAGAAGGTCAGTTCCTAAGAGTGCTCTGGAAATATTATAATATTGGCATGTCAACGATTTGCTAATTGTTTTCAATTTTCGTTTATTGAGCAATTTCCGTTTTGACTACTCCATTTTAAATTTTTTATTCATCTTTCTTATTTTTAATTCATTTTAAAATCATGGGATTAAAGAATTCTTCTTTTATAGAGTTATTATTTTCAATATCTTTTTTAATATTTTAGGTATTTTTTGAAATGTTCTGGAAAAAATTAGTAGGCATAGGAATAATTAAACTTTCATATTTCTATGGATCGTGTAAATCTTACCAAGCAGCTAATAAAGGTGAATGGATTTAGTAGTTGAGAGTAAATACTTATTATTCATTTACTATTATTAATTATACATTTACTTTTTTTTTATTTTATGTGCATATAATTTAATTTTATTCACATCACCATTTTCCCATACTAGAGTTCTGCATCGGGTCGGGTAACCCGATTTTACCCGAACCCGACCCGACCCGCGGGTCGGGTTCGGGTCGAGTTCACAGAATTTTTTCTCTTGCGGGTCGGGTTGACTGATCTTTTTTTCTTGCGGGTCGGATTCGGGTTGGGTTGACTGAATTTTTTCCTTGCGGTCGGGTTCGGGTTCGGGTCGGGTTTGGTTTTCAACACGTCGGGTCGACTTGAGAACACCTTTCAAAATATTTTTTACAATTATAAACATAAATTTATAGGCATGTTTACAACTATGTAACTAATTTAAATATTTTGCACATACTAGACATGTATCGGTTGGTTGTTTGGTTGGAGGATTTAAGGCCAATTGACTCCAGATGTGTCCTATGCCTATAGAGGGAATGCCCTCCGAGTGAGTCTTTCTAATGGGTCCTAGTCCGTATTTACTCGTGTTTCGCAGGAAACCACGGAAAACTCCGAACGGCTAGGTCGATGAGCGCGACCTGGGATCGAACCAGACACCTCCCATCTACCAGCTTCGAGCGCAGAACCGCTCGGCCGCTGGTGGGCAGACATGTACCGGAGCTCCCTATTCGTATCCACGGATATCGTCAGAAAAATAGATCCGTATTTATATCTGGATCTGTTTTCTTTTCTTCAACGGAACTAATATGTATCTTTTGTAGAAATTGTATGAAAATTAGAAAAGTATTATAAATCTTTCTCGACTGTTGATAATATATAAATTAAAGAAATACAAATACAGTATAACCTCGCATATACATTCTGGAAATTGAAAAGATTTCGCAGTTTACAAGTTTTTTTTTTTTTTTTTTACTTTCTTTTATATTCAGTAGAAGAAAGTATTAGATTCGTAAAAATTTTCAACTTCCGGTTTTTGATGAATTGTCACGTTTTGAGAGCCCCGAACACGATTTGACTATTTCTAGAAAATATCAGTCTGTGTCTTTGTATGTGTGTGACAAAAGTTTTGTGGCGACTGTATCTCTGGAACTACAGCACATAATTGCATATAAATTTATAAATAAATGCACCTTGACATAAATTAGTGCCTATCAACTTTTGGTGCGCATCGCTCAACAGATAACGCTGCTATACAGTGATTTCTACAATTTAAGGGAATGCCATATCTCTGGAACTACTGCAGAGAATTGCACATAAATTTATATGTAGATGCACATTGACATAACCTAGTCCCTATCATTTTTTATGGAAATTTCTCAAAAGGTGGCGCTGCTATACAGTGATTTCCATAGTTCAAGGAAAGACTATATCTTAAGAACTACTGCACAGAATTTCATATAGATTTGTATGTAGGTGCCCTTTAATATATATTAGCGCCTGTCAACCTTTGGTGTAAACCGCTCAACAGGTGATGCTGCTACACAGCGATTTCCACAATTACAAGGAAAGCTATATCTCATGCTCTATTGTGCATCATCAAACAAAACTTAATATGTAAGAAGGCGATTATGAGACATTATGCTGACTCAGTTTGAATGCTTGTCGGCCAATAGGTGGCGCTGTTATACTGCAAATTTCATCTGTAACAGGATGGCTATATCTCAACTTCTATGCCATATAACTGTACGAACCATGGTTATCTCACATATCAATGTGAGATAACCATTATAAAAACGTATTGTTTAAGAAGTTATTTATAGACGATAAAACTGTCTCTCTTTGGATATTTAGTGTTAGATTTCCCTAAGATGAAAATTATTTGCATTCATCACGTTAAACTTTTTAATAATAGTTTTAATAAATTATTCGCACTTAGTGAATTTGACAGAAAAATATAGAAGAATGTCTTGTGGTGGCCACAACATACTAGTTTTTTATAATTTACCAACTGTGTGACAATGAAAATGCACTTTATTTTGCATCATGTTATATCATTTTATCTTGTTTTGCATGATTTTTAGATGAATAAGTAATGTTGATTTTTTTTTCGGGTTTCGGGTCGAGTTCGGGTCGCAAAAAATTCTCTGTTGCGGGTTCGGGTCGGTTTTCGGGTTGGTGAAAATTTTTTTCTCGGGTTCGGTTCGGGTTTCGGGTTGATTTAAAATTCATCTGTCGGGTTCGGGTCGGGTAAAACCCGACACGCGCAGGACTCTATCCCATACCTCATTTTAAATTTTTACATTCTGAAAATTAAAAATTAATTTTATTTAATCCCTTAATGTATCATATTTTTATTTTATTTTTAACATATACAACTTATATAAATGCATATCTATATTTTACTTTTATTGTCTACAAAATAATATCGTAATTATAGTTTATAAAAATGAAATTTTTTTGTTCCAATAATATTTTTCATAGTGAATTTCTTTAGAAAAAAATTATTATAAAGTTATATTACTCAATGAGTTTAAAACTTATAATAAACAATATATATTCATAAGCTTTAATCATACAGCAGCTTTACTTTAAACTACCTTTCTGAAATTTAGGATTTTTAAACATTTATTTAATTGAGCTGTCTATATTCTTGTTTCCTGAAAATCTATTTGGAGCCACTCTTACTAAATAGACTCGTCCATTTCCGATCGAAAGCTCACTAAAGCGGTTGTTTGCCTTTTCCTATAATACGGGGTCAGTATATCTGTAGCATTTTAGAATAATAGAAATTACAGATCATGATTTATGCACATTATGTTAGAATAAATAAATAAATAAATAATAATAATAATATCACTACATTCCTTCTCTCAGCTTTACAAGTGTTAATATATCCGGGGAAATTTCTTGCACGACTACCTTTACTAATAAATAATAATAATTATAATTTTCGAATATTTTACAAAATCTTTTTTTTTTTAAACAAAACAAAATAAAAATAAAATAAAAGATCACATTGACGTCGTTATACGCCAGTGCAAATTACGGCATCGATTTAACAAAATAACATTCTAATAAGTTATAGACGATCAGGCAAATCTTTCTTATAGAGAGCAAAGTTTTGGAAGAAAGCTAAAAGGCGGGTTTTAATTTTCAATATAGCAAATTGCCAAGTTCCTCAATTTATTCTGAGCGCTTTTAACCCTTCTTTATTTCACAGCACTTAACCCTTAACGGTCAGCATATTTTCCTATTTTGAACAGTAAGACACGCCTTTTGGCGTTCCTTTAAAACATCACACGTATAGTTTCCAACTTACTAACTTTTGGATACCGAAAAATTGTAATAATTTCTTTTATTTTACTTCGTTATTAAATAAAATAAATCTTTCTGTTAAAATTTTCCGGTAGCTGAAAGGTAGCCTGTAGTTACACGTTTTAGAAAAATGACATTTCATTTGCAGAGGAATACCTAAAAGCATGACTCTATTTTTTAATGTCCCCTCAGAAGGAATATACGAGCGATAAGGATTAATTTATAATACTGTCTATAATACACAACTGAAAAAAAATAATAATAATAATAATAATAATAATCTTGGTATTAAAAAAAAGGAGGGGGGTGGGGGAGACTAAAAATGCTCCGAAGGAAGAGTTAATCTCTTTCACTTATTTGCCTCACAAGGAATTATCTATATAAAAAGGAAGTCTTTATTGAAGTACAAAAATAAGTAAAGTTGGGCGTATCAGAATTCTAGGACTCCGCCATTTTTCAGAATTATTTTTCAGAAATGACTCATTTACGCCTTCTTTGCTACCACTATAATTTACAAATACCTTTGCTTACTTGCAAACCATCTCATTAATAACCGTACAATTGTTAACGCCCTCTGAAAAGAAGCCCCTTTTCTCACACCACTATATTTTTAGAATTATTCTCTCCAAATGTTGTTACGATTGAATAAGACTAAAATTACTCTAAAAAATTATTGGTGTGAAAAAAAGGCGGGTACTAAAAATTGTACGGCTCATAATGAGATGGTTGGCAAGTATGCCTGTGCCGTATTTTTATAGTAATCAGTACCCGCTGCAGTCCTATATTTTTTCATGGATTTTTAGGAAAATTATATCTAATGAAGCATCTTTCAATATCAAAGCGTATGCTTATACATATAAATGTGCTTTTTTTGCATTTTAGCTAATCCAAAGATCTCCTTTACTCCCCCTTCTAATATAAGATTATTATTGAAACTGATTAAGAATTTAAAAATTTTAATTCGTTATATTTTTCATGAAAATTTGGTTTGAAGATAGAATAAATTAAGAAAAGTTACACATTTCAAAAATTGCAGTTACACAAATGCATAGATGCTACTATTTTAATTTATTACGGAGTATTTTTAACCCCGCCTTTATTTCGCACCATTTTATCTATAGAAAAATGTTCTTTAATATGTATAACTTTCATAAAATAAAAAAAATTTATCTTTAAAAAATTAATGGTATGAAAAAAAGGCAGGGCTAAAATTACTTCGGATAAATTAAAATATTGGCATCTAATCAAATGTACTTTTTAAAGTTAAAATTATTTAAATGAATTTGGTACGTAGAGTTAAAAACATATTTGGTAAATTTTATCTAACCAGTGTAATAAAAGGTAATTATTAAAACCCGAATAAACTACTACGTCAGAAACGCCAAAGAAAAATATTTGAGATGCATACAGCTGTTTCAGTAGCCTTAAGAGTACCGTCTTCAGTGCAAAAAGAATTCTAAATCTGCAGAAGTGCTCGTATATATAGGAGTGGGACCGAATTTAGTTCAACCAATAGGATTACGGAAAAGGTGGGGAGTGTGGCCAAAAGGAAGTTAGGAATGTGTAGCTGTTTAAACAGTAGAAAAATTAAGAAAATGTGGACTGAATGTAAAATTTCCAACAATCAGACAAATAGGGAACAGTGAAATCACAATTTACAAGGTTTTTAAAATTTTTATTTATAAATTTGAAAAGCTTCAAAGAAATCGAGTTCATGAATGGATATAGGTCTGCAAATTGTTTTAGCTGAATTAAATTTAAAATTATGCTTTTCCTCCCAGCAATGTTTAGAAATAGCCGATTTATTGGTTTCTCGTTTGCGGACGTAATTCATATGTTCTTTTAGACGAAATTTAAGACTGCGTTTAGTTTGGCCAATATATGATAAACCACACTGACAGGAAATACTATAAATACCCCAAGAATTATGCATATCAATGGGATCTTTTAACTGAGAGAATGTGAGTTTATTGGAGGGCGAAAATATTATTTTAAAATCATATTGTTTGAGAATTTTAGCTATGGTTTGACTGGCTTTAGGAAAATAGGGAAAAACAATACTGATATTAGAAGAGACTGATTTAGTAGACGAAATACGAGGGAGTTGTAATTTTTGGATAGCTTTGTCTATAATGGAAGGGTCATAACCTCTGTCAATTGCAATGGCTTTCAGATATTTAATTTCAGATTTGAATAAAATAGAATTTCAACAAATATTAAGGGCACGGTTTACAAAAGTATAAAAACAGACATTTATAGAAAGCAGCCATCACCCACCTAACCAAAAAATGGCTGCTTTCTATACTTTTGTAAACCGTGCCCTTAACATTTGTTCAAATTCTATATTATTCAAATCTGAAATTAAATATCTGAAAGCCATTGCAATGACAGAAGTTATGACCCTTCCATTATAGACAAAGCTATCCAAAAATTACAACTCCCTCGTATTTCGTCTACTAAATCAGTCTATTCTAATATCAAACCAGTCAAACCATAGCTAAAATTCTCAAACAATATGATTTAAAAATAATATTTTCGCCTTCCAATAAACTCACCTTTTCTCAGTTAAAAGATCCCATTGATATGCATAATTCTTGGGGCATTTATAGTATTTCCTGTCAGTGTGGTTTATCATATATTGGCCAAACTAAACGCAGTCTTAAATTTCGTCTAAAAGACCATATGAATTACGTCCGCAAACAAGAAACCAATAAATCGGCTATTTCTAAACATTGCTGGGAGGAAAATCATAATTTTAAATTTAATTCAGCTAAAATAATTTGCAGACCTAAATCCATTCATGAACTTGATTTCTTTGAAGCTAAGCTTTTCATGTTTATAAAAATTTTAAAAACCTTGTAAATTGTGATTTCGCTGTTCCCTATTTGTCTGATTGTTGGAAATTTTACATTCAGTCCACATTTTCTTAATTTTTCTACTGTTTACACAGCTACACATTCCTAAATTCCTATTGGCCACACTCCCCACCTTTTCCGTAATCCTATTGGTTGAACTAAATTCGGCCCCTCTCCTATATATACGAGCACTTCTCCAGATTTAGAATTTTTTTGCACTGAAGACGGTACGCTTAAGGCTACTGAAACAACTGTATGCATCTCAAATATTTTTCTTTGGCGTTTCTGACGTAGTAGTTCATTCGGGTTTTAATATTCCAACGCCAAGTCTCCTGTTATTAAAAGGTAATTATAATAAAAAATGCGTAAGTTTTCAATGTTAATGTGTAATCTACACTGAAATTTAAGACTTAAATTTAAGTTAGAAACTATTTTTATCAATTTTAATGTTGATCTAAATTAATGGTTCTGAAATCAGAATATTTTATGTTTAAAATTATTAAAAAAAAAAACATAAAATTGTACACTGATAAGTGATTGCCGTTTACCATTGTTTCATTTTCAAACTTATATGTTCCCTTTACTGTATTATGCAATATAAACAAATGTGCATACTATTTAACAATAAGCTTTAATATTTAAATATAGCTCAAGTAAAACTTAAGCTTTGTTTAAGTATTTCACATTAAACTAAAAGTTGTATAATATGATCGTTGGGTTTACTTATAAGTATATATGACAAAATTGTAGTTATAAAAGTGTATTTATTTAAAGTAAACTTTCTGAAACTAGTTCAATGTGAAGAGTATGGAAAATGTTTGTCTGCAATGAGTATTTATCAAAAATACGTTTTGCATCAGTTTTCATTGTATCGCCGACAAGTGATAAATAACCAAGAATCGGACATTTTCAATATTTTTTCTTTGATGAATAATATATAGTGATTTCGCTGTTTTTTTTTTTTTTTTTCTATTTTTCTTTTTATAAACATGCATAACCTCACGAGAAGAGTATTCTGTAATTTTTTTCAAAAATTTTTACGTATGCGCCTGTAAAGACTTTCCTTGTAAGATCTGTTAAACGTTTAATATTACTGTTAATAATAACTATAAACATTGATAATAATAAACGTGCCCCTTTTTAATTTGCTTCTCTAAAACAAAAAAAAAAAAAAAAAAAAAAAAAAGGGATTTTTCGTGTTGGCGTATGTATACTCCACCTGATCGATTGCTGAGAATTTTATATTAAAGTACAAAGCTATTTTTGTAAGACCAAAATGGTTTCATCTGAGTACACGCTAGAAATCTTTGAATCAATGCTGACAGGAATGTTTTGCTTTTTACACATATGCCCAGGGCCGGTGACAGAAATACGGGCCCTTCGGCAAATGAAAATTGGAAGTCCACCATTCCGTCTCACTTTTCAATTGTGAAATTGTTATAGTGACCTCAGTATATATATAAAAAAAAAAAATGGCATAGGTGGACTACGTTCCTTTATGCAATAGTTTTTTTTATAAAATCTACTTTAAGTCATTTTAAAAGCAATGAACTCAGCCAATCTTCCACTCACAGTCGCAGGCTGAAATGTCTAACTCATAAGGTTACTGTAATGAAGATATTTAACTGTCATATTTGAGTGATATCACTCCTCAGTCCATTTTTGCTTGAGCATATATTATCATGAGCATATAACAGGGATGGAACACGGGCGCAGAATTCATACCACTATCAATATAAGAAAATTTTCTACCTTTTGAATCAACGATATTATAGGTGGAGAAATTTCTTAAACAGATTCCGGTATGAATTCTGCGCCCGTGTTCCATCCCTGATGGCATATATTGTCACGAGTAAGCATAAATGCACAATTTCCGCTCAATTCGATTGTACAAAGTGAATTAAAATTCGCTTGGAGGATTTGACCCTGATAGACAACCATTGAAGATCCACAGTCTGCCTAGCTTCTATCCTAAGTCCGTTATAGCTTGAGTATGTATTATCCAGTTCCGAGGTATGTTTAAAGTTGCAAGTCCCTAGCTTATCAGAAAATTAGTTAAAAATTGATTTCAATATTCTTACCGAACAGACAAACAAGCAGAGGGCAAGAAAGCGAGTTTATAAAAACTTAGTAATAATAAGAAATATATATTTTATCATTTACTCTCATAATTTGTTAACGTATAAAATAAAAAAATAAAATCTCGGCCCGGCATGGGACGGATAAAATATAATCAAGGCATAACCAATCAGATGGTCTTAAACACACAGAAAATAAATGAAGCCTTGGACCGGCCCGGCTAGAGTTTAATGACAAAATAACAAATGGGTAACTTGTCCGTGCTTAACTTTTGACCCGGGGTCGTGTAGATCTCTAGTGCAAAGCATATGCACGTTTATAATGATAAAAAGAATGTCCAACTAATAATCAGAAATGAATGTATTTTAGGATTTGAAAAAATTCAGGTGTTTTATAAGCGCTGGGCCCTTTTTGCTGACGGGCCCCTGGGCAATTGTCCCCTATGCCCCCCCCCCGAAACTGGCACTGTTGTGCACAATATCAACATTCTGCTCGATGAATATGAGCCATCATCGAGCAGATATATTAGCTATACCAGGATTCGTACAAATCCGCCTTTTTTTTTTTTTTTTGGGGGGGGGAGAAGAAACGACATGATGATGTCGTACTGTATTAGAAATTAGACAAGGTGTTTATTATATTTACGAATGAAAAATTGCATCCCACTTCTGTCAATTTATCTTATTGGTTGAAGAATATTCCGATATATAGGATAACATAATAATTTTTTTTATTTTATTCATTTATTTTTTTTATATTAACTTAAAAAGATATTTTGTGATAAAATTCTGTAATAGAAAATATGAAAATATTTCTATAAATTTGGTTTTCATTTTTAATAAATTTGGATTATTAAATACGTTAATAAATTTTATTAACCACTTTATTTAAAATTTGTCAATTTTATAGGCATTAGATATTGCAGGTCCATACTTGCCAACCTAACCCGGAATATTGTTAGTCCCGCCTTTTTCCGCCTACTTTTTCACGACAGTCTTTTTTTAGAGTACTTTTCTTCTTATTTTATCGTAAATATTTTCGAAAAAAAATTACTCTAAAAATTAAGTGGTGTACAAAAAAGGGGCGGGAACTAACAATCTTCCGGGATAGGTAGGGGAGTATGCTGGTCCTATTTAATTTCACTCCTCTTCTGACTGTTGCTAAATTGAGACATTTTTTATACAATATCCACTACTAAATTTTAACTGTAACGGTTGCTTAATGCATTGCCATACTTGCCACCCATCTCATTAATAACTGTACAATTGTTAACGCCCCCTGGAAAAACGCCCCTTTTCTGACACCACTATATTTTTAGAGTTATTCCCTCCAAATGTTGTTACGATTAAATAAGACTAAAATTATTCTAAAAAATTACTGGTGTGAAAAAAAAGGCGGGTACTAAAAATTGTACGGTTCATAATGAGATGGTTGGCAAGTATGCATTGCCGATCCTATTAAATTTCACTCCTTTGTTCAGTGTTACTAAATTTAGAGTTTTTTATATTCAATATCCACAACAGTGATCTCACTCATAAATTTACAATTTCCCTCCACAGTTGCCAAAGTTTCCCTCTTTTTCCCTTTTTCATTTCAAATTTCCCCTCACTTTTCCCCCCCTATCTGTTATGAAAGCATATGCTATTAAAATTAGTCACGTAATAGAAGAGAATTATACTTTAACATGACGATGTTTTTTCGCAATAATTAATTATTTCAAATAACTTTATGTATATATTTTTTCAATATTATGAATTGCAAAGGCAGTTTAAATAAATTTTAAAAACCTAGAGAACTGCCATGACTTCCTCCCCTATATCTGCCGGCGCACTCTTAGACGATTAGCATATTTTACCGGATATTGTTATTTACATTACTAACAATGCCTATCCAAAATTTGTAAATATTTTGTCGATGTAAATTTTTTCTATATATTCTCATCTATGGCATTTTCTCTCCTCCTGATCCAATGATCTGATACTGACATCTTCATATAAAGGTACAATATACCTTCTTGGTAAATGCATGAGTGATTCTGGATTACGATCAAAAACATTTGAATACTTAAAAAAAAAAAGTGTCAGGGAATACGTCTTCTTCAAGAGGAAATCTATTTTTAATCTGCCTAAATGCTTCAACATCAAATGCTAAGCATGATTCCCTTACTGAGTTTTCGCTTTTTGCTGAAAGATTTTCGATATCCATTATTAAATAAGTTGCATCAAGACAAAGGTAATTTTTTAGAGGGGAAAGAGGTTTGCTTTCGATACCATAATGTCTAAACCCCAATACATTCAGGAACCATAAAATTTAATGCTATGCGCTTAAAAAATTCAGAAACTTTATCGTTCAGTGTTTTACTCAATAAGTTTCCACATCTGGTAATCTGTAAAAATATACATTTGATATAAATCTTTGAAACAAGTTCTTCCGGATCAGTCGGAAGAGTAGACTAATTTTTTTTTTCTTATTTTTGCCGCCATTTTAAAATTAGATGATCAATGAAGTTAATTAATGTAGTTGATTGAGACATTGCTAAGACTATTTACATACCAAGTTTTGAGTAATTCGATTCATAAATGCGTTTTTTGCGTGAAATTTTCAAGTAGTTGCAACTTGAAACAAAATAACAGATTAATTTGATTAATGAACTCATGCACGATATTTGTAAAATGAGTCCGTTGTACCGCTTTGCTCGAATGAACTGATTATTTTGGGAGCTATCGTAACGGCAAATTTGCAAATGAACCCGCGATTTCAAGAGACCGGGCTTTTGAAATAAGATATGTGACCAATTTGTCAAACGTACTCTTTTAAGAAATTTCTAAGGTAAGTCCAGAGTCTAACTTTCTTTCGAACTGATTGAATAGTCAGAGCTGATAACATCCTAATTAATAATCCGCAGAATTGTTAGAATTCACTTTTTTTTTTTTCCACACCAGCCTTTTTTTAAAGTACTTTTTTTATTATTTCTTAGTAAATGCATTTATAGACAATTACTATAAAAATTAAGCGGTGTGGAAAAAGAGACGAGTACTAACAATCCTCAGGATTAGGTTGGCAGCTATGAATGGAATACTTGAAAAGTTATTGGATAACACATTTTGAAAAGGCTGCATCATTTCAGGTGCTCCCATGATTCGTTTAACCCATTACGGCGCAGGGTAATTCGGTTCATTTAAATTACACTGCCACCGGAATTTACGAACAAAATTTCAGGCTAAAAAAAGGGGCCTTTTCTGCTGTGGTTTAAATGGAAATTTTTGTTAAAAAATTTGGCGGGATGAGTTTTTGCACTTGAGAATTGAAGTTAAGTGTTCCATCAGCGGAACACTGCGACTGGAAGGGTTAAAAGATTCATTTGATAGATCGTTCAAATTGGTTCAATACTTCGGAAGTTATCCTAATGACACATTTTCCATTATATATATATATATATATAGATAGATAGATAGATAGATAGATATGCGAATTTATTGCAATAGGTCGATTTCTGAAAGAGAAAGAAGAGAAAAAAAAAAAAAAAAAAAAAAAAAAAAAAAGAATCAATGTAATAGGAATTTGCTTTATTATACGACCCGCCTTTTCAGAAAAACAGGAGACGTATTTTATCTAAACGAAAGTCTAATCATAATGGTATCCCTAGCTAAACTATAAAATTAACAAAATCGTCATGTCTAATTCATTTAATTTCCTTTTGAAATAAAGATTGATTAAGAATGATATTAAAATTTAGTAAATTTTTAAATTTTACAGAAGTTGCTGAAAATTTTTAATAATTACCTTATTAAATTTTATTTAGTAAAATGAAAAATGTAAGAAGATTACGCTTTAAATAATAATAATTATTATTTTCTTTTTCTTTTTTTTTTTTTTTTTTTTTTTTTTATTTGTCTTTCTGTTCTATTTTATACCCAAATTTATTATTTTAGAATATGTAAGAAAGAAAAAAAAAAATGAATGAATACAAATGAAATATTTGAAACACTCAGTGCAACTAAATTTAAGCAATAGTTAAATGGAAAAGAACATTAAAATAATTTATGTCTAAAATGATAATAATAATAATAATGCATCTTAAAAATAGTAACCCGCATTGATTAAATTTCCTTAGGATATCCACAGATAAATACAAAGATAAATTAACAATAATAATAACAGTAATTTAACTACTTTAATTGCTTGATACTTTAGTTTGACAGCTTGAATCGTGCGCTACGGGAAAAAATTAACAGCAATGACAAAAAATAATAATAATAATAATAATAATTTTTTCAAGAGTATTTTTTTTTTCATTTTATCGCAATTACATTTGAAAAAAGAAAAAAAAAAAAAAACTCAAATAGTGTGATAAAAGGGGCGGTGCTAGCAGTTTCATGGAATAGGGCAGTTCCATAAAAAAATGTAACGTCAGTCACACATAGAAATAATTCTGCATCCACCAATAATTTTTTAACAATAATCACTAACGTTTAAATTTCTGTATTATGACACCAGTAGCTAATAAAAAAAGTTAGAAAAAAAAAAAAAAAAAAAAAAAGAAACGAGGAAATATACTCTTGTATGACTGATGTTACCTTTTTCCGTGGAACGACATAATATTTATTAGGATATTGGCAGGTATGGTTGTTGGTAGGTAAATTTGCTTCTCTTTCATACATTACTGGAAACTGGAGCGATCTGTTATCTGTTTAGAAATTTAGAAGGGAGTGGAACAAGAAATTGCGCATTCTACAGGAATAAGTTAATGCTCAGCTTTTAGCCATGCTCGATTCGAAACTGATCTCTTCAGTGAAGACTGCTGCCTTTCTATGTTATTCAACAGGAAGATATCCCTTTATGTATTTAGAAAACATGTTCAGATCTTATTCTTAAAGCAGTTAAAATGGATGTGTCAGATTTTCAGTCTAAAAACACATTCTAATTATCTCCCTTATGCAACGAAAATTTTTTCCCTCATTACTTTACTTCCCTCCAAAACTCTGAATTAAACTTGCCCCTTACATACACTGATTTCTAAAACCATCCACTAAGAAATGGATTTCACGTGAGAGAACTTCTTCTAATTTTCATTTACAATCGCAAAAAAATTTAATTTTTCTTATATAAAAAGTATTCAATTAATTTTCTGGTGTTAAGTTAAAATATATTTATCATAGTTTTTTTGTGCATTTTCAAGCTTTCCTGTGAGATGCTGTCAAATCATAACAGAATTTGATTTATTTATACCTTACTTATTACTTTCATTTTAAGAATAATACATATTAAAACTTTCGCGATCACTGACGGGAATTCACGTTATTTGAAAATCTGTAACTCCGCCAGTGGGCGTTTCTTTAGGTTGCATAGTTTACATTATTTCTTAATACATTTCTTATACACATTTGTGAAATCAATGCACTGTGGATACAAATACCTTGATTAGGAAGAGTATAATTGCAACTTTTTTTATTTATATTATAAATGTGAATACAGTAAACATTGTTTTAAAATAATGTAATATAAAAGAGTAACGCCCACAGATGGAGCTCATCGTCAAAAAGGCGAAAACATGCGGTCGCGAAAGTGTTAAGAGTACTCAGATAAGTTATATTCATACATGACATTTAACGCATTCCTTGTAAAACGCAAATTTTCACACAGTCCTTATTTTTACATACTGATAATTTTTAATAGCAACTTTTATCAAAAAATAATTCTATTGCAAGTAAAGGTGGAAAAGGTGCTTCGTGTGAAATTTAGTCGCACAATGTGGGACAAAGAAACGAATGAGAGCGTTAGTTTCAAGGGCGAGATCTCAACGGAAACTTTAGAACGTTACTTTGACGGCCGCGACATTTGAATGCCACGTGTAAGTGTAGCCGAAAATATTCGTGCGCGAACCTGATTTGAGTTTTAGTAACCTTTATTTCAATATCATACTTGCCAACCATCTCATTAATAACCGTACAATTGTTAACGCCCCCTGAAAAAAACGCCCCTTTTCTCACACCACTATATTTTTAGAGTTGTTCTCTCCAAATGTTGTTACGATTAAATAAGACTAAAATAACCCTAAAAATTTATTGGTGTGAAAAAAAAGGCGGGTACTAAAAATTGTACGGTTCATAATGAGAGGGTTGGCAAGTATGCAATATGTATTAAACAATTAATTAATTTGAGTGTGGCAAATTTTTAATCTCATAAATGTATTTAGTACAGTTCATTTTATCTTCAACTCGTTCAATTTGCGTTTTATTTTTAAAATCAAAGATCCTCATTCATTGGCAAATATTGCAAACAATTCTAGAAGTTCAATCTCACCTTTTTCCTTTTAACACTTACGCGACTGCATGCTTTTGTCTTTTTGACAGTAGGGCTCGCCTGTGGGTATTATTCTCCCAAGTTAGAATATTTCAGAACAATTTTTTTTTTTTTTTTTAATATCACCTTCATATTATAAATGGTTAAACATTATTATTATAATTTATCCACTTAAAGTATTTGTATCCATAGTATATTGATTGTACAAATATAAATATTGGGTATATTCTTAAGAAATAAATAACATACAAATTGCGAAAGAAACGCCCACTGGCCGAGTTACAGATTTTCAAATGACGTGAATCTACGTCAGCGGTTGCGAAAGTGTTAAGAAACTTGCCAAAAGAGATATAGGTCGTCAAACACAGTACGTCAAGATAAAAATTTCTATAAATATTCGTTTTTGTTCTGATAGCAGTCTGAAAATATTTCCAAGGTGAAAAAATATACAATGTAATGATTTCAATAAAATACTTTTTCTTTTTACATACAGAATATTTACTGAATACTTGAAGACTGGTTAGTTTCTTGTGGGCTTAAGGGCAAATGACTACTCAATGCGCTGAGCCTATAGATGGGATGTCCTCCGCGGTGGTCTTTCTAAGTGGTCCTAACACACATATATGTGCGTTTCGGAGAAAACCATGGAAAACTGAGAATGGCTAAGTCGATGAGCGCGGCCTGGGATCGAAGCTGGCAATTCTCATCTATCAGTTTTGAGCGCGGAACCGCTGTGGCAAACATTTGGAGAGGACATGGCGAATATAAATCTCAGATTTAAATTTGACTTAAATTTATATCGATAATATAAGCCATCCCAAGTTGATCAGTGTAATTAATTCTATTCCAAACGTAAAACATCAACTATTTTATCCCCAGAGAATTCACAGTTACGACATACTTTCCATTGTTGCTATTGTGCGAAAGGATAAGGACCTTTTGTTCGTAAAATACATGATCCACATAACCCGTCAATGTATATCGAAAGTCCATGTTAGTAAAATATCAATTTTAGTGTTGTCCTTCTATTTTGCTCTTCCGTGATAATTCAGTACGGTCTAATTAGCCCTAATATGCACAAAGTGATCATAGAATAACAAAGAGGAATCGGAGATGAGTAACAAGAAAGTTTAATGCTGATGCTCTGAAGCGAGTAGGGCTTGGACTACATCGGAAAAACACTTGTTAGGGTGCCGACTTTCGAAATTTTTTCCCTGATTCTTCTACCAGTATATTTATATATATAATTTTTTTTAATTGATCGTGCAAACTTACTACTAAAAACTTTGAAAGAAATATGCTCGTGGAAGAATAAGGGACGATTGACGACACCCTGCTTGTCCGTTAAGTGAAGCTTTCTGTAGACAAGCGGAGGCCAACCCGCGGCCTCGGGTTACTTTGGGCTGCCCATGAGAGTTTTGCGTCTTACAGCAGGATTCAGAAATTTTATGTAATGTTATTTTCTGTTAATAAAATAATGAGGAATAAGAAATATGTCTTTACTGAGTGAAAACAATATTCGATTATATTCATATATTTTTTGTTATTTATAAGCTATATATACGTATTAGGGTTCCCACGGATTCACCTTTTTACTTTCCCTAACAGCACACTTATCCATAGTACATCCGGAGGATGTCTCTTGGATGTACTTTCACCCATCGAATATCCTGAGGATGTCTTGTGGATGAGATGTGCTGTTAGGGTTGGCATAGATGGCAGAGAAAATGTAGTTTTGGGGTCAAATTTTTCAAATCGAGTTATTGTTATCTTACACGTTTTTCAGCCTCCTGATATCGAAAATCATGTTTTTAGGGGTTAGTCTGTGTGTGTGCGTGTGTGTGTGTGTGTGTGCGTGTTTGTTAGCATATCTCAAGAACAAATAGTAGTAGGAAGACCAAACTGGGTAGTCTAAATCTATATATGTCATTCTAAACACTTCTTTGAGATCAAGCAAATGGCTCGTCTGCAGGGACATCAAATTCAAACACGTTTCGTCTATGGACGGAATTTCTACTAAGTATCATGTATCTAGGCAGCTAGAAACATAAACGAAGGGACATATTCTTTGTATGCATATAAGCATATTATGTGTATATTGTGCCATGACAATCATTCATCATTCGTTTACAGGGTTGCTCAGAGTATTTGGATATATTGGAGTATACCTGGGAACTGCTGGAAGTGTATTTCATTTTGTGTCACGTGTTTTACAAATAACACTAAATTTATGTATAGCCATAGCCTCCTTAACTAGATGCCTGTCGCGTAGCTCGGAAACTAGGCAACAGTTGAAGCGGTAGACAGCGACACCCAGTACAGATTATGGGACTTTTTTATTTAACTGTCACCAATAATTTAAAGAAGTGATACATGATATATAAAATCGACGTTTCTTCGATTCTATTCGCCTTTTATGTATATCATATCCCACTTTTAAAAATTTTTGCTGGCTGTTGAATAAAAAAGTCGCGCAATCTGTACCAGTCTACCGCTTCAACTGTTGCCTAGTTTTCGAGCTACGCGTCAGGTATCTAGTTAAGGAGGCTATGGTATAGCATACAATCATAAGCTCATATTATGATCAAAATCGCTATAAAATTTAACTGTTGCCGAAAAATAATAAATTGCGAAACCTGCTACTCTAATCAGCATTAGTAATATAACAGTTAACAAATATAACTCATAAACAGTTTTGCCGAGTTTTACAATTTGTTCCGCAGCATTGTTAGCCTCGCCGTATCCCCCCCCCCCATTTTTTTATTGCATTTATATATCGGAGAAAATTAATCTATAAATAAAATGGTGTGAAATAAAGGCAGGACGAAAAATGCTCCGTAACCAGTGTTGCCAATTTTAGGTTTAAGGACTTTCTTATTCAATATCTACCACTTATTTTCAATTGTAATGTTTGCCTAATCTCAAGGAAAGTTGATCGTCTAAAGTTAATCCCTAAATTTGACAACCCTAACAGGATAAATTACAATCATTTGCGACTCTGCCCGTTAGTTTTAAAGATTGTGATTTTAATAAAATAAATAGAAGAAAAGTAACTAAATTGAAGTTTTTTTGTTATCATTGACTAAAGATTTTGAGTTTGCGAATTGCTGAAATATAGATTCATAAATATGTTTAGCAGAAACTTTTTAAAATTTTCATTTAATTTTAAAATAATATTTTTTTAAGCAGGCAAGCATACTATGACCATAGCCTCCTTAACTAGATGCCTGTCACGTAGCTTTTAAACTAGACAACAGTTGAAGCGGTAGACAGCGCCACCTAGTACAGATTATAGGACTTTGTTATTCCAATCGCACCAATAATTTAAAGAAGTGATACATAGTATATAAAATCGACGTTTCTTCGATTCTATTCGTCTTTTATGCATATAATATCCCACTTTTAAAATTTTTTGGTGGCTGTTGAATAAAAAAGTCGCGCTATCTACCGTTTCAACTGTTGCCTAGTTTCCGAGCTACGCGACAGGCATCTAGTTAAGTTGGCTATGCTATGACATAGGTGCCAAGTCTCCTGTTTTTCAATGGAGACTTCAAACTGAAAATTTTTTATAGCTGTTTTCGGTAAATATTAATCGTCGAATAAACATGTAACATATTCCATTTAAAAAATACTGCTGTCGATTCATTCTGATTTAAAAGTTAAAAATGTTCGCGGCTATGGTGGTATAATTACAATTTCCCCTCCCCCTATTACATAATCTTGAAAGTAAAATAATAATAATAATAATAATAACATGGAAACGAAGCATACAGATTTTTAAAAAAAATCTACAACTGTATCGAACCTTTTTGTAAACATTACTTTCTTTCAAGTTTATTTAATACAAAAATACCCATTCATCTTTGCCCATTTCACTTTTCTTTTCACAATAACAAATGCGTGAAAAAAAAAAAAAAAGACTAGATTTATTAAATTGACCATCTGACTGTCTTTGTGAAGGGCAAAGTTGTAATGTTGTTTTTACTATACATTTTTTTTTTTTAATGTACTAAAACAATGTTTATTTAAACTTGTATTAAAAATGTAAGTACGCGGATGACTATAATCCTTATAACTATTATTTAAATTCTTCAAACCTGAAAAACGAGCTTAAAATCCATAATTATGTAAATTCAAAGTATAAATGTATTGTAGAAAAAAATAACTGCTCAGTGACTGGATATATCCGTCAGCGGCGGCCAGATGGTTATACTAAACAATTTCTTTCTTATAACAAACAAACAGTTCCTTCGTAATTTGACATTCGGTATTCACTATTTTTGCCTGTGTGAATTCTTCTCCTCTTTTTTTTTTTTTTTTTTTTTTTTTTTAACCTCCCTCGGAATACGCTTTCATTTTCGCCAATTCTACTTTCCTTCATTTTTTTTTCTTAATTGTACTTTACTAAATATTGTTTTAAACTAAGAAATAATCAGTGTATGCGTTTTTATGTTAAATTACAGGACATCAATTTTTATGATTGTTCTAAAAATATGCGTTTAAGGAAAAAAAAAAAAAAAAAATGGACATGAAAGTTTTTTCCATATTTTTCGTGATCAATGAGTAAAAATTTCATGAAACAATTAAAATATCTTATGCAGTTTATTTCGTTGCAGAACATTAGCACTCATCAAAATTAATATTTTCATTCAAAAATTAATATCGAACATAGGATGTCTTCGATTTTCTTTCCTTTTATTTTGTGCAAACCAATTAATTATTTATTCTATTAAGTATTCTATTTATTATTCCAGTAGATAAAGCTTTTACATATTGTAATTATTTTTTTCTAAATATTATTAAAATTCTTCATATATTTTTTATTATTATTCTGTTTCTACCACATTTTGTATTTGAAGTATTTTATATATCAAACACTCTGAAGACAGTTTGCTGCAGTGAAAAAAAACGCATCAATAGTCTATATATCATATGTAACACCCAATTGAAGTGGTGGGTTTATAGTCAGTGATCTTATTCGTAAATTTACAATTTCTCTCCTCAGTTGCTAAATTTCTCTCTTTCATTTCCACTTTTCCCTAACATTTCCCATATATCTGTTATCAAAGTACTACTAAAATTAGTCAACTGAAGGAAAAGAACTATAGTTTCACAAGACAATTTTTACTTTCTCTTACCCATAAGGTAGAGAAAGTATTGTTTCGGGTCAAATTTTCGAACGCGAGATTTTGTTATATTTACACGTTTTGAGGTCCCCAGAATACGAAAATCATGTTTTCAGCAAATGGTCTGTGTGTATGTCTGTGTGTCTGTATGTCTGTGTGTGTGTCTGTATGTCTGTGTGTGTGTCTGTCTGTTATCAGCATATCTCAAGAACAAATTATGGCAGAAAGTTCAAACTTGGTATTCTAAATGTGTATCATATAGGGACGCTACAGCAAGCTTTTCGTTAAGATCAAGCAAATGGTTCGTGTACAGGGACAATCAAGAGAATTCTAATACATTACGTCTATGGGGGAAATTGCAGGTAAGTAGAGTTTAACGTCTATAGACTGCACTAAACCAAATGAAACGAATATATATTTTTTGTAATAGAGATAGTTAACTGGGGAAAAAAATTGTTTATGTAGGAGCATCGCCTCCCCCCTTGGGGGGAAGTCCCCCCTCAAGGGGAGTAAATTTTCATGATGGGTATCTTTCAAAAGAGCTCGCTAATACCTTTAAAACGAATGGTTGAACCATTGATCTGCGATAATTTAAAGCAAAGTTATCGATTTTTTTTTACTTTTAACGAAAAAAAAAAAGAAACAGAAAAAAAATCGTACTTTTTCTTTTTTTTCTTTTCTTTTTTCTTTTTTTTTTTTTTTTTAAATATTGAGAATAAAATGGACTTTTTTTGGACATTTGGTGTTATACTACTTCTCTAATATGGAAATCGTCTGCCTTATCATAAAAGATAATTTTTTAATAATAATTTTAATAAATTATTTTTTTAAAAGAGAATTATTTTTTAATAACCGAATTAAATTCTATATAAATGTAGGTGCATAAATGAAACGGGGGGTTGAGGGGGGTGGTAGCCCCCCTCACACAGAGCTAACTATCATATAAAACTCTTCAGCAGCCTAATATGAATTTTTTAACATTGGTTTGCATAACAGTACTCGTTATCTTACCTATTAATCTGCAAGCTGTATTTATAGTATTAAATTTCAGGGTAAGAGAAAGTCGTGTGAGTGACACACCAGATTATTTTACTTTCTCTTACCCATAAGGTAAAGAAAATATTGTTTTGGGTCAAATTTTCGAACGCGAGTTTTTGTTATATTTACATGTTCTGAGGTCCCCTGAATACTAAAATCAAGTTTTTAGAAAATGGTCTGCGTGTATGTCTGTATGTATGTCTGTGTGTCTGTCTGTTATCCGCATATCTGAAAAACAAATTATGGCAGCAAGCTCAAACTTGGTATTCTAAATGTGTATCATATAGGGATGCTACGGTAAGCTTTTCGTTAAGATCAGGCAAATGGTTCGTGTACAGGGACAATCAAGAGAATTCTAATACATTACGTCTATGGGGGAAATTGCAGGTAAGTAGAGTTTAACGTCTATAGACTGCACTAAACCAAATGAAACGAATATATATTTTTTGTAATACAGATAGTCAACTGCGAAAAAAAATTTTGTGTATGTAGGAGCCTCGCTCCCCCCCCCCCCTGGGGGGGAAGTTCCCCTTCGAGGGGAGTAAATTTTCATGATGGGTATCTTTCAAAAGAGCTCGCCAATACTTTTAAAACGAATGGTTGAACCATCGATCTGCGATAATTTAAAACAAAGTTATCGATTTTTTTTTTTTACTTGTCACAAAAAAAAAAAAAAAAAAAAAAAAAAAAAAAAAATCGTAAATTTTTTTTTTTTTTTTTTTTTTTTTTAATATTGAGAATAAAATGGACTTTTTTTTGGATATTTGGTGTTATACTACTTCTCTAATATGGAAATCGTCTGCATTATCATAAAAGATAATTTTTTTAAATAATAATTTTAATAAATTATTTTTAAAAAACAGAATTATTTTTTAATAACCGAATTAAATTCTATATAAATGTAGGTGCATTAATGAAACGGGCGGTTGAGGGGGGCGGTAGCCCCCCTCACACAGAACTAATTATCATATAAAACTCTCGCGAAGCCTAATTTGAATTGTTTAACATAGGTTTACATAACATCGTTATCTTACCTCTTAATCTCCAACCTGTATTTATAGTATTAAATTTCAGGGTAAGAGAAAGTCGTGTGAGTGACACACCAGAGTTTTTTTTTTTTTTTCGTTATAGTTAATTATTTAAAATAACTTTGTCTATGTGTACATCAAACTGAATAATAAAATAGATCGGTACTATGATATTTATATATGTATACAGTAGAATCTCGTAGAACGTGCTCCCTCAAAACGCGATTTCGTATAACGGGATGAAAAATCTGCGACTATTACTCATACAACGCGATAAAGAGTCTCGTATAACGCGTGAAATAAAGGAAGCACGTGACGACATCTTTTCTACTTTCAAACTGTTCAAGGAAGGATTGCTCCGCTACTATGCCAACTCCCGACGCTTTTGGTCTCATTGCGGAATGGAATCGTCTGCTGAATTTATGTCTCCTATAACGCGATTTTCTATTACGCGGAACGTATCCCCCGCGTTATACGAGAGTCTACTGTATATTGAATTTTAAGCAATATGCTCTGAAATATGTTTGTTACGACGTGATTTGACATTTTAATACTACCGCCACTTGGAAACAAAATGGCAGAATATCTTGGTTAACGAACTCATCCAAGGTTTGTAAGTAAGATAAATCCACTGTCTAAATTCGTTCGAATAAGTTTAAAGGGACGGTGGGCATTATAAATAAATATTTTTAATTTTACAGAAAAGTTTTAATTTTTTGTATATATATGCACTGAAGTATTACAATATTAATAACATAAAAATAATATATATATATATATATATATATATATTTTAATTAAAAAACAAATTTAAAAACTTTAAAATATCTCTCGCGTTTATATTTTTCATATATTTTTTATTATTTTGCTTGATTTTTATTCATTAAAATGTTTTAAATAAATTTGGGTATCGGATTTTCTATTCGTTCAGAAGTTTATTCTTAAGAATAATTTTTGTGAAATATACTGACTTTTTATGACAATTTCAATCTCGCGCATAATAAAACAGAGTCTTAAAAATCTAAATATAGGCGAAACTTAAAACGGTACCCAGATTTCACTGAAATGTAACATAAAACATCTTAAAGAAATTTTTATTAATTTTAAGCCAAAATTTGCGACACGAGAGACATTTGAAAGAAGGGAAAGTCGTTAAAAAACACATTAAGAGAAAACAACATTTAAATTGAATTTCACTAGTTATCATTATTTATCAGTCAAACATTTTAGAAGGCTATATATTTTAAACTGTATGCTTTTTACTATTGTTTTAACAAAATTAAAGTATTTTAAAAGATTAAAATATGTATGATCAAACTTCGCCGACTATACCGCTTGTTTTTTTTACATTTTAAAGGGCATTTAATCAGACCATTATTTTTTTGAAACCCTTGTAATTTTTGAAAATATCAACTTAGAAGCATGCAGTTTGTTGCATATTGTTCAGAATTAGTTATAGAAAATAAATATAACAAAACGAAAAATTGATATTTTCCATTGATTTTTACGATTTTCAAAGCCCACCATCCCCTTAATATTTCGGAAGTTAACATGATGGCACATTTATTCCATTATATTTATTTATATACATCCGATACTCGAAGTTCTTCTTCATTTTATAGATTTTAATTTATATATAGTACATATACCGGGTGATTCAAAAGTCAGGACAAACTTTAAAAATGAATAATTCGAAAACGAATCAAGATACAAAGATACGGTTTGCACCAAATGGATGGAAAAGAAGCCGGGTTTTGGGTGGCAAAGAAATAAAAAATAGTTCTGTTGGCGACCAACAGATGGCGCTGTCGTATTTCTGATGTAGGATTATGCAAAGCAACAAACGATATAAAAAGGAACAACTACAGCAGGTAATGGTAGTCGAAGCTTAAATGCATCGAAATATCGCATTCTCAGTCGCTACTTTAATCACGCATGGCCTCCAAGATCTCCCGATCTGACACCCTGTGAATTTTGGTTGTGGGGATTCTTGGAAGTCAAAAGTGTACCGCGACCAACCGGCATCACTAGCAGCACTGAAAAATGCCATCCGCCAAAATGTGTCTGCCATAACGCAAGAAATACTACTAAATGCTGTGAACGATGTGGTGAATCATCTCACAGCTGTACTTCTGAATGATGGACATTGAACAGTTACGGTAGTAGTACTAATTAACTGTAATTAAGCTGACTTGTAAGTTGTCAACATTTTTTTTCATTTGTAAATCATCTTTTGGTGAAATAAAACACTATAGCGCCATCTGTTGGTCGCCAACAGAACTAATTTCTTTCCTTTGCCACACAAAACCCGGTTTCTTTTTCATCCGTTTGGTGCAAACCGTATCTTTGTATCTTGATTCGTTTTCGAATTATTCATTTTTAAAGTTTGTCCTGACTTTTGGATCACACGGTATTTTACATATTTTCGTCTCATCTCCATTATTATAATCCAACTGGTGTAAAAGGCGTTCATTATATATATATATATATATATATAAGCTAATCCATAAAATTAACAAAATCATCATGGCTAATTCATCTAAATTACTTTCGGAAGAAAAATTGATTAAGAATGATATTAAAATTTAATAAATTATGAAAAATTGCAGAAGTTACAAGAAAATTTTAAATAATTATTTTATTAAACTTTATTTAATAAAATGACAAATATAATAAGAATATAGTTTAAATTAAGTTTTGTACAACTTTATTGCATTTGTATTTCTCCTAACTTTTACACCTGAATTTATTACTTTGGAACACGTAGGGGGGGGGGGATGAATGAATACAAGAGAAATATTTGAAACACTCGATGCAACTAAATTTAAGCAATTGTTTAATAGAAAAGAGCACTGAAATACTTATTTCTTAGGATATTCTCGGATTAAAAAAAAATGAAATTTATAATAATAATAAAAATAATAATAATAATTTAATTGTTTTAATTGCTTGTTCTGTAGTTTGACAGCTTGAATCGCACAGTGCGAAAGAAATTGGTGACAGTAACAGGTCAAAACAATCCCAACTCAAGATCTCGTGTAAATTTTCCTTTGTGTCATACATATTGGAGAATAGAGCGGTCTGTCGCCTGTTTAGACGTTTAGTTTAGAAACGAGCGGAACAAGAAGTTATGCATTCTATGCGAATAGGCTGAAACGTAACTTTTTGCCCCGCTTGGTTCCAGGGCCCGACATAGACTACTGGGATCCCCGAGGCAAGCCAATACTGAGAGGGGGGGGGCTTGCAGTGGCATAAGAGGTCTCTAGGTTACAGAATTTCTGCATATGCCTGTAGGGGGGCCTCTTCCAGAAGGGGGTCTCAGGGCAGCTGCCCCGCTTGCCCTGGAATTAGTGAGAGCCTGATTGGTACAAAATCAATCTGCTCCGCGAAGACTTCTGTCTATGAACCGCCCATATTTCTCTTACATTAAGGGAATTTTTTCCCTCGTTTCTTCGCTTCCCTTTTTTCCCCTCTGAGACCCGGAATTTCCTTAAAAAGGGAAAACTTCCCTCAAAGTGAGAACATTGATCCACAACTAAATTTTAACTGCAACGGTTACCTAATAGGTTCGAATGCTATTCGTTCATTATATATTTCAAATATCACCTCTCAAAATTTTTTGGTGGAAGTTGAATGAAAGAGTTCCCAAAATAAACAACATTGGTTAAAGTATTTGGACCGGCAAAGGGTTAATCACTTCGAAGATTAGTCATTCATTATATATATTAAATATTACTACTAAAAATTATTGGCAATTATTTGCATACTTGCAAACCATCTCATTAATAACAGTACAATTGTTAACGCCCCCTGAAAAAAAAGCCCCTTTTCTCACACCACAATATTCTTAGAAATATTTTCTACAAATGTTGTTACGATTAAATAAGACTAAAATTACTCTAAAAAATTATTGGTATGACAAAAAGGCGGGTACTAAAAATTGTACGGTTCATAATGAGATGGTTGACAAGTATACCTTTGCCATATTTTTATAGTAATCAGTGCCCGCTGCAGTCCTATATTTTTTCGTGTATTTTAGGGAAAATTATATCTAATGAAGCATATTTCAATATCAAAGCGCATGCTTATACAAATAAATATACTTTTTTGCATTTTAGGTAATCCAAAGATCTCTTTTACTCCCCCTTCTAATATAAGATTATCATTGAAACTGATTAAGAATTTAAAAAATTTAATTCGTTATATTTTTCATGAAAATTTGGTTTAAAGATAGAATAAATTAAGAATTGCAGATACACAAATGCATAGATGCTACTATTTTAATTTATTCCGGAGTATATTTAGCCCCGCCTTTATTTCGCACCACATTATCTATAGAAAAATGTCCTTTAATATTAGGGGGACGGAAAATAATGTCGTTTTGAATTAAAATACTGACATCGGAAATTTATCCTGGATAAAATTTAAGATATTCTTATGTAACTTATAAGATGGTTATTCGTAAAGTACCATGTAAACACTGTTAAACAAAAATTTCCTTTTACACCTGAAAGTTTCATTTTATTAATTCAAAACGACATTATTTTCCGGTCCCCCTAATATATATAACTTCCATAAGATAAGAAAAAATTATCTTAAAGAAATTCATGGTATGAAAAAAAGGCACGGCTAAAATTACTCCGGAATAAATTAAAATATTGGCATCTAATTAAATGTACTTTTTTAAGTTAAAATTATTTAAATGAATTTGGTACGTAGAGTTAAAAACATATTTGGTAAATTTTATCTAGCCAGTGTATTAACAGGTAATTATAATAAAAAACGTGTAAATTTTCAGTGTTATTGTGTAATCTACACTGAAATTTCAGACTTAAATTGAAGTTTGAAATAATTTTTATCAATTTAAATGTTGATCTAAATTAATGGTTCTGAAATCAGCATATTTTATGTTTCAAATTATTAAAAAAAAACATAAAATTGTACACTGATAAGTGATTGCCGTTTACCATTGTTACATTTCCAAACTGATAGTTCCCTTTACTGTATTATGCAATATAAACAAATGTGCATACTATTTAACTATAAGCTTTAATATTTAAATATAGTTCAAGTAAAACTTAAGCTTTGTTTAAGTATTTCACATTAAACTAAAAGTTGTATAATTTGATCGTTGGGTTTACTTATAAATATATATGACAAAATTGTAGTTATAAAAGTGTATTTATTTAAAGTAAACTTCCTGAAACTAGTTCAATGTGAAGAGTATGGAAAATGTTTGTCTTCAATGAACATTTATCAAAAAACGTTTTGCATCAGTTTTCATTGTATCGCCAACGAGTGATAAATAACCAAGAATCGAACATTTTCAATATTTTTTTTAATGAATAATATATAGTGATTTCTCTGTTTTTTTTCTTTCTTTTTATAAACATGCATAACCTCACGAAAAGAGTATTCTGTAATTTTTTTTCAAAAATTTTTACGTATGCGCTTGTAAAGACTTTCCTTGTAAGATCCGTTAAACGTTTAATATTACTGTTAATAATAACGATAAACATTAATAATAATAAACGTGCCCCTTTTTAATTTGCTTCTCTAAAACAATTAAAAAAAAAAAAAAAAAAGGATTTTTCGTGTTGGCGTATGTATACTCCACCTGATCGATTGCTGAGAAACTTTTATATTAAAACACGAAGCTATTTTTGTAAGACCAAAATAGTTTCATCTGAGTACACGCTAGAAATCTTTGAATGAATGTGGACAGGAATGTTTTTCTTTTTACACATATGTCCAGGGCCGGTGACAGAAATACGGGCCCTTCGGCAAATGAAAATTGTAAGTCCACCATTCCGTCTCACTTTTCAATTCATAAATTGTTATAGTGACCTCAGTATATTAAAAACTATTTGGCATAAGTGGACTACGTTCCTTCATGCAATTGCTTTTATAAATATCTACTTTAAGACATCTTAAACATAGTTGCGAATATTTTAATTTATTCCGGAGTACTTTTAAACCCGCCTTTATTTCACACCACTTTAATTATAGAAAAAGTTTCTTCAGCATATAACTTCGATAAAATAAGAAAAAAATTCTTTTAAAAAATAAGTGGTGCGAATAAAGGTGGCGCTAAAAATACTCCGGAAAGAATTAAAATATTGGCAGGTATGATTTTAACCCTTATCGCTAGTATGTCCCTTCTGAGGGAACCAGAGCTGCCAACCTAATCCGGCAAATTGTTAGTACCGCCCCTTTTTCTACACCACTTAATTTTTAGAGTATTTTTCTACTTAATTCATCATAGATATATTTGAAGAGAATTGCTCTAAAAATTAAGTGGTGTAGAAAAAGGGGCGTTTTTCAATAGGCGTTAACAATTTGCCGGATTAGGTTGGCAGCTCTGGGGAACATTGAAAAATCGAGCCACGCCTTAAGGTGTTCTTCTGCAAATGAAATGTTATTTTTCTAAAACGTGTAACTATATGCTATCTTTCGGCTACCGGAAAATTTTAACAGAAAGGTTTATTTTATTTAATGATGAAGTAAAATAAAACAAATTATTACAATTTTTCGGTAGCCAAAAGGTAATTACTTGAAAACTATACGTGTGATGTTTTAAAGGAACGCCAAAAGGCGTGTCTTACTGTTCAAAATAGGAAAATATGCCGAGCGTTAAGGGTTAAAATCAATGAACTCAACCGATCTTTCACTCACACACTCACAGTCGCAGGCTGAAATGTCTAACTCATAAGGTTACTGTAATGAAGATATTTAACTGTCATATTTGAGAGATATCACTCCTCAGTCCATTACTGCTTGAGAACATATTATCATGAGTTATACATAAATGCACAATTTCCGCTCAATCCGATAGTACAAAGTGAATTAAAATTCGCTTGGATGATTTGACCCTGATAGACAACCATTGAAGGTCCACAGTTTGCCTGGGCTTCTACCCTAAATCCGTTATAGCTTAAGTATTATCCAGTTCTGAGCTATGTTTAAAGTTTCATCGGAAAATTAGTTTAAAATTGATTTCAAAATTCTTACCGAACAGACAAACAAGCAGAGGGCAAGAAAGCGAGTTTATAAAAACGTAGTAATAATAAGAAAGAAATATTTTATCATTTACTTTCATAATTTATTAAAGTATAAAATGAAAAAAATAAAATCTCGGCCCGGCATGGTCCGGATAAGGCTTGGCCAATCAGATGGTCTTAAACACACAGAAAATAAATGAAACATTGGACCGGCCCGGCTAGAGTTTAATGACAAAAATCTCTAGTGCAAAGCATACGTACGTTTATAATGATAAAAAGAATGTCCAACTAATAATCAGAAATGAATGTATTTTAGGATTTAAAAAAATTCGGGTGTTTTATAAGCGCTGGGTCCCTTTTGCTGACGGGCTCCTGGGCAGTTTCTCCTGTGCTCCACCCCCCTAAAACTGGCCCTGTTGTGCACAATATCAACATTCTGCTCGACGAATATGAACCATCATCGAGCAGATATATTAGCTATACCAGGATTCGTACAGATCTGCCTTTTTTTTTTTTTTGGATAAGATACGACATGATGATGCCGTTCCATATTAGAAAATAGACCAGGTATACTTATTATATTTACGAATGAAAAATTGCTTCCCACTTCTGGCAATTTATCTTATTGGTTGAAGAAAATTCCGATACATAGGATAACATAATAATTTATTCTATTTTATTTATTTATTTTTTTATGTTAACGTAGAAAGATATTTTGCGATAAAATTCTGTAATAGAAAATATGAAAACATTTTAATAAATCTGTTTTTCATTTTTAATAAATCTAGTTTATTAAATACGTTAATAAACATTAAACGTTAATACGCATTAAACATTAATATGTACGACGCTATCAAAATTTCTAGATTTCAGATTTTCAATTAATTGCTTATAATACGCATTGTTGTGCTTAAGATGTTATTCTATTATCGAAGATATGTCTAATATGGAACTTGTATATGAAACTCTAATACTTAAACATTCTGTCAAGTGCCACTTGCATTAATTTATTAACCGAATTATTCATCTAAGAGTGGTTGAATGGATCTCTGTTTTGATTGCATTTGATATGTGGAAGTGTTCCTTAATAATATGATGACTAATATGTCATACATGAATCTTAAAACTGACCAGAAGATGTAGTAATTTATCATTAAAGTAAATTGATATTCTGTTCAACAATTCACGTTCGTGATTATTGTATAATAAATAAAATATTTTTAATGCAAGTTTAAATGAATAAAATTGCAAATTAATTGAAAAAAAAAATTCTAATATCTAATTTAATTGGCATTTGATGTAGTAAATAGCTGGAGAAAATTTAAACCATATTTGCAACCATCCTAATTAATATTCCGTAGTTTTGTAATTCCCACCTTTTTTTCACACCAGTAAATATGTAGAGATATATTCTCTAAATGCAGTTGCGAATAAATAAGAAGAAAAAATCTCTGAAAAAATACTGGTGTGAAAAAAAAAAAGAAAAATAGGCGGGGCTAACAATTCTACGGAATATTAATTAGGGTGTTGGCAAGTATGCTTTAAACTATAAATATTTGCAGTGAAATAGTTGTAAAGGAGTATAGTGAGTGGATGTTTTTTAAAATTTACATATCACATTCCGGACACAAAAGTGATACAAGTTTATAAATGACATTTTTGAGATTTTGTAAATGCAAAAATGCATATGAAATACCACAACATTCGCGAAAAGCGTCATATCTCTATCTCGCAAGGTAACCACCTGCATAAAAAACAAAAAAAAAAAAAAAAAAAAAAACCTCATGTGAGTTTACAGAAAAAGCACTGGCAGTTTGGGTGACAACACTTCTGAAATTGTTATATATTTACTACTCTTTTGTAAATTATTCGTGTTGAAAATTATGATACTGTTGTAAATTTTCTGCGTCTGAAGTACATATATAAATAATATATATATAAGTACACACACACACACACACATATATATACAGTCTAACCTCGTTACCATGAATCTCAAGGGGGATAAATTTTTTTTCGTGTTATCAGTAGTTCATGCTATCAGTAACTAATTTTCATGTAAAAAACTAATCTTCATTTTGACGGGGATTGTGGAAACAGTGTAAGGTGGGTGTGTAATAGTATTCACGTCAGCATGGCGCTGCAGCTAAGTTCACAAGTTGCGAATCGCGAGTGAATAAGGAGAAGTCATAGAATCAAAGGAAGTGAGTGGAATGGAGTAAGCTTAAATATAAATATGGATGTGTGTTGGAGTGAAAAGGTGTGTGAAGAGGAGAGTAGGAGAGTGGTGTTGATGAGAATAGTTCTTATGCGAGTGTTAAGCGATGGTAGAGATTTGTAGCGTTGTAGAATAGAGTAAGATTTGAGTGAAGAATTTGAGTGAAGAATTTGTCGCGCCAAGGGAATCCTGCCGAGGGTTCTTGTGCAAGAATAGTTCAGTGTTCGACAGAGAGCCATCGTCGACAGCATCTGTATTGGCGAGATTAGTTACGTTTATTTAATGAATTGCTGAAGTTATCCCCTAAGGTTATTTGAGAGTTAAAACTGAGTTAGCCCAACACCCGCCTTGAAATTGATCATTAATAAACTTTGTTAGTTTGTATTTAACTTTGTCTCGTGCTCTTATTTACTACTTAAGTAATTAAGTTAATCCTTGAGATTATGGATGCCACAAATTACTCACAACAGTTCATGTTAAAAGTAATTCACGTTAACAAGGTTCGACTGTATATATATATATATATATATATATTGTGAGGTTGAGACGTCAGAACGTCACCACAGTTGTTTTAATTAAGCTGGATCCAGCAAAGTAGGAAGTGGGGACGGTTAAAATCACTCCGTCGCCAGTGACTCGGTGAAGGTTGAGGTCGAGCTAGTTTTGTGTCGGCAGGGTGCTGCATTAAAAGACTTAGATTTTGAATATTAGTTAAATTAGAAGTGATTTTTAAAAGTACGGATTGAAATGTAGTGAAAGGAGGGTGTAGGAAGAAGTATAAAAATAGAGATGGTTTTAGTAGATAGTGTGGATGTTGGAGGATCGTATAGAGGATGTTATGAATCTTAGTTTGACGGATATTGAGAAGTAGAGTAGTGGAGATTTAGTGGCGTGAAGTTAAGTAGTAATGAGTGTCGGTGTGAGTACCTACTAGTTTTCGGAAAGTTCAAGCTGGGTCAGAAGGGAATCCTCTGTCCCATAGTGAAGCCATAGTATTGGAGTACGAGTGCGACCGTCTCTACACCTTCGACTATCTGCTGTGGTGAGATATTTAAGATAATTAAATTGCTGATTTATATATTTTTGATTTAATAATACGCTGACTGAGCTAAGATCTATTTCCAGGCCGCCCTCCCATTAATCTGGTTCTAATAAACTCTTATTGTTTGTTCAATTAAAGTCTCTGGTTTTCTTAGTAACTTAATTAAGTATTTAAGTTAAGTGGAGTTTGCAGGAACGCAAACGCCACAATATATATACAGAGAGAGATAGACTGATAGTTACAGATTTTTAATCTATTTCGAAAGTGATAAATATTATTTTTACCAGTTTATTTATCTGCGCTTATTGTTATAGGGATCTAAGTAACTCTTTACACTTATTTTAAAATCATTAAAGATAATGGAAAGTGATTCACTGTGAAGAAAAGATATCTAAAGTTACATTACCATTGACTTATTCACAAGTTAATACATTTTGAAAAATAGTTACATTTTTATAACAAACCTATAGAATATCTTGAATAATTATCAGGTGAAAAAAACATTATGCGGTTTGTTATTTTAGGTGCATAAAAAGTCAGTTATTAATAAAATATTATAATTATTTATTAAAACTTTTACATGTTAAATTTTAATGATTACTGGCACGCTCTGCTTGCATCTCTAGTAAATATATTTAAAAGAATTTTGAAAAAAACATTAATCACTGCAGTTTAAATCACTTTATAAATAAAAACTAAATATATATATATCATTAAAATCCCTTAAAGCCTCCCTTATGGTCTTTGCTGCTTTCGGCAGTGTCTTTCTACCTACCCTATACTAGTTCCGTGTCGACACTCCCTTTATGTGCGCTTTACCGGGTATTTCAATTTAGGTGATAAGTGGGCGATTAGTTTCGCGGCTATTATTTATTAACTACGTTTTTCGGACAAATTGTATTCTTCACTCTATGACAATAGATGGTAGCACAAGACAATCTCCTTAGCTGTAAAAATATTAATAAACAATAATAAAAAAAATAAAATACTAATAAAAATTCGAAAATCGGGCTTCAAGTATCTTATAGGAGAGGTCAAAATATAAATCCATGGAAAATTATGTAGCTCTGTGATCAGTAATTTGTCTACGTACCGACCAACATGCCTCAAAGTTTAACTTTATTTTCCGCCACTTTCTTGTCATCCATATTGTTTAGGATATGGTGAAGACACTCAAAGATTTTCTTTTATCAATTGGCACCATTTCTATTAATTATCTGCAATCTACACAAAATATAACATTGGACTCTGGAGGATTGAACCCGCGACTATCAGGTTATTAGTATGACACTTTAACCCTTTGCGGCGCAAGACAATTCAGATCATTTAAATTACACTGCCACCGGAATTCATGAACTAAATTAAACTAAAAGAAATTTTAAAATTTTAGGTTAAAAAAACCGGCCATTTCTGATATGTTATAAACGTAAATTTTTGCTAAAAATTTTCCGGGATGAATATTTGCAGACGTATCTTAAATTTTGCGTCCTTGCAGCGAGGACGCCGCGCGTTAAGGGGTTAAACAACTAAACTAATGGGCTGTGAAAAGTTTTTTTTTCCATTTACGTTTCTGTCGCCGGAGTCGAACATTCCAGAAATTCATACATTTAGTTAAATTCAAAGAAAAAAAAAATAACTAATAAAAAATTCGGAAATCGAGCTTCGAATTGCATCAGGAGAGGTCAATCTCCTTGAAAATTCTGTAGCTCAGCGATTAGTTGTTTGTTTATAAAGCGACAGACATACACACGCACATACACAAACATCTTCTTTCATTATAAGTCGAGGCAATAAAACATATTTAAAGATTTTAACTTTTTCTAGTAATAAATGACTATGTATTATGGTTTGCTTTTACATGCTTTTTAAAAGAATTCTTTTCATTATTTTCCGTTAAATGTTTATCAGAAATGCCGATGCTTTCAAAATATGTCTATGATACGGAAAATATTTATTAAATTTACAAAACAGATTAAAAAAAAAAAAAAAAAAAAGAATTTGACATTTTTAATTATTTGTCAAAAATCTGCGCTAATTTTTTTAAAACACAAACTTAAATAAAAAGATTAAGGCATAAGCTCTAATTTATGTTATTCGATGGTCAAAAGATGGTGCCTCAAATTATTGCACATAAAAAAAAGCAGTATTTTAGGGGATAGAGGACAGAAAAACGTATTTACGGCATTTTTTGCTGTATTTTCGGATTTTTTTTTTTTTCTTTTTTTTAACTGTGTGTGAGCAGTCGTGTTATATTACCGTAATTTCTGGTAGATACCCGCAGGTTATATAATCCAGATTTACACCAGAAATTTTAATTGAAAAATAAATTTATACTAGCTGGAACCCGTCGATTTCGACGGTCACTTTATTGACTGAAATGTTTAAAAAATTGTCGCATCACTATTTACGACATTTCACTTAAAAAAAGAAATTCGGAAAAAGGCTTATAAATAGAAATGAACCTTAAATTTGTATGATTTCATATCTTTAATTCGATTTTGTTTGAATTTCTATTTTTAAATAAAAGCATCGCAAAAAAAAAATAATAATAATAATAATAATAATAATAATTAGCTGTAACAAAAAAATTACCTCAAACTAAACAAAACTCTGATTTGTGACCCCGAGGCCTGCGGCAGCGCATAAGCCGGTCGCTATATAACATAAAAAAATTAACAAAAATTAACCTGGAACTGAACGAACCCGCTCGGTGTTACCCAGGCCCATGATACCTTAAATGAACCTTAAATTCATACGATTTTATATCTTTAACTCAATCTTGTTTGAATTTCTGTTTTTGAATGAAAGCATCACGAAAAAAATTACCTCGAACCGAATGAAACTCTGCCTTGTGACCCCGGTGCCTGCAGCAGCGCAAATGCGGGCCGCTAATGTAAAAAAAAATTCCTAAAAATTAATCTGGAACCGAATAAACCCGCCCGGTGTTGCCCGGGCCCGTGATAATAACCTTAAATTTGTAGGATTTTGTATCTTTAACTCGATTTTGTTTGAATTTCTATTTTTAAATAAAAGCATCGCAAATAATAATAATAATAATAATAATAATAATAATCAGCTGTAACAAAAAAATTACCTTAAACCAAACGAAACTCTACCCTGTGACAGCGCATACACGGACCGCTAATAACATGAAAAAATTTCCGAAAATTAACTTTGAACCGAACGAACCTTTGAATCGTGTTTCCGCTGCCATTGGCTGTGGCACCGTATAACAGGCATGCTACGCAAAATTCACTTTCCTCCACCAGGGCTCGCAGTATGTTATATACGAACACCAGTTGCCTTGAATTTCCAAGACCTTTTAAATAAGGTGTCACATGGTGGTGTCAACTGCAAAATCCTTTAGTTACACTTTTCACCACCAGGGATACAGTGTGTTCTGTACGAACATCACCAACTGTCAGGAAATACTAAGACCTTTAAAATAAGATGCAACATGAAAAAGGTCTAATACAAAATCACCTAGTTCCATTTTTCACCACCAGGGGTGCACTATATTGTATACAAACATCTCCAATCTGCATGAAATTTCAAGACCTTTGAAATGAGGTGCTACATATGTGGGTCAAGAACGGATTTCCCCTCTCAAACTAATTTCCCCCCTTTGCTCCCCAAAAATCGAAAATTCCAAAATCGCAGAAATTGATTTTTTAGTATTCGAGTCTAGTCCCCCATGTACAACTTCTTCACGGTGAAGTAATTTGGAGCTGAGTAAAGCTCACAAACATTTGTTAACACCTGCCCCCAAGGGGGGAAATGTTCGACTTTTTTTCATTTTTCTCTGTTGATGACAAATCTACAGACCAAGATATTTTTTTAGACACCTCAACCAAATTTTTACACCTAGCCATTCTCTCAATTTAGTGGATACAGACAAAACACATTTCAAATTAATATATAGATACTGCACATTCAATCAGACATTCGGAAGTAGTCAAAGTGTTTTCGGATACCTAGATGCAGGCGAACTCTGAAACCTGAACCCACGGACCAATCAGAATATCAATTTGACTCATGCCTTCTGTTGTATCCTGGCGTGGCTTATGGTGATGGTGATAGGGTAATTTGTAAATATTGGGTTAGATTTTCACAATTTTCTAAAAACAGCAAGGTGAGTATGCATTATTATTATTATATTTTTTATTATTATTATTATCTTCTTTCTTTTACTTAGTTAAAGTTTATACTTTGAATTCTAGAGTATTGTAATAGTACTGAAAGATTTGTTCCTTTCCTGTTAACATTTGTATACGTTTATATGAAATGTTAGTGTTAAAATTTTAACCTTCTTACTACTTTGTATGCATTTATACGAAATATTACTATTAGCATTTTTAAATGTTTTGTGTGCATATAGTATATTCAAAATGTTAGATTATTACAATTTTCGCGAAATTGCACCTGATGAAAATTGCATCGAGCTTTATCAATATTTCTGTATTGCACCGAAAATAAATATTTTTATTTTTAGTTACTCCATTATTTACTTCGTTTATTTTTGAAATCTTATTATAATAGTATGAATAAATTTAATCTAAAGTGATTATTTTATGTTTATATACTTGGATTACTTTTAGCGTATGAATTTCTTTTGGCATTCTTGGACGCTCTCAACACCCCTGCTTAATGTAGATTACTTTTTGAAATAATGATAATGCACAAACCAACTTCCATCAGGTACAATCTTGTGACTATTGTAAGATTGTATAGATGCAGTAGAAAATAAAACGTAATCAATAACATTTTAAATAAACACATAAAAAGCAGAAAAAAAAAGTAGAGTTTTCAGTGTTATATACACAATACTCTAGAACTCATACAAAGGCGTAAACATTATACATAGAGAAATAAATAATGCATATACACCTTCTTGTGTTTGAAAACAAAAACAAAAAAGAATAATTAAGTGGGATATTTGAAATTTAAGTGAGAAATTACATAATTTACTTTTTGCAAAATTCTTTTTAGAGAATTACAATCGCAAATTAAACAATTAAAAAAAAAAGTCAAATGTTAATTTTCTTTCCCTTTTTTTGACTAAGGAGAGGTACTTCTTCAGTATTCAGGATCTAAATTTTCATAAGAAACGCAGAAGGAATTGCTCATGTTATTACTTAATCTCTTTTAAAATTTATTTTCAATTTTATTTTGAGCATTCAAAAAGTGCAGTAACTGGAATACCTTAAATTATTTAATGTATAATCATTGCAATTTTTAGCCTTCACACTTCGTAGTGGTTTGTTGTTATAATACACACTTCATATATCCTCTTAACAGATATTTATAATTAAGAAGTATTTTGAAATAATTACATAATATACCCTTATTTATTTTTTATTTTTTAATCAAGAAATTTTATAAAAGTTTAAAAAAAAGATCACTACAGGCTTCAAAGCAATTAATATATTATCCAACTGAACTAAAAAATTGATGAAATACTCATAGAAATATGCGAAAAAATTGGGGTTTAATCCCCCTTATGATATATTTTTGAGTGAGACTTTCCAAAATATTCAAAGATTTTCGCAATCCCACCCTCTAATCTAATAGGAACCTTGAATTAACTGCGCTTATCTGTACATCATTGAATGAAATACTTTGATTTAAATTAAATTCTGAAAAATAATTCAATGGAAAGTAAATCAAATGTGATAGATACTTACGTATGTTAGCATAATTATTTGTGAACCAAAAATGGTTCGCAGCTTAAAGAGTTAGGTACCAAACATAAATATTTTAGAGAATTTTCCAATCCTTATTATATATTCAATCCAGGTTTAACCTAAATTTAAAGAAGTCATGTCAGTGAGTACAAAAGAAAAAGAGAGTTTGAATTATATTTTGCAGAAATAAAAATATTAAATGTAAAATTAATGATAAATTTTGGATGTTGCATTATGACATAGGCTGGTGTACCATTGAGTTATTTTGAGTTGTAAATTTTTTGTAATACTATATTTACCTTGAAATTGCTGTCATTTTTGGTTGACCACCCTCCGCCCCTCTAAAAGTAATAAGGAAATACTTTTTACATTCATTATAAACATAACTTAAATTAGTACGACAGGACTATTCTTCCATATAAAGACATGCAGTCACTGTATCTCATTCCCTAGCATAGGCTACTATATTCATTTCTTAAAACTACTGTGGTATAGCTTTAGTTTAGGGACCCTTCAGCGGCTTTTTATCGTCATTTCAGTAATGCATAAAAATGGATATCGCAATTGCGTAAATGAAAAACCTGGGCAAGAAACTTCCAAATAATTCAGTTCCAAATTGAAAATTTATTTTTTTCCCTGCTTTTTATGTGTTTATTTAAAATGTTATTGTTTACAGTTTATTTTCTACTGCATCTATATCTTATTTAGTATATTCAAAAATTATATATGCTTACAATAATTGAGAGATTTTACCTGATGGAAATTGGTTTGTGCATTATCATTATTTAAAAAAAAATCTACATTAAGCAGGGGTGTTAAGAGCGTCCAAGAATGCAAAAAGAAATTCATACGCTAAAAGTAATCCATCAAGTATATAAACATAAAATAATCACTTTAGATTCAATTTATTCATACTATTATAATAAGAATTCAAAAATAAACGAAGTAAATAATAGGAGTAACTAAAAATAAAAATACTTATTTTCGGTGCAATACAGAAATATTGATAAAGCTCAATACAATTTCACGAAAATTGTAATAATCTAACATTTTGAATATACTATATGCACACAAAGCATTAAAAAATGCTAATAGTAATATTTCGTATAAATACATACAAAGTAGTAAGAAGGTTAAAATTTTAACACTAACATTTCATATAAACGTATACAAATGTTAACAGGAAAAGAGCACATCATTCAATACTATTACAATACTCTAGAATTCAAAGTATAAACTTTAATTAAGTAAAAGAAATAAGATAATAACAAAATAATAATAATAATAATAATAATAATAATGCATACACACCTTGCTGTTTTTTAGAAAATTGGGAAAATCTAACCCAATATTTACAAATTACCCTATCACCGTAAGCAAGCCACGGCAGGATAACACAGAAGGCATGAGTCAAATTCATATTCTGATTGGTCCGTGGGTTCAGATTTCAGAGGTCGCCTGCATTTAGGTATCCGAAAAGACCCCTCACCAATTGTCACTGGATTCCTCTAAATTAAGGAACAGCCTTCGCGCATGCTCAGATCATGCGATTTTGTTCTTAAAGAAATACCTTTGTGTTTTAATATATAGGGTTTGTACGAGCTCTTCCTTCGAAAAAGATGGGTATCTTTCGAAAGGTCTCGTCAATACCTTTAAAACGAATGGATGAACTATAAATCTGTGATAATTTAAAACAAAGTTATCGATTTTTTTTTATACTATTAACGGAAAACAAACTTATTTAATATTGTTACTGAGTAAATTTGTACAGAAAAATATAGAAGAAAGTCTTCTGGTGGCCACAACATACTAATTTAAATTAAAAATGGAAAACATTTTTGATTTTGTTTCAGTTTATCAGGCACCTATGATTCAGCCATTTCTTTTAAAGGCGTTGACGAGTGCTTTTGAAAGATACACATATTGAAAATTTTCAAATTCGGGGGGGGTACTTCACTCCATGTAGAATGCGATACATTTACTACGTATACATTTTTTTATGGTTGAATATTAGCATTATGATTATTTTCTTTTTAACTTTACATAGAAAAACTAATAACGATTCTCATTTTGAACATTCATAGAAATTTTTATTGTATGCTGCCGTGTTAAAAATTATGAAAAAATGGGACGACAGAGTCAACTATTGAGAGATTGATCTCCAAATGTAATAAGCGCTATCGTAGGACATCCAATTGAATGCCAAGTTTAGTTACATTTTATTTATTAGATTCTGAGATATGGCGTCCACAAAAATTTTTGATACCCACAGATATAGAGAGAGACAGACAGACATTTTCTAAAAAATATCAAATCAAGTTCTGGATATCTCAAATGATGTAAGTACATCGAAAAAAAAAAAAAAAAAGAAAAGGTCGAAAATTTTGATGAATCCAATACTTTATTCTCATACAATCAAATCTAATTAAACATAACTTTCTTTATTAATTAATTGAGGTTTTTTGTGACATGGTTACGCCATACTTGATAAAATAAGTATCTTCTTATAAATTATTCTTTATATTCTTAAATGAAGAGAAAGTAGCATTTTCCAAACTATGAACTTTGCATATTCTAATGGATGTAATACATTCTCAAAATAACAAATATGATTTGAAATACAATTTTATTTTTTATTATTTTTATCCAGAAGTAAATTAGGCTGCAAATAATGATTATAATAATAATAATAATAATAGAAATATATTTGAAACAATGTTTTCCTTTAGTTTCTGCAATAGATTATTGATATTTTCGTAAGGGAAAAGCTTAATACAAGATTAAAATTCTAACGAATTAAACGTTCAGCATTTTAATGATTAACTTTAAAATGCATCTGTTTTGATGCATAATAATCTCTAATCTTTTACAATGCGGTAGTTGTTTTAATTAGATGAAAGAAAACTAATTGATCAACAGTTTTCAGAGAAAACATTCTTATCACGTTAATTAAATTTGCTTTTGATCTTTTCACAAGGTTAATTTTTCTATTTATAAATATTCAGCACATAAATCATTTTATAATCTGACATGAAGAAATTTTTAATGATAACGTGCAAAATAATTTAAAGTTTTGAAATTTGGATTTATTATTATTATTATTATTATTATTGTTTTTTAAGAATTGATGAATAAAACATTTTCTGTAATACTATGTAATTTAATGTGATAACTTTAGATACTTATTAAATAATTAATGCGTAGTTTTGTAAATAATTAAAAAACTGACTCATGTACAGTGATGTTATATTTCCTTTGTAATTGAAAGTATATTGGTATAATATCTCACAGAAACTAAATTTACTAAAAACTGTTACAAATGTTATTACAATATTTGAATTATCAGTTTGAAGATGGAAAGAAGTTCAAAATCAAAAATTTTCGGAAAAACAAGAAAATTATTTTAATTTTCAGGGTACTTACTGTCAGCAGCAAAGTTATTGAAGCATTAGCAATAATTTTTCTTAAAAGATGGGCCCCTAATACTGTTTTATTAAGTAAATATTTGTCGAGTCACGATCTTAGTTTTATATTGTTTGTAAAAAAGTAATTTGATGATAAAAATTAGTGACCAAACTAATATATATATATATATATATGAAAAATGTAGATGTGTGCTTCAATAATTTTGCTGCAGATTGTATTTGTAAAAAATGCAGAGCTGCCAACCTAATCCGGCAAATTGTTAGTACCGCCCCTTTTTCTACTCCACTTAATTTTTAAAGTCATTTTCTTCGAATATATTTACCATGAAATAATTGCCAACCATCTCATTATGAACCGTACAATTTTTAGTACCCGCCTTTTTTTTTCACACCAATAATTGTTTAGAGTAATTTTAGACTTATTTAATTGTAACAACATTTGGACAGAATCACTCTAAAAATATAGTGGTGTGAGAAAAGGGGCATTTTTTCAGGGGGCGTTAACAATTGTACGGTTATTAATGAGATGGTTGGCAAGTATGAATAAGAAGAAAAAAACTCTAAAATATGACTGGTGTAGGAAAAGGGGCGGTACTAACAATTTGTAGATTAGGTTGGCACCTCTAAAAATGAATTTTTTTACAGAAGAAGTACTATTTCAATGTTAAACAAGCGGTTTTCGCTCTCTTCTATTTCCTGTAATGCGTGCCAACGCAAAGCGAATTTAAAATAAAATTAAATTAAATTAAAACTCAATTTTCCATTTTTGGCGCTTGTTGCTTTTCTTCAAACTGGTGATTTATTTACAAAACTGACATATGTTTAGTGATGTAATATTTCTTTTGTAATTAAAAGAATATTTGAACATCTTACGAAACGAAGTTTACTAAAAGTAAGTTATATTAAAATTAATTTAAAAATATGTCCAATAGCAGAAAAGGTTTAATTTTTACTAATAATATTATTTTTGTTATATTAATTAGTATATTTGTTAAATTTGTTGAAAATAAATAACTAACTAAATAAATGTAAAAACTACGTAATTTATAATAAATATTATATATATATATATATATACTATATAAACATCATTATCATTTGATACGACACTTATATTTTCAATATATCATCACTATTAAGGAAAATGTTATTGGGAAACTGCGCTGTAAGTTTCTCTTTTAAATTATCCATACATTTTCTTATCAATCCAGAATATTGGTATATTATTGTACAGTCGGGGAAAAAAAAAAAAAAAAAAAAAAAACGCAACACTCAATGTAACTTCGTTGCTAATCGATGTAGAAAAACGTAATAGGTATCATTCAATGGGGAATTGTGAGTAGTTTCAGAAAATGAACTGAATTTTTGAATTGGGGGTCGTCTACATATTAAAACGCGCACCAACTTTGATTTTTTCAATGGTAATCCCCCATTTTTATTTTATATTTGAATTTCTGGGATCGCGACAACGCGAAAAAGTATATTGGTTGTACATTTTACTTATTTTTTCACAGAGTTATAAGCGTTCAAAGTTTAAAGGTGCTAATGTTAAATTCATATTTCAAACTTTTATTAATATCTTCTCAAAAAATAACTTGATCGATATAATTTTTTTTTTTTTTTTTTTTTTTTTACGAGATACAGTGAAGAACCCCAAACATAATCCATCATTTCTTTTGGTTCTGAAAAATATTTTTAATTCTGAAAAATATTAAAAAATTCATATTCATAAAAATTATGAATTATGACCTATATTAATTTTTTACATAAAATGAATCCTAATGCTGAAATATATGGGTGTGCAAATTTGCAGCTCATTCCAGATATTAGTTTGCGAGATATAAATAAATCTTTCTTTTGGAGTGGTTTAGGGGGCCGTCTCTTATAAAGTTTTGCATGAGATAACGAATCAAATCTTAAAAAATAACAAAGAAAATTAAACAAAATATTTTTATTTTTTATTTACGGGTCAAATTATATAGCAACAACGCCAAACGCAAAGAAATGTAACAAAAATAATGATTTTTAGACATTAGTGTTAGCATCAAGAATTCCTGTTTTCTAAAGAAGACAAGCCCCGCCTTCGTCATTCTTCAAAACAAAACAATGCAGAAAAAAAAGTAAATGTGACATTGAGTATTTGTGTGAAACCCCTTATTTTATGTTGACAAAAATATGCACAAGTGGTATATTTACATCATCAATTAATTGGTGATAAATTTTGAATCTTTTAAATGAACACTAGAAGAAAAAAAAATAACTAAATAGGTGGGGTTTACTGTTTTAAATAGAAATATAGGTTTAGTGTGAAATTGTCAAATATAAAAAACGAATGGAATTGGAATGCAAGACAGACTTGTAAAATCGTTTCTTAACTACCGTCATAGTTAAAAAATGCTTAATCCTTTGCTTCATATATTGCTTTATTTTATTTTATTTACTTATTTATTTATTTTGTAGAGGGGAGGATTATTATTTTAAGGACACTTTAATCTTTAAAATTTTATTAATATATTTTAACTTTATACATTTTTAAAAACATACTTTAACTTTTATAAATATATTTTAACACTTTTTGCGACCGCAGGATTTTTGTCTTTTTGACAGTAAGACCCGCCTACTGGCGTTATTCTCTCAAAATAAAATATTTCAGAACAAATTTTCTGTATTCACAATTATATTACAAATGGATATACATTGTAATTACATTATTTCTAATCAATATAATTTTATCCATAGTATATTTTATTGCAAAAATAAAAACACTGGGTACAACACACTTAAGAAATATATAACACACAAATTAAGAAAGAAACGCCCACTGAAAGAGTTACAGATTTTCAAATGGCGTGAATCTACTTCAGCAGTCGCAAAAGGGTTAATTAAGAAATTATATTTTCATAGAAATTATAAAACGAATCGTACAGTTCCAAAGAGTTCAACTGACCCAAAACTGGAAAGTGCGATTAAAATTGTTTAATATTTACTTCATGAACTCTCACAATAATTTATCCGAAAAGATTTAGTTTATGTGTTGTTGTATATATATATATTATTTCATTTCGTATATTATGTTACACCTATGAAAGAAAATTTAAGCTTTATTGGCGATCGGTAGAGCCATAATAGACACTTTTACTTGAAAAATATTGCACTTTTTTCAAAGAGTACTGTATGGACCGATCGCAAGTGTAATGTATTTAAATAGACCTAAAATTATCTAAAAAAGTACTGATGTACATGCAAATCTAAAAAATTGAATTCAGGATAATGAAAGAACTGGTAATCAGAGAATGTTTTATAATTATTTTTTTCCTGAAAGATTTCCGGTGTGAAACATTAAAATTATGTCTATTTCTTATAGGATTTTAATTTTATTTTACTACATTTACAGGTAACCCCCTAACACATTTTTGATTATAACTCTATAAATACTAAAGATAAAGTATACAAATAGTATACTTTTCCGCACTGCGAGACTCTGAGAAATTTGAAAATGAAGTCAAAATTGGGTGTTCCTATTGAAAAAATCAAAGTTGGCGCTCATTTCAATATGTAGATGACCCCTAATTCAAAATTTGATGACATATTCAGAAAGTGCTTCTAATTTCCTGTTGAATTATGTCTATTAGATGTTCCTGTGTCAATTAATAATGAAATTACAGCGGGTGTTGCGTTTTTTTTCCCCCGACTGTACCTAAAATAAGACAGAGCTGTGTAAAAATATCGCCGTGAAAGACGTGAATATTTACATGACAAAAAAAGGCTGAATTTTTGTACTACAGCATGTGACTTGAGATAAGCATGTTATATTTTATATCAGCATGATATTTTATCATGAAAAAATTCTAATTACAAATGGATGCTTGAACAAGATATTGTAATAATGCTATGGCAATATTGAAAGAATATTATAAAAGAAACTTGTACTAAGAAGAAAAACATATACGGTAAGTGCTCCAGATTTTGACACTTTTAAAGCAATCTCTGATGTTTTTAATGTTATAGTCATCAGAAAATATTTTTAGAAATCTTAAGTTAGTACATATGGCATGAAAGACATCCAGAACCGCATATATATTAAAAAATATATATTTGATAACAATTATTTTTCTTCATTAATTTTTATTTGACACCCACTTAATGTTCCAGTAATTGACACTGCCAGCTTTTCATTTTATCAGTAATTGGCCCGCTATGTTTCAGTGTTTGACACATTATTCATTTTATCAGTTATTAGCACCCTGTGCTCCAGTGTTTGACATAAAATTTTAAAATTCTTATATGTAAAATATATGATTTTATGATTTTTCTTATTTATTAATTATTTCGGGATAGATGTCAATTACTGGAGCATGCCATTCACTGGAGCACCTACCCTGTATAAAGAAAAATAACTAGCCATTCTTCTTTTCCTTCTTATTTTTAATTTGATTTCGATAATTTTGGTTGGGAAGTATCTGTGTCATAGTCACTCATCTTCCTGTGCATAAGAATGGAGACTATCGGTGTGCGATGTTTTGAATTTAAATTTACTTAAATGTGATTTAATGATACTAGCTCGTACATCATTGACTATGAATATTCTAATCTGAAAACTTTATATAATATTCGAAATTTAAGATTTCTTAACATAGTAGAACAGAAAAATATTTCACATAAACTTGCATTAGAGTGTTCATTGGAATGGACATAACATGGAATTGCATGAAAAGAAAAAACACGAAACTGTTACTAATACATAGCTGCCAAGTTTTTTAATTTATTCCGGAATGCTGTTAGCCTCGTCTTTTTTTCACACCGTAATCTTTGTAGAAAAATTTTCTTCAACACATAATTACCATTAAATATGAAGGAAATTGTTCTAAAAATATTACGGTGTGAAAAAGGGGCGGGACTAATAACATTCCGGAATAAATTAAAAAACTTGGCAGCTATGCTAATAAAGATAGTCAGAAAATTAGTATAAGGTTACTGATCGAACTGAAGGGTAGGTAGCCTTCAAGGTTGACTCTTCCAATCTGTGACTGCGCCAAGATAACGATAAAATCCATTTTCTCTTAAGAATAACATTACATGTGCTAGAAAATTGTGAGAACAGATATATGATAACAAATAAAATATGAGCTAAGTTCACCTATGCCAACTAATTTAATTACATTTTTAAATTTGGAACATTCACAATCCTTAAATTTGTCTAATTTTCTCTAAAAATTCAATATTCCTACCTTCCCCCAGTTGTCTCAGAGATTCTACTCTGCAAGCAAATAGACAAGAGTCGCTGTATTTAAAGTCAATCCGTTCGGAGTTACCCGTTATTTTTTCTGACTCTCGCATAAATATACGGGTAAAGACCCGTTATAACTCCTCCTCATTCTCTGAAGTATTTCGCCCACACTTAGTTCTCACATGCAGTAAATTGGCCTTAATGCCGACACCATCAAAAATTTATTTTTTTTATATTTTTTTAGTAACTCATTTTGAAAATATATGCAGAGAAAAATTAAACAAAAATAATTTTTCGCACTTTATAATTTTAAAATGAAATAGTAATAATAATAATAATAATAATAAAATAATACTTTTTTTTTTTTTTTTTTTTTTTGAAAACGTATTAATTTAACGATTGGAAATGTTTGAAATATGACAACGTAATTAATAATAATAATAATAATAATAATAATAATAATAAAATAAACATATTTGGAGTTATGTAATTCTGATAAATGTTTTTTTATTCTTAGAATAAAATAGTGCTGAGTTCGTAGTCTCCGTCTTTCTTTCAGGTCATTTTGGGAGATGACAGATTTTCGCCATTTTTGCTATCACCATTTTCATACAGAAACCTTCATCGTATTTTCTAGTAATGTGTAGTGATTAAATGAGGTAAAGATTTTGTATAAAAATAGTAGTAACAAAATTAAAATTAAAATGAAGGAAATTTTTCATTCTTGTAACTGTCTTGAAAAAAAAAAAAAAAAAAAAAAAGGCGAAGATTTCGAGTTCTGGTAGTGTTTTAGACCTGCTAACTATGCTAGTTTATCCGTAATGGTATTAAGACCCGCCTTTTTTTTTTTTTTTTTTTTTTCACACCAGAATAGTTGTAGAGCAATAGTCTTAATTAATCATGAGAATATATTGCTGAATGTTACACTACAACAATTCTGGTGTGAAAAAAGGTCGAGGCCTAATACTATTACAGATAAACTAGTATAGTTAGCAGGTCTAGTGTTTTGTTATTGGTGACGGGTGGGGGTACGCCCCTTAAAGATTATTTAAAATATAAAAGAAATTTAAAGATTAAAAAACTTCGACAAATTGAACAAAGTTGCTTTATTTGTCTCGCACTTAAAAAAAAAAAAAAGAAGAAGAGAGAAAAAATTTGTAAATCTTTAATAACAAAAATATAAATACATAAATAAATAAATAAATAAAAATAAATAAATAAGGCTGTGACTTATTATTATTTTTTTTCCTTTCTTTACTTCCTATTTCTTTTTTTCTTTACATTTTTTTAAAAATTCTAACATTTATTGATGTAAAGTGAATTTTTTCATGATAAACATAATTTTAAATTTATTTTATTAATAATTTCAATTGTACTTTTGAATATTTCCAGAACTGAATTGTCTTTCTTTTAAATCTAATGTCTCTTTTCTAATAACTGAAAGCAATAATTAATTTGTGTCAAATATTCGTTCGTTTTAATTCATAAAATTTGATTTGCATGATATCGACCATAAATATAAAAAAAAAAAATATTTTCTACTGAATATAACTCATATAATTTTTAAACTAAGGGGAAAACAATAATAATTCAAAAACATTAAAAGAGAATTATAAATAAATTGCTAAAACAGAAAATTTAAATTGTTTAATATTCCCAGAACTAAATTGTCTTTCTTATAAATCTAATGTCTTTTTCGTAGTAACTGAAAAAAAAATTAATATCTGTGAAATAATATGAATAAAAAATGCGTTTGTTTTAATTTGTTAATTTGGTTTGCATGATATTGACCATAAATATCATAAAATTTATTTTCTACTGAATATAATTTATATAATTTTTAAACTAAGGGGAATAAAATAATTATACAAAAACTTTAAAAGGGAACTTCAATTAAATTTGACCTGTTAAAACAGGAAATTTAAATTTCAAAGCAAAAATCTATATAAGTCGAAAATTTTAACATAAACATTTAATAAATTGTATCTTAAAGTGGATATCTGTTAATTTATATTAAAATTTTAATATCTTTCTTAGGTAAATTCATAATCAAATTTCAGAATTTCAAGTGTGAACTTTACTCAACATGAAACTGATCTACTTTTGAATAATTAAGCACTTTCTAAACTTCACGAGTATTCCCCAGTCAATATTATTCGGTTTAATAATTCAGTTTCTGAAATGTCAAGCGTGTGACTTAATTAGCACTTTACTGCGATAATTTACTTCCTTCATGATATGTAAACGTAAACAGCATTTGGATGTCAAGATACGAGTTTCTGACATCACATGTATCGAAAAATATCGAAATGTTAAATAACTGAAAAGGTGGAAATATTAGACCTGTTAACTATGCTAGTTTATCCGTAATGGTATTAAGCCCCGCCTTTTTTTCACACCAGAATAGTTGTAGAGTAATAGTCTTCTTATTTAATCATGAGAACATATTGCTAAATCTTACTCTACAGCTATTCTGGTGTGAGAAAAAGGCGGGGCCTAATATCATTACGGATAAACTAGCATAGTTAGCAGGTCTAAAATATAAACAAAATTTATTTTGATGTGTTTTAAACTTTTTTTCTCCTCATTCTACAATATCCTAACTGTGATATAAATTACTAATGTATTTTTAATATTGATAATATATTTAATCAATTCAAAGTCAATTATTCATACCTGTGTACTAAGCTTATTTATCATTTTTAGTAAGAAGATTTTTATTTTTCTTAGAATGAGGGAATGAGGGAAAAGATACATATACACTCCTTCTCATATTTATAAGGACATTTTATATTTTGAAATAACTAACGTAAAAATAATTGTGAACAAGATTATACTAAGTGCACTTAATGTATCTAGTATTCTAAAAACCAAAACTGCTATAATTTTTTTAATATGAAACAAAATTAATAAAAAATAATCCAAAATATCTTTTTCTCCACGTTTTTAGATGTTCATAATTATAGGGACAACAGAGCTGCCAACCTAATCCGGCAAATTGTTTGTACCGCCCCTTTTTCTACACCAATATATTTTTAGAGTATTTGTTTTCTTAATTCATCGTAAATATATTTGAAGAGAATTACTCTAAAAATTAAATGGTGTAGAAAAAGGGGCGTTACTAACAATTTGCCGGATTAGGTTGGCAGCTCTGGGACAATCAAGATTTTTTCGTTTTAGTTAACTTACAAGCGGATAAATTACAGTTGACATGCGAATTCGTTAACTACTGGGCTAAATTAATTCATATATAAGCCTTCAATTTTTCTTGGATAGACATTACTGATAATTCCTCGAAAAAAAGAACGTTCATGTAGTGAAGTATGGTAAATGTGTTTTTTAAGTGGAAGGATAATTTCAATCCGCCGAATTTCTAATGAAATTCGAAGATCTAAAATTGTAGAAGGAAATGTGATCAAACGTTGAACTGCTGGTTCGGTAGGAGGGATTTGCTCGTAATTTTTAACGAAAGGTTGGGGTCCACATTTATGCATGTTTAAAATAATTAATAATATGTTAAAATGAATAAAAAACCTGTAATAATCAATAGGCATTTAATGGGGGGAAAATGTCTGTGTTAAAGTTGAATAAAGACAATATTAAGTGGTAAAATGCTGCATTTTCGGATGAAAAACATTTTATTCTTGATTAATCAAATGGTTTTAAAAGTTACTGGCACGATTTGATGATAGCGAAAGACAGAATAGATTTTTTAAAGGTAGATATGAATCGGGCATTTTAAAGGTGGATCTGTGGAGCTCTTTCTACTGAAGGCAGAATGAATTTAGTATTTTTCTATTATTATGAACATCAAGAGAGTATCCACAAATTTTAAACTTGGAATTCTCAGATTTTTGTTAGATTTTGGGGGGTAATAATATTTTTTTCAATAAGACTTATATTTTTGCTGTACTTCTAGAGCAATAGGAAACAGTTTAAAGAAAAAGTTTTTTCGTTTATGTTCAATTTAGAATGGAAACAACAAATGTATTTTTCACACATTTCTTTAGTGATTTAAGATAAATTTGTAAAGATATAAATAATAAAACATTATGCACGTGACTTTACTATAGTAATTACTATCGGGTTTTTAGGGTCGTGGTTAAACCATTGATTGTTTTATCATAGCCTTCCACTTGGCTTGGAAATTTGGCAGTAGACAGCTCCACCTGGTACAGATTGCACGGCTTTTTTATTGAACAGCCACCAAAACGTCTTAAAATTATTGGTGACAGTTAATAAAAAAGACGCGCAATCTGTACCAGGTGGCGCTGTCTACAGCTTCAACTATTGCCAAGTTTTCGAGCCATGCTGAAGGTATCTAGTTTAGGAGGTTAGGCATCTAGTTTATACACCAGATGATTTTTCATTCTCGACTTCGCTAAGGATTTCCCAACAAAACAAAATATTTCGCCACAAATTACAACATTTCCCTGTGGAATACAAGCCTAAATATGAGAATGTTGCAGTTATTGTTGCACGGGAAGTGGTCCCGTGTAAATGGTTTTATAACATAACAATAGTAGAGCCTTTTAACACCCTAATTGGCCCGGGCGTATATATGCGTTTTTCAAACTACGATCATTTGTTTTGTACCGCTACAAGTAAAGCTATTAACATGATTTGAGAATGCAATAAAATAACTTTAAAAGTTATCTTGACAGTGTTTTCGAATAGTTATGCGGGGAAGCGAATCTTGTAAATTTTCTACGGTAGGTAAGGGGCTAATGAGAATTTAATAAAGTGGTACTATAGTATATCTTAAAAAGGAAATCAGAGAAAATCCCGTCATTAAATTTATTTATTTCTTTACGATTATATTTATTTTTTCCATGATTGGTCATAAATTGTCGAAGTTATTTTTAAATTTTTATAATACAGGTGAAAAATCGTGCAAAATGATATTCAGACAACACGCTACAAAATCCACGCTGGAACAAAAGTAGCTTCGTGCGGCGTCTAGTGCCATAGAGGGAGAATATTGTAAATTAAAAGCGTCAACCCTAAAAGTAAACAAAACTAAATTCAAAACTGGTGTACAATCAATATATAGGTTTTAAAACTTCTTTACACACCATAAATTTTAAGCCAGCACAACCGGTTTCGAAAGGACGTAGCCTTTCTTCATCAGGTGCAAAAAAAAAAAAAAAAAAAAAAAAAAAAAAACGTGCTACTGCCTTGTAGGCAAAAGCAAGACTTAAAATTTATGGTGTCTAAAGAAGTTTTAAAATCTATACCTTATAAGTAAGTTTGAAATTATGTTTATAAATTCCATTTAATATGCGTTTTAGTCTAATTGTGCTAAAAGTCCTGTCGGTGCATAAATGCTTAAAATATTACTTACATGACTAAGTCAAAAGATAATGATCATTCTTAAAAATTAAAATTAAAGCAAATTCACTTATCAAAATATAAAATTAAAATCATTACAAGTTGACATTTTAAATATAAATTTCAAATAAAACGTATTTTAAGTGATTTATGTCACAGCATATTAAATTTTCTATATTTTGTTTTGATAAATTCATAATCAAATTTTAGAATTTAAAGCGTGTACTTTACTCAACAGGAAACAGATCTACTTTTGAATAATTACAGCATTTTCTTCACTAATATTCTTCAGTCAATATTCTTCGGTTTAATAATTCAGTTTCTGAAATGTCAAGCGTTTGGCTTAATTAACACTTACTGCGATAATTTACTTCCTCTGGGATATATGTATGCAAACCGCGTCTCGAAGTTAAGACACGCGTTTCTGACACCATATGTACCGGAAAGTTGCGAAGCGTTAAATAATAGAAAAAGAAGGAAAGGAAAAAAACTCTATTTTGATATGTTTTAAACTTCCTATTCTTTTTATTTATTTTTTTTTTTTTTTTTAACAGTAGTTAATAATGGTAATTAAAATTAGCCGAGTGTACGTATATACGTACTAAGTTCGTTTCTTATTTTAAATAAAATATATATTTTTAATTAAAAGGGGAATAAATGCTTATTCGTACACGCACATGCATATTGAAAAGTTAGTGTAGAAATATATAATAAATATGAATGAAAAACCATGCTGTGCGCATTGATTATCAACACTATACAACTTCATGTGCATATAATAAATATGAATGAAAAATCATGCGGTGAGCATTGATTGTTAACACTATCTGACTTTATTAACTTGTTGTATCGTATAACTTTCAAAGTTTTTTGCCTATGATATCATAGACAGAAGGACTGCAAAGCATACTGATAGAGTTACTGAATTCATAATCACTCATAAACATCACTGGAAAGTGTTAAAAATATTTACTGGGTTCCCACGGCTACGTCTTTTTTCAAGGACTCTTGCACCAGAATAACTTTAAGATAATTTTATTCTTAAATATACAGTGTACACTAAAGAAGAAATTTATTTTTAGATGATACTGGTGTAAGAGTCCTTGAAAAAAATCGGGTCGTGGGAACCCTGATTTAATGCAAAAGAAAACGCAACCCTTAGATTCTAATTGCAGCCAGCCCTTAATGTATCTGAAAATTTTAGTTCATCCCTATAAATTGATAGTTTAACTATATATTATTCAATACAAAACATTATTTTACCATATTAACAATAAATGTCTTTTTTTTTTTTTTTTTCATAAATTTTGCAGTAGAGTGTTATTTAAATGTGATTTATTTAAATATCTGTCATAAAACACATTGCATTGGCATGTTTATACAGGACCTATTAATGCCATTTTAAATAGGAAGCATTTCATAGTAAACTTGAATAACATATATATATATATATATTCTGGAAATATTTACGGACGCTGACGTCGGGTAGACAGATACAGAAATTCAAATCATAATCACACTTTAAAATTGTTAGAAAGTGTTAAAAACGCTCGTAAAGAAACAAAAAAAAAAAAATCAATTCCAGAAATTTTCAATAATATTTCTTAATGCTAATGAATATTTTTATGTGGCCCTGTAAATATTATCGCTAATAATACTATATTCTATGAAAAGCACTTTTTGGCGCATATTGATAACATAATTTAATTTCATCAAGATTTGCGCAAAGTAAAGTTATTAAGATTTGTTTTATAGAAATACCTCTCATAGAACGCAGTGCTTTGGAATACTTTTGGGTGACCCTCTACACGAACTAGTGGTGGTATTTACTCCATTTTCTATAGAAAACATCCCATAAGGAACTTGAATAAAATATTTTAATTTCATTGAGATTTGTGTGAATTAAAGGTATAAAAATATGGTTAATAGAAATACCTCTCATAGAAAACATTGCTTTGGAATACTTTCGGGTGTCCCTATGCACAAACCAGTACAGTTATTCACGCTATTTTCAATGGTAAACATTCGATAGTGAACTTGAATAACATATATCAGCTTCAAAAAATTCTGTGGATATTTTCGGTAATTAGAGTGCGGACAGACAGAAAGGCAAACCAAATTCATTAACACTTTTCAACCTTATTCGAAAGTGTTAAAAATGCGCTTCGCTATACCATTATGGTTAGTGATACAGTGACTACTGTTTTTAATTAGTAGAAAGAATAATTTATATGAATTATAAGTGCACTTTACAAAAATGTAACTAGTATATTGTGCCCACCACTTGACTTTCTTCTATATTTTCCTATACAAATTCACTCAGTAAAAATAATTTATTAAAATTATTATTTAAAAAAGTTATCATCCACGATAATGCAGACGATTTCCATATTAGAGAAGTAGTATAACACTAAATATCCAAAAAAGGTCCATTTTATTGTCAATATTACATTAAAAAAAAAAAAAATGTTAAAACACGAAAAAAATCGATTTCATTTTAAATTACCTCAGATCTATGGTTCAACCACTCATTTTAAAAGTACTGGCAAGCTCTTTTGAAAGATATCCATCATGAAAATTTACTCCCTTCGAGGGGGGACTTCCCCCCAAGGGGGGAGGCGAGGCTCCTACACATACAAAAATTTTTTCCCAGTTGACTATCTCTATTATAAATAATTCTGGTCAATTTCATAATGATTATTAAAAAATAATTCTCTTTATGCACATTTATAGAAAATTTTGTCCTATACCACCATGTTAAAAATTTAGAAAAAGCGGGATAGCAACGCAACCTGTAAGACAATTTTTACCAAAAGTTGATAGGCACTAATTTATGTCAAGGTGCAACTACATACCAATTTGTATGAAATTCTGTGAAGTAGTTCTTGAGATGCAGTTGCCACAAAATTTTGCCTCACACACACGCACACAGACTGACAGACAGACAGACATTTTCTAAAAATGGTCAAATCGTGTTCTACAGCTCTCAAAACATGTAAATCCATCAAAAACCCGAGGTCGAAAATTTTTATGAATCCAATACTTTCTTCTATTGATTATAGAAGAAAGTATTGATTATAGAAGAAAGTATTGATTATAGAAGAAAGTAAAAATGTGCGTAAAAAAAATAGTATAAAGATTATAGTTTAAATTTTTAAAATTTGATGTGGTTTTATTTGGGGCAATAATTAGAACAAAAAATTAAAGAATTAAAAGATATTTTCATAGTTAAAAGAAATAAAAGATAGCCATGAAAAAAAAAAAAAATGTTTTTAGCATTCTTATCTCCCCCGTTTACTTTCGCAATTTTAATAGCTTATTAACTACAACTACTTATAAGTACTGCATTTTAAGTAAATCTAAGGAACCTTAGGAAAATTGGATCATTCTCAAATTTTAAATTACATTTTTAACTATGCATCCTGAAATGTAAGACAGTCCTTTTAAAATTAAATATTCTCTGTCAGAAACAAAGAAAAAACAAGAATGAAAAATCCTGTGGTATGCATTGATTATTAAAACTTTCCAATTGTATGTACTTGTATCGTTTAACCTTTAATTTTCTTTCCCTAAGTTAACACTCAAAGGACAAACAGAAGGACAGAAAAACAGACAGACAGACTAATTGAAATCGTAATTACTCTTAAATATTGTTGGTAAGTGTTAAAAATGCTTAACACAAACGGAAAGGCAATTCTAGCTTTGCCCAATTGCAGCCATTAATGTATCTGAATATTTTAGTATAGACATGTAAATATGAATTCTATGTATATCATATTCTATACAAAACATTAATTTAAATTATTAATATTAAAGTATATTTTATTATGATATTTCCAGTAGAAAGTCAAATAAATGTGATTTATAAAAATGTCTCGCCTAAAACACAATGTATTTGATTTTTTTGGTATCTCTGTACACAAATCAGTTGTACAGGGCCTGTTAATGCCATTTTAAATGGGAAACATTCCGTAATGAGTTTGAATGACATATGTCATTTTAAAGAAATTCTGTAAATATTTAAGGACGCTGAAAACGGGCAGACGGACAGCTATACTAATTCAAATCATATTCACTGTTAAAAATTGTTAGATAGTGTTAAAAACATTTACTGTGAAGGAAGTGCAATTCCAGAAAATTTCCAATAATAGCCCTTAATGTAACGGAATATTTTTGTGTGTCTTAATGTTAACGATGCTATATTTTAGATAAAGCTTTCTTTTGGCATTCTTTGAGCTTTATAGAAACACCTCTCATAGAACGCAATGCTTTGGAATACTTTCGAGTGTCCTTGTACAAGAACCATTGGCGGTATTTACTCCATTTTTGATAGGGAACATCCGATAGTAAACTTGAGTAACATATTTCAATTTAATCAAAAATTGTACAAAATAAAAGTATTAAAATATGTTTTTTAGAAATAGCTCTCATAGAACGCAATGCTTTGGAAAACTTTCGTGTGTCCCTGTACACAAACCAGTGGTAATATTTATTCCATTTTCAATAGAGAATATCCACAACGAAACTGGAATAACATATATCAGTTTCAAGAAATTTCATTAAGGTTTACGAAAATTAGAGTGCGAACAGGCAGACGGACATATTCTACGCGAACAGACAATCAAAACGAAGTCATAAACATTTTTCAACTTTATTGTAAAGTGTTAAAAAAGAAAAAAAAAAAAAAAAAGAAAAAAAAAAACCTTAAATAAGTTTCAGATAAATGTCAGTAGATAAAAGTTATACTTTAAAGCAGAAATTCACTTAAATTGATATTTTCATAATAAATTTTAAATAAATCACATTTTTAAATGGTTATATGTGACAGCATATTAAAATTTCAATATCTTGCTTAAGTAAATTCATAATCAAATTTTAGAATTTCACGTGTGAACTTTACTCAGCATGAAACTGATCTACTTTTAAATAATTAAAGCACTTTCTAAGCTTCACTAATATTCTTCAGTCAATATTATTCGGTTTAATAATTCATTTTCTGAAATGTCAAGCGTATGACTTAATTAACAGTTACTGCGATAATTTACTCCCTCCAGGATATGTGTAAGCAAACCGCTTCGGGAAGGTAAGACATGGGTTTCTGACATCACATGCATCGAGAAGTTGCGAAACGTTAAATAATCGATGAAGTGGAAAAGAAAACAAATTCTATCTTGATGTTTTTTAAGCTTTTATTTTATTTTTTATGTTTGTAAACGGTACTACGTAACCGTAGCTGTTATATAAGGGAATATTATTACTTTTATTTTCATTGTTTGGTTAATACAGTAGTTAAATTAAAATTGAGTATTCATTTATACGTACTAAGTTCCTTTCTTAGTTCATTTAAAAGAAAAAAAAATCTTTATTTAAACGAGGAGAAGAGATGCATATTCATACATGTTCATACATGTTTACGGGTTAAAATAGGAAATAATTTATGATATGGAAAAATATTTTTTTCAACGATTCAAAAACATAATTTATGTGCATTATAGGTTAAATAACGGAAAAAGTGCGTAAAATGTATTATGGAAATTGGTGTTGAAACGTTTTAGGCGTGCTCGTATGTGGATTTATTTGGCGCTAATAATAATAATAATTACGAAAAAAAATCATCAAAAGTTATTATTGTTGTTGTGTGGTTTAAGTCCGATTGACTACATTAGGGTCTTAGGTCAATAAGTAGAATGCCCTCCATCGGGGTCTTTTTAAGGGATCCTAGCCCGTATTAGAAAAAAAATCAAATGAATAAAAGTATATATTCATAAAACTTGAACAATTAGCAACGAAAAAAAAAAAAAAAGAATACTATATTTTTAGCATCCTTACGCCCTTTTTCCTCTACTTTTAATAGTTTATACTTACAATAGTACTTCTACTTTTAAGAGTATATGAAGAACCTTAGAAAAATTGGAGCGTTTTTTTAAATTTTAAGTTCCATTTTAATTTCTGCGCTGTAAAAAGCAAGGCACTTAAAAAAAAAAAAAAAAAAAAAAAAAAAATTCTGTCAGTAATAATAATAATTCTTTAAAAAATAATACTTAAATAAATAAAAAAAAAAGAAAAGAACTCCTAGGATTTTTTGCCCATTCTTAAACTTTTTCTGCCTTTGTGTATGTAAATTCAGACCAAAAAAAGGTCATCACTTCATGTTACATTTGTAGAAACAAGAAAAAAAAAAAAGTCTTCTTTCGTACTATTGTCTTAGCACCTGATCAGTAGGGGAGACCCGTGTACCTAGGGCCATCATGTACCTAGGGCCACCCCACTTTATTTGAATAATATTTAATTTTAAGTTTTGATACTCAAATGGGCGAGTAACAACACCAATTGCTACTTGTACAACTACTTTTGAACTTTTGAGGAGAAAGTTTTGACAAGTTACATGTAGAAAACGAATTTACATGGTCTGAAGTAAAATTTTGCAGCTCATCTCTTTTGCTATTTTACAAAGGCGATTCAAATATTTTTCTTTCATTTCTAGTGTATAATTTTGATTGTTACATTGAGTAATAAATGAGATATTTAATTAGTCCTCTCTGCTTGTGGATTTTTTTGTGGAAGGCATTTTGAATGAAGTTACCAAAACTTGTACCTAGGGCCACATAGCTGCCTTGTATCTAGGGCCAGTGTGTTTGAACCTTTTAACACTTTTGCGACCGCATGTTTTTGCCTTTTTGACAGTATGGTCCGCCTGTGGGCGTTTTTCTCATAAGTTGCAATTTTTCGAAACAAAATTTTCCGTATTCGCATTTATATTACAAATGGATATGCATTATAATCATACTCTCTCTAATCAAAGTATTTGCATCCATAGTATACTGATTGTACAAATATGAATATTATGTATATTTTTTAGAAACAAATAACATACAAATTGCAAAAGTAACGCCCACTGGTGGAGTTTCATGTTTTCAAATGGCGTGAATCTACGTCAGCGGTCGTGAAAATTTTAAGAAACACAGTACAACCTATAGTAATTGGATGCTGGCAAACCCTGGTAAACCAATCACTATATATGACGTTGCTGAAAATGTTAGCAAATCCTATCCGTCGGCCTTTACTTCTGTAAACATTCTATCAGGCTTTCGTGTATCCGCCATATGGCCAATGAATCAAAACACATTTACTGAGGATGAATATTTAAGTTCGAATGTGACTAAAAGACAAGATCCCTCCATAATTAAAAAAAAAAAAAAAAAAAAAAAAAAGATTTTCCAGGAAGAAAGTGAATTAACAATGATAGAACTGGATGTCTCTGTTTCGTGTCCTGATGAAATTTCGAAACTTTCAACATCTAACATCTTTTCGTGTGTCATGCTTTAACAGGTACGAACCTAAGTAAAACCTTTACCTAAAGCAAAACCTCCCACACCAAAGAAAAGGTGTGACCGGAGACCAGAGAGATCTAGAAATCCCAGAGACACTCCAGAAAAAAAAGAAATTGAAGAAAAGAAACATTCTGTTAGAATATCCCAAAGAAAAAAAAGAGTGAAAATTTTGGTGCTTCAAATTAAGGCAACAACATGATAATTATTATATGATAAAAAAATAGTTTTCTTGATATTTTTTCTTTTATAAAATACATGTTTATATGCTTATTTTCTATTCATTACAAAGTGAAATCTAGATTTGAGAAAATGGCCCTAGGTACAATGAGGTCTGGCTCCAGGTACAATGAAGGTGTTGTACCTAGGGCCATCTGTGAAGTTTTTTTAAAAACCTTCTATTTCTCGGAATTTATTATTTTAGGTATTTATATTAATCCCAATTGGAAGTAATTAGTCCTAAAGATATGTACATATCAGTTTTATAATTTTAAACAGGTCAAGGGCTCTGTTTTGGGGCATTGAAAAAAAGCGGCCCTAGGAACACGGGTCTCCCCTAAATATAATGTCTACAAAGACACATGTTACAACTACATAAACAAGGAACTGAAAACAGGAATGCGTATCTGGATGGTACAGCGGATGCGTTAGATGGAGCGATTTATCTATACTAATGCATTGTTTCGATAATATCACGATACGTTAATGTTTTTATGTGTTTTAAATTGTATTTTACTATGCCCTTTTTAATAAATCTCTCTTGTGTCTCTCTAAAAAGAAAAATGTATCTGACACACTTAAAAGAAAGTCCTAGATTTTCTCTTGACAACCTCGTTGACAATCTAGTTAGATAATTTTTTGATAAAAAATTAAATAATTTCAAAATTAAATTTTCAGTGGAGTGCAAATTAGTAACTATATAAGAGCAATTTTTTGCTCACAAAATGAACGCTTATAAAATAAAGACGAAATAGATGATACAAACCTGATACAAATCTGATAAATAAGATTTATTTATGCATTTCAATTTTGCTTCATCTCTGTATTCTTAAGATAAAAGTTGAAAACTCTGTTATAGCTCTACAAATTTACTAATGTGAAAAAAATAAGGGTGGGACTAACAAAACTACGGAATATTAATAGGATGTTGGCAAGTATGTATATCCATAGCTGCCAATATTTTAATTTATTCTGGAGTATTTTTAGCCCCACCTTTATTCATACCACTTGTTTTTTAAAAGTAATTTTATTTTTATTTTATCGAAGTTATGTATTAGAGAAAAAAATTTGTAAGTAAAGTGGTGCGAATTAGAGGCGGGGCTAAAATACTCTGGAATAAAAAATAAAAGCAGCTATGCATATCATACATCTTCTCCTCGTTACATGTTGCGGTGCCATGTGGAGCACAGGGCATACTGAAGATATTCTAATGAGATCTGTGCAATAAGGGTAAGAATTAAAGAATGACGACAAGTGATGTACTTATCTTAGTGGACAGATGAGAGTGATAAATTTAGTTTACTAACTAAAATTATTTTAACTAAGTAAAACGAAGCTTAAAATTGAACGCATGAGAATACTGAGCTAAAAATTTAGGGAAATTTAAATATTACTCACAGAGTGAGCGCATTTTACTAGGGTCAATTGTTATAGATAAATTAAACGATAAAAATTAACTTTTTAATTCACTTAAAAAAATGAAATTTTATTTATTACAAAAATTTTGAAAATATATTAACGAAATCTCAATTAATAGAGTAAAACCTCGTATAACACGGTGGCAGAGATGACAAATAACTAAAACAGTTTTATTTTTTCAACATCACTAAATATTTAGAGTTTCAATCTATTGGTTCATTTTTTAGACACTCGAGTTAGTTTTTTGTATAAAGCAGTTACTTTAATATGAAATTAGTGGTGTTAAAAAATAAAATTGTAATATTCATGAGGCAAACTTGCACCCGCGTTGTACGAGACTTTACTGTATATTTCTATTAGATGATAATTTTATCCTAACACTAGGGGGGCTCTGCCCCCTGCTCGTTTCGCTCACCAACCCCTGAGGGACCTCCCATCCGACTCACTTTACTTATTAACACATGCAGAGCTCTGCCCGCCTATTCGCTTCTTTCTTTAACTGAAAAGGAATATTAATAGGCATATTACAAGACAAAAGCAGAAAATTATTATGGAAATCCTCATATTCAATGTCAAATTGAAATATACAATATTTATATATATATATATATTTAATAGAAGGAAATTAATAATATCTAGACCATTTTGCATTACAGCTTTAGTATATGACCTTTTTTTTTTCTTTTTTACAACCTTAGATGCGGACCGCGCTACTACCAGTCGGTAGAGTGCCGAGATCGCAATTGGAAGATTGAGGGTTCGGTTCTCGAGCCAGCCCAAAACCGCCGTGTACACTGATGGTGGCTGGCGCATGTAAAATATGTCGTAGCCGCAATATACTCCATGTTCCCATCAAAATTGTACCTTTGGGGGCCACCGAAACGGGGGAACAATCTCCTTCGTGTAGGACTAAAACTCTGGTGGCATGTCTCCGGAACATCCGTAGAGGTGCGTCCTCGACCGTCGCCGATTATCCATAGCGCAGTAATGGTGCAACGTCAAACACAACCTACCTAATTATCTACCTACCTACAACCATAGATCATATTTTAATTTTCCCGTGTAAGAAAATAAATTTTCTAGAAGTAGAGAAAAAGTTGATATTTATTTTCTTTCTTTTTTACATCCATGGTTTCGGTCCGTGCTACCCTATTCGGTAAAGCGCCGAGCACCTAATTGGAAGATTGCCAATTCGATACTTGAGTTGGCCTAAGACCGTCGTGTACACTAATGGTGGCTGGTCCATATAAAATCTGTCGTGGCTGCAAAGTCTTTCATGTTCCCATCCACACTATACTTCTGGGGATCATCAAAGCGGAGGGGGGGGATCCCCTCCGTAAAGGATCGAAATTGTGATGGCACGTCTCCGGAACATTTCTAGGGGTGTGTCCCAGTCTGTCGCCAATTACCCATAGCGCAGTACTGGTGCGTCGTTAGATCCAACCAACCTACCTACCTATGTACAACCATGGATCATATTATAGTTTTCTCGAGTAAAATGACTTCTTGACAGAAGAACAACGTCACTGGAAGAAACTTTTTTCTAAATGGCAAATAGAGTACCTTCACAAACTTGTCGTTTTTAGTTAATAACTTCTTTATTTTAAGTGATAGAAATTTCTAAGCAGCTGAAATGTCTTTCTGGGAGTATTCGGAATACATTGATACCTCTCATGACGCAAGGGACCCTGCCCTCCACTAGAAGATGCTGTCACAGATAAAAAAAAAATTGACGCCAGTGACAGTAACTTTTTTTTTAATATATAGAGAAAACCAAGTATTAATACAGCACTTTTATTTCGAGATATAAAACTATTACTATACTTAGCAGATTCTTCTTCTTTTTTTTGGGGGGGCGGTTGGACATTATATGGAGTGGTCATTCAGGACTTTTGATTATAATTCTTAAAAAAACAATTGTTAAACTGTTTTTATATGTAATGTAACGATAAAAAATCATTTTTTAACTCTCATTAAACAAGTGAATTTTTATATATTAACTAAATTTTCGAAATATATTAAACAAATTTTTAATAGTATATATTTCTACTAGATATAATTTTGTCCTATCAACAGTAAAATTTTGTCAAAAAAAAATTTTTTTAAAGGCCTTAAAGCAATACTAAGTAGAATTTTTTTTGCGGATAATTCATGGAGTGGATATTTTAGGACTTTTGTTTATAATTCGAGGAAAAACAAACAATATTAAAAACAATTTTATTTTTATTGTTCTTGAAAACATTGTAAAGAATAATCTGCTTATAAGATTTCCTTCTCATTGAAAATGTTTTTTTCCTTTAAATACTGAAGGACAAAGTGTGGACAAAGTGAACAAAGTGAAAGACAAAACACTTTGTTTTAGAAATGACCGGATGCTGTGAAACATTTTTTTCAGTGTACCTTGGTACTAATTGTTAAAATAAGTCCCAAACGTTTTTATAAAAAGGTATGAAGATTTCTTAAAATTAACAATATAATAAATCGAAGAGACTTCAATTCAAAATTTTAAATCTATTTTAGAAATTTTCCATTCATACCCCCCCCCCCCCCCAGTAAAAATTATACCAGTTGTAGATAAATCAACTAGCATAGCAGTGTTGTTTATATAAATGTTGTTTAACCCTTTCAGGACCATAAGATTTCCAAGACTAAATATGCCAATACAACACAATATTTTAGCTATTGTGGGTGTAAAGTAAGAGAATATCATCAGAAAAACATAGCAGGGTGTATAGGTTTCCTATAATTTCATGGGAAATATTTTCCCCATGGATCATAAAAGTAAATAAACGAAGAGTTAGGTTTATTATATCGGTATTTTATTTATTGCTTTGTAATACAAATTTATTGCTTCGTAATATAAAAATTATCAGAAAAGTAAAATAAATAGCTAGTTATGGTATTCTACGAAACAATTTCGATAACTTGTGAAGCACAAGTGGACATTGCACATAACACATTTATTATGTGTCCTATTTTCTATACTTTTTTTTTTATTCGTTCAGAAACACATTTGCTGCCTTGGACATACGTTTTATTTTGACATTCAGTAAAAAAAAATATCGATTCAATAATAATTGAACAATCGATAACGATTTTTGTAGAAGGGAAAAATATTTCCCTTCGGCGTAAAAGGGTTAATATAAATGCTGTATAGTCTTCAAATACTGTAATATTTAAACTATTACATTATATTTATAAACTTTAACCTATCATATTTAATGAAGATAGAGCCATAACAGCAAACTGAATTACACAAAAGTACATATAGGGCAAAAGAAAGATAATTTATCTTCCATAAAATAAAAACACCAGAAAATTAAACGCTAATTTGAAAATAAAACAATTTCAATAGGCAATAATAATGTCATTTAAAATAAATTTGTATATCCAAAGAAAAAAAAAAAAAAAAAACGTATCACAAAACAGTTAATATTGAAAAATGTAAAAAAAAAAAAAAAAAAAAAAAGTCTGCGAAGTACGTTAGAATCACGGTTCTTACAAAGGGACATTTGAGTACCACTATCTTTATAGAATAATTTTAGATTTGAGTAATCGTTGATATCTGTTGATATCTATTTAAAAAATTACTATATAAAATTTCTGTTACCCGAATTTCCGTTTGTGGGAACCCCGGTTAGAAGTAAAAATTTTCAACTGTAAATTAAATCGAATCTAATCTCAATAAATAATTAAATAACCTTAACCTTTATTTTTACAAAACTGAATATAAAACATATTCTTAACATGAAAAAAAAAAAATCTAATTATCCTTTAAATACTTCCTAAAAGCAGTTAAATTTCTTTCGTTTCCTTTTTTGCTTTCTTCTTCTTCTTCTTCTTCTTTTTTTTTTTTTTTTTTTTTTTTTTTTTTTTTAATGAGGATTTTAGAAAATATAAATGTATAAAGTTAAAAAAAAAAAAAAAAAAAAGAAGAAGTATGTCAAAACTTCTCAATTTGAAAAATTATAAATGGACAGTATAACTGGATACCATTTTGTTAATTTATTAAAGAAAAGATATTAATTGAGTCGATCTTTAACGTTTTAAGATTATCTTAAAGAAAAAAATTGAAGCTTATAAAATATAACGCTATTGCATGGCTATTGTATAAGGAAAATATGTTCCTTAATCCAATAAAGCAAGAAAGTAAAAAAATAAAATAAAATAAATAAATAAATAAAAAAAAAAAAGAAAAATAAAAAATAATTATAAGTATTTAATTGAACTTTTAATAAACAGATGTTAAAGTTTTTTTTTCTTTAATATGCAATTGTAAAATCATATATTTGCGTATTAATCTAAAATAATTTTATATCTGAAAATATAAATAAATTTGGAAACAAAATTAAATATTTTATATTAATTTTATTTTTAAAATCTAACGTTAAAAAAAGAGCAACTAAGGTAAAAAAATGATAAAGTACACAAACAGTAATAAATAGTAAGTCTGTAAAACAAACATAATGCAATAGATAATTAAAAAGCTGACATCGAAAAACTAACCAACATTCTAAAATTTTAATCGTATATGTTGGTACATTAAACTTTAGACAATGATTATTTAATACATATTTAGAATTTTCATATAAATTCTTTACTGAGAATATGATAAAAAGGCATTTATACACGTTCATACATTATATTAACCCAGCAAACATATTCTCGCAAATAAATCGTTTTCATTTTTAAAAATTTAATGTAGGAAATAGAGATCATCTTTTAAAAACTTTTAAACATGACGTTATTTATATGATTTAAACTCACTTCTATAATTTCAAACTTTCTGTTGATTTTTCAAAATCGCAAATGTTAGAGAAATACTACAAAATGTTTTATACACGGTTTTCGTATAAATTCTCATCGCAATTTGATATGTTGTCATCTTTAAACTTCTGCCTGAAATGAAAAATCCAACATATTTTCCTCTCTTTACGGAATATCATGTAAAGATATGTGATAGGTACTGTCAATTAAAATGTTCTAAATTTTTTTTTAGGAATGACATAAACTTATCAATTTTTATTTAAGATATGGATTTACGAAAATAAGTACAAGGAATAATTTAGAAATATCTTTTTTTACTGCGCATTAAATTTGAAAGTGTGAATTTTAACAAATTTAATTTATAGAAATCGTGTAGACGTATTTGACATGTATTTATTTTCTGAATGAAGTTATAAAATGTTGTAACTGAGTTGATATTACAGATCAGTGGTAGTCATACTTGCCAACATGCTAATTAATATTCCGTAGTATTGTTAGCCCCGCCTTTTTTTCCACACTAGTATTTTTTTAAAGTATTTTTCTTCTTATTTAATCGCAACTACATTTAGAGAATATATCTCTACAAATTTACTGGTGTGAAAAAAATTGCAGGACTAACAAAACTATGGAATATCAATTAGGATGTTGGCAAATATGGTGGTAGCATAGCCTCCTAAACTAGATGCCTGTCGCGTAGCTCGGAAACTTGGCAACAGTCGAAGCGATAGACAGCGCCACCTGGTACAGATTGCACGACTTTTTTATTCAACAGCCACGAAAAATTCTTAAAAGTGGGATACGATATGCATAAAAGGTGAATAAAATCGAAGAAACGTCGATTATATATCATATACCACTTCTTAAAATTATTGGTGAAAGTCGAATAAAAAAGTCGCGTAATCTGTACCAGGTGGCACTGTCTACTGCTTCAACTGTTGCCAAGTTTCCGAGCTAAGCGACAGGCATCTAGTTTAGGGGGCTATGGTGGCAGTCAACTCGGTCCCTGCCGCCTATTACTGGGCGTTCCAGTTTTCATGATGGGCGGTAGGAGTTTTGTCCGATACTGAAGTACTTTTTTCCCCCTGTCTTTTTAGAAACATTGAAATTGAAAAATGCTTTATTGTATTGTAGTTTAACGTACGATACCTCTGTTTTATAAATATTATAGAATGGAGTTATTTCCCTACTTTATAGACCACCATTTTCGTGGAACCGGTTAGTGGTTAGAAATTTTTCTACCAACAGACTTGTAAAGATGGGCAGTAGGAATATAGAGGATAATTACCTCTATTGTAGGCAGGGGTGCAATAGTTCTCGTCTAAAAAAAAAAAAGAAAGAAAGAAAGAAAGAAAAAAACTGGCATTAGTACTGTTCATCAATAATTTCTGTGATAATCAATCGCAATAAATCACTGCACAAATATAGTACAAATTATTGATAAAAATATACTGGTGTAAGTGTGTTCCATCTTGAGACGGAAACTCTTGCATCCTTGGATGGTGGAGATGAGCTCAGTAGGTCCCCAGTTCATTAGCACCATCTGCATTAGACTTTCGAGATTTAACATGGATCCTGTAAAGCAACGGAATAAGCACCGCAAATTCCTAGCTTTTCTCTTACTAAATTAAACTGTATAAAGGCGGACGCCAAGACTACTTATTTACACTTTAAAATTATTAAAGTAGCATCTTTTATGCTCATATAATAATTCCCTATAACATTAAACATAAGAAAATTATTCCTACGGTAAAAAGTAGTTCACTAAAATTAAGAACTCAAACTATATGAAAAAATGCAACTAACATCGTTGCTAACTTTATTCTATTCTATTTCTTGAATTAAAAAAAAAAACAAAACTGTGGATGCCACGCGCATCACATAATCTTTACATTTTAACAAATTTTGAAGATAGCACGCGCTCATATTTTACATAAAAATTAAAAGCATTAAATTCATTTAACTCTTTTTTTCTTTGACATGTTGTTCAGCACGTGAACTTACAAAAAATAGAGGATAAATAATAAACGAATTTATACACTGAAATTGAAAATGGTTCAGTTATAACATCCTCCCACCTTTTGATTATAGGTTATAATCAAAACCAAATGTTGCAGGTGTAGTTCTCAATACATTAGTCTTTCAGGGACTTTAATTCTCCTTCCCGCTTTGCTATATCTGACTGGTTCCTCTTCTGAAGTTACAACGGGTTTAACAGTTTGAGCAGAGGTTTCCTTTGAATGGTATGCTTCTTTCAGTTTTGAACTATTATTTGATGATGTTACTTCTAAAGGATATAATCTTTGAATAGGTCGTAAAAGTTCATGTTGCGAAGTTTGAACCTTTACAAGTCGAACTTTCTTATCTTTGCCAGGAATAAGTTCTGTGATACGGCCTAGTGGCCAGTGGATTCGTTTCTTGTTGTCAGATCCAATTAATACAATATCTCCGACAGCGATACCCTTTTCTGGCTGTTTTCTATTTGCTCGCTGTATGAGAGCACCCAAATATTCGGATCTGAATCGATCTCTCAAAGCTCTGAGTAGGGACTGCCTGTATCTGAGCCTCTTTGATAGAGAATTTTGTTCAACTGCATCAACATCTGGAAGCTGAATTTCGTGAACATCTTGAAGAAACATAGATGGGGAGATAGGCTTTACAGTCGCATCTTCAGAAAGGTATGTTAGAGGCCTTGAATTCACTACACTTTCAACATCAGCTAAAAGAGTTGTCATTTCTTCGTACGTAAGACAGGCGCGTCCTAAGACTCTTTTAAGAAGATCTTTTATTACCCTAATCAGCCTCTCCCAGAAGCCACCCCACCACGCCGCCGTTGGCGGGTTAAACTTCCAGTCTATGGAGTTGACAGACCCATATTTTTGTATACATTGCCAATCTAAGCTTCTCAATAAATTAGCTGCGCCAACAAAATTTGTTCCGTTATCACAGTAGATAACAGAGCATCTTCCTCTGCGAGCCACAAATCTTCTCAAACCCATCAAAAATGCATCTGTGGAAGCAGAGGTCACTAGCTCTAGATGAACAGCTCTATATATAGCACATGTGAAAATCAAAATCCAACTCTTCTTATCGTTCTTAAGATACAAAGGACCAGCCATATCTATGCCTGTAACTTGAAATACGGCAGAATCTTTTACTCGGTTTTCAGGTAGAGGAGCACTAGATGTCCATAAAGCCCTTGAATTAAACCTTTTACAAATCACACAGCTGGCTAACACAAGCTTTACACTCTTTCTTCCGTTGAGGATCCAATACCTTTCTCTAAGCAAATTTAAGAGGATTTGTAACCCCGCATGACAGTTCTTTACATGAATATAAAAAATAAGTCGCTTAACAACTTCATGCCTTGAAGGGAGAATTATGGGATGGAGAAAATCTTCACTATCTTTCCTGTAAGTTATTTTAGTTTTCAAACGAATGACATCTTGCTCATCCTTACAGGTTTGTAATGTCTTCAATCTTTCATCACTTTCCGAAGAGAAAGATTCTTTTTGAACCATACGTAGAGTTTTTATCTCAGCTTCCCGAAATTCAGTAGCCGTCAATTCGCCTTTACTCTTCTTATCAGGATTTAAACAATTATGCTTAAAGCGAAGAATCCAAGCAACTAAACGTATGATTTTTTCATAACTTGAAAAGTAGCGGTAATACCAGTTATTGTTGGATGGAAATTCAGGTTTCGTCAACATACAAGTAGACTTTGACCTTTCTTTCTGAATTTCTTCTTCATTCCAATCTTCATCGGAAGTGTTCATGTGGTTTCTAAATTCTGCTGAATCTTTCATCCAATGTGGGCCCTCCCACCATCTGATTAAAGCTAATTGCTTAGCCTTACAGCCTCTAGACGGCAAGTCTGCTGGATTCTTCTCACTTGGTATATGTTTCCATGATGAAGGACTGCTTAATTTCTGAATCTCTTGAACCCGATTTCGGACAAACACAGACCAGCTCTCATTTCTTGATATCCAAGCAAGCACTGTTGAGGAATCGCTCCAGTAATATCTCTTCATTTCCTGCCAACCCAAAGCATCCACAACAGTTTTCGCCAAACGAGCGCCAATAGTAGCTGCTAATAGCTCCATCCTTGGTACAGTCGTAGTTTTTAAAGGCGCAACTCGGGACTTGGCAGCAAGCAGAATTATTTCCCCTTGATCTTCCTTTTCTATCCTCAAGAATACTACTGCTGCGTAAGCATCTTTACTTCCATCAACGAAAGTATGAATTGTGCATGCATGTAAGTTTTCTGGAGTGATCTGGATATGTCTTGGTATCTTAACATCGTTTAAATATTTAAGTTCTTGGAACCATAATAGGAATTCTTTTTGTAATTCACCAGTTATTTCGTCATCCCAATTAATTCCTAATTTCCAAGCTTTCTGTAACATCAATTTAGGATAAAGCATCACCGGAGCAGTAAAACCAAAAGGATCGAAAATTTTATGAACTGCTGATAACATACTTCGCTTGGTAATCCTTTCTGTGTTGAAATCGCTTAGCCATTTCATGTTGACTTTTAATGTATCGGAAACCTTATCCCAAATCAGACCCAATACTTGAGTTTCCTTCTGGTTCGATGTTTCAGCGTGATCACCAGTGTATTCCCACTGCCTTAAATCGAAACCAGCATTTGCCATTATTTTCTTTGAGTCCGAGATAAATTTCTTCAGATCTTCTTCACTGTGCACACTAGTGGCGACATTGTCTACATAGAAACTATGCAAAAGCCTTTGCTTGAAATTTTCCTCAAAACTTGCACTATTTTTGATGTGATATTCAATTACTGATGATAAAAGAAAAGGGCTACACTTTACACCGAAAACGACTCGTGCATGCCTGAATACTTTAAGTTTCTTCTCTTTTAGATCTTTCCACCATAGAAATCGTAGGAAATCTCTATCCTTTTCACAAATGCTAATTTGAAGAAACGCTTTTCTAATATCAGCGGTTACACCAAATTTTCTTTCTCTGAAACGTAGAAGAATATCTGGGATAAGCTCAATCAAATTTGGGCCACACTGCAGACACTGATTTAAAGATGGATGGTTAGTCAACTTTGCTGAAGCGTCGAAAACCGGACGGATAGGTGTTGTAGTACTGGTCTCTTTAATAACTGGGTGATGAGGTAAATAATTACCATAAGAGTTCACTTTGGTAGCAGGAACTTCTTCTATGATCCCCTCATTCAACCAGTCCATAAATATATTTTCATATTTTCCGTACATGTTCTTAGATAATAACTTAGAAGTTGTACTTTCCAAACGTCTTACAGCCAAACTCAAGTTATCTGGTAATGCAGATGTGTCGTCAGCCCAAGGAAGACAAATTTCGTAACGACCATCCTTGTTAATTTTTACTGTCTCTAAGAAATGTTCCTTTGTTTGACGGTCAATCTCATTTTTAGATTTCTTTTCTATAGTATCTGTTATTCCGATCAAGTCCAATCTCCATAAGTTTGAGATATCAGCTTCATTTACGAACAAAGACGTCACCATCATTGCTAAATTATCTGTTGAGACCTCGGTGTGAGGCGCTTTGCCCATCAATGTCCAACCAAGGTATGTTTCTATGGCAACAAGACCAGATGTCAATACTTTTCTTTTGCCAGTTAACATCTTTCCCATAATATCAGCCCCAATCAATATTTCGATAACTTCACGGCAATGACTTACATCAGATAATTCGATTCCATATTCTTTCAACTCTTTAATCCACGGACCATTAGTGACCGGTTGAATGTTTTCACATATAGTAATTTGATCCATCACTTCAAAATTACAGGTGAACTTCTCCTTCATATCCTTAACCTTTATTCTATAACAATTATGTTGGCATTCCTTTGTTGTAACTCCGCCAAACAATGAATGCATCATTTTTTCTTGACGAATGGGAGTATAATTCATCTCTTCTGCTATACTTTTCAAAATATAAGATTTTTGGGATGCTGAATCTAACAATAAACGAACTGTTTTTTGCTTGTTTTCGGAGATGAGTTTCACTTTTAAGGTTTGAAGGAATACTTTAGCACTTTGCTTATTAAAATTTGCCATGTTTACTTCGCTACTGACTGAATTTTCTTCAACCTTTTCTTGTGCAGTTTTACCTTGAGAATCACGCAAATCGCACATCAAAGGCACATGCTTCTTAGAACAGATAATGCATCTTAAAACTGCTCGACATTTTTTAGCTGTATGATTAGGTAACAAACAAGCGAAGCAGCAATTCTTATCCTTTATAATCTTTTGTATCTCAGATAAACTCAATTTTCGAGCTGAAAAGCATTCCGAGCTCAAATGCTTGCCTTGGCAAAAAATGCATACCCTTTTGAAATCTAAAGTAGAAGACGTTGTCAATAAACCTGCAGCTGTCGATAACTTATTTCGCATATAGTCTGCACTTGCACCGTTTTTCCTTTTAGAATATCTATTATCTTCACGCTTTGTCAAACCGAAGCCCGCTACAGCTAAAGATATTCTCTCTTCACCTTCTACTTCCGTTTTCAAAAAATACATCAGATTATTCAACCTTCCTTTAGCATCCGTATTAGAAGAAGAGAGATTCGAGCGATTCCAGGCCTTCAAAAAGTCTGCTGGGAAACAAGACTCAACCATAGGGTATAGAATGGAGGCGTATTTATCAGTGGTAACACCTAATGCTTCTAGCGCCCGTAAATATGACTCAAGCTTATCATATAATGAAGTTAATGCAAATCTACCTTTTGTTTGCACAGATATTATCAATTTCAATAACTCTCGTACATACACTTCTACTAGAATATCTTCCCTGCCAAAACGAGCCTTTAAACTTTCCACTGCCTTTGAATAATTGGCGCCAGTTGGCGGGAAACTTTCAACAACTTCTCTTGCGCGTGAACCAGCGATTGTTGCTTGTACTAAATACTGGAACTTGTCCTCTGGGGCAATTTCATCATCTTTATCGATTTGTTCAAATTGGCTCCAAAAAGGCAACCAATCCTTAATTTCTCCGCCAAATTTCCTGAATTCCAGCTTAGGTAAAGTAAATTTTCGTCTCATAGTACTATTTTCATAATTACTTAAAATAGCATCAGTTTGAATTTGCCCAGATGATTGTATTCTCGCCAATTCTAAATCATGGTTCAATCTTAATTTCTCTTTCTCCAGTTCTGCTTCTTTTTCCAGCTTTAATGCCTCAGCTTCTTTTTCTAGCTTTAACTTCTCAAGTTCTTTTTCTTTTTCAGCTTGTTTTTCTTCTTTCAGAGCTTGTTCTTGTTTTTCTTCTTTCAAAGCTTGTTTTTCTTCTTTCAAAGCTTGTTTTTCTTCTTTCAATTTTCTTTCCGCTATAGCATTTTCTAAGATATCCTGAACAAATTCGGGATCCTTTTCATACTCTTTACTATTTAAAATCAGCTCCTTTAAGCTTGCTATTGTGAACGTCGAAGGCAAAGTCTCTCCAATCTCTTCGGCTACCCACTTCAAATCTTCTTTTTTAAACCCTTTAACGGTTTTAAACATCTTTTTAATCTTAATATAATCAAAATAATTTTACTTCACTTGAACGGTCCTGTCGCTATGGACTCCAATATTTTTATGTAAAGCAACGGAATAAGCACCGCAAATTCCTAGCTTTTCTCTTACTAAATTAAACTGTATAAAGGCGGACGCCAAGACTACTTATTTACACTTTAAAATTATTAAAGTAGCATCTTTTATGCTCATATAATAATTCCCTATAACATTAAACATAAGAAAATTATTCCTACGGTAAAAAGTAGTTCACTAAAATTAAGAACTCAAACTATATGAAAAAATGCAACTAACATCGTTGCTAACTTTATTCTATTCTATTTCTTGAATTAAAAAAAAAAACAAAACTGTGGATGCCACGCGCATCACATAATCTTTACATTTTAACAAATTTTGAAGATAGCACGCGCTCATATTTTACATAAAAATTAAAAGCATTAAATTCATTTAACTCTTTTTTTCTTTGACATGTTGTTCAGCACGTGAACTTACAAAAAATAGAGGATAAATAATAAACGAATTTATACACTGAAATTGAAAATGGTTCAGTTATAACAGATCCACCGTCCGATCCGCCATGTTTGTTCAATCTGTTATTACAATACCATTGTGCTTTGTAGAATCTTTTAGTGGCTGTCCGCATACTCACTGAAGATAAATAGAACTGTTTTCCCGAGATTTTAATAAAATAAAATAAAATAAAATAAAATAAAAAAGCGCACCTGACGCTGGTAAAAATAAATTACGCTCGATGGCGATGAAGTATTGTTTGAACGAATGTCCGCCATTTTAGTTTAAGCACAAGTCTCTCTGAATTTAGAGTACATATGGTTGGTAAATGCGTCTCGCTGGCTGCAATAGTCAATCCACGGATTTCGAGTAGAAAACCACACAGTACACACTTGCCAACCATCTCATTATTAAACGTGAAATTGTTAACGCCCCTTGAAAGAATTCCCCTTTTTCCGCACCACTTTATTTTTAGAGTAATTCTCACCAAATGTTGTTACGATTAAATAAGAATGAAATTACACTAAAATATAACTGGTGTGAAAAAAAAAGCGGGTACTAAAATTTTACGCTTCATAATGAGATGGTTGGCAAGTATGCAGTGTGTGTAAACACCAACACAGAGTGTCGCATTAAGATGTGTTCAGATAGTGAATGTCTGCTCTAATAATGTGTTATATGAACAACACTGTGTGGCAGTTTAATTTTGCTAATGTGCACCAATCCATGCGGTACCATTTCAAATTTTATCCCTAACAGTACAAAATATTTGAAAAACGTAACAATTAGAAAACATCGTAACGTTATCCCTACTGCAGTAACGTTTTAAAACGTTGGATTAGTTTCAAAAACATAGAAATGTGCGCGGTCATAAGAACAACAGAAAAATACACCAACACACACACGCGCACACACACACACATATATATATAAAAATACATAAATGCCAACATCTTAATTTATTCTGGAGTATTTTTAGCCCCGCCTTTATTTTATACCACTTTTATTTTAAGAGTATTTTTTTCTTATTTTATCATGGATATATATTGTATAAAAATATTCTATAAATAAAGTGGTGCGAAATAAAGACGGGGCTAAAAATGCTGTGGTATAAATTAAAATGTTGGGCACTATGATACATATAATTTTTTAACAGAGACATTTTAGTCACATAGCAGATGGAACTGTTCTTTCCGAAAAGATGGCAGAAAGCATTCCTGATATGTGTTACGATAATAAATGATTGTAAGGTTTTTGCAACATAAGTGAGACTTTCTCTGCTGTGCAGGTGATTGGTGGAGTATCTTTAAATTATAATTTTATATAAACATGATGAGCCAAAGATAGTTTAAAAAACACATATTATAAAAATACAAACATTCTCGCATAAAAATAAGCATTATTCGTAATAACGTTTTCAAAATTTGTCATAAAAGTAATAATAAAACACAATAATGAAAAGATTTTGTAAAGTAATATTGATAACACTTTTTATTTATTTTTGTTCCTATATGAAGGAATAAATTTAAACTATAACTTAATGCTTTTTTATAATCTAATATTAATTAAAAAGCATTTCTTTATCAAAATTGTGTATAAATTATGTCAAAAACATAGAAACAGTAATAAAAACATTACTCTAAAACCTGAGATGTTTGACTTTCACCAATGAAGACCTTTAAAATTTATTTCTTTTGAATCTAATCAATAGTTAATCGATGAACAAATATATAAAAACATGAATGTTAAAACAACTTCGTCCACAGCTTAGAATAAAATTAAATGTCTATCATTTCTTGTCATTTTAGATATGCTAACTATTTGCAAATAACTCTATACCTGCGGAATAAATTTAAATGAAATTGAATAGAAATATGAATTTTAAGAATTTCCCACGGGGCAATGATTTTTTTCTTAAAAATCAATAGCTTCAAAAACAGATCGATACGCACACGTAAATAAGTGGTTGAAGAAAAGAATTAAAATGGTGCTCTCCACTTTTGTGTGCTTGCAATAAATAATTCATAAGAGATTTTCTAGTTTACTTCTGTATACTGTATTTATATATATATATATATATATATATTTGAAACTTTGAAGCTTTTTCGATTAAATTTATACGAAAGTAGAAAATATGTTTAAATATGAAAAAAAGACAGAAGATGCCTTATCTCAACAAAAACTAGATATTGTAATTTAGTTTTGCATAAAAAAGTAGTTTCTTTGTAAAACTGGTGAAATCCAAAATTGGAAAACTTGATGGAGAATCATATGTTTTTTAAAACTATTATTGATATTTATTTTTAATATTGATAATAAGTCTTTTATGCAAATGAAAATAAAAAACTTAAACATGAGTACAGTAGCCATGTGTAAAGTATTTCATGACGTCACAGTGGTAGAGTCATTTAATGAGGATTTAATAAATTAGTACTTTAGTATGCTTTGAAAAAGAAATAAGAAAAAAATATTGGATCCATTAAAACTTTAAAGTTTTTTTTTTTTTTTTTTTTTTTTAATGGTCTTTATATTTTTTCTAAGATTTATAATAAATTCTTGAATTTGTTTGTAAATTATTATAATATAGGTAAAGAACACGTAAAGTCACAGTCAGAAACTGCAACAAGACGCTATAAAACTCTCTCTGCAACAAAAAGGACTTCATGTTGTGTCTAGTGCCATCGAGCGAGATTAACGTAGAGTAAATGCGTTGGACCCTTATAAGAAAGCGTGAAATAAGTTTATAAATTCAATTTTATAATCTTTTTAGTTTAATGGGACTAAAAGTTTCCTCCATGCATAAAGGGTTAAATTATTGCTTATTTTATTAAATGAAAATATTACGACCTTTTTTAAATATTAAAACTGAAACAAATTTACTTATCAAACTATAAAATTTAATCTTCAAAGTCAAAATCTGTATAAGTTGACATTTTAAACATAAATTTCAAATAAAACACATTTTGAGTGATTTATACACTGAGAAAAAATTCTGTAACTGACATCTAGAATCTAAATTGTGTCTCTAGAAAAAATAGTTCCGTGTCATCCTTATAAATTCTAGTCCCCTTTGAAAGCGAGGTCTAGAAACCTTATTAGAATTCTAGAGCGTTTGCCTATATCATCAAGGGCAAAGTTATTTAAAAATCTCTGCAAATAAATGTGAATATAAGAGGGGCGGAATTCACCAAATATAATCATGGTTTATGACCCAATTCTAGAAAATCAAACGAGAATTTCTCGCAATACAAAAGATTCTAAATATTCAGAATATGCAGAATATTGTTTTATCACCTAGAAATGTGCAGACTAGGAATTCTTGATCATTTCGTCTATTCAGTTTACTGGCGTGCCTTCTGCACATAGCTAGGAAATCTATATTTCTATTTTAGGGATTTAGAAAAGGATCACTTATTCATTCTAGATGAAGGCGGTGTATTTTTTTTTTTCAGTATATGTCTCGGTATATCAAAATTTCTATATCTTGTTTAGGTAAATTCATAATAAAATTTTAGAACTTCAAATGTGAACTTTACTGAACAGGAAATAAATCTAGCTTTGAATAAATAAAGCACTTTCTAAATTTCACTAATATTCTTCAGTCAATATTATCGATTTAATAATTCAGTTTCTGAAATGTCAAGCGTGTGGCTTAATTAACACTTACTGCGATCATTTATTTCCTTCGGGTTATGTGTATGCAAACCGCGTTTGGAAGACATGGGTTTCTGACATCACGCGTGTCGGAAATTTACGAAGCGTTAAATGATTGATGAAGCAGAAAAGAAAATAAATTCTTTTTTGACGTACTTTAATTTTTTTTTTTTTTTCGTACTACATAACTTTAACTGCAATAAAAAGGATTATTATTATTATTATTTTCAATATTGGTTAATATGCTAATTAAATTCAAAATCGAGTATACGTATATACCATACTTGCCAACATTCTAATTAATATTCCGTAGTGTTGTTAGTCCCGCCCTTTTTTTCACACCAGTAAATTTTTAGGGTTATATTCTCCGAATGCAATTGAAGAGCTTGTTTCCAAAAGGCGTTAAGTCAAAAATTTGAAAAATTGACTTTTCGACGAAAAAGGTCGCAGCACACGTCTAAGAATATATTTTCAATAAGTAGAAGTTCCGAACGAAGTTTAGTCATAATAAAAACAGATAGTGAAATCCGTGTTTTTTTCCAAAAAGAATTAAGTCACAAGTAAGTTTTGTGCCAAAAAGGAATAAGTCAAGTTTAACCAATTGTAGCGTGCCTTGAGATCACGTGGTTTGTCTGGATTTGGGCGAAAAGTCAAAAGTAAGGAAAAAAATGTTGTTGTAGATTGTCACATTGAGAAAGTTTTTTATTTTTTATTTATTTTTTTATTTTTATTTTTTTTTTTCCGTAGAAAAATATAAAGATGAATGCATTTATAATCTTTATTATAATGTGTTTGTAAATATTTTAATCTTGGTTTTGGAATCCCGAAAAAAGACATCTGTTCCTTCTGTATTAGGAAAAAACATAAATGAATTCAGAAAAATGTACAGAAAAGGAAAAGACCCTGTTAACCGAACTTTTGATTCATAAGCATCGGAGCAAAAAAATTTATTCACTTTTAGGGGAAAAGCTTATAGGAGAAGATGAAATTACAATATGTTTTGACCTGATGCAAAATCAGGAATTACCACACAAATAAAAATTATACCATGTTAGGAATGTTTTAGCAGTGGCTGCTCAAAAGAACCTCACCTTCACATACTATTTACCAGTGCGTGGTCACTCTTACTTACCAGCAGATAGAAGATTCGGACGAGTGGAGACTAGTTTAAAGAAAGTGGATACAATGTTACTTTCTAATAAATATTTTGAACATTTCTCTAAGGTTGGAAATCTTTTAGAGTATAAGAAGCACTGGAATATTTTAGACTGGAAAAAATTTGCACATAGTTGTGTGAAAAGCAAACAAGGTTTCTTGATTTCAGAGGCAAAAGTACTGGAAATTAAGAAGCGAGATGTGGGAATCAAGACAACGTACTGTGGTTCGTTTTGCCGCCAAAACATCCTGAAACGAGGGACAAAAAGTCTCCCGTGCGCCCCTTATGAAATAAAAACAAAAAACAATATGAAACAAGCAAAGAAAAACAGATGCTTTTAAATTACTTAACGCTTTGGGAATTGCACGAATGTTTTTATTTTTATGAATAATCTCTCAATGATACTGCTAACGCTAACGCAAGGGAAAATAATGATAAAGATGGTGAAATAGAATTTATAAATGAAGATTTGTAGCAACTAACTATCTTCAAAAATTGTATAGCTAAAATGTATGCTGTATTTACATGAAAAAAAAAATACTTGGATTACTTTCAAATGGAAGTAAGTCATTTCATTTCGTTATTTGTTTGTGCCAAAAGGGCGTAAGTCATAGTTTTGTTCCAAAAGGAGTTAAGTCATTTCTTTCTTTTTTTATTTCTAAATAACTATACTGTCAGGATTTTTTTAAACATGCAATTTAGTGTTAATATCATCCATAGATTACTGAGAAAAATTATCTTTTCCTTAAATTCAATAATAAATCCTACATAACAAAACCGCGTTTTCTCAAGAACTGAAAAAAATGACTTAACGCCATTTGGAAACAAGCTCTTCAATTATGATTAAATAAGAAGAAAAATACTATAAAAAGATACTGGTGTAAAAAAGAAGACGGAGCTAACAGTACTACGGATTAATTAGGATGTTGGCAAGTATGATATATACGTACAAAGTTCATTTTTTATTTTAAATAAAGATGCATACTCATACGTTCACTTACATCAGGTTTGCGGGCTAAAAATAAAATATGTAATAAACCAACTGGCATTGGTTGACTCTGCTCAGTTCCCCATCATGTGTATGTTCTCATAATTTCTATTACAGGATGGTTTGGTTTGATGAGTACTGAGATTTTTTGCTTGCCTCGAAGGCCGCTTATATCTCGAAATATCCACACCACAAGGGTTTACAAGTTTTTTATTTAATACACAATAACAAGTACACAATATTTTGTAGACATAAGACAACACAAACATCCATGCCCGCACCAGGATTCGAACCTGGGACCAATAGATTCGGAAGGCAGCGTCCTACCGACCGAACCACCTGGCCGGCTCTATTACAGGAACATACTTTATTTATATTAAATATTTTTTTTTTTTATTCTAATCATTAGATGATCGATGGTGAAAATATATAAAAATAGAAATGTTAAGCAACTTCGTCCACAGCTCACATTAAAATTAAATATCTATCATCCCTTGCCATTTTAGATATTCTAAAAATTTGCAAATAACTCTATATCTATGGAATAAATTTAAATGAAATTGAAGGGAAATAAGAATTTTAAGAATTTCTCATGGGGAATGATTTTTTTTCTTGAAAACCGATAACTTCAAAAACAGATCGGTACGCACATGTAAATAAGTGGTTGAAGATAAGGATTAAAATAGTGCATTTCACTTTTGTTAGTTTGCAATAAATAATTCATAAGAGCTGTAAAATTTTTTTTAGTTTACTTCTGTATACTGTATTTTTTCTTTCTTTCTTTCTTTTCTTTCTTTTTTTTTTTTTTTTTTTTTTTTTAAGATTTTAAGCTTTTTTTGATTTACTTTAAACAAATCTGAAAAAACTGTGTTTAAATATGTAAAAAATTAAAAAAAAAAAAAAAAAGTCTGAAAATGTGTTATCTCAACAAAAACTAGAATTTTGTAATTTAGTATTGCATAAAAAATGCATTATTTATAAAACTAGTGAAATTCTAAATTTTAAACCTAGATGAAAAAATGTTTATTTTGAAAATTGTATTTGATATTTATTTTTAATATCAAGAATAAATCTTTTATGCAATTGAAACTAAAAATTATCTAAAATGAAAAAAAATATATATGTAGTTAATTAATTCAGCACACTTTAAAGTTTTTAAATTTCAGTATATAAGTAAATTAAAAAATGAAACCTTTTTAATGTGTTCAAAAACAGGGTTTAAGAAGTTTGATTTTATAATTTCGAAATTACAATATCTGTAACTTTTAAATTACGTTACATCTTTTTTAAAAAATTCAACAAGTATTAATTGAATTGACAAGTATTAATTGAATACAACAAGTATTAATTAAAAATTCAACAAGGGTATCGCAAAAAAAAAAAAAAAAAAAAAAAAACTACAGATCGATTCGTAGTTTAAGTCTAATTACTTTATTTTACATTTAATATAGGAAAATATCTTATTTGTAGAAATTTTTGATTTTCCATTTTTCGGTCGATCTACCAATTTTGAGATATCCTGAACTCGATTTTACCATTTGAAGTAATCAGCTATCTATTTTACCATTTGTCCGTCTGTATGGCTGTGTGTGCATGAAAAAAAAAATGCCTGCCAAATCCAGTTCGAGATTTAATCATTGGTTACATATATTAGAATAGACAATGGACTAGTAACCTTTTTGTTCCTGAACATCACATCCCCACCAATCCACCAATTCATTCACCAAACTGAAATTTCACTTCCATCAAAGCAAGTCTCCTCCACCTTGAAGTAGGGTGCCAGGAAAGCGATTATCGCCAAATAAAGGTGTCAATTCACCCAAAAACCATAGTGATGTTCGCTGAATTTTCCTCCACAGCCAGTATAGGGAACCCGCCTTCTACGTCTTATCACTACTCAATGGATTTAATGTACAGAATTTAAAAAATAAATAAATAAAAAAAGTGTTTATAATTTTTTAGTGCACTTGGCTCAAAATGTGAGGCTTGTCTCATTTTATAGTAATTTTTAAAGTAGCACAGTGGACGAAATTTTCCATAAATGTAGACAACGAGATTAATTTCAACTAATTATTTTTATATTAAAAAATTTACTTATAATAATAAAAGTCGACAGGATAAAGTTTTTGTCTTTGTAGTCGCATTGTTCTCTCTAGAGGTGGTGGTAAAATTTCAATATTTTTCAAACGATCTCTTCATTGATTATAAAATGAATGATTGAACTATGCATATGTAATAAATTGTAACAAAGCTATGGATGTTTTTCATTTTAAACAAATAATAAATAAATAAATAAATAATGAAAAAGTGCATTTATTAAGATGTTATCTGTAAGGCACAAAATTGATTTTATTTCGATATTTAAGTTTACATACTTTTTATAGATGAAAATCGTCTTCCCTCATTAAGGAAAAATAATTTTCATAAACGATAATTTTAATTTTAATATATATTTTGTATCATATCATTTTGTATAGGAAAATATAGATGAAAGTTTTGTGATGGCGAAAACTTACAGGTTTTTTCTTGTTTTTTGATGGGTGTACACTGATTTCTCTCAACTTTTTTTTTTTTTTTTTTTTTTTTTTTTAGTAGGATACAGATTTATCGGAATTTTTATAAGTATTATAACTTACTGTGCTGCGAAAAAATATTTTGTTAAGCTTTTGGTTAATTAATGCGGTGACGCAAAAGCAGTTAGCTTAAAGAAAGCTGTAACGAACAATAGGAGAGAGGCAGGGAGAGAGAGAAGCCTTAAGGCATGTGCCTACCCTAAAATCGTCGTTTTGATGAAAATTTTCGATTTAATTTTTTTTTTTTATTTGTTCATTTTATAGGCCACACATTTAGGATTCAAAAATATTATATTTTTGTTTTTACGATAACTTGAACCAAAGTTATAGTATAAATAATAAACCGGAAGTGAAGTTTCGGATGCCGAAATTTAGTCATTTTTGTTTGCGATTACATTCATTTCTCAAAATGTATTTAAAATATAGAATTGAAATATTTCGAAAATGTTTTATTCATCTTTCGCTATGTTTTGTAGCAATGTTTAACCTCTTTGTACAGTCGGTAACAAAAGTCTCCGAACACTAGCAAAAATTCCTATGTAAAAAAAGTACACTTAATACAGTTTTGTTAAATAAATCCTTGTCGAATTCTGTTTTTAGACTGACTAAGAACAGGATTCGGCAAGGATTTATTTAATAAAACTGTATTAAGTGAACTTTTTTTACATAGGAATTTTCGCTAGTGTTCGGAGACTTTTGTTACCGACTGTATTTATTTATTGATTTTACTGACAGTTTCTTTGGAGAAGTGTGGATTTTTCTTGTTTTTATTTGGAACTTTTGTACCAAGTCTAGAATATTTCAATAAATTTGATAAATACAGCAAATATTTTGCTACAGAACACAGGTAAGTATGTTATTTCTATACTATGTAAAAATTATTGAAATATATTCATTAGAATCTGTTATAGTAGACGTGGCGTAAATGAAAATTTTCACTAAAATTTTTCTAAATATTGCTCATATTTTAAAAGTTAATGAAAATATCTGTAAAATTTCATTTAAGTTCATAGTTTTGTATCCCATCTTAATTAAATACACGTGTGTTTAATTAAAATTTTACGTATTTTTAAAAAAGTGCTTCGTATGTAGGCGCATACGTTAAGAGTTTTTTAACAAGAGCTTTTTGTCAGCGTTTTTATCAATTCAAATTCGTATATGCTTTATTTAATGCATTTTTGAGCTTTAGTTTAAAATATGTATACAGATGCAATTCTTTTTAATTCTATAATTATTTAACATTGCAAAGATTTGTCTGTAATTTTTTGTAATATATCAAGATTAATTCGTCCAAAATGATAATTAAGTAGATTTCTTTTTCATAGTACATTTAAAAATGCATTTATGTCAGCAGTTAAAACGTAGGACGCACTAAAATTTGTTAATATAAAAGAGATTAACCCTTATCGCTCGTATGTCCCTCCTAAGGGGACATTAAAAATCGAGCCACGCCTTAAGGTGTTCCTCTGCAAATGAATTTTTTTTTTTTTTTTTCGAAAACGTGTAACTATAGGCTACCTTTCGGCTACCGGAAAATTTTAACAGAAAGATTTATTTTATTTAAAGTAAAATAAAACAAATTATTACAATTTTTCGCTAGCCTAAAGGTAGTAAGTTGGAAACTATACGTGTGACGTTTTAAAGGAACGCCAAAAGGCGTGTCTTACTGGTCAAAATAGGATAATATGCCGAGCGCAAATGGTTAAATTACACTGCGCTGAAAAAAAAAAAAAAAAAAAAGTCCTTCCGGCTTATTCGGAAGGGAAGGTTGATTTCTTTTTCCTTATCAAGTAACCGTCATTTTGTTTCAAAATGTCGGCTACAAATTATTAATGGAATTGGTAGAAATATCGATTTAGGCTATGCACATATGGAGTTTTAAGGAAATCGGTTCATAAATAATTTTTTATGTGAATTTAAAATTTTCAAGTGGCCAGCGCTTGGAAACAAGATGGTGGGCCAAGTTAACAAATATATCAAATGCATTTGTGAGATAAGTCTATGTACAAATTTAGTTCGAATTAATTCAGAATCTCAAAAATCATCGTGTTGAAAAATTAAGCGGATCAAAATGGCAGAGAAAGTTACTCAGTGAACTAATCTAAGATATTGTTGCAAATTTGTAAATAATTCTATTATTATTTAATTTAATTAATTAATTAATTAATTAATTAATTTGTAAATTCTTTCAAAGAGGCTTAGTAAATTGATAAAATGTTAATTTTCTGCATTTCTAGTTTGTTTTAGAGTTAAAATAGCCTAATTTCCCTTCAAAAACGCATTAAAAAGCTTCAATAAGTCAGGTAATGGATTTGGCGCCAAATATGGCTATTTTTCTCCCTTGGCGACTTTTTTGGCGAGAAAATCCTTACTATTGATATACCAAAGATAGACGCTGTACCGTGATTATTTAACGAGTTACGTGAAATTTCTAAATTTTTCTGGGTTTCATAAAGGGGTATAAAAGATGGCCGAACGCGCCAAGAGTTAGTCGCAGTTGAGTTTCGCCAAACGCTTGCATGGCTTTTGAAGGAGTTCTGAGTCTCTTTGAATAAGCCTTGCTTTATGTTAATGCTTTGATACAGTTTGAACTGTGAATTTGCTGTTGACAGCTGTTATTTAAGCTGTGTTTACTGGTGAAACTGAAGTAGAACCGACCTGTTTTCTTCTGGAATTTTCTGTAAATAAACTACTGAACTTTTTCAAGTTTCGCCTTTCATTCTCGGACAACTTACGAACCCCCAATTTCGCAAAAATATTTGCAAAATGAGTCCACTGTCCAACTTTGGTTCGAATAAACTTAGTATTTCAAAGTTATCGCGATAACAAAGCCTCAAGTGGTAGCGTTCAAGTGGACGCAACGACGCAACTTGGAAACAAACTTCCCCACCGAAATCATAGTTGTTTGAATGAATAATCCATTTTTCAACTTAGGTTTGAACTGATTAAATATTTCAAAAGTTACCTTGATAACAAATTTTCAAGTGGCCGCCACTTGAAAACGATATAGGGGAGCAAGTTGCCCCAGCAAACACATCCAAGATAATTGAATCATAGGTTCACTATCAAACTGTGGTTCGAATCAGTGCAGTTTTTCAAAAGTTACTGTTATGGCAAATTTTCTTGTGGCAGTCTAAGTGGCTGCTGCTTGGAAACAAAATAGCGAAACAACTTGCCCAGTGAAATCATCCAATATCTTTGTATGATAACTTCATTGTCCAGCTCTAGTTCAAATTAAATCAGTATTTCAAAAATTTTCGTCATAAGAAATTTTCAAGTGGCATCACTTGGAAAAAAAAGCGGAGTGAGATGCCTAGCGAACTTATCTGAGATATTTGAATAATAAATTCGCTAACCAAATTTGAAGCGAATTGATTGAGTATTACTAAAGTTACCATAGTAATAAATTTTCAAGTGGCCGCCACTTGGAAATAAAATTGCGAATCAAGTTTCCACAAGTGAACTTATCCAAGATATTTGAACCATAGGTTCCCTATCCAACTTTTATTTGAATCAGTTTAGTATTTTAAAAGTTATGGTGGTGACATATTTTCAAGTGGAAGTGTGATTTCAAGTGATCTCCACTTGAAAACAAAATGGCGGAGCAACGTGATTAGCAAACTCATTCAAAATATCTATAAATTCACTGTCCAAATTTGGTTCGATTTGGAGTATTATTTTAGAAGTTATCGTGATTTAAAATTTTCAAGTGGTAGCCTAATTTCAAGTGGCACCGCTTAACTTACGATATCCGAAACTTTGTTAAATATGGCGGATAAAGTTCATTAATAAACTTGATTGAGACACTTATATTGTCTATGTATACCTCAAAATTCAAAGAAATTTATAATGCGCTTTTTACATTGTAAATTTGAAATTTTCAAGTGGTCTCCACTTGAAAACAAAATGGCGAAGCAACTTGGTTAACGAGCTCATTCAAAATATTTATAAGATAAGTTAAGACACTGGCCAAATTTGGTTCGATTTGGAGTATTATTTCAGAAGTTATTGTGATTTTAAATTTTCAAGTGATAGCGTGATTTCAGGTGGCACCGCTTAACTTATGATGTCTACCACTTTATTAAAAATGGCGGATAAATTTCATTAATAAACTTCATTGAGACCCTTATGTGGTCTATACTTACATCAAAATTCAAACAAATTCGGAATACGCTTTTTACAATTTGAATTTTAAATTTTCAAGTGGTCTCTACTTGAAAACAAAATGGCGGAGCAACTTGGTTATCAAACTCTCATCTAAGATATTTATAAAATAAGTTAAGGCACTATCAAAATTTGGTTCGATTTGAAGTATTATTTCGGAAGTTATAGTGATTTTAAATTTTCAAGTGGTAGCCTGATTTCAAGAGGTCCCGCTTAACTTAAAATATCTGCCACTTTATTTACAATGGCGGATAAACTTCATTAACAAACTTCATTGAGAACCTAATGTGGCCTGTATTTACATCAGAATTCAAGCAAATCTTGCTTTAAATATGCTTTTTTACAATGTCGGTTTGAAATTTTCAAGTGGCTGCCACTTGAAAACAAAATGTCGGAGCAACTTGGTTAACGAACTCTTCACTGTCCAAATTTGGTTCGATTTGGAGTATTATTTCGGGAGTTATCGTGATGACAAAATTTTTATTATGGAAAGATAGATAGATCTATAGATAAACGAAGTGATTGCAATAGGTCGATTTCTAAAGAAATCAACCTAAAAAATCCAGCTCTGATACCATTCTTGCTGATTCTTATGTAAAATGACCTCCTAAATCCGAATATGACTTCCATTCTTCTCAGTTCCGCACCGTTTTCTAGAAACACCACCTCCTCCCTCAATTTTTATCAATGTTCGGTAATTTTATGACCATGAATTTGATTTGGAAAATGAAAAAATAATTAATTTAACACATAAAAACAAAAATATATAATGTTTATTTAATAACATTAATAATAGATTAAAAAAATATAAGAAATGTAATACCATAGCCTCCTTAATTAGATGCCTGTAGCGTGGCTCGGAAGCTTGGCAACAGTTGAAGCGGTAGACAGCGCCACCTGGTACAGATTGCGTAACTTTTTTATTCAACAGCCACCAAAAATTTTTAAAAGTGGGATATGATATACATAAAAAAGCGAATAGAATCGAAGAAACGTCGATTATATATATCATATATCACTTCTTCAAATTATTGGTAACAGTTGAATAAAAAAGTCGCGCAATCTGTACCAGGTGGCGCTGTCTACCCCTTCAATTGTTGCCAAGTTTATGAGCCACGCGACAGGCATCTAGTTAAGGAGGCTATGGTAATACATTATTTCAGTGGCAAATTTTACCCCTAAATTTTCCCCTTGCCGCAAATATCCATGTTTTAGATTTTTGCAACTCTGTAGCTTCTCAAAAGATATTTAACAGTTAAAATAATCATCTCACTCTTTAAAAATCAAATTTATAGACATAAAATCACCGAAAAATGATAAAAATAGGGTGCATTCTCTAAAAAACGGTGGGTGATAGAGCGAAATGGAATCATATTCGGAATCAGGAGGTCATTTCAGATAAGAATTTACCAGAATGTTGTTAGGGGTAATTTTCATGCCGAGAAGTTTATTATACACGTATATTTATTCTTTAAATTCTCCCCTTTTATTTTAGCGCAATAAAACAATACAGATGCAATAATTTTATGGTAAATACAAAACTTATCAATAATAGTAGTAAATGTTTTGATAATAGAATCATGTAAATTAAATTAAATAAATATTTTTGAAATGACGCAAATTTTAAAATTGTTTATAGTTATTACTACACCCTCAAATTTTAATAAAGAATACCTAATATTTATATTAATTGGAAAACATCTATATTCTGAAAAATAAAGGAATAAATAAATAAATAGAAATAAATAAATATAAATAATATAAAAATTAAATTAATAAAAGAGCTGCAAAATACAAATATATTGTTAGATTTTAATTTATAAGACATAAAGGGCTTAAATAATTTATACTTGAAACTTAAATGAAATACGTGAATATTTTGTAATTTAAGTATTTATAAATAGCATGAATTTTTCTCTGAAGCAGCTTTAAAATATGCTCGAATAAGTGGAATTTTAATATGCATTCCTCTTTAAGTACAGTTTCAAAATAAAAGAGAATTCCTGGACCGAATCATAATTCATCTAGGATTTAATGCGCTGTTTGCTCTGGCCTGCTTAAAATGACTATTTTATCATTTCAGTATGCTAAAAGTTTATATTTTGTAAAATTCTAACTTTATTATTATAAATTCTCTAAAAATGTTTAGAATATCATATAAAAAATGAAATAAATAAATAAATAAATAAATACAAACGATGTGTTTAATTCAAAAGATGTTATAAATGTTATTATAAAAAGTTGTAGATATTATTAAAAACGTTCTAGATTTTTTTTACTAAAGATATTATTTAATCATTTAATATTAAAATTAAAAAGAACCTATATAAAAGAATAGTTTGTGAATACATATAAGTCTATATGTAAAATTTATGCTATTTTAAAATAAATTATTAAAAAAAAAAAAAAATTGTTTTTGAAACTGCGCAAATTAAAAAGCATTAATATTATTATGACATTACTGAATCTTATAAAAATATCTGAAACTTAATTTATTTCTAAAATTTTTGTATTTTGAATGTGTTTCTTTTTTAAAAATATTTTTGTATATTATTTAAAGATGGAGTTTTTTATTTAAATATGAAGCTTGATATACGTTTTGTGTATTTTAGTATTTCCCAACTGCGAAAAACTTTTCATTTTTATTTTATTTTATTTTATTTTTCTTTTAATCCCTTTACTAATTTTTGTTTCTGAATTTTTTCTTTATTTCCTCCCCCCCTCCCCCTCTGTCTATTAAAGTTATTAATGCAATTTATTAATTTAGTATCGTCAAATTTTAAACAAACTTTTTATTAAATAAAAAAAAAAAAAAAAAAAAAAAAAAAGGAAAGAAAATGCGTTTCTTATTTGTCTTTTTACTGCTAAAATTATTCTAAACACCAAAAGACATTTTATTTAAAACTTTTAGTTAGAAATAAATAAAATCTCACAAAATAAATCCCGCGATTTAGTATACAATGGATTTGATATTTGTAAACTTAGCATTTTCTAACACTCACTGATTTCAAAAACTGTTTTTTTTTTTTAATATTTTGTTCTCGCTGTTTTTCTTCAATTACTTTTTACTTATTGTTTGTTAAACTTATAATCACGAACCATTAATATGATATTGTCATACTTTAAGCAGAATTTTGGGTTATATAGGGTTATATAGTTAAAGTTACGATTTCTAAACGTTATAATTTTAAAACCACCCGTCACAGCGATTTGAAGTTTTACCAGGGCAATCGTGAGGCAATGAAATTTTGTTTGGGGAAGGAAAAAAGTAGTTCCACCATGCTTCTGTAAATGGCACTGTCAGTAAAAATGTCAGAGGAAACGCCTAAATGTACGAATTAAACACAGGAATGTTGTTAGCAGCGCAATGGAATAGCAGGAAACAATAGACTTCAAGGGTTTACTACAATTTTTTTAGCAAAAAGACAAGAATACGTGTTTACAGTGGAAACAGTCATAGTGAAAAGAGAAAAAGAGGAGTTTCATGAAACATATACTTTACGGATAATTAAAGGCATATTTTGGAATTTTTTTTTTTTCTTTTGTCAAACAAAATTTCATTGTTTCACGATTGCTCTGGTCAAATATCAAATCGCTCTGATGGGTAGTTTTAGAATTATAGCGTTTTGAAATTGTTGCTTTAATTATTGTAATATCACCCTGTATAAATAATAATAATAATAAAAAATCATTTGACATTTGTTATCTCATGGCTAATACTTATTAGTAATACATTTTACTTAAAAATCATTAAAAAGTCCTTGAAAGTACCTATTTACTTAATTTACTTAAAAATCCTTGAAAATAATACATCTTCTTCTAATTTATTTAAAAGACATAAATACCCGAATACAGGCAGAGAGTGTTTCTTCTAGATGCTGGAGACAGAAAGTGCTGAGTTGGAACCAGTTCGCATTTCTTGTCTAGCTTTTCGAAGTTTTCCGTGATTTTTCTTCGAAATTAGTGTGGATACAGGCTATGTTTCCTTAAAAGACCTCAAATATAGGAAATTCTGCCCATGCCTAGTTCTTAGACGTAGACAAGACAATTAGCCTTAAATCCGACATCCCGAAACCATTAAATAGATACTTAAAGAGAGTAAAGAAAGAAAAGAAAACTAGACATTGAGAAAAATAAAGTAACACTAAAGTTATACTGTTAAAAGCGCCTCTCTTCCCCAACAAGAAGAAACAAAAAAAAAAAAAAAAAAAAAAAAAAGGAAAAGGAAAAGAAAAAGGAAGTTTACAGATTCAAATTTTGTTAAGTATAGCAACATCAGTACAATGTAGCAGAAGGTACATTACGCTTTTAGAATTGTATGGGAAGCGGACATTAATAACGTATTATAAACTCTTTGAATCTTTGTAATTTTGAGGAGTTAGCCAATTGGAAATTCACAAATGGTGCTAAAATATCTTCAGGTGAAATTTAAGAAAAACTGAATTTCATATCATACTTTAAAGAATCAAATAAACAGGGACTATGAAATCACAATTTACTATATTTAAATGATTTTAATAAATGTTGTAACATTGAAGTAAATAGTGCTTGTGTATAAATTCAGATTGAAATTATGAACAGGTTATTTGTACTGAATTAAAAGTATTACGATTACTCTCTCCGCAATAATCAGTAATGGACAGTTGTTTTTTCTTGTACTTAATATAATCAATTAGGTTTATACACGGAATGCAAGTCTACGTTTAGATTGACCAATATTTGTCAAACTGTTAGTGTTATTTTTTTATAATTTAAAGATTAAGATTTTTGCTAACATAATTTCTACCAATTTAGAAATTGACTCATTACGACTAAAAATAATGTAAGAAATTAAACAATAAAATTCTAGTGTAGAAATTTTTATCAATGTTTTTACCAATTGTTTCCTCACCCTCTACTCTAAATAAAAGATCGTTATAGGAAATTAATCGTAATAAAATTGAGTACTATTATCAGAAAATTATATAAATCAGAAATAATGTACAGTCATTTGCAAAAAGTTTAGACCAGTGGCCGATTTTCAGTATTTTAACACATTGCATCATTTGCACAGATTATTGCGTCATCTCATGTGCTGATTGCATAAGACGCATTCTATTGCTATAGATAAAGGTGCCCGGCACGTTTATCGCCGGTTTTTTATTGGATTTTGTCGTAGACAGTGCTGTAGTGTAATTATTGTAATGGGCAAAAAACCTTCACTTACTGTTACTAAAAGGTCAGAAACATTGACCCTGCATAAAACTGGATTTTCTGAACGTCAAATAAGTTCTAAGGTAAATGTCAGCAAGACAACTGTGCATCAAACTACTCGTAAATTAAAAATTTCGAGAAAATTTGCGGACCTTAAAAGTCGTTTCTTTTTCATACATGGAATAAGTCAAGATTTCCTTGCAGGTTTATGATATGTTAAACCAAAATCTTTGACCAACCGTCTTGAAAGAGTACTCAAACTGACGTTTGTGCCTATTGCAGTCAAAGAATGTCTAATCGTATTGCTGGAGGTTCTTGGATCTCGTACGATCATCTTTGTCACATGATCATCACGTGCACTCGTTTTTCTAGGGCGACCGCTTCTCTTAAGGTCCACAAATTTTCCTGAAATTTTAAATTTATAAATAGCTTGATGCACAGCTCTCATGCTCTCATTTACCCTCGAGCTTATTTGGCATTCAGAAAATCCAAATTTATGCAGGGTCAATATTTCTGACCTTTTTGTAACAGTGAGTGAAGGTTTTTTAACCCAATACAATAATTACACAACAGCACTGACTACGACAAAACCCCATGAACTACTGCCGATAAACGTGCCGAGCACCTTTATATATAGCAGTAGAATGCGTCTGATGCAATAAGCACATAAGATGATGCAATAATCTGCGCAAATGATGCAGTGTGTTAAAATACTGACAATCGGCTACTGGCCTTAAACTTTTGCAAATGCCCGTGTACTATTGCTTGCTTTATGTTTCTGAAAGGCCGTTATGTTATGTTACGTATCGTGCGTGCGTATATTAGAGCTCCTCCAATATAGGCTGGCTGATCAGGCATTTTGTTTCCCACTCAGCGATTGTTGCCCACGCGATCCGAATTTCAAGTGTTATCAAATCACATAAAATGGAGATTTTGCAGCCGAAATTTGCTCAAATCATACCAGAACTGCTTTTAGAACGTTTAGATTTTCAACAGATGAAGAAAGGCGAAAGAAATGGGCTATTAATTGTCCAAAAGAAAATTGCACGCTTAGCTTTCAATCACAAATATGAAGTGTAATTATGATATGTTTTCTTGCACTTTTTGTAACAATTATTTGTTTTTATTGCTGTTTGATTATCTAAATGTTGTATTTTACAACCTACACTACTTTTCAACTTGTATAAATATTTAAAATTAACTAATATAACAGCAACAGGGATGGCTACGTTTTACAAGGGTTATAAGAAAATTTCGCCAAATATTACTACCAAACTTATCAAGTAGAAACAGTAATTCGCTCTTCTGTTTAGGCAAACTCACCATTTTAGGCGGTAAAGACGTCGAGTAATATGTCTGCAACTAAACGTCGCCAAGCTATGTTTTCGCTGGGCAACAATGATCAGCTGTGAGTCAGCTCGTATTATAGGAGTCTTACATATATACTAAGCATGTTTTTACCCCAATTTCAAGGACCATATAAAAGCTTTTTCCGACCAGTGTTTCCTGATTTGGTGGATTTGTCATTCAATAATCACCAATAATTTTTAATTGTAACGTTTGCCTAACCACTTCGAAGATTGATAGAATATTATGTATATCAAATATCACTTCTCAAAATTATTGGTGATCGTTGAATGAAAATTCAGCCAGATCAGGCAACACTGATGCCAGCATTGATTGTTGTGAAAAATATATTCTATTGCTTCTTCTATATTTCTTCAGGTCGAAATGTGATATACATTTTTCACGGTATGCAAATTGCAGTATACAAAATAAAAGATAAAGTAGTAAATAAAATTCTAAAAATATGGATAAATCAATCTATATTAAAACTTTCGCGACCGGCATACTTTTGCCTTTTGTAAAACTAATTGCCAGGGAATATTGAAGTAAACTAAAGCTTGTTGCCTCAAACTTTTGATGTTTAAACGTGGATAAAAGTTGAATGTAATGTTTTGAAATGTTACTCTTCTAATTACCTGAAGCTTGGAATGAAGATTAGTTATATAATGTTAGAACGAACCTATAATACTATCAAAAAATTGGTACTCTAATAGTATCTATCTCGATAATATCTATCGAAAAAATACTGAAGCATTGTTTCCATAGAAATTCTTGAAATGAAGTGAACTCACGTCAGCGGTAACCAGGAATAGAATCTGAAAAGACGGGAATTTACGTCAGCGACAACTAGCTATAGAAGTTAAAATGACGTGAATTCACGTCAGCGGTCGCAAATGTGTTAAAACGTTTACTACAATTTAATATCTTCTCAGAAAAAAGAAAAATTGCTTTACATTGAAATATAATTATAAAATTACTGCATACTCTTGTCAGAAAAATATATATAGCATAATTACAGTCGGCAGCAAAATTATTCAACCACACATCCACATTTTTAATAATTTTTTTTTTTTTTTTTTTAGTTTGATCGTTAATTTTTATAAACTTACTTTTTTATAAACAGCATAAGTATAAGATCCTGACTAGACAAATATTTACTTAACAAAACAGTATTAGGTGCACATCTTTTAAATAGGAATTATCGCTAATTCTTCAATAATTTTGCTACCGATTGTATCTGTAATTATTATGCATGTGTATACATCTTTAATATTATAAGCATATTTCCATTCTAAAATATATCTTTTAAGGAAAGTAAAATGTTACTGTGGTTCAAATAATTTACCTTATCAGGCATAATCCGATAGTTCATTAAATATAATAAACATAATCCAGTAAATTATATCGGTGTTAATTCTAAACTGAATAATATTTTAAACGCCATTGTTTACTGAAATAGATATGCTTCACAAAAAAAATAAAAAAAAATGCTTCGGCACTTGAAATACTTTTAACGATAAAGTTTTCCCGAAATCATTATTTTTACAACTACAAAAGAACAGCCCAGAAATTCACTGCCAAAATAAATCTTGAAACAGAAAATTCAGCTTGAATTGCGCGAGTGAGACATAAACTTTATCACGGCAATAAAGTTTCAAGAACTTTCTACTTCTGTGTAACTCCATTTAGAACTCGTAAAACTGTTCTTTTGGATGTAGAGAATTAAAGTAAAATAAGGAATTTCGATTTATATACTAAAAAGTGAAACAGATTCCTTCCTCAGATGGAACATATTTCTTATTTAAAAATGAAGTTTATGTTTCATTATGCTTATTTCTTTTAAGTTTGAAGTAAGAAAGCAAAATCATATGGCTCGCATATAATATAAAACACATTCCGACTTAAAATACTAACTGTGTTATTTAATTTATATGCATTTTATATCTGAGATGATAAATTAATATAGAAATATGTATTGATTTTGAAAAAAATCTCAAAAAAAAAAAAAAAAAAAAACTCTCTTTTAAATACATTTAATGAAAAAAGACATGCATCATATTTCTTTTATGTAGACTTATATTATTGTGCAAAAATAGCAAGAATACACAAATCTATATCTTCATTTTAATTATTTTAGTTGAAGTTGAGTAAATGTTACGTAGCACTAAAGCTACGAAATAGGCAGATGGTAATTTTAATTGTGGAGGAAGAAATATACCAAAAGTTATCTTTATAGCTTTATATATAAAAATAAAGCACAAGTATATTTTCTTTTACATCGGTGAACATCATCTGAAAATTACACTGTCACTCAGAGTTCCCAACTTTTATAATTTATTCACGAGCATTTTCAGCCCCGCCTTATTTTCGCACCAGAAATTTTGTAGAATATTTCTCTTTGTTATGTGACATCAATTAAATAAGAAGAAAATATTTTTTCAAAATTTCCGGTATGAAAAAGAGGTGGAGCTAAAAATGCTCGTGAATAAATTATGAAAGTTGGAAACTCTGCTGTCACTAAATATTGTACGGCCAATTTATTATGAGCACCCACACTGATCGCACTGAATTTCAGCTTCAATGTCTCATACAAAACATGGTACGGTGCACGATACATTCAGAGATTATGTGAGATGATTCTTAGTTCAGATCTGCTGCAGATTACTGTATTGTTGCTATTCTGTATTCTGTTACAGTTAGGGAAAATCTTCATTCTGCGTCATTTTTCACCTCTCCTTGACGAAAACAAATTGCCCATCCAGACATACACTTTTGCCTGATAGTTCAGTCTTGATGCACTTTTGCTACAGCTTCTCGTGAACCTTTCACAAATGCTGCTGATTTGTTTAGATTAATGTATCCGAGTTCGGACTATCATCCCTAATTAATCAAATTAAGTCAAAAATAACCTGTTCTCGTATATTTACTAGTAACACACTGCGTTTCAAAAATAAATAAATAAATAAATAAATAAATAAATAAATAAAATAAATAAATAAATAATAGTAATATATATATATATATATATTTCGAGCTGTGATACCATTCTTACTGTTTCTTATGTAAAGTGATCTTCTGATTCCGAATATGACTCCCATTTTGCCCAGTGACCCATTGTTTTCTCGGGACATCACCCTCTCCCCAAATTTTTATCACTGTTCGGTAATTTTATGTCCATGAATTTGATTTGGTGAATGTAACACTTAAAAATAAATATATATATAACATTTAATAAATAACATTAATTATAGATAAATATATATACATATACTAGCTGACCCGACAAACGTTGTTTTGTCATATAAATTATTTCTAGAGAATATTTTGCTAGAAAAAAAATAACTAAATTATTGTAAGTGTGTTAGGATGTGGTATATAAGTGGAAGATGTATGGAGCGCTGTGAACGGTGAAAGAATATAAAAATAACAAAACACCAATCATTTATTTTTTTAATTTATTAAAATTGATTCTTTAAAATTATATACATATCGCTACTTATAACAATATTACTAAAAAACAATATCATTCCCTTAATGCAACAGAGTGTATAATATTTTTTGTTATCCCATCTTTCGTCAATACAAACAAACTGGATGGTTTGCCCACTCGAGAGCCACGTATAATTGTCCGTGTGAAAAACATGATGTGCTCCAATCTAAGCCACAGACAGACATCGTTTGGCCCTGAGACTTATTGATAGTCATTGCAAATGCCAATCTAATTGGAAATTGAGGGCGTTTAAATTGAATTGGCACATCTGTGGGTGTAATAGGAATTCGCAGTAGTAATATATTTTCACCTCGGAATTTGTCATTTAAAATGATGGCTTCGATAACATTTTTCATTAATTTTTTTATGACTAATCGCGTGCCGTTGCACAACCGTGGTGGGTTCAATTTACGAAGCAAAATAACCGGAGATCCAACCTTCAGTTGTAAAATATGCGGTGGCATGCCTGGTAAATCCAATGAGTTTAAAAACTTTGTTGGATAATTTACAGCTTCGGTGGCATCGCAAACTGTATCATTAGATTTGTATGACACCAAGTCTCCTGGTAACAAATGTTGTATCTTGAGATTCAGTTCGTTGACGTCCACATTTTTTGCTGCTAAAATTGCTCTTTCTGCCAGCCACTCATGATTAGTGTATCGTCTGTGTATATCGGGAAATATCTGGTCAATAAGAGCATCTTGAGAATCAATGATTGTGCAGAAATCGGTCGGTAATTTTATGCATCCAGTTTCATCTGTAGTAACTTTTCCATCGCCGATATCTAACAATTGTTTTGAGAATGTTTCAGCGGATGGATCTTGAAGCTTTTGAATGCACAAATTTACTTTCAGTTGTACTTTTTCAACATTAAGCCACAATGACGATGATTTTAAGTACGCGTTGATCTCATCAGCGTATGTTGAACACGGAATAACGGGAAATGCTTGTCTGAAATCACCTGAAAAGAGTAACAGAGTGCCGCCAAATAGTTTGTCGTTGTTTTTTATATCTTTCAATGTCCTGTTCGACGCCTCAATCGAATGTTTGTGTTCCGTAGTGCATTCATCCCAGATAAGAATTTTACACTACTTCAGCACTGTGGCCATGGACGATTGTTTTTTTATGTTGCACACTGCGTCTGGGTTAGTTTGAATATTTAGTGGCAGTTTAAATAATGAATGAGCTGTTCTGCATCCATCCAATAAAGTTGACGCAATGCCAGATGAAGCAACAGCCAATGCGATGCCATTATTTGATCGTATTTCGCCGAGAATTAGCGAAATAAGGAATGTTTTGCGAGTTCCACCTGGTGCACCCCCCCCCCCCCCAAAAAAAAAAAAGAATCCACCTTGTCCTGCCAAAACTGCGAGCAGGATGCGGTCGTAAATGGTTCTTTGTTCTTCATTCATTAGTGGGCGTTGCGAGCAACAATCACCGCCATTTCTACAGTATTGTATTGTAGTTCACGATTCAATTCAGTGCTTATTAAATCAGGTGCATTTCGATTTGCTGAATGCATACCGAAATGACTGAGTGGTAAGTTGGCAATGATAATGCAAAGATCTTCAATAGCAATCAATGCTTCATTGTACGTAGCGTCACTGAATACTATCGTTAGATCGTTGCACCGTGAACGATGTTGATGCAATATATCATTAGTCATTGAATCTTTGTGATTATCCCATAATGTCTCTGCTCGGGCCGAGAAACATGTAGTCAACACTATAGCGAATAGTAGACGAATTTGTTTTGCTGTACAGTTCAGTCCTACTTCAGCAAGCATACACTCCCACTGGTTGTCGTCTTCCAGCAAGCCGAGTACAAGGCATGCATCTTTATACGTTGGATACTGTTGTCCATTCACTTTACGTAAATCTTGACAAAGGGCCGATGACATTAACCAATAACAGTCGAAGATAAAAACACTCAGTCTGCCTTGGATTGGACGTAAATACTCGTTCCAAGGTGTTGGATTTGAATAAACCGGGACATGCATCAATCAGCGTGCCTTGCTTGCGGGGCATCCATATTTTTGTTGGAGCCCATGTGAAATAGCGTGGTACTTCTGAATAGAGTAATGTCCGTGCAAAAGCACCAAAAGCATCCGCACGATTACACAATTCAAAAAATTCGGTGAGTGTAGTTTTTGGTGGATTTATAGCACGATCAATCGCTGTCTCGCTCGTGAAATATACGCGCTGGCCATTTTCAAGATGGACGGCTAAATGAAGAACTGCTGGATCCCGTTCATGAATTGGGAAACCAAAGATACACCAAACAGCTTCATTGGAGCTCACGTACCGGCCAGTTTGGTAAAGTGTTATTTCATCGTTGTTATTCACCAGAGGAGAATTCACATTGGTATTTTCAACTCGAAATACAGCCATATCACTGCCTTTATTCACATACTTGCAAATGTATTTGATGCTCTTCACTGAACTGCAGAACTGAACATTAATATGAGCATTGAATGTTTTGCTCAGCAGAGGCGAATATGGGACCACCCATCGGTTATCAATGTCAATATCTATGTTGTTGACATAGATGACCGCCATAGATGATAAGATTGTCCGCCATTATCGGGAATTCTTCGACGATATATTGGATATCCGTCAACATTTGTGATCGTGAAATTTTTCGGAAAATTTTAGTACATTTTCCATCTGCACAAATAATAATGGCCTAAAAATTCATTTTTCATTTTAACATAAAATAACTCCGTCGGATATTGACGAATTTTTTAAAAGAATATACCATTTTAACTAATTTTAACATTTTAACAATATTAACGTTGAAAAATATTTTAAACACTTACGGTTAAAAATTCATTTTTCATTTCAACATTAAATAAATTCTGACATCGTGTTTACGATTCTAAAATATTAACTTTGAAAAAAATATTTTAAACACTTCGTAAGGTACGGTTAAAAATTCATTTTTAACACGCTTTTATTAGCTTCACCTGAATGTATGTATGTATGCATGTATGTTTGTTTGTAACTTCTCTGGGTGCAAACAAAAAATTTATATTGTAAAAAAATACTTTACCTACGTGAACGATGCGGCGTCGAGGTAAGGCGCCGCGCTACGAATATAAAGGTCCAGCGTTCGATCTTCGTTAGAGGAGATTTTTTAAAAATGGTTTTTGTTAATTCTAAGTTATTTTAATTAAAGATTTAAATGCATGTAAATATTACGGTGTGTCACTCACACGATTTTCTCTTACCCTGAATTTTAATACTAAGATAGATATTTCTTGCTTTTTAGTTCACATTTCTATAAAAGCGTGTTCTTTAATTTTTTAAAACTATAATATTATTCATTTCAACATTAAATAAATTCTGACATCGTGTTTACGACAACTCACGCCATCTAGGTGGAAAAGTTGTTATAAGAGTTGGTTAAAAATTAATTAAGAAAGAACTAATTAAGTTACAACTTTCATTTGTAAATCTAAACCATTCTCGAATCCACCTGAAGACACACAAAAAATTTCAATAAACTCAGTCCAGCCGTTTAGGAGGAGTTCAGTGACATACACACGCACAAAAGAAATATATATATAAAGATATATAATATAATACATAATTTCAGTGGCATATCCCCCTTCCTAAATTTTCCAATTGCTGCAAATGACCATGTTTTAGAATTTTCCAACTCTGTAGCTCCTCAGAAGATATTTAATAGTTAAAATAATCATTTCCTCCCAAACCTAAAAATTAAATTTATAGCCATAAAATTACCGAAAAGTGATAAAAATGGGGGGTCGTCCCTAAAAAATGGTGGGTAATAGGGCAAAATGGGCGTCCTATTCGGATTCAGGAGGTCATTTTACATAAGAATTTACAAAAATGGTGTTGGGGCCAATTTTCAAGCAGAGCTGTTTAATTCGCCCATACTACTGCAGAGCTGCCAACCTAATCCGGCAAATTGTTAGTACCGTCCATTTTTCTACACCACTTAATTTTTAGAGTATTTGTTTTCTTAATTCATCGTAAATATATTTGAAGAGAATTACTCTAAAATTTAAGTGGTGTAGAAAAATGGGTGGTACTAACAATTTGCCGGATTAGGTTGGCAGCTCTGCTACTGTCTTAGAAACTCTAATTTCTTTTTTCATACTATCCTACCCCAATCGAAGCAATACCGTCAGGAAATAACGTCTTTGCATAAAAATGCACAGTCTTGCCTAAGTACCAAAAAATGCAAACTCCCCGCATATTTAAAGGATAGCAGTTTTTTAATTAATCATTTTTAGAGAGACCCGTTGGTATTCGTAACGTTAGTATAGATTAGTAACTTATGAGAAATCGTTTATTTAAAACATATTTTATAATGCTAAAGTGTAATAAAAAACTTTCTTTTATTGCACTTAAGCATTATTACTATTCCTTTTTTTTTTTATTTTTACTTAAAAAAAAACTATTCTGTGATAACCAATTAAACACTATTTTTATAAAATTATACCTCGACTGATTAAACATACTCATTAAAAATAAATATAACTATTAGTAAAAAATCTATTTTAGTATGTTTTATCAGACTATTAGACCTGCTAACTATGCTAGTTTATCCGTAATTGTATTAAGCCCCGCCTTTTTTTCACACCAGAATAGTTGTAGAGCAATAGTTTTCTTATTTAATCATGAGAACATATTGCTGAATATTACACTACAACTATTCTGGTGTAAAAAAAAAGGCGGGGCCTAATACTATTACGGATAAACTACCATAGTTAGCAGGTCTAGACTATATCAATACCTGGTTTAAGTGATAAACATGTTTAAAATAACCCATGACGCTCATCATAATTTTTACAAAATAATACTCATTGGAAAAACAATTGCTGTATTTACATAGAGAAAGAAAAGTAATTAAGATATCTGCCCTAAATTGCAGCAAAGTGAGGTAATAGGATTCTTATAAACATGTTGCAATTAAAGACGATTGAACGACGTTTTAGAAATGCTTTACTGCGAAATGCTAACGTAAAGCTATCAAAAATGCTGTCCTAAAATTTATGTGAGATATGAATTTAAATACTTTTTGTTGACATTTAAAATGTTTACGGTTTTACATTTTTTGTCTTTTCGTTATGGGTGTTTATTTTATTATTTTATTTTGTTATTTGGGACGAACCATTTCCTTAACCCATTTTATCCCACTGTCCTATTTAAAGGACAACTGGAAAATAGCATATAGAAATCAGAATTTGCTTGGTGCGAATACTTTGTCAGCTGGAATATATAATGGTATATATAAGCTTCTGCTAGCGTGTTATGTGTCTCACCTCCTCCTCCTCCTTCATCTGGAATCTTTGTTTAATCATTACATTAGGGGGTGTGGTTTATCTTCTCTTTGCGGTTGAAAACTCTTTCTGGATAACTATCATGTAAATGAGAAAATATTATACAGATAAAGCAAAACTTTATACTCGGAAAGCTCTTTTCACTATTGAAGAGAACACTAAAACATATAAGTGCAGATTTCATCCTCTTTATTTCAATGTCCTACGCAGAAGGTGGAAAAGATTTCTTATACAGAATATATATATATATATACATATATATATATATATATATATATATTCAAATTTTGTTGTATTTAGTTTATTTAGGTTTAATTAACCTTAAAAAATATAATTTTCCTCAAATTTGATCAAAATAAATAAATTGGGATAAAATGGGTTAATTTGTGAAATAAATTTTCTATGAGTTTTGTAAAGTGTTTCATAAAATTTATTTTCCTACAGATTATAACTAAAGAATATTCATATCTGGATAAAAACAGAATGTGTCCTTTATATGAATGGTTTGAAGCTCTATTTTCAAAAGAAACTGAGTTGTGGAATTTTTCCTTGAATCTAACGTAGAATTAGCTAAAATGTTTGTGAAATTACTATCAAGAGTATAAAAGAAAATAAGATTCTTTCGAAAGAGTTTAGCTTAACAGTCAATTTCTATGAGCAGTTAAATGAAGGAGATTATGTAAAGTTGTTGTTCAATGTACTTGACTTAGCAATTTTCTTGATCTGCTGTGCAGTTAAGTCTATTTACTCCTAATTTGTTACACGAGTGAGAAATTTATTAATTTGTTTAGAAACTATTCTTTGCTTTGACAGTTTTAATGGACAATTTTGAGAACTTACTTTGAATTCATATTTTCATTGTACTATTTTTGAGAATAATCGTTAAATAAATTACACTGTGGCATAAAAAAGAAAAAAAAAACGCACCTGGATAGTTTCCTTCCTCTTTCTGCAACCGTCAATTTTATGATTTGAAAAGCAAAATTTTAAACAGGTTTGACTACGAGATTCTCCACATAAAATATAGGATTGAGTCAAGTATTCGAAACAGAAAGCAGATGTTAGGAAAGTTGTAATTTTGAAAAGCATGTCGAAAATGGCAAAGATGAGGCAATTAACGATAGCACAAAAAATGTTAATTTTAGAATGAAAAGCAGAGTGCATTTTAATGTGTGAGAGGGCAAAATAATTAAGTGCTAACGAATCATTAATCGCATTTTATTTTAGAAAGACATAAAATTTTTTGACTGTTTAATCTGGTTTCAGGTGGCAACGTTGCTAATTCAAGCAAAATGACCGCAAGTTAAAAAGCAAATGTTTAAAAAATCGATTTGTATCATGTTCAGAACTTAGAAAAGATTCAAAAAAGTGTTTAGCAAAATAGTCTCTTCAAAAACAGTGCAGCAACAATTAAACAAAGCGGTTTTAAAACCAGAAGATCTGCAAATGAAGTCATTATTAAAGAAAAGAATTTAAAAAGAAGAAGAAGAAGAAAAAAAAAAGACATCAGTTGACCGAAAAAGTAAAACAAAATTTATATATAACAGTTAATTATAGAGCTGAACTATTTTTTTCTGATGAGTCAAGTTTAATTTATTTCAAGCTGATGAAAAAAAGCTAGTAAGATGATGAAAAGGTGACTGACTTCATGAACATTGCACTTTTAAAACAGTGACACATTCTTCGTGCATTATGATACGGAAGATCATAACTTTTAAAGCTGTCGGGCAAATTTTCACGCTCAAGGGATCAATTATCTCTAAAATTAAACATGGCTATTATAAAAGTTATGTATGACCGACTGTTTCGGAAGTACTTCAGACTTTTCAAAAATCATCCTTTTAAGATGATAATGTACCTTGCTACACGGCGTCTGTAGTACATTTATTTAAATTGTTAAAGTTACACATCTATTCCCATGAGCACCTTATAATTCTGTAAGTAATCATAACTTTTTTTGCTTGAAGTTATATCCCACGAAGAGTATCGTAGAATTTACCCTTTATTAGAACTGGAAGTACTCTTAATTTCAATCTGCTCGAAAATGTTTAGTCTATTAAATGGGTGGGGATGGATTCGAAATTTATAGCCTACAACTTTGAAAGAACTAGAAGAAAAAAAAATTATGGTATTTGGTACAGTGAAATTTCTGAGGTTTATGTTAAAAAACTATATAACTTGATGCAATTGCGCATACATATGTTTATTAAGTAATTTGACATAATATTTGTTGTTTGTTTGTTAAAATAATCGTTTAGATCTAACAAATAAATAGTTTTATTTCATACATTAAAATATAAAATGTTTCTTTCATATAATAAATCATAACAGAATACAAAGTATATGTTTATTATATTACGTTTAAAAAGAAAGCTTAACGCAGACTTTTACTTAGTACTTCGTAGAGTGTAATAAAGTGAGTTACTAAATTAAAAAATGTACATAGGTAACATGTTATTGCTTTGGTATTATGCAAATATAATAGTTTTATTTGTTTCAATCATTAATTTTGAAATTATTACAAATAAAAAATGTATGTCAGTTTTTCTGCAATGCGGTTTTTTTCTCTTTCTTTTTTATTTCCCCACACTATATATTCATCGACTACAGCCTGCCTGTTTCTTCAAGAACTACTTTTATTCATACAAGAATATCCGCAGTTATTATCAATAAAATTCGAAATAACAAAGACTATGAGAACTTTGCTCGCAATAATTAAAGCAAAAGGAAGCAAATGAACAAATTAAGAAATTAACTTACATCTTCATGATAATGAATAGAATCAGAAATAAGGCACCCCAAAAAATCCCCTCGCACAAGCATTCTTTTTTTTTATAGGGTGGGGCACAGTGTCCCTACTCATGCGAACCTCTGAAGTTGTCTGTATATTGATATTATTAATAAACGGATGAAGTTTTGAAATGATGTGTGTTTATGCAAAAAGTTTTCTTATGCTGCTAGATTAAGAAAATCTTAAATTTAAAATAAATTACGAATTTTTCAATGTTAAATGTCAAAACAGTGCTGGTTAGTATCATGAATAATATTTTAAAACAGAGCAGGCTATTTTTTATGATACTAATTTACTAAATAATGTATACAAAGACTAATAATTAATAAATAACTTACAATTAACGGAATTTAAATTATGTGTACAAATTTCAATTCAAAAAACCAAATAAAATAAATAAATAAATAGATAAAAGAAAAAGAAAAAGAAAATAAATAAAAATTTATGTTTTATTGTAAATAATTTAATTTTAAACGATTTATTAAATAGATTGTTGTTATAACAATAGATTGTTGTTTTAATAACTGAATGTCTAGATAACTGTTTTAATAACTGAATAACGGTTTTAATAACTAATGTTTTAATAATTAAATGTTGAATTGCTGTTTTAATAATTGAAATATTAATTCGAAATAATTAGATTTTATATTTCTATAGAAACTTGTTCACTAATTGAAACTTCGTTAGAAAATAATTAAATATCTTTAATTAAACATTTAAAAAACAACATAATAATTGTAGAGTGTTTTAAAGAAGTTTAATTACATACATTGTTTATCGAGTCAGATTTTAAAACTTTAGTAAGAAATGATTTTGCTTGATTTATCCCGCATTTGAATTCTACATTCTACAATCACCTTGGCACTTCCTTTATGCATTTGTCACGTGTGACAGGTCGTGGAAGTATAACATGTTTTATGCATGAGTAAACCTTAAGTTAGTAAATTAAATTAGAGTGCTAAGCAACTCACATGCTTCAAATTTACAGAATTTAATTACTAATTTATGTAATGTTCAAGGAGTTGTTTGAATGAAGTTTGGAAAAGACAAGGGTTTTAATAATTCATTACAGGATTGTTGTTTTAATAACTGAAGCATAGTTTGGAATGATAAATATTGAAACAGTATATTTGTGCTCTCAATACATGTATAGTTTAAAAAACTTATCAAAATAAATATGTTTTCTTTTTGATATTTTAACAAGTAGATGCAGGACGAGTTTTCGTTTAAAAATATATTTAATTTGAGAGAAAAAAAAAAAAAAAAAAAAAAAAAAAAAGGAAAGGAAAACAATTAAGGAAAATCAAATTTCTTGTCATAATATTTAGAGAATATTGTTAAAATTACATAAATTTGCATTTTTTAAAATAAAACAACCTTCATTTAAACTAATTTAAGAAGGAAAAAAAATACACAACATTTTAAAGATTTATTTATTTATTTATTTATTTTTATTTTTTTTAACTTTTTGTTTGGAATAGTATTCTATCCTACTATCAGATAAGATAAAAGTCTCTGAAAATGATATTTTGTCATTAAAAAAAGAAATAATTAAAAAAGAATACAGGGTGATTATAATTAAAGATACGATATCAAAACGCTATAATTTTAAAACTGCCCATCAGAACGATTTGATATTTTACCAGAGCAATCGTGATTCAATGAAATTTTGTTTGGCAAAAGAAAAAAAATAGTTTCAAAATGTGCCGTTAATTATCCGTAAAGTATTTGTTTCATGAAGCTCCTCTTTTTCTCTTTTCACTATGACTGTTTCCGCTGTAAACACGTCTCTTTTGGCTAAAAAAAAATTGTAGTGAACCCTTGAAGTCTATAGTTTCCTGCTATTCCATTGTCTTGCCAACAACATTCCTGTGTTTAACGAGTTCATTTAGGCGTTTCCCCTAACATTAACCTGACAGCGCCATCTATAGGAACATGTTGGAACTACTTTTTTCCTCCCCCCAAACAAAATTTCATTGCGTCACGATTGCTCTGGTAAAATATCAAATCGCTCTGATGGATAGTTGTGAAATTATAGCGTTTTAAAATCCTAACTTTTTTTTATAATCACCCTGTATTTCAGCTCTCTGATTAAAATACATATCTGCTAATATCTATATTTACTTTCTCTTAGACATTTAATGGTAGAGAAGGCATTGAGATCATAAACAAGATGGATTCATTTTAAAATTGAAACATATACGTCTAGATTGTGATACCTGTATAATACATTTTCACTTCGGGGCATGTTGAGGATGCCCTGTGTATCACAAGACATACTCTAGGACATACTGAACATATTCTACGGAGATTTGCGCTGTAAGGTAATAAATTGAAGCGTGACAAATGACGTACGTGTTTTTAACAATTCTGTTCACATAGTGGACAAATGTGAGACCACAATATAGAGTTCACAAACAAAAATTAATTTAAGTAAGTAGAAATGAAGCTTAAAACTAAACAAACTTGAAGTATCCACCCAGTTTTCAGGACTCAGTGAAAATATAGATAGTTTCCTTTTTTAATAACACACAGTGGCTGGTAATGCCTTTTTTTGAATTGTACAGGGAATTTAAATAGTGTTAGATAGAATAGTTTAAATAGAATGCGACCAATTTATTGGGGGAATTGATTATAAATAAATTACACAATAAAAGTTTACTTTATAAGTCACATTAAAATGTGGATTTTTATATACTTACAAAACTTTTAAAATGCGTTAACCAAATTTTAATTAGTAGATTTCTAATAGATGATACGTTTGTTCTACCAAATCCAAATTGGGCTACAAAACTTTTATTTAGAAGCCTAAAACTAATACTATACTCAGTAGAATTCTTCTGCGGATATTTTACAGAGTGGGCGTTTTAGTATTTTTAATTATAATTCTAGGAAAAACAAACAATATAATTTAAAGAAAAATAAGTATAATATTAAATAAATAAATAAATAAATATATATATGTAATGTAACGATAAAAAGAGCTTTTTAACTTCTTTTAAAAAGTGAAAATTTATATACTAGAAAAATATTTAAAATATATTAACCAAATTTCAGTTAATATAGATATAATATTGTCCTACCAACAGTAAAAATCTGCTTTTTTTTTTTTTTTTTTTTAATTTAAGATTTTAATACTACTACAAAGCAGAATTTTTCTTGCGTATAATTAACGGAGTGGATATTTTAGAACATTTGATTATAATTTTGAAATAACAAACGATATTGAAAACTTTTTTTTTATGTGTTATGTGCTTGAAAGAATTATAAAGAATAATCCAGTTGTAATGTTTTTTTCTCAATGAAATTTTACTTTGATTTTTTACTTTTAATTATTCTTGATACAAAAATTCTACGCTTTATTTTAGAAATGGTCGGATGTTATGGAAATTTTTCTTGAAGTGTACCATGGCAACGAATGTTAAAATAGGTCACAATTAAAAAAAAAAAAAAAGTAAATATTTATTAAATTAAAGAACTTATTAAAAAAGAATTCTAAAAATATTAATTTAACTAGCCGCCTTCGGCGACCAGCTGGTTCGCGATCCCTGAAAAATCCGACTTTACGAAACTCCCGCCCAGTGGAGCCTGCGGCGCCTTTTTCCCGTTTCAGGACTAATAACAGCTTATTGATATATCATGAAAATAGCTTATTGAAATCGCAGTAAATTCCCGTGCAGTAGCGCCTTCGGCGCCCTCTTCCCTTTTCAATATCTGAAATAGCCTGTTCGCTCACCATGTTAGGATCTTTCAAATTTCTGACTTTAGCTAAGTTCCGCTCGGTGGCGCCTGTGGCGCCTTATCCCCGTTTTAGAACTTACAACACCTTCCTCGCTCATTAGAATTTGAAATGTTGAAATTTTTAAATATTACAGCGCCATCTGGCGGTAGAAATTTCTGTAATATATTGTTCAATTCCAAATCAACAAAGCTTTCAAATGATGTATTACAGACAGACAGACAGACATCTTCTTTTATTATTATAGATTAGAACAATTCAAAAATTAAAATGTACTATAGGAATTTTCTTTTCACATTTTTCTCTCAGTAAAAATTATACCAGTGTTTTAGTAGACAAGTTAACTAGTAAATTTACCCGTAAGAATGTGTTTATTATTCCAATAACACACGGGAGTAATAAAAATAAGTATTTAATTAGACTTTTAATGGACAGTTGGTAACGTTTTTACAATTGCTAAATCATATTTGCATATTAATCTAAAAAAATTTTATATCCGAGAGTACAAATATGATTGTAAATCAAATAATATATTTTTATATTTGAGTTTTATTTTTAAAATTTAACGTAAAATAAATAATAACTAAGGTAAATAAATAATAATAAATAAGAAAACTAGTAAATGTGTAAAGCAAACATGATGAAACAGACCATTAAAAAGTTGAAATCGGAAAACAAATTTGAATTTTAAAATTTGGATTTTGTAATATTTTAATAAAATTATACATTAAATAACATGTATACATGTGTAATAAATCATTAGTTAAGGTATGCTTATACATAAATACCAGTATATAATATTTTAGGCAATGATTATTTACTATATATTTAGGATAAAAAAAAAAAAAAAAGAAAAGAAAAAAAAAACTTTACTGAGAATATGATTAAAAAAAAAAAAAAAAAAAAAAAAAAAAAAAAAATCACACACGTTCAAATATTATATATATCCCGCATACATATTCTCGCAAATAAATCTTTTTTCATTTTTAAATATTTGAAGTATGAAGTAGTGATTTTCTGTAAAACTTTTAAACATGATGTTATTTATATGATTTAAACTCATTTCTGAAATTTCAAACTTGCATGTTTATTTTCAAAATCGTAAACGTTATAGAGAAATATTATTAAAAGTTTTAAACACGATTTTCGTATAAATGCTCATCACAGTTTGATATGTTGTCATTTTAAACTTCTGCCTGGAATGAAAAGCCCAACATATTTTTCTCTCGTTACGAAATATCACGTAAAAATGTATGATGTGCACTGTCAATTAAAGTGTTCTAAATTTTTTTAGGAATTATATAAATATTTCATTTTTATTTAGGATGTTAATATACAAAAATAAATAGAACGAATAATTTATAAGTAGTTTTTAGTGCATATTCAGTTTGAATGTGACATAAATATTTTAATATATTTAAGTTAGAAAATTCCTATATACGTATTTGACACGCATTTATTTTTTGAATGGAGTCTAAAAAGCTTGTCACGGATGCCTTGGTAGGTTATTATTATAGGTGATTTAAGATTCATCCTCCGTTCTATGCGCCAAGATTGTTCAATGTGTTATATACAATATTATTTTTAACAGTAAATTCTTTGAATGGCTGTTTTCCCAAGATTTTGAGGTCCCCTAAGTCCATTTTCACTATTTTTACAGTGATGTATGTAGGTGTGTGTGTGCGTGTGGGTATGTTGGAGTGAACACTCTAGCGTCTAAACGCTTTGCTCGAAAGAGCTGAAAGTTGGTACGTATGTTGTAAGTCATCGTAACACGAACCCTATTGATTTTGGGGGATCTAGCACTTATAGATTTTTTACAGGGACACCAAGAAAAAAAACTTTATCATTATGGCTTTTGGAATCAAATTTTTATTTTCTAAGATCATTTTAAAAGTATGGTCTACGAAAGTCCTATTGTGTTTAATTTGGGTTGAGTTAAGCGGGTTTTTATCGTTGTACGATAACTGCACGGCGTGTCTCATTATGACCTATTGGTCACTTAAACAATGTCTGTTGGAATAAAGCGTTACTTGACGAACGATCGTATTCAACATTAACTTCAATTCGCGGTTCAACACAAAATCTTCAAAAGCGTATAAAGTCAAGGTGGAGCTTTAACCCTTTCATTCCCAAATTTTTCCCTCCATAAAACAAAAAATCTTATATTTAGTCATATTTATTTAAATGGTAATACACATAAACATTTATTTAAAATAGGAGTAATAGCAGAGTACAAATTAATGTAGCTAACAAAGCAACTGAGAAGTTTTTATTTATGAAACATTCCTTAATCCAGAAGCTTAAAACTATAACTTTTTAATATTAAAATACCATACTTTAACTTCTGTCATCTCCAGAGACCTTTCGAGGAAGTGCCCCCTCAACTTCGGTGGATTCAACGAGTGGAGTGTCTCTTGCAGCAAACCTCTTCCTTTTTCTTTGTTGATCTATCAGCTGTTGCCACGATCGACATAAATTCAGTGTCCGAAGTCCCAGTGTCATCCACCGAAGATGAGGGGGCGCTCCCTCGAAAGGTCTCTGGAAACGACAGATGCTAGGTGACGTTTTTGCCCTTCCAAGTCGGCTCGTGCCATTTTATAAATGTTTTTGTCAAATATTTTTAATCCGGGCCTGTTTTAACGGCTTTTAGAATACTCGTCAATAAATTGAAACTGACTGGCTTAACTATGTATCTGTGATAATTTGTAACAAAGTTATGATTTCTTTTTCATTCTTAACAAATAATCTATATAAATAAAGAGAAGTATCTGTGTGTCTGCCTGCGCTCTGGTGCTCATACTATTGATCGTTGCGCTCTGGTGCTCACATTATTCGTCGCAGAGCTATAAAACTTGGCAAATGGGGAGACCTACCTGAGACTCTATAGGTGTGCGTCTCATCGAGATTTTTTTAATTTTTTAATTTGATTATTTTTTAATTATTTATTTTTTCAATTGTAAATATTGGCTTCTATGTTTCATTTTTCTGAAATTTATTTTTTCATTTTAATCGTCTGCGTACCTTACAAGGAAGGTCTCCTTAAAAGGCCTCTTTACTTATCGTCCCCAGAAGCCAAAGTCAATGTTATTCTATGGAGAATTTCGCCCCATTATAACTTATAAACTAATATATATTTCTAAATTCTGTTTTCACATTCAGAAACCTTCACAACTATTAAACAATTTATTGCTTTAAAAAAATTATTTTTCTTAATTTTTAATATTTTATTTTGGGGATGCAAAATGCTAATTTTCACAATGTGAAATTGTTCATTTTTCAGCTTAAAAATGCAATCTTAAAAATTAAACAAATCAATTTTTAGAAAGCGATAGCCTGTTTAGCAATTGTGAATTTTCGGAAAGTGAAAACGGAATTTAAAAATATATATTAGTTAACGAATTATAACGTGGCAAAATATCCCATAGAATAACATTGGCTTCGGCTATCGGAGACGATAGGTAGAGAGTCCTCTTAATACTGCGTCCCATACTCAGAATATTGTGAAAAAAAATTACACACAGACTACATACATAGGTAATACAAGATCAGTCAAATTTATCGGCTAAATCCTAGAAAAAAAAAAATAATAATAATAATAATAATAATAATACTTTCCAATATTTGGCGCAAAAAGACAAAAAGTGCAAGCGACTTGGTGAACAACATCCTTTCCTGCCCTTTCCTTTCAAATGCAAGTAATTTTAATGCGTTTAAGAATTTATCGCAAAACAAATCTTTCTGAATAGCGTTATCATAGCTGCCAAGTGTTTTAATTTATTCCAGAATGCTCTTAACCCCGCCCTTTTTTCACACCGTAATCTTTGTAGAAAAATTTTCCTCAATGTATAATTACGGCTAAATAATAAGAAAATTACCCTAAAAATATTACGGTGTAAAAGGGGCGGGACTAACACCATTCCGGAGTAAATTAAAAAACTTGGCAGTTATAGTAAATATAGTTTGAAACTAATCAATCAGATGGTTGTTTGTTTTTCATACAAATTTGTATAGTATATATGCATGTGGTCGTTTTTTAAAAGTATTTCACTTCAGCTTTGAAAATAATTTCTTCTTTTTAATACTGCGAGTTCCAAACACTTAAATTGCAGCCAAATAAACGTTTAAATTGTACATATCTTTAGTTTTTTAATTGGTAATTGAAAAATCTTCAATATTTTTTTGCAAGTTGCAAACATTTACTAACACGCTTTTATTAGCTTCACCTGTATGTATGTTTGTATGTATGTCTGTATGCTTGTATGTTTGTAACCGCTCTGGGAGCAAACAAAAAATCTATATTGTAAAAATAAGACTTTTCCTACGTGAACGCTGTGGCTGTGAGGTAAAGCTCCGCGCTACGAACCTAAAGGTCTAGCGTTCGAGCTCAGTCAGGGGAGATTTTTTAAAACTGGTTTTTGTTTAATTCTAAATTATTTTAATTAAAGATTTAAATTTATGTAAATATTATGGTGCATCACTCACACGATTTTCTCTTACCCTGTATTTCAATACTAAGATAGATATTTTGTGCTTTTTAGTTCACATTTCTATAAAAGTGTGTTCTTTAATTTTTAAAACCAAAATATTATTTTATTAACACGCTTTTATTAGCTTCACCTGAATGTATGTTTGTAACCACTCTGGGAGCAAACAAAAAATCTATATCGTAAAAAAAGACATTCCCTATGTGAACGCTGTGGCTGTGAGGAAAAGCTCCGGGCTACGAACTTAAAGGTCTAACGTTCGAGCCCAGTCAGGGGAAATTTTTTAAAATTGGTTTTTAGTTCACATTTCAATAAAAGCGTGTTCTTTAATTTTTTTAAAAGTACAATTTTATTTTTACTTTTAGTTAACATTTAAAACGAATTTTACAATTTGAAAAATTTGTTTTCATTTTTTATTAATGACAATGTCTTTGGAAATTAACATGTACATTATTGTTTGGATGCTGTATAAACAATACATGGAAAAAAAAATATGGCACTCACAAATGTTACAGAAAAAGAAAAAAAAAAAAACATTGTTGAAAATATTTAAAATAATAATAACAAATAAATAAGCGTGAAAGTTATGAAAAATATGAAGGCATTTCTGATGCTGCATATCCTTCGTCTAATGAAATATCGCAAAATTTGATGAAAATGAATATAATACCGATGAATTATCTCTTAAAGATGTGAAACATCAAAATAAAAAATATATATTATGGAACTATAAGACGAAGGTTGTAAATTATTGGCGCAATCTGAATTCTGGTAATTCATGTCGCAGTTTAAAAAAGTGTCCAAACGAAATTTAAACATGTAAAATAATAATAATAATAATTAATGTTTAACTAGAAAAAGAAAATGTTTTTAGTATTTAAGGCTAAAATTAAAACAGAAAATTAAGTCTTAATCTGAAATCTAAAATTTAGGTCCACCGCCATGGATAAATAATAATAATAATAAATAAATAAATAAATAAAACGCGGCTGCTATTTCCCCACGTAGGCTTGACTCGTCCGTCAATTTGACTCCGATTCCCGATGTAGGCTTAATATGCCGCCGTTGTTTTAATTACTTGGAAATAAGAACATCGCAGATTTATTGTTGGGTGTATTGAAACAAAAAGCAAAATATAATTAAATCTGTTCATACATTTAAGAAATGTATTAAGGAAAATCGAGCAGAAGATAGCGTCGTGCCCCATGATGCGTTATGCTTCAAATATTAGTTTTTTTTTTTTTTTTTTTTTTTTTTACGCTAGTTCACTTTGGATCCAGCGTTTAGCTTGATGGATATCAATTTCAATATAGAAACTCAACGAGTTTTAAAAGAAGGAAATAGATTAAAAGAATTTGATCATCTTTCTCCTGGTGTGAGTAAATTTACAAGTTCGTCCCGGTTTAATTATACCAATCGTTTATCTTGACTGAGTGAATGAGTGATTTATCATCGCCCAACTCAAACTACTGCATCAAGAAACATGACACATGGTAAAAACATTCCTTCTGTGACGTAGACACTCACTAAGAAGCAATTTTACAAAATTTTCCCTCCATGGGTGTGGGTGGGGGAACGGGGGCAAAACGCGATTTCACAATAACCTTTATATCTCAAAGAAAAAAAAAAACAGATATTCTTAAAATTTTTACTTTAAAATATACCTAATACAAATATTTTATAATCAGTTTCTAGAATTTTAGAAATTCGACCCTTAAGGGGGGAGGGAGCAAAAGGTGATTTCACATGCACAAATCGTTGTTTCACATAATCCTTTATATCTCAAAAAAAAAAAAAAAAAAAAGATATACGTGAGATTTTTGCTTAAATTATAGCTAACACAAATACTTGAAAACCAATTTCATGAATTTGAGAGATTTGGTCTCCAAGAGGGAGTGGCTGGCAAAACGTGATTTCACATGCGCAACACATGATTTCACATAGCCCTTAATATATCGAGAAAAAAAAATATCCGTATAATTTTTACTTTAAAATATAAAAAACACAAATACCTAAAAACCAAATTTTGGAATTTCGGGTACTCAGCTCCCAAAGGAAGGGGGGGGGGGGGGGAGCGGGGAGGGAACGTGATTTCACGTGGGCCAAAAGTGATTTCTCACAATTCTTCATATATCAAAGAAAAAACAGATATCCATGTGATTTTTACTTTTAAATATAGCCAACAGAAACATCTAAAGACCGATTTCTGGAATTTTAGAAATTCAGCATCCAAGGGGAAAGGTGGCGAAATGTGACTACACATAACCCTTCATCCAGACAAATAAAAGAATACATCCACCACTGAGTCAACACTGCTGTGGCGATCTATGTGGGATTAGGTCACGAATTTTGGTGTGAAGGTTGATTTTTGAGCTCTGACATACACTGAAACGGGGTATTACAAAATTCTCCGCTTTCCTCCTGGGGAGGGGGGGGGGGTAAAAACACGTTTGAAAGCATAACTAAATTGCTTCCCGGTGAGGAAATTGCACATGGGGAGATTGGACTAGAACATAAAAATAAAAAATAATATTTTCGTTATTAACGGAAGAAGAAGGATATTTTTTTTTTTTTTTTGGAGGGGGGGAGGGGGGGATTTGCAAAACATGGACTTTATAGTAGAACTCTGACAAAAGTGGCATAAATAAGTTGAAATTGGCTGTTCATCTTTTCAAATGTATTTCTAAAAACAAATTTTGGGTGTTTCGTAACTTTCGATTTTTCTTTTTTTTTTTTTTTTTGTTGGGGGGGGGGGGGAGATTTACTACACGTCAGATTCGCTAGCCCCCTTTTTACGTTAAATTTGTCGCGGGGAATGTATGGGAGCTGCATTCACGAATTTTTGTTCAGGTGTTGTTTTTTTTGCGTAAAACACCAACTGTGACGGGATTTTCAGAAATCCTCCCCTTTATTCTCTATGGGGCGGGAGTAAAGGCACAAAACAGTTTTTCAAGCGTAACTCTGTCCTAAATTATCCCAGGACGACAACTTTTTGGTATCCGTGTGTACTATGTGCACCAAACACACACTAGGGATTTTTCGAAGTGTACCTCTTTCCCCCTTTGGAGTCAGGGGGGGGAGGGGGTGAAGAACGCGTGTACAATTGTAAATTCTTTCCAATTTATCTCTAAAAGTAATTTTTTGATGTATTTATTGGTTATATGTACCTAAAATACTCTATAAATGGATTTTGGAAATTCTCCCTATGTTTACAAGCGTAACTCTAATTAAAATTATCTCAGGAAAGCAAATTTTTATTATGTGGGTGTGAATGTGTACCCAACACGCATTATAAAGTGATTTTGCGAAATACTCCCCATCCCCGCTTTGGGGTCAAGGGGTGGGAGGAGGGGCAAAACGATTCAGATTTCTGACCAATTTCAATTAATCTTTATTATTATTATTATTTTAGGACATTTAATATTGATGGGTTTTGTAAAAGGATATTTATGCAATAGTTAATTATCCACAGTAACCAAAACTGAAGTTCAGATGACAGCCGTGTATAATTGACCAATGTCCATTACAATATTTTATTTGAAGATTTTTTTATTTTTTTTATTTAGATTCACAAGCAGTATAGGAATTAATGCAAATAAAATAGTTATAATGATTTTCATATATTATTGATTGACTTACAGAGGGCATGGGTATATATTGGGAGAGAGAGAGCTTTTAAAAATACCTATTTACCACACCAGTGATTAGGAGCGAAGTGTGTAGTTCGCTAGCTGACAATCGACATCCGACTGAACTATAACGCCAAGTTTTCCGAAAATAGCGCCAAATTTGTAGCCAAATACATTCCTTTGTCTCTCGAATAAGGTAATATAAATATTTTGAATTTAGAAAGTCCGTTAAAGAAATTTATGCCAATCACTTATGGCAAAAAAAAAAAAAAAAAAAAAAAAAACGTCTGTTTCCAAGTAGACGTGAAGTCTACATCCTGTCATTAAGAATATATAAATTACCCTTTAATAATATTCCAACGGATATTCATTGCACAATTTAGCTATAATAAATAAACTTGAGCAATTTGAAATGCAATTTATGGAAAAGCAACGGTTAATAGTTGGAAATAATATTTATATTTTATTTTATGAAACGATTTAGCTTTGGAAGATTAGAATTCTGAAATAAGAAAAAAGACATTTAGATTTCTCGGAATAAATTATTAATTTTAAAGAATACGCTTTTGTTCTTAATAGATTTATTTAATAGATCAACAGATAAAATATTATTAGAAGTAAGATTGTGAAGTTTGCGTTGATGCAAACTCCATCTTAACTTAATTAGATCACTAAATGGATAAGTAAGAGAACACAAGACTTGAATCAACAATAACTAAAGTTTATTTAAGCAGATTAATGGGGAGGGTGGCCTGGCAATTAAACTAGCTCAGTCAGTATATTACTCAATCAAAATATATATATCAACAATTAAATTAGATTATCTTAAATATCTCACCCCAACAAGCAATTGAAGGTGTAGCGACGGTTGCACTCGTAACTCCACTGCTGCGACTTCACTTTCGATCAGAGGATTCCCTACAGGTCGAAATTCACTTTCACGAGCGCTAGCAAATACTCATACTAACACTCCTCACAACTTATTCCTCACTCCTCTAAATCTCAAATACTCAATACTCGCCAAAATAAGACTTTCCGCAATTCACTATAATACTCCAATATCCACACTATAATACGCTCCGACATCCACTATCATATCCTCCAACATCAACTATAATATCCTCCAACATCCACACCCATCTACTAAAACCATCGCCATTTTATACTTCTTCCTACACCCTCCTCTCTCTTCATTTCAATCCGTCCTTTTAAAATCACTTCTAATTTATCTAACATTCAAAATCTAAGTCTTTCACTGCAGCACCCTGCCGACACAAAACTAACTCGACCTCAACCTTCACCGAGTCACTGGCGACGAAGCGATTTTAACCGTCCCCACTTTCTACTTTGCTGGATCCAGCTTAATTAAAACAACTGTGGTGACGTTCTGACGTCTCAACCTCACAAGATATTTATTTATAGAGAGACAAATGTGATTAAATGTAAAAGATAATTTAGAATTTCGTTAGATATTTTAATATGAATTTTGTTTATTGAAAATATAATATTTATTTATTAAATTTATTTGAAACATGCTTGCCAACTATCTCATTATGAAGCGTAGTACTTTTAGTCACCGCCTTTTTTTGTACACCAGTAATTTTTTAGAGTAATTTCATTCTTATTTAATCGTAACACTATTTGGAGAGAATTGCTCTAAATATAAAGTGGTGTGGGAAAAGGGGCGTATTTTCAAGGGGCGTTAACAAGTCTACGCTTATTAATGAGATGGTTGGCAGTCCTGTGAAACTGTAAATAAAACTAATATATGTGAAGGAACTCCTTCACAGTTATATATAATTTTTAGTATTAATTTAAACATAGTGACCCAGCGAAGCGGGCAACGCCTCATAGTATATACTTTAAAGAAAGACACTCTCATAGACCGCAAGGCTTCAAAAAATCTTGTGAGTTCTTGTATTCAAACCGGTTGCTCTATTTATGGAATTTTCAATAAAGAACATGCCATTATGAATTCGAATTCTTTTCTGTGAAATAAACATATTAATTTCAAGTTTCTAGCCACTTTCCGGATTTTTCCGGTGTCATTTTTCGATAGTTGGACATTAATCGAAATCTAAAATTTATCGAAAATAGAACTGCTTTTGCCAGAAATTCATCAAAATCGTTTTTTTTTTTTTTTTTTTTTTTTGAAAGAAAAAGAAAAGAAAATTAATAATAATCAGTACCGAAATAAACACTATCGACAAAGTTTTTTTTTTAATAATTTTGGATTAGGAAATAAAAAGTGCGCGTGCAAAATGAAATAAAAATAAGTAAAAAAAAATTAATTTAATGATTTAATTTTTATGTAAAACATGATCGCGTGCTATTTTAAAAAGTAGGTATAAAATTTAAAGTTTATGTGACGCGTGTGGCATCTATAATAATTGTTTTAAGAAATAAAATGAAATAAAGAAAGCAACGATGTTAGTTGCATTTTGTTATATAGTTTGAACTTTTTCTTTCTTTCTTTCTTTCTTTTTTTCTTTTTCTTTCTTTATTCCTTCTTTCCTTTCTTTCTTTCTTTACTTATTTTTATAATGGAGAAACAAATGGGTAATAACATATTAACTACTTAATTTTTTTTTTCTTTAATCTCGCAAGTTTTAAATCTGTTCACAATTATGACATACTCAAACCTTAATAAATGTAACATGTTTAATTTAATTTGATATACCTCGATATACCGAAATAAATAAATATATAAATATATAAAACTAAAAAATAAATAAATAAATAAAAAAGATGCAAAATACAAACATCTTGTTAGGTTTTAATACATAAGGCATACAAAGACTGAAATAATTTATACTTGAAATGTAAATGAAATACGTAAATATTTTGAAATTTAAATATTTATAAATAACATGAAATTTTTGCTGGAGCAGCCTTAAAATATGCCGGGAATTTTAATTGCATTCCTCCTTAAGTACAGTTTCAAAATAAAAGAGAATTCCCGGAAAGAATCATAATTCACCTAGGATTTAATGCACACTGTTTGATCTGGTGTATTTAAAATGACTGCCTTATCATTTCAGTATGCAAAAAGTTTATAATTTTGTAAAATTTAAGTTTCATTATTAAAATACAAAAATATTTATAAAAATATCATTATATAAACAAATAATAATAATAATAATAATAATAATAATAATAATAATAAAATGAAATAAACAAATTACAAATGTTGTGTTTAAATTAAAAGATGTTATAGATGTTATATAAAAAATATATATAGATATTATATTACAAAATATTTTGGATATTGTTACAAAAAATATATTCATCTTACTTTATTTTTATTTACTAGCTGACTTCACCAGCTAGCTGGCCAGAGACCCATGAAAATTTTTACCAAAAAATATGCTCTCGGGCACCTGCGGTGTCAATAGTAATTTGTTCTCTGTGAAAGCCGCATAATATTAAAATATTAAAAATTCAAGTATTTTTAAATAAAATCTAAACGTAGCTCTGGTTCAACATAAAAACACTCAAATCAATGAAAATCAAATAAACTAATCAAATCTCTCGTAATTCCTCATAATGTAGCTCTAGTTCAACGTAAAATACACTCAAATCAATGAAAATCAAATAAACCAATAAAATCTCTCGCAATTCCTCATAACGTACCTCTAGTCCAACGTAAAACACATTCAAATCAATGAAAATCAAATAAACCAATCAAATCCTCGTAATTCCTCATAACGTAGCTCTAGTTCAACGTAAAATACGCTCAAATCAATGAAAATTAAATAAACCAATCAAATCTCTCGCAATTCCTTATAACGTAGTTCAACGTAAAATACATTCAAACTAATTAAAATCAAATAAACCAATCAAATCTTTTGTAATTTCTCATAACGTAGCTGTAGTTCAATGTAAAATACACTCAAATCAATGAAAATCAAATAAACCAATCAAATCTCTCCTAAGATTCTCCGTTCTGTGTCATTATAGAAATGGGAAGTTTTATTTTCATATTTCTATTAATTAAAAGAAAACTAATCAAAAATTCGAAAATCTCACTTCGATGTGCACAATGGCCCTTAAGAGGGTCTCTTTGTGTTAAATCACGTGACTGTCCGAGCTACCGTTTTCGAGAACAGTGAAATATATATATACAAATATTGCTCACTTAATACTATAAGATTTAATCTAGAAGAAGCTATATAAAAGAACTCTATGCGTATACCTAAATTTTACATGTAAAGTTTATGCTGTTTTAAAGCAAGTTTATTAAAATATGAAAATAATTAAATATTTTTAAAATTGCGTAAACAAACAAAAAAATAAAATGTTATTATGACATTATTGAATCTTAAAAAATAACTAATACTTATTTTAATTGTAAAATTTTTATATTTTGAATGTTTTTCTTTTTCTTTCTTTCCTTTTTTTTTTTTTTTTTTTTTTTTTTTTTACATTTGAATATATTATTTAAAGATGAAACTTTTTTATTTAAATACAAAGTATGTTATTAGTCTCACATATTAATAATTTTCTAATTGTGAAAAACTGTTTCTTTTTTTTTTTTTCTTTTTCGTTAAATAGCTTTATGCTACTTTGCTTCTGCATTTTTCTTTTATTTAAGTTTTGCTGGTCTGTCTGTTAAAGTTATAAGCACAAATTATTAAATTGAATATTGTCAAATAAATAAATAAATAAATAAATAATATATATATATATATATATATATATATATATATATTGAATGAAAACACTTGCATTTTATAGTTGACATTTCATTGCTAAAATTACTTTAAAATCCACAAGATATTTTATTTAAATTTTTAGTTAAGAATAAATATAATCAGACGGAATTTAAATTAAGAATAGATCGAGAAATTAAACAATAAAGTGCTAGTGCAGAAATTTTTATTAATACTTTTACAAAAATGTAATGGTAATAAAATACTGTGTAAAAAATTCCATTAATACTTTTACTAAGTCTGCGTTTAGATTGACCAATATTAGTAAAATTATCTCTGTCTGTCCCATTCTGTTTCTTTCTCTTTTTTAAGTTCACTATTAACCTGTTTGCTAATATAATTTTTAGCAACTTGGAAAAGTACTCCTTAAAATTAAGAATGAAGTGAGAAATGAAATAATAAAGTAATAGTATAGAAATTTCTATTAGTATTTTTGCCAAAAGTTAATGGTTTCCTCGCCCTCTCAGAGCCTGATTAAGGGGGAAGCACACACTATTTATACTTACACCGTTATTTTTTAACAAATACTTTCCTCCTATAATAAACAGAAAATTCTCATTAAAAATTATTTTAAAAGAATTCTGGTGTCTAATAACGGTGAGTAAATTGGATTGTTTTACACCGTTCATTTTTTATAAAAATTATTTCCTCGTCAAAGCGTGGAATTTCTATGACATGAAGTAAAAAATAATTGTAAAAATATTCCGGTGAGAGCGGAGATAATGTGTGCTTCCCCCTTAATCAGGCTATGCGCCCTCTCCTCTAAATAAAAATTGATTATAAGAAAAAAAAATCATATTAAAAATGATTACTATTATCGGAAAATTATATAACTGAAATATAATGTAGTTAGCATGAATACACGAAAAATTCTAAAATTATATTTTGTTTTCGAAAATATCTTAAAAAGTATATGACATATTATTTTTTTTTTCAAAATAGTTTTGTAATTAGAGATAATTCGGTAGCAAAATAAGGCTGTCAATTCAATAGTAACTTTGTTTTGGGGAGAGGGGAAAATTTCCATTTATATTTGATCTCATTATTTACTGATACAAGAAAGTATATTGAAAAAAAAAAAAAAAAAAAAAAAAAATGCTTTAGCACAGTAAATAATTTTTTTTATTCATCAAGTTCTTTGGAAACGTTATTTTTAGCGAGCTGTAAAAGAACAGAATTATAATACACAGTCAAAATAAATTCCAAAACCGAAAATTTAGCTTGAATGATACGAGTAAAACATAAACTTTATCATAGCAATAAAATTTCAAGAACTTTCTTCTTTCATCTAAGATCATTTGGAACTCGTAAAAGTGTTTTTCTTGCTTAAAAAAAAAAAAAAAAAAATTTCGATTCACACTGGAAAGAAAATTAGATTCCTACTTCTGAAATAATTTATTTCTTGCTTAAGACCTTTCAATCCTTCAATTCTTTTTTCTTTTTTAAGATTAAAAATCAAAATTACCTATTTGCGCATATTATAGAATTAATTTTAATCATTGTGCAAAAATATATAAAAAATTCAATGAATTTCCTATATAGGTCTAATTGAAAAGTAATTTTATTCAGGAAAAGCAAAATTAGATAAAGAGTATTGTCTTTCTCTTTTTCTATAAAAATAATCGTGGTTATTTCATGACTTATGTCATTCTCGTTATACACACAGGACTACAATAACTTGGTTGGTACAGCTTTGAACTAGTAAACAAAGGATTGCGAGTTTGTGACACGACCCCCCCCCCCCCATTGCAGAATATCAAAGTTTCGGTAGAAAATGTCCGGATATCCCTAGGAATAAATCCTAGTCCGTCGCAAATTGCCTCTTATGGAGCTTTAGTGCGACGTAAAACCCACCCAAATTCAGCCTCAGCTTCATTGTCTTGTCTTGTTTGTTTCTTTGTTTATTGATAACATATACATCAGATTTGTATGCTTGACACGTAGTCCGCTTGTAAATCTTCGTCAAGATGGATGGTTGGTTGGGTTTTACGTCGCACTAGTGCTGCGCAGATGGGCAATTGGCGACGGTCTGGGACACACCCCTAGAGGTGGTCCGGAGACATACCATCACAATTTTGTTCCTCCACTGAAGGGATGCCTCTCCCGCTTCGGTGACTCCCAGAGGTATAATTTTTGATGGGAACATGGAGGACATTGCGGCCACGACAGATTTTACGTCCACCAGCCATCATTAGTGTACCCGACGGTCTTTGTCCGGCTCGAGTACCGAACCCGCAATCTTCCAATTACGAGTCCGGCGCTCTACCGACTGGGCTACAAAGAATCTTCGTCAGATAATTACAGATAGCACATGACAGAATTACAATACGAAGCAATGGAAAAACACCCAGGGCCATCGCGGGAATCGAACCCGCTCTCCTACGCTCGAAGGCGATTAGCAGTGTGGTGATATAACCACTCGGCCTCGGAGGGACCCTTCATTTTCTTCACAACTGTTATGAATGGAGCTGCAACAAAACACTGAAAAAATGTTGTCGTAAATTTTATGAGTGAGTGAATGAGTGACTGAGTTTTATCATAAAAAATAGCTATGAATTAAATAATTGTTGATAGTCTTGGACTCACCCCTATGGGTGATCTGCAGAAATACCATCAGAAATTTGATTATCCATTCCAGTCTTCGGTGACCCCAATAGATATTTTATCTAAACATTATAATTTTGCAACACTATATTGACAATAACCTAGAGAGATTATGGATTAAAAATTTAATACGTGTATGATCAAAATAAAAACATTAAATAAAAGCCATCTAAATGAATTTGCGAACACAGTTACATTGCATGTTTTTAATGTGATATATCCCTTCCGTGCGCACAATAAGCTTATTCTTACCCAATAATAAACTTATTCTTACCTAAGCTTATTCTATGTGGTGAAGACCATATGAATGCATATGCCAACATAGATTGTTGCAGGTCTCGCAGCGTTCGTAACATTTTATTACACTCTCACCACTGTCATCAATAAGAAATTTTGCTTGAATATTTTAATTCTGAAACCTGTGTAAGCATGTTGTTAAAAAAGTATCGATTTAATGGAATTTTGACTATATAGTAAAAAAAAGTATATAAATTTAGGGACACAGTGGAACGCGTTGTTGGGTAACATATATACTATTGCTTGCTTGAAGTTTCTTGAGATCGCAATGTAATATATCCTTTTCGTGCACATACTGTGGATATATTCTTACACTATACGTCAAAGACAAACTGAATGCATATGCCGACACAGATTGTTGTACAAGTAAATCCTATTGCTTACTACATGTTTTTTGAAGTCGCAATGTTATACCATAACCTCCTAAATGAGATGCCTATCGCATGGCTCGTAAACTTGGCAACAGTTGAAGCGGTAGACAGCGCCACCTGGTGCAGATTGCGCGACATTTTTATTCAACTGTCACCAATAATTTTAAGAAGTGGGACATAATATACATAAAAGGTGAATAGAATCGAAGAAACCTCGATTTTTATGTATCATGTATCACTTCTTAAAATTAGTGGTGACAGTTGAATAAAAAAGTTACGCAATCTGTACCAGGTGGCGCTGTCTACCGCTTGAACTGTTGCCAAATTTCCGAGCCACGCGACAGGCATCTAGTTTAGGAGGCTATGGTTATACATTCTTGTCATGCGCACAATATGCATACTGCAGTATAAAAAATGAAAGCTAAACTTGTAAATGTAACAAAAGAAAAAAAAAAAAGAAAAAAAAGAAAAAACTGTTTTACTTTAAAATAAAAGTACTGAAAACTCTTGTTAGAAAAATATATATAGCATAACTGAGGAGGAAACATTCAAATGATGTTTTCTCCTTCGGATACATTTTTCAGAAAGCACAAAAAACTAATAAATTAAAAAATAACTGAACTGAAACACCAATTATATGTATTGCTTTGCTAGTTACAAGAAAGATGAGTTTTTAACTTTTCTATGTAGAAACTGATATTACGCGCCCAATTCCTTGCTGAACTTTAATAACTTTTTCTAGTCAATTTTGACCTTATATTTCTTCCGGTGTTATCTGTTTTTTTTTTTTTTTTTTTTTTTTTTTTTTTACATACATTTGTGATCGTAAGTTTTTCTCGTTTTCATCCGATGCTTTTTTCTATGGATTTTTGCCTCTTTTGCCTCTTTTTCCTCGTTTATTTCTTTCTGGGCGATTTTTATATGGATTTTTAGCACTTTCCGTCCGTTTTGTAAGTTCTAAAGTGCGGTGGATTAAGAAAGAAAATTCGCGTGTCTCACATATTTTTTTTAACACTTTCCAATTAATTGCATTATTTAAATTTTAACATATCTAGAAAGATATGTATAGACATATTATATTATATAGAATTAAAAAAAATCACTAGCTCATTTTTTTTTTTTTTTTTTTTTTTTTGGAGAAAACACAGATTGAACGTTTGATGCTGAAATATTGATAATTATTATAAATGTGTATACATCTTTAGAATTATACTTCAATTTTAGAATATATCTTATACAGAAAGTAAAATGTTACTGATTCAAATAACATATCTTATCAGACGTAATCCGGTAGCTCATTAAAATGTATAAGCACAATCCATCGAATTATATCGATAAAATTTGAAAAAAGAATAATATTTTCAGATTAAATTAAATTTTATTTCAACAACATTATTTACTGATACATCTAAACTTCACATTAAATACTCTGATTTTTTAAATATTTTTAATGATAAACTTTTACGGAATCTTTATTTTTACAACTATAAAAGAACTGCACTGAAATTCACTGCCAAAATAAATCTTGAAACAGAAAATTCAGCTTGAATTGCGCGAGTGAGACATAAACTTTATCACGGCAATAAAGTTTCAAGAACTTTCTACTTTAGTGTAACTTCATTTAAAACTCGTAAAACTGTTCTTCTGGATGTAAAGAATTAAAGTAAAATGTGAAAGTTCGATTGGTACTGAAAAGCGAAACATATTCCTACATCTGAAAGAATGTTCTTCTTACTTAAAGATGAATTCCTTGTATCTTTAAGTTTATTTCTTTTGTATTTGAATTAAGATAGAAAAATCGCGTGGTTCACATATATTTTAAAACATTTTCCAAATATCTGTATTATTTAACTTTTAACTTATCTTATCTTCTTGATGATCAGCTAATATATAAATATATATTAATTCTAAAAATCTCTCAGAAAAAAAAAAAAAAAAACACTTTTTAGATTTACTTATAAAAAAAGCATACACCGTATTTCCTTTGTGTAGATTTGTATGTAGTTTAAAATAGAAAGAACAAACAAAAGTATATTTTGTTTTTAACTATGGAAGATCAGGTTGAGTGTGTTTTACATCATACTAGAGCTACGTGGCCCGTTTCAACTATGGAGGAAGAAATATCTCAAAAGCTATTTTTATAGCTTTAAATATAAAAATAAAAATGTGGTAAAAACATACACCACGTTTTATACACCACGTTTTTAAATTTTCTGTTGAATCGTATAAACGCTACTGAAGGCAGCGGGGGCCCGAAATAATTGTCTTAAAGTATTCAAAAAATGCATTTTCACCGTGTTCTGAGCTATTCTGAAATTTTCAAGTGTCTAGCTAGTCGGGAAGTTATATGATCATTGAATTATACAAACGCTACCGAAGGTAGTGGGGACCTGAAAGAATTGGATTAAAGTATTTAAAAAATGCATTGTCACCGTGCTGTGAGCTATTTTGAAAGTTTCAAATGTCTAGCTAGTCGGAAAGTCATATGATTGTTGAATAATAAACGTTACCGAAGGCAGCGGGGACCCCAAAAATCGGCTAAAAGTATTTAAAAAATGCACTGACATCGTGTTCTGATTTATTCTAAAAGTTTCAAATGTCTAGCTAGTCGAGAAGTTATATGATTTTTGAATCATATAAACGCTACCGAAAGCAGCTGGGACCCGAAACAATTGGCTAAAAGTATTAAAAAAATGGATTGTTATCGTGTTTTGAGTTATTCTAAAAGTTTCAAATGTCTAGTTAGTCGCGAAGTTAGTTAAATATCTAGTTAGTTATCTGTTGAATCATATAAACGCTTCCGAAGACAGCGGGAACCCGAAACAGTTGGCTAAAAGTATTTTTAAAAATGCATTGTTACCGTGTTCTGAGCTATTCTGCAAGTTTCAAATGTCTAGCTAGTCGGGAAGTTAGCTAAAAATCGATTGCAAGATTTGTACTAGACAAACAAACAAACAAACAAGAATCGAAGTTAATAAAAACATGGCAATGAAGCACAATGTAGATTTCTTTTACATCAGTGTACATCATCTAAAAATTACATAACACTAAGCATTGAAAGGCCAATTTATTATGTCCACTTACACTGTTCGCACTGTATTTCGGTTTTCATAACTCTTACGAAGCATGGTACGGCCCACAGCGCACTCAAAGGCATCACAGGTCTGCGATGAAATTATTTTCTTCAAGGTGATGAGTTTTTCTGGTGTATTTTTGGATGCTAATTAAAGAAAAAAATAGTTTAAAAATTCCGTCACATACATTTTTGACTAAAAATGGGATTTTTTTGGACTTAATCCTCCACTTTTTCAAATTATTTCCCGGGAGATTTAAGTGATGTAAATAAAGAATAAGAAGAGGTATTTCATAAAGGCATCAAACAAATGTAGCGAAAGTTTCATAGACGTGTTAATATGTTAACGGATTATTGTTGGGTGCTGCATAGAGGTGCTGTGATGTGTGTTCCCATGAAGGTGCTGAAGCTGTGCACCAGAGAAAAAGCTCTGAACGGAGCTTGGATGTAAAGAAACACATTTAAAAGTTAATGTGTAAATAATAGCCTATTTTAATGTGTTTTATACACAAATAGTTTCGAGTTCATCATAGTCTTTGAATTACTCCGATTTTTGTCCTTGTTTTGTTAAAAAAACCCTTATGTAGTAGGGAAAATTTTTTTTTCAGTATTTGACGTATGAAAATCAAAGACATACAAAGTAGTGTAGAAAAAATTGAAAAGTACGATTTCGTAGATCTGTATAATTTGAGATGATTCTTGGTTAAGAAATGCTGCAATTAGCTCAATTATTACCAATTTGTCTTCTGTCCTAGAGGTGGTCCGGAGACATGCCATCGCAAGTTTGATCCTCCACGGAAGGGATGGCTCTCCCGCTTCGATGACCCCCAGAGGTATAATTTTTGATGGGAACATGGAGGACAGAGCAGATTTTATGTGCACCAGCCACCATTAGTGTACATGACGGTCTGTGGCCAGCTCGAGTGCCGAACCCGCAATCTTCCAATTACGAGGGCGGCGCTCTACCAACTGGGCTACCGCGGCCCTCCACCTCTCGGTGACGATCATAATGTGCCGTTTCGACCTAGTCTTTTGCCAGACAGCTCAGTCTTGATTTACTTTCAGTACAGATTCCCGTGAACACAATGCCGCTGATTCGCTAATATTAGCTCCATGCAACCGACTTCTTACTATCGACCCTACATTAAGATTAAGGCAAAAATAACTTTTTCTCCCCATATATTCGCTAGTAAGTCACCTGTACTACTGTATGAGAAGCTCAGATTTCTTTTTACTATTTTCGTACTATCCGCGCCCTCTGGCGGAAACACTGCGACGAAATAACCCCTTTGCATAAAACTATCTGTTGTTTATAATGCAGTTGTCGCTCATTATATAGTATATAGAAAAGATGCTGTAAACACTAAAATTTTACTTTGAGCAATTTCTAATGTAATAACATAATGAATCTGAGCAAATTTGGGAGGAGATGTAAACAATCATTAAGGCCAATCATTACCACATAATGCCAATCATACCGACATAGCTTATGCATCAGAAAGATGTACAGAGACATATTATAAATAAGTTGATACGTTCAGTTTGAGGAAAAGGGAATAAATTACCTGAAATTAATTAAATATGGAGCTTTTCTTCTAAATATAGGATTTACGCCTCGGGCAAAAAACACCTAGAAATTGGGAGATTTTCAAAGAGAGCATCTAGTTGGAGAATACACAAGTATGGAACTATAATACTGTATAGGAAATTTTTTACCGTTTCTTGCAAATTTTTACTTACTAAATAACAAAAAGAAATAGTAAAAATGTTCCATGACGTGAATTTCTTTTTACAAAAATTATATTTTTTGTAACTTTTACGTAAAAACATAAAATCTGGCATTTTATTGTTGATATTATTAAAACAAAGTTCAATAATTATTTTTTTTACTTTAAAACAAGATTTGTTAAAGTAATTCTAAGAATATACGAAATTGAAATTAGGAGGGATATGGAGAGCAGTGGACGGGGTGAAAACAGAATCGTGTTCGGTTGCTCTTTTATGGGCAAAATGAATGAACAAAGAATGTTAAATATATCATAAAGGAATTGTTAGTTTAATTATGAGACAGAATATGTTTAGTTCATTATAATAAAATTTTTGATTATTATTATAAAATATTACAACTTTGTAAAAATAAATAAATTAATAAAATTAAATAAATTAAATTAAATTAAATAATAATAAAAAATAAAAGAAATAAAAGGAAATATATATATATATATATATACATATTCTGATGAAATACTTGCTGCTGTTTGTGTAAATGTTTGATCAATTTTCTGCCTATTCCATATAAGTTTTTTGTCTGTTCCATATTATTTTATTCATTTTGTTTTATCCATATTGAATTTAGCCATATATGTGCTTCTTTATTAAACTGTCTGCCTAGGGGGAGATTTTGATCAATTAAAACCATGCTTTAACCCCAAACGTATGTCTCAAGTCATACGGGGTATTTTTTTTACAGTTTAAATAATTTATTTTACGTTTTTACTGTAAGTTTTACTTATGAATTGTTTCACATTTATTAATTTTCTCGTAAGTTTTTCTTTAGTTATTTTTGTTACATATTTTCAACTTTTATATGATTGAAAACATATATTATAATTTGTTATATATATATATATATATATATATATATATATATATATATATATATATATATGTAAATTGTACGTGATAACCTGAAACGAAAATTGCTTTTGGATTCAACATCCTTGTTTGCCAAAAAAAGTTTATTGCAGTTGATTATTAGTATTATTGTTGTTTTGCAGACCAATGATATCAATAAATTGCAAACTAACGAAAAATTGTCCGAAAATTTCACTTTTCTTTTGTCCTGCATTAATTGGATGAGTGTTCAGTAGAAAACACTCCAAAAGGAAATCATTAGTTTGCGCTTAAGTTGACCGGGCACATGAGAACGACAGCTAAGTGTAGCCTAACAGTAGTTCAAAGGTGTTTTCGGAAAACAGCTACAAACTTGTAATAAAATTTTTTGGTGAATCAAATAACATATGTCAAAAGACTTCATCAACTCAACTGTCATCGGAGAGTTGCGCGACAATAAACCTCTGAACTAATGGTGGTCAGTAATTTTTTCAAATGGCAACACAATTGTCCAATTTTGCTTCAGTGGAAACTGTAGCAAATTCACGGTCAAGAATTTGACTTAAAATGCTTGCAACAAACGGTCAAACATGGTCGATTTTTACAGCTTTTTGGATTTATCAACAGTCATTTTACATCTGGTTGAAAAAAGAAATTCTGATGTATTTATTTATTTATTTTGTGTAGAATCTAATTTGGCATTTAGAAGTGTTTCATCAAGTAGTTTTTTAAAGATATTTTAAAAATAAATTTATTAGTATACATTTTTTGTATGTTTCGCATTTTTTTTCTCTTACCAAAATAAGGACTGCATGAATGATTATGCATTTTTAAATTTTATTCCGAAATATTGATGAATTGAGAGGAAGCATATTAGAAACATTATATTAATGATTACTAAATAAAAAATCTCGTGTAATTTTTGGAAAAAAAAGTAAGCAATAGAGAAATGTTATTAACTTTTGAACACTGTTGAGACCGGCAAAGTATGTCAGTTTCTATTCCAGAGGTATGGTGCAAGCAAAAATATCATAACTGATTGTTATTTCTGCCTTATTACAGGCCATTTAAGAAAAATGAAATGTAAGATCAAATATAGCGTGTCCCTGTATATCTGAAAACTGAGACATGACAGAAAAAATATGATATTTACTAAATTCTGCATTGCGAAATTAGATAAGTCATACATTTACCAACTATATAAGAAAAAAAAAATAGACACTTTTTTACGACTTTTCATTTTAAGTTAAATAAACAACTATTCTAGGCGAAAAATGTTTTAATAAATATGTATCTTTTACTTTAACTATTATTAAAATATTGTTGCTATCCCCCCCCCCCCCCAAAAAAAAAAAAAAAGCATCTTAGAATAAATATTATTACACTGAGAAAAAAAGTATACCGCCTTCCTCTAGAATGAATAACTGACTATTTTCTAAATCCCTTAACTAGAAATATAGATTTCCGAGCTATGCGCGTAAGGCACGCCAATAAAACTGAATAAACGAAATTATCGAGAATTTCTAATCTAAACATTTCTAGATGGTAAAACAATATTCTGAATATTCTGAATCTTTTGTATTGCGAGAAATTCTCGCTTGATTTTCTAGAATTGGGTCATAAACCAAGATTATAGTTGCTGAAACCCGCCTCTTGTAGTCTCATTTATTTGCAGATATTTTTAAATAACTTTGCTTTCGAGAATATAGGCAAACGCTCTAGAATTCTAACAGGGACTTCTAGAACTCGCTTTCCAAGGGGACTAGAGTTTATAAGGATGACATGGAACTATTTTTTCTGTAGCCACAACTTAGATTCTAGATGTCAGTTACAGAATTTTTTCTGTGTAAAAATGCATCACGCATATCGGTAATTTAGGAAAATAGGACATATATAGGATTATACAGGGTGATTAAAAAAAAAACGTGGACAAAATGATACGGCAGATCAGTCATACAACAATGATCAAAAATCGCATAAGAACAGAGGGTCGCAAACGCCTGTGGAGGGCGCTAGAACCACGAGGGGGCGTTGCGATACAAGCAGGAGTTGAGCAAACGGAGATTGTCTTCACTCGAGCCGTGGATGCGTTGTGCGTAACATGGCTAGTTACACGCACCGCGAAATGGCTGACATGCATTTAACTTACGGCATGGCCAACTGCAATGGACGAGAAGCCTTGCGAATGTATCGTGAGAAATATCCTGGTAGAAAGGTGCGTAGCCGCTCATTCTTTGCCACTCTGCATCGACAATTGTGTGGAACCGGCTCGTTCGACGGGCACAAGCCGGATGCTGGTCGCCATTGAATAATTTGGACAGTTGATGCTGTAGAAAGAGTTGTCCAAGAACTCCAGCGTAATCCTTTAACGAGTACACGAGTTGTATCCCGAAAAACCCATATCCCCCAAGCTATCGTCTGGCACATTGTACACAACGAAGGACTACATCTTTATCATTTACAACGTGACCAGGCACTAGAAGCGGGAGACACAACAATCGTATGGATTTTGCGCGTTGTTTTTTGCAAGAAAGTGCTGCAGACCGAAACTTCGCAGCAAGTGTTCTCTTCACGGATGAGGCTGAGTTCTCATTAGAGGGTGTGATGAACTTTCACAACCGGCATACGTGGGCGGAAGAAAACCCGCATGCTACACGTCTGCTCGGCGTACAACGAAAATCATCCGTTAAGGTGTGGGCTGGCATTGTAGAAGACTGTTTACTTGTTCCGTACATTCTCCCAGAAAGACTTAACGGTCCTATTTATCTAACATTCTTGCAAGAGGTTCTGCCAGAAATGCTGAATGATGTTCCGATGCTTATTTGTCAACGTATTCGATTTCAACACGCCGGAGCTCCTGCACATTTAGCACAGACGCCAGAGCATATCTGCAGGCTACCTTTTCTGGTGGCTGGACTGGTCGCGGTGGACAAATCGTATGGCCACCAAGATCACCAGACCTGTCTCCCTTGGATTTTTCTTATGGGGATTTTTAAAAGGACATGTGTATGAAACACCTGTTGCAACACCGGAAGACTTGGTTGGAAGAATCGTTGTGGCAGCAGGATGCGTTCGAGATACACCTGGCATTTTTGAGAAGGTGCGGCGCTCTATGCAACGTACATGCCAGGCCTGTCTCGATGCATCTGGTAAAAACTTTGGGCTTCTCCTGTAGGCTCAACATTTGACTTGCATTAGTCGCATGTGACTGAGTAATTATCAATAAAATGATCTGTAATGGTTTTGTTTCTTCTCTTTGTGTTATGTATTATTTTAGACGCTCTGTAGCGGTTCCGGATCGTAGTTGCGACCCTCTGTTCCTATGTGATTTTTGATCATTGTTGTATGACTGACCACGTCATTTTGTCCACTTTTTTTTAATCACCCTGTGTATATTATAGGATATAGTTATATATGTAACTCGTCGAAACTGATAATAATGAATAAGAATATTTGTGTTTAAACGTTTATAAGGCAAATATGTATAACAGTAAAAAAAAAAAAAAAAAAAAAAAAAAAAAAGAAAGAGAGTGAACGAGAGAATGATTGGCTGATTCTTATACGTTAACAAGGCTGTGAATTCTTGCATTTATCATATATCATGAAGCACCTTTCCATATTTTTAGAATATAATTATATATATATATATATATATATAAAGAGAATGAATCAGAGAATGACTGAGGGAATGTTATTTTAAACAAGAACGCAAACTCATGTGGTACTTATTGATTATTAACACTTTCTAAATGTACGTAATTCTTGTATTGTATAACTTCCAATACTCCTTACCTACGTAACCACACAACGGACAGAGTGCAGTTCTGAAAGGCATACATATAGACTAACTGAATTCCTAATCATTCTTAAACATTTTTAGAAAATGTCAAAAATGCTAAAGAAAACGTAGCCCTTATATTCTAATTGCAGACGATAATGTATCTGAATATTTTAGTGCAGCCCTGTAAATCTGAAGGATATTAAAATCATATTCTATACAAAATATTATTTTAGCATATTTAAATTCAATGCCAATTTCTTTAAATGTAATTTATAAAACTGTGTCCTAAAATGAAATTGACATTTTTTGGGTGTCCCTGTACACAAACCAGTTGCACAGGGCCTATTAATATCATTTAAAATAAGGAACATTTCATAGTGAATCTGAATAACATATATAATTTTGTAAAAATTCTGAAAATATTTGCGGACTCTGGGTCGGGCAGATGGACAGGCGGACAGATTGATACTTAAATTGAAATCATATTCCCACTTAAAAAAAAAAAAAAAATGTAAAAAGTATTAGATATGAATTATTATAAATGAAAATGTAATTTCAGCAAATTTACAATAAAAGCCTTCAATGTGAATGAATATTTTTGTGTGGCCTTGTAAATCTAATGCTAATTATATACATTCTGTAGAAAGCATTCTTTTGTGCATATGAATAAGATATTTCAATTTTATTAAGATTTCTTCGAAGTAAAGTTATTCAAATTTGGTTTATAGAAATACGTCTGTTCCTGTACACAAACCAGTAAAGGTGTTCACTCCATTTTCAATAGAAAATATCCGATAGTGAACTTGAATAACATATATCAATTTAAAAAAATTCCATAAATATTTACGGCAGTTAGAGGGCGGAGAGATAGACTTACAAACAGGCAGACGAACAGACATACAAACCGAAGTCATAAACATTTTTCAATCTTGTTGGAAAGTGTTAAAAAGACAAGAGATTAGGATCATGCAGCTTATGAAAAACTTTGACATATTACAGAACATTAATTACCATTTGTTAGTGTCATAATATATCCAGTTTTACTATATACTAAAATAGCTTTTTTTATAAAGTAAATTTTTAATCACAATGCATTATGAAAATAAATATATAAGTATAGCTGATAAAAAAATTCATAAAATTTTCCCTTAATTACCGTGCCAAAAAATTGAAAGTATTTAAAAAAAAAAACAAAAAAACGAATAAAATAAATAGACACTGCTTAATTTAATGGCTTTCCTTATCTTAAATGCTATGGCTTCGATTTCTTGCACCGATTTTTATAGCCTAGAGCAAATATAAAACAAAACTCCTTAACAAATAGAAGGCGTATGTTAGTTCTGAAAGAAAATATGATCAACTTAAAAGGAGTTGGCAAGAATCCTAAATAAATTCCAGGCGAAACTTTACAAAAGTTTTATATCCTTTAGGCAATATTGTAACAATTTCAGAGATGCCAAACATTTACTGTAGAAACTGATTGGCTTTCTTTATCAACGTACAAATGTGTTGATTTAGAAACAGTATTTTGTAAAGAATATGAGTTCAACAGATAAAAATTGTAATCTAGATAAAGTGCAAGTTTATGAAAATTTAACGTTTCAAGAAAATTTTTATTTTATTTTTTTCTTTATACTTAATTTTTTTTTTTTTTTTTTTCCAAAAACATTTGGAATCTTATTTTATTTTTTGAAAACTGATTATATTTTTTCTTAAAAAAAAAAAAAATATATATATATATATATATATATGTGAGTCTTTAAGACCGTACAACTGGCGTGCATAAGTCTACGGTGTTATTCATAATATATTTAAAAAAATCATTTCTATCAGTTACATCAAATCGAAAACAGTTCGACTGCTTTTATCGGATGTGGAACAAGTATGTTGGGGTTTAAAGATTTCCAAAAAGTAATATGGATAAAAGAATATAAAACTCAGAATTTCTGTTCTCAAAGAAGTGAAAATTTATAAAGATGTTCCTAGCTTAATAAAAAGTTGTCAACAGATGGCGCTGCGTATAGTTCCAGAAAAAAACGTTCACTCGACATTCGATATTAACCTTCTTCTTCCCATTGTTACCTTTATGTTCCGTTTCAGTGTTGAAACTTATCGCTTTGGCCATAGGAGTGTTTTCCAGATTGCATTTACAACATATAACGCCATCTAGAGGTAACTTTTATTGCTAAATTCCTTACCTAGAATTAAAAAAAAAAAAAACATATTTCATATTAAATATATCATTTGTTTTATTTCTTGTATCGTTTTTAGTATTTGATGTATTTAATTTTGAAATCAGAGTGTTCCTTGTTATAAACTATATTTAGCCCGATATCTACCCTACATAGTGTATATCCGCAATACAGTGGAATGAAAATTATTTAAATAATTTGGTGTGTCACTCACACGACTTTCTCTTACCCTGAAATTTAATACTATAAATACAGGTTGAAGATTAAGAGGTAAGATAACGAGTACTGTTATGTAAACCTGTGTTAAACAATTCAAATTAGGCTTCGGAAGAGTTTTATATGATAATTAGTTCTGTGTGTGTGTGTGTGTGGGGGGGGCTACTGCCCCCCTCAACCCCCCCGTTTCATTAATGCACCTACATTTATATAGAATTTAATTCGGTTATTAAAGAATAATTCTGTTTTTAAAAAATAATTTATTAAAATTATTATTTAAAAAAATTATCTTTTATGATAATGCAGACGATTTCCATATTAGAGAAGTAGTATAACACTAAAAAAAAAAAAAAAAAAGTCGAATTTATTCTCAATATTACATTAAAAAAAAAAAAAAAAAAAAAAAAAGTTAAAAATGAAAAAAATCGATAACTTTATTTCGATGGTTCAACCATTCGTTTTAAAGATATTGGCGAGCTCTTTTGAAAGATACCCATTATGAAAATTTACTCCTCTCGAGGGGGGACTTCCCCCCCAGGGGGGAGGCGAGACTCCTACATACACGGAATTTTTTTCCTAGTTGACTATCTCTATTACAAAAAATATATATTCGTTTCATTTGGTTTAGTGCAGTCTATAGATGTTAAACTCTACTTACTTGCAATTTCCCCCATAGACTTAATGTATTTGAATATTTTTGAGTGTCCCTGTACACGAACGCATTTGCTTCATCTCAACGAAAAGCTTACTGTAGCATTCCTATATGATACACATTTAGAATATCGAGTTTTGGATTTCTGCTACAATTTGTTCTTGAGATATGCTGATAACAGACACACAGACAGACAGGCCATTCGCTAAAAACATGATTTTCGTATTCAAGGGACTTCAGAACATGTAAATATAACAAAATCTCACGTTCGAAAATTTGACCCTAAAACAGTACTTTCTCGATTCTACGGGTAAGAGAAAGTAAAAATGTTATAACACAACTGAGTACGTATTTTCAACCAATTTCCCTGATAGCCTGTAATATATCTGAACATTTTATGTTATTCTATGTGGAAAAGATTTATGCTATTTTAATCATTTTTTTAAAATAGATACATAGTTTTTTTGGAATTGAAAATATTAATTAATAATATTTAGTGTAGTATATGATTGTTAAAATGTGTTTTGGAAAATTCTACCATTGTATTGACTTTATTATTTGGTTTCCTACACACGAATCCTTAGTTATATATTAACAAAATGTCCATTTTTAATTTAATTTATAATGATGAAATAGCTCTCCTCCGGAAAATCGATTTAAAATAAATATTTTTTCTCTCTAAATTTGGGAGACCTTTGAAACCCAGCTATAGATTTGTTTTCTTGGTAAAGACCTATTTCACGGGTTTTATTGAATAAATAAGTGTGACGCTAAAACGTGTAAATTTATTTTACCAACATACTTGCCAATCTAACCCGGAAGTTTGTTAGTCCCGCTTCTTTCTGCCTATATTTTCACACCAGTCTATTTTTAAAGTACTTTTCTTCTTATTTAATCGTTTGAAGAGAATTACTTAATATTAAGAGAATAACTTAATTCTTTATTACTACTTAATGATAATAATAATAACTATTATTATTATTATCACTTAATATTTGAAGAGAATTACTCTAAAAATTAAGTGGCGTACAAAATAGGGCGGGAATTAACAATCTTCCGGGTTAAGTTGGCACGTATGTAGCAATGGATGAGAGAATTCACTCTGAAGAAAGCAATATATAATTGCGCTTAAGGATTTCATACTAATATATGTTACGCATTTAAACAAATTGTTTAAATAGTGATATTGCTGTAATTGCCACTAATTGTTTGATAATAATTAAATAAAATTCTCTTATAAAACTACCTATTTAAGAAAAAGTATAGTGTTATACCATAAAATGTTAAACAAAACGAAGTGTATAAAAATATATATTTAAATAAGTGGCGATATATATTGTACAATTCCACATATAAATATATTGTAAGATTTTTAAAATTATTACAAATATTTTACAATATATTTTATTTCAAGTTTAAGAATCAACCACGAATAAATTGATATAATTTGTTTTATGTCAAAAATAAATGTCTGATTACGGGTTTCAATGATTACATAAACGTGAAGCTAAACGTAAAATTGTTTTAGAAATTGACTATTTGATTACATGAATGTACCTTGAGGGAAAAAATGTATGTAGTGCGACTAAAGAAAATTTATTAAATTTATAAAAAAAAAAAAAAAAAAAAAAAGAAAAGAAAAGAAAAAAAAAAAAAGAAAAAAAAAAAGAAAAAAAAAAGAAAAAAGAAAAAAAGAATCATTAAATAATACAATAAAGCATTTTCATTTCCAGTAAGAGTATGTTTAAACTTTTTTTTTTTACATTGGTATATGTTACATGTAGAATTTATCTTATTGGAAATAATCCTAAATATATATGTATATATATATATACACATAAATTTCATAAGTACATCACATTTTCAGTTACCTATATTTAGACCTGCTAACTATGCTAGTTTATCCATAATGGTATTAAGCACCGCCTTTTTTTCACACCAGAATATTTGTAGAGCAATAGTCTTCTTATTTAATCATGAGAACATATTGCTGAATATTACACTACAACTAATCTGGTGTGAAAAAAAGGCGGGGCCTAATACTATTACGGATAAACTAGCATAGATAGCAGGTCTACCTATATTTTATAAGAGTGGTTATTTCTTTAGCTTAAAAAAAAAAAAAAAAAGAAGAAGAAAGTCTAATCAGAAATGCGTAATTTTAGGATGCTTAATAAAAACCACCGAAGCAATTTAAACATTAGAGACATGAGACATAAACAATTTATTGTTTAAAATATCGAGGGCTATTTTGAGCAATCTGTCCTTATGATTGGGCACATGAGTAGGGGAGATTGTTATTAATAATAACTATAATTAAATTGATAGCAATAATAATTGCACTTAAATGACACTGTTTTAAGGTTTTTGTATTTAAATGTCAGAATACCAAGGGTAAATATTCCAACCTACTGATTAAAAAATCAGAAAAGCAAGAGTTTTTTTCTTTTTTTTTTTTAATAATTAAAAAATTTAATTAAAGAAAAAAAAAATTAAAAATAAGAAAAAATAAGCGCAGATTAAAAAAGAAAACTAGTTGGCATAGGTGGACTCTGCTCAGTTCCCCATCATATTTATGTTCTCATAAATTTCTAGTACGAGACATATTATAATCATGTTAAAAGAAATGAATTTGACCAAAGCTTGATATTATGACAGAATGAAATCCCCGCCTAATAGGCTATCCACCGTTCACTTCGATATATATATCTTATTCTAATCTATTAATTTATTTTATCAGGGTCAATTCCGTTGTTTAGTTTTCATCCTACTATTTACAATGCAATAATCCTCAAAATTCATATTTATATGAAAAATTTACAGTTTCGCTATGTTGATAAAATCGTAAATTACGAATGATTTACGAAATTTTCCTATTAGAATATTTGTATTCAATCGTGTTCAAACAAATATCATAAATGTAATTTTGAAGCTGTCTAATGTATTTACGATCCTCAAACTGGAAATTTATGCTCAATTTTGCCTTATTCTGACATGTTAAGTAAATCGTAAATTCCAAATAACTTACCAAATTTTTAAATTGGAAAAATCGTAGTCTATGATATTCATGCCAGTATCCTAAACAATATTTCGAAAGTGGTTTGACATCTTTACGATGAAAATATCCCTCAAAATTGACGTTTATGTGAAATTTTGCTCTATTCAGCCATGTTAAGAAATTCGTAAATTTCCAATAACTTACGAAATCTTTATATTGGAAAATTCATAGTCATTAATAATCATGCCAGTGTCCTAAATAATATTTCAAAAGTAGTCTGACATCTTTACGATGAAAATATCTCTCAAAATTGACGTTTATGTGAAATTTTGCTCTATACTGCCATGTTAAAAAATTCGTAAATTTCCAATAACTTGCGAAATTTCCAAAGTAGCATATTTATAGTTACTGATATTACTTACAAACTTTGAATAAACACCATAAAATGCAATAAACTCGCAACAATTGTTTCGGGTCGAAAAACACACGACCCTTCATCAGGCGAATAAAGTAAGCACGAGTGCTGCAGTCAAAGCGGCAACGCTTTGCCGCTTTGCAACGCAACGCAACGCTTGCCGGTGCGTTGCCGCTTTGACTGCAGCACTCGTGCTTACTTTATTCGCCTGATGAAGGGTCGTGTGTTTTTCGACCCGAAACAATTGTTGCGAGTTTATTGCATTTTATGGTGTTTATTCAAAGTTTGTAAGTAATATTTTTACAACGCCAGTTTATTGATGCTTTGTTAAATATAGTTACTGATGTTCATTCCGGCATCAAAACTGATATTTTAAAACTGGTCTGACATTTTTACAGTAAAAAGTTTCCATTAAATGCACGTTTAAGTGAATTTTTGTCCTATTCTCCCATGTTGAGAAAATCGTAAATTTCTAATAACTTACGAAGTTTTTAAATTCGAATGTTTCAAATAAATAGGGTTCTTGCCAGTATCGAAAGTAATATTTTAAAACTGATCTGACCTCTCTGCGATCATTTGTTCGTGAGATATCGTGTTAACAGACTAACAAACTAACGGACTAACACACTAACGGACTGACCCACTGACACACTGACACACTAACAGACACCCTACAGACAGACACCATAGAAATTTTGTCATTTTCGTATTCCTCAAACCTGAAAACGTGTAGAAAAGTAAAAAAACCGAGGTCGAAAATTTTCACGATTACCTAAGTTCCCCATACCTATAGTATGATGGGGAACTAAAAAAAATGAGTTACTAGTTAACACATTTTACATAAAATTAGTCCTTTTCCTTTTCAGTTTCAATGTTTTTTTTTAACTAACCTAAGCTCTCATTGTCTACAATTTACGTATTTATTAATGAAAATGGTGCAGCTTTCGTTGAACCATCTGCCACAAGTAACACATTTAGTCCAGTTAGTCACTTATCCATGTTGTCTCCTAGTATAGTTTCAGACGATCAATGCTCCCATCCTTATTGTCGTGTCAGTGCCAATAAGCGGCGTAATCTGTTCTCACATGGAAATCAATAATGTGCAGTTTCTCCTAAGTAGTAAAGGAGCAAATTGACCTATTTCGGTAGAAGAGATTGCGCAACTTTTTACTTAATAACTAATCACTTTTAAAGAGACCCATTGATGTTCGTACCGTTAGTATAGATTAATGACTTATGAGAAATCGTTTAATTAAAAATTATTTTATAATGTTTAAGTGTATTAAAAAACTATTTTTTTTTTTTTTTTTTTTTTTTTTTTTTATTATTATACATAAGCATTACTTCTATTAATATATCTTTTTACTTAAAAGAAACTATTATGCGTTAAAAAGTTTTTTTAAAACCATTCCCATAAAATTATAACTCAACTTATTGATTTAACATATTCATTAAAAATAAATATAACTATTTATTAAAAGATGCTTTTTAATATGCCAAGTTTATCAGACTTGGTTAATACTTGACTAACTTTATAAATATGTTTAAAATAACCCATGGCGATAATCATAATTTATACTAAATAACATTCATTAGAAAAACATCTGCTCTATTCATACAGAAATGAAAAGTAATCTGCAGTAAATTACAACAAACTGAAGGAATGGAATTTCGATAAGTATGTTGTATTTAAAGATGATTAAGCGACGTTTTAGAAATGCCTAACTGCAAAGTGTTAATGTAAAGCTATTAAAAACACTATCGTGAAATTTATTTGAGGAGATATATTTTGCTAACATTTCACATAGAAATTAATATACGACTTTTTGCTAACATTAGCGTGATTACGATTTTACATTTTCATCCCTTTTATCATTTCTATAGTTTTAACTTATTTTATTATTATTACCTACATTAATTACTTCGATCAATTATTTCCATCAATTGACGAAATAAATTTACGACAAGCTTTATGAAGCAATTTTTTGAATTTATGTTCCTACCGAATTATAATGAAAAAGATTGATATTTGGAAACGGGCTTAATGTGTTATTTATAAATAAAGATCTTTATAAATGACGGTGTGAATAGAATAAAGGTAAGTGCATTAAAACATAATTCTCAGTTTTTAGAAAAATAGTATAGCGAACATTTTACAAGCATTCTGATGTAATTTTCTATTATGTATGAAAAAGAAGATTTTTTTCTACAGTTAAAAACAACTAAAAGATTTAGTACGTTACCTAATCAGATATATTTAACTAAACTTTTATGATTTATTGGTCATGCCAAATCACAATTGTATTCTGCAAGTTTAGCAAAGTAATCCACAGAAACAACTCTAATAAAAAAATCTAATAAGACATCAGAAAAAAAAAAAAAAAAAATAGTCGTTCTGTTTTTCAACTGTTGTTTTCTTTTCTCCGCTCATAAATTACACGTATGGAAAGAATTTTAAAGAAAAATTGAAAGAATTTACTATTTAAATAAATGAAAATATTTAAACTTTTGCTATGAGTGCTATTTCATGCACATAAGAAAAAAAAATCAATTGTCTCAACTAACTCTGAACGTAAGTATCTGTAAAATGCATGAAATTGGTTTAAACGATAACCAGTAAAGTTGTGCTATGAAATTTTGCATAGAATTGAAAAAAAAAAAAAAAAAAAAAAAATGCAAATAAATTATGAAAATACTTTATTGTTTCAGATAATGAATAGAATAAGATGCATTCGTGTAATCCCCTGCCCCCCCCCCCCCCACAGGAATTCTCTTTTCTCAGGTGGGGCACGTAGAACCTACTTATACAACCATTGTGGTTGGCTGTTTATTAATAGAACCTGGATGAACGATTTTAATTGGTCTTATTGTAAAAATCTTTCGTAGTGTAGATTTGATTCTTTCCCAGAAACATATTTTTTATTATTCGTTTGTCACGGACGGAATGTGTTGCAAACGGTATCTGAAAAAGTAACAGTAAAACGCAAGTTTTTCTGAAAATGAATAGGAAACCAATCGATTTTTTACAGCAAGTAACCTTTATCCCCAAACTTTCATAAAATTCATTATATCAATTCCTCGGTAAGTCTGATTTTATTATATGTAGCAAGCGGCGGACGAACGGTTAACAGTGAAAACAAAATTTCCAGAAGATGCGGGCAGTTTTAATCGATTTTTCACACCCAAAACCCTTTAACCTTAAACTTTCATCAAAATCGTTATATTCATTTGCAAATAAACCGAATTATTTTTGTTATATTTTGCAACCAGCGGATAGAGTTAAAAACAAACCAAAATTTTACTAAAAATGAGGATAAGACCAATTGATTTTTTATGTCAAAAAAACCTTCCATGCAAAATTTTCATCTAAAACTTTACATATATTTCTAAATCAACCAATTTTTGCCGCTTTTTGCAAATGGCGTATAATTTGTTAATAGAAAGCGCGAATTTTTCTGAATATGTATGCAAGACCAATCGATTTTTCACTCCAAAAAACATTTAGCCCCAAACTTTCATTAAAATCGTTGCATATACAGTACCCGCCGCTTATTAAAATCACATTCGTTCTGAGCAAAAGTCATTTTATTAAGCGGCTGATTTTTTATATCCGTCGAACATTCCTGCGTTTGAGAAAAAAGTGTTACTTCCCTGAATTTGAAAAGAAATTTCAAAAGATACAAAATAATGGAATTAATAAAGAGTATTAATTAATTTTTAACAGATAATTATTTAACTGTTACTTCAAAATAAAATAATAAAACACATCCCAAGCTCCGATGCGCTTTCCTTTGAGGAAAATCACCATTACTTTGCTAAAAGTTCACGTGTTTATCTTTAAAATTTAAAATCTTCCCGTTTAAACATCTTGCTTCTTAGTTATTTCAGAATAAGAATTAGAAATTGTCTTTTAATAATTAAAAATTAAATAAAAAAATCACTGGTGAATTAAATCAAATTTGTAATTTACTACCGCGCTTTGAAGAATACATTCCTTGAAATTGTTCCTAAGACAAGTGATGGGGCGTGTTTAATTGCTGCAAATGTAAAATTTAATGTAAAATTTTGGACAAAGAGAGAGAACGGAGGGATTTCTTTTTAATTTAAAAAAATAAAAATTTACAGTATAAATAGGAATTTGCTCAGCGTACATAAATGGTATTTTTGCTTGTGACGAGAATTCTTGAGTTTATGAACCGGCTATGCTGATTTTATTAAACGGCAGTTTTAAAATTGGTTTACATTGATTTGATTCCGGTCCTGGCAATTTGATCAGTTTAAGCGGCTGATTTTATTAACCAGTGATTTTATTAAGCGGCGATTACTGTATATCTGAGTAAACCCTATTTCTGCTATGCTTGCAAACAGAGACTGAAGAGTTAAGAGCAAACGCGAATTTTATAGAAGATGAGTCGTGGTCAAAAAAGTCGAATGATTTTGGGTAATAAGGTCAATCGATTTGAAGAATAAGATCAATCGATTTTTCACACTAAAAAATACTTAGCACCAAACTTTCACCAAAATCATTATGTATATTTCTTAGTAAATCAATTTCTTTCATGAGGTTGCAAACGGCAGACGCTGATAATCCTGAGGATGAAAATAAGACCAATCGATTTTTCACTCCAAAAAGCCCTTAACCCCAAAATTTCATCAAAATCGTTTGAATTGCTTCCCAAAAACCCAAGACATATATATATATATATATATATATATATACATGTATATAACAAGTAACATGTTTATCTCGATTAACATAAGCAAAAGATTATTAAAAAGAGAGACAAGGTTATAAGGATTAAGTATAGACAATGAAGAAGTAGGGATGTTTCTCATGATGCCTGTTTATGATTTTTTTTTTTTTTTTTTTTTAATTTTGCTACATTAAGAAAGTTTTAAATTTCAAATAATTTGTGAATTTTTTAAAGTATAATGTTAAAATTCAAAATAGCGCTAATCAGTATCTTGAATATTATTTTAAATCTCGACCGATATTTTTACCACGTTTTTATTAACTAGCTTTCTTGTTTGTTTGTCCAGTACAAATCTTGCAATCGAATTTTTTATAATTTCTCGACTAGCTAGACATTTGAAACTTTTAGAATAGCTTTGAACACGGGGACAATGCATTCTTTTAATACTTTTATTCAATTAATAAATGTTTGAAAATTTCTTATAATTGCTCTCTTTATTACGCATTTGATATTTTTCTTTCAAGTTGATGGGGTAATTCATAAAAAAAAATTGAAAAAGAAAAAGAATTAATACATAGAATTGTCAAGCGTATATGATTCAACAGAAAATTTAAAAAGCTGGTATATAAAAATTTCTTTTTGTCTTGTAATTATTTAAATGTTAATTAATTTACTAAATAATATGCGCACAGACTAATAATAAATATATAACTTACAATGAACAACTATTAACTTAAACTGTACAAATTTCATATCAAGCTACCAGAAAATAAATGAACGAAAATTTGACTTTAATTTCAAAAGAATTTTAATTAGGCATTTTTTACTTTTATGTTGCAACGTGTCCAATCATTAAAACGTAGTTACAAAATAATTAAATATTGTAAATAATTATAAAATAAATTTTTTTTTAAGTTATTTAATTTACTAAATAATGAGCACACTGACTAATAATAAATATATAACTTAAAATATGCAGCTAGTAATTAAAATTGTACAAATTTCATATCAAGCAACGAGAAAATGAAGGAACGAAAATTTTACTTTAATTACAAGTAATTTAATTTTAAAAGAACTTTAATTAGACATTTTTCATTTTTGTGTTGTATTGTGTCCAATAATTAAAACTTAGTTACAAAATAATTAATTATTGTAAATAATTAAACAATAATAATTTATTAAAGTTAATTAATTTACTAAATAATGAGCAGAGTGACTAATAATGAATATATAACTTATAATGTGCAACTATTAATTAAAATTATACAAATTTCATATCAATCAACGAGAAAATAAAGGAACGAAAATTTTACTTTAATTTCAAGTAATTTAATTTTAAAAGAACTTTAATTAGACATTTTTCATTTTTGTGTTGTATTGTGTCCAATAATTAAAACTTAGTTACAAAATAATTAATTATTGTAAATAATTAAATAATAATAATTTATTAAAGTTTATTAATTTACTAAATAATGAGCAGAGTGACTAATAATGAATATATAACTTACAATGTGCAGTTATTAATTAAAATTGTACAAATTTCATATCAATCAACGAGAAAATAAAGGAACGAAAATTTTACTTTAATTACAAGTAATTTAATTTTAAAAGAACTTTAATTAGACATTTTTCATTTTTGTGTTGTATTGTGTCCAATAATTAAAACTTACTTGCAAAATAATTAAATATAAATAATTAAAAATAATAAATTTTTTTAAAGTTAATTAATTTACTAAATAATGAGTACACTGAATAATAATAAATATATAACTTAAAATGTGAAGCTATTAATTAAAATTGTACAAATTTCATATCAAGCAACGAGAAAATAAAGGAACGAAAATTTGACTTTAATTACAAGTAATTTAATTTTAAAAGAATTTTAATTAGACATTTTTTATTTTTGTGTTGTAATGTGTCCAATAATTAAAACTTAGTTACAAAATAATTAAATATTGTAACAAATTACAAAATAATAATTTTTTTTAAAGTTAATTAGTAATTTACTAACTAATGAGTACACTGACTAATAATAAATATATAACTTACAATATGCAGCTATTAACTAAAATTGTACAAATTTTATATCAAGCAACGAGAAAATAAAGGAACTAAAATTTGACTTTGATTACAAGTAATTTAATTTTAAAAGAATTTTAATTAGACATTTTTTATTTTTGTGTTTTAACTTGTCCAACAATTAAAACTTAGTTACAAAATAATTAAATATTATAAATAATTACAAAATAATGCACATTTTTAAAGTTAATTAATTTACTAAATAATGAGCATACTGACTAATAATAAATATTTAACTTACAATGTGCAGCTATTAATTAAAATTGTACAAATTTCATATCAAACAACGAGAAAATAAAGGAACAAAAATTTGACTTTAATTACAAGTGATATAATTTTAAAAGAATTTTAATTAGACATTTTTTTTTATTTTTGTGTTTTAACGTGTCCAATAAATAAAACTTAGTTACAAAAAAAATTAAATATTATAAATAAGTACAAAATAATAAATTTTTTTAAAGTTAATTAATTTACTAAATAATGAGCACACTGACTAATAATAAATATATAACTTAAAATGTGCAACTATTAATTAGAATTGTACAAATTTCATATCAAACAACGAGAAAATAACGGAACGAAAATTTGACTTTAAATACAGGTAATTTAATTTTAAAAGAATCTTAATTAGACATTTTTTATTTTTGTGTTGTAATGTGTCCAATAATTAAAACTTAGTTACAAAATAATCAAATATTATAAATAATTACAAAATAATCAAATTTTTAATTTAATTAATTTACTAAATAATAAGCACACTGACTAATGATAAATATATAACTTACAATGTGCAGCTATTAATTAAAATTGTACAAATTTCACATCAAGCAACGTGAAATTAAAGGAACGAAAATTTTACTTTAATTACAAGTAATTTAATTTTAAAAGAATTTTAATTAGACATTTTTTTTATTTTTGTGTTGTAACGTGTCCAATAATTAAAACTTAATTACAAATTAATTAAATATTATAAATAATTACAAAATAATAAATCTTTTTAAAGTTATTAAATTTACTAAATAATGAACACGCTGACAAATAATAAATATATAACTTACAATGTGCAGCTATTAATGAAAATTGTACAAATTTCATCTCAAGCAACGAGAAAATAAAGGAACAAAAATTTGACTTTAATTACAAGTGATATAATTTTAAAAGAATTTTAATTAGACATTTTTTTTTATTTTTGTGTTTTAACGTGTCCAATAAATAAAACTTAGTTACAAAAAAATTAAATATTATAAATAAGTACAAAATAATAAATTTTTTTAAAGTTAATTAATTTACTAAATAATGAGCACACTGACTAATAATAAATATATAACTTAAAATGTGCAACTATTAATTAGAATTGTACAAATTTCATATCAAACAACGAGAAAATAACGGAACGAAAATTTGACTTTAAATACAGGTAATTTAATTTTAAAAGAATCTTAATTAGACATTTTTTATTTTTGTGTTGTAATGTGTCCAATAATTAAAACTTAGTTACAAAATAATCAAATATTATAAATAATTACAAAATAATCAAATTTTTAATTTAATTAATTTACTAAATAATAAGCACACTGACTAATGATAAATATATAACTTACAATGTGCAGCTATTAATTAAAATTGTACAAATTTCACATCAAGCAACGTGAAATTAAAGGAACGAAAATTTTATTTTAATTACAAGTAATTTAATTTTAAAAGAATTTTAATTAGACATTTTTTTTATTTTTGTGTTGTAACGTGTCCAATAATTAAAACTTAATTACAAATTAATTAAATATTATAAATAATTACAAAATAATAAATCTTTTTAAAGTTATTAAATTTACTAAATAATGAACACGCTGACAAATAATAAATATATAACTTACAATGTGCAGCTATTAATGAAAATTGTACAAATTTCATCTCAAGCAACGAGAAAATAAAGGAACGGAAATTTGACTTTACTTACAATTTATTTAATTTTAAAAGAATTTTAATTAGACATTTTTTATTTTTGTGTTGTAACGTGTCCAATAAATAAAACTTAGTTACAAAATAGTTAAATATTATAAATAATTACAAAATAATAATTTTTTTAAAGTTAATTAATTTACTAAATAATGAGCCACTCACTGATAATAAATATATAACTTACAATGTGCAGCTATTAATTAAAATTGTGCAAATTTCATTTCAAGAAACGAGAAAATAAAGGAACTAAAATTTGACTTTGATTACAAGTAATTTTATTTTAAAAGAATTTTAATTAGACATTTTTTATTTTTGTGTTTTAACTTGTCCAACAATTAAAACTTAGTTACAAAATAATTAAATATTATAAATAATTACAAAATAATAAAATTTTTTAAAGTTAATTAATTTACTAAATAATGAGCATACTGACTAATAATAAATATTTAACTTACAATGAGCAGCTATTAATTAAAATTGTACAAATTTCATATCAAACAACGAGAAAATAAAGGAAGGAAAATTTGACTTTAATTACAAGTAATATAATTTTAAAAGAATTTTAATTAGACATTTTTTTTATTTTTGTGTTTTAACGTGTCCAATAAATAAAACTTAGTTACACAAAAATTAAATATTATAAATAATTACAAAATAATAAACTTTTTTAAAGTTAATTAATCTACTAAATAATGAGCACACAGAAATAATAATAAATATATAACTTACAATGCGCAGCTATTAATTAAAATTGTGCAAATTTCATATCAAACAACGAGAAAATAAAAGAACGAAACTTTGACTGATTACAAGGAATTTAATTTTAAAAGAATTTTAATTAGACATTTTTTTTATTTTTGTGTTTTAACGTGTCCAATAATTAAAACATAGTTACAAAATAATTAAATATCTCTAATTAAATAATTAAAAAAATAACAGTGTTAGAGCGTTTAAAAGAAATTTAATTTCGTATATTGTTCTCCGAGTCAGTTCTTAAAACTTTAATGATTTTGCTTGATTTATCTTGCATTTGAATTCTACATTCTACAATCACTTTTGCACCTCCCTTATGCATTTGTCACATGTGACAGGTCGTTTGCAGTATAACATGTTTTGTGCATGAGTAAACCTTAAGTTAGTAAATTAAATTAGAGTGTTAAGCAACTCACAAGCTTCGAATTTACAGAATTTAATTACTAATTTATGTAATGGTGAATGAGTTGTTTGAAGGAAGTTTGGAAAAGACAAGAGTTTTAATAATTCATTACAGGATTGTTGTTTTAATACCTGAAGTGTAATTTAGAATTATAAATATTGAAACGGTATGTTTGCGTTCTTAATATATTTCTTGTTTAATAAAAAAATATTTAAATAAGTATGGTTTATTTTTGATACTTTAATAAGTAGATAAATGATTTATCGTGCCTGCCTTGAATAATATTACTTAATTTGAGAATGAAAGAAGAAAAAAATATAGAAATAAAGAAAATTAAAATTGTTTTTATAATAGGTGGGGAATATTGTGAAAATTATACTAAATTGTATTTTTAAAACAAAGAAATTTAATTAAAAACTTATTTAAGAAGACATATATTTATTTATTTATTTTATTATTATTTTTTTGAATACACAACATATTTAGCATTTGTTTTTAAATTTTTTTGTTTAGAATAGCATTATATTCTAATATCAGGCATATAAGATAAAGGACTCTAAAACGGGCTTTACTTCATTTTTAAAAATTATTTTAAAAATCCAGTTTCGATTATAATACGCATTTTCTGTCATATCTGCTAATATATATATTTATTTTACTTTCTCTTAGCTTTATAATAGTAGAAAAAAACATGTTTTCGATCAAATTTTCGAAATCGAGAATTTTCTATATTTAAAAGTTTTGAGGTCCCATGAATCCAAATATAAGGTTTTTAGAGGATGGCTTTGCTTGTCTGTTAATCTGTTATGAGCATAACTAAAAAGCAAATGTTCTTAGGAAAAATAAATTCGGTATTTTATCATACGAAAATGCCATCAGAATTTTTTTTTTCTTTAAACTTGAATAAATATTTCGCGTACAGGGCCTTACAAAAGTACATGGTGATTTTAATTAAAGTTTCGATTTCAAAACTCTATAATTTCAAAAGTAACTGTCAATATGACTTGATATTTTACCAAAAAATCGTGCGGCAATGAAATTTTGTTTGGCGAAAGGAAAAAGTATTTATAAAATATGCCTATAGATGGCGCTGCCAAGGTAATCTCAAAAGAAATGCCTAAATAGGTTCATTATACACAGGAAAATTGGTAAAATGAGTTTTAGAGAGTGGTTTATGCGGCAATTCTACGATTGATTTGTAATAAATTTTGATAATAAATGTACTCTATTTGCCCTTTTACAAAAAAGTTTCTGAAATCGTTGTTCTTTGAGTATTATGACGTCATTTTGCACTTGAAAATTAAAATGTGATCAACGGTGTAAAACAATAAAATAAATGTCAATTTTGTTATTGGAAACAAAGAAATTTTTCGTCTGCAAATAATAATAAGAAACGTTATCTTGGATATTTTCAATGAAAAAATTAATTTAGGTTTGTAATTTGATGTCAGCAGTTCAAGAAATCCCGTAACTATAGATGGGTAAAATAAACTAAAAAATGTAGACTAAATTAAATTAAATCAAATGAAAAAGTAAATAAAAATTTCGTTGAATTATTATATAAATTAAGTCAATATGTGAATACACATTTACGTATATACTTCGATATTATTGCACGAAATGAAAAAATATGATAGATTTACTTACCACTATAGAGACATAAACGTGTCTGTCTCTAGTGCTTTGTCTCTAAACAGACAGCGATAAAGAAAGAATGGCGAAAAGAAATATTCTAAAAATTGAATTTCATCATATTTTCTACAATAATCACTAAACTCCAAGTTTAAAAGTTGTTAGATAAATAACTTGTAAAATTCTTGTATTTCTTTACAAGTTTTTTTAAATTGACAATAATCTAGATGAAATATGGAGAAAATATCCCAAAACTACACTTAGCTCACTACTCCTGAAAAATCATTTGGGAAACGAAATTGGAGTGTGAGACCCGAAGATTACTTACAGAAGAAACGCATTTTTAACGAAATAAGTTTTAATAAACTTGAAGTTAAAAATGAAGGCTTGAATGTGTTACAATAACAATACTTTTCTGAAGTAATAATAACAAAATATAACTACATTGTTAAAAAAATACAACTTTGTTGCCTGAAATTCTCTATAATTTGAGAAAAATGTCGTAAATTACAGAAAAATTATGTTGACAAAATGTATTTTTCTGTAATTATAGAGATTTTCTGGCAGCAAAGTTGAATTTTTTTTAACAGTGTAATAAATAAATAAATAAATGAAAAGCAACTAACATGTAGTGGCTAGCACAAAATTTTCTTCTATACTTTCCTACGAGAGTTAACCGTAGTTCAAGTTATTTATTAACCCATTTTTCGCTGGTGTTGCGTTTACACAACACCAGATGTAATTGCGTTTAACAGTTATCTCAAAAAGGTATTTTATATTAAGTATTGTTTTTAAGTAAGGAAAGGATAGATGTTTATTTTATTACAAAAAAATTTGATCTGAAAAGTAATTTTATATTTAAAAATAAATTTCAAACTTGAAGCACTAATCAATCCAAAACTCTTGAAAATCTTCATGTTTGAATGAGTTTACATAACTTGTAAAAAAAAAAAAAAAATGTTTCATAATAAAATAATTACTTTTGAAAGCATCTGTAGTTTTTTCTGTTTTATGCTTCTTCAAGGAAATTTCCGTAAACATTTATTTGTATTCATTCTATACTCTTATTCCACTTAAGTTGTACAAATACAATACCCTGTATTTAGTAAGATAAGACTAATTTTAATAATTTCATTTTAAATTATTGTTATATATGATCAAAATAATGAGTATTACTGTTTGTATTTAGAAAAAAAATCATTATTTCTTGTTTTGGTGGTTAATGGGTTAAAATTATTATTTATCACAATTAATTTCCATATTGATTACAGACGGTTTTTATCTAAAATAATCTGGTGTGTCACTCACACTACTTTCTCTTACCCTGAAATTTAATACTATAAATACAGGTTGGAGATTAAGAGGTAAGATAACGAGTACTGTTATGTAAACCTATGTTAAACAATTCATATTAGGCTTCTGAAGAGTTTTATATGATAATTAGTTCTGTGTGAGGAGGGCTACCGCCCCCCTCAACCCCCTGTTTCATTAATGCACCTACATTTATATAGAATTTAATTCGGTTATTAAAAAATATTTCTCTTTTTTAAAAATAATTTATTAAAATTATTATTTAAAAAAATTATCTTTTATGATAAGGCAGACGATTTCCATATTAGAGAAGTAGTTTAACACCAAATATAAAAAAAAAGTCCATTTTATTCTCAATATTAAAAAAAAAAAAAAAAAAAAAAAAAAGTACAATTTTTTTTCTAAAAAATCGATAACTTTGTTTTAAATTATCGCAGATCGATGGTTCAACCATTCGTTTTAAAGGTATTTTCGAGCTCTATTGAAAGATACCCATCATGAAAAGTTACTCCCCTCGAGGGGGGACTTCCCCCCCAGGGGGGGAGGCGAGGCTCCTACATACACAAAAAAATTTTCCCAGTTAACTGTCTCTATTAGAAAAAATATATATTTGTTTCATTTGGTTTAGTGCAGTCTATAGACGTTAAACTCTATTTTCCTGCAATTTCCCCCATAGATGTAATGTATTAGAATTCTCTTGATTGTCCCTGTACACGAACCATTTGCTTAATCTTAACGAAAAGTTTACTGTAGCATCCCTATATGATACACATTTAGAATACCAAGTTTGAACTTTCTGCCATAATTTGTTTTTGAGATATGCTGATAACAGACAGACACACACACAGACACACACACACACAGACACACACACACACAGACCATTTGCTAAAAACATGATTTTCGTATTCAGGGGACCTCAAAACGTGTAAATATGACAAAATCCCGCGTTCGAAAATTTGAGCCAAAAATAATACTTTCTCTACCTTATGGGTAAGAGAAAGTAAAAAGTATAACAATAAATACCAAAAGAAGGCCGATTTTGTTCGCTGCACTTTACATTTTATGAAATGCATTTTTCTGCAACTTTGTTTCGTTGAAACTGAGAATCTGATAGCTTAGTTTCATATTATTACATATCTATGATCCAGTCATTCATTTTAAAATAATTGCGTGTAAGAACATCGTTTTCCCCCACGGACCAAATAGATCTTTAAATATTTATCTGGCTTTAAATCATTATGCATGAACAAATAACAGTGTATAATAACAGTACTTAATTTCTTCATATGTTGGTAACACTTTATTATGTAATTACTGGAAACCGGATTTTCAAAATCATCTCCCGTTTTCATACTCAAACTCATTCTGAAATTCAAAATTTAATCAGGAATAAAATCTTTTATTATCTTCAAAATAAATTTATTTGGAATTAAAAGGGGTCCAAAATCTAGAACCAGTATCACCAGATGGTCGACAGTCATTTTTCCCAAACAGGCTTTAAAGTTTCCCCAAATCAGGTTTTAAAAATAAATTAATTAATTAAAATACTTAATAGATTTAAGCCCAATTTTTCCCCTTCCCAAATAATGCTCATTTTTGAAAAGAAAAAAAAAATCCCTGTATGTGAAAATAACTTTTATATACACACTAGTTATCGGAAAAATATAAATCTGTGTAAAATATTTTAGTGCTGAAGATGTACGCAAGATGTACTTTCATTCTCAGGATATCCTGAGGACGTCCTGGGGAAGAAAGGGTACCTACAATAGCCCCTAAATCATGCTAAAGAAAACTACTAAAAGACCCTACGCGTAGGGACAAATCCCCACAATTGCTAATGCTGTAAACTAAACAAGCAGACTAATTAAGGTAATCAAAAAGTTGAAAAATTCCCCAGATTTCTCCCCAAATATTTCTGAAATCTCCACAAACATTCGGTCCTCAAACTTGTCCCCAGAAGTCCAAATAACCCTCAAAATGGGGACAAAATCCCAAGTCGGGAAACACTGTCTAGAAACCAGATTTACACACACAAAACGACTTTTAACATCACCAAGATAACAAATACAACTTTACTAAATAAACACGTTATCATCATCAGCAGCTGATGATGATCACCATCAGATTTTCGGATTCAGGTGACCTCAAAACTTGTAAATATAACAAAACTCGCTTTCGAAAATTTGACCAAAAAACAATACTTTCTCTACCTTATGGATAAGAGAAAGTAAAAAAATATGGATCTTTGAATTTTTCAAAATTAACAAAAAGCACACTTTTTGGTTGCTATTACATTTTGAGATTCTTTTTCTTTGTACCTTAACATGTGTGTATCTGAGTGTATCTGAGTGTATGCATCAGGGTTGAAAGTGTTCATCTTTTCTTGCCAACACTATTTTCCAACAAAAAATTATATCTTATAAAATCACAAAAATCACAATAAAAATATCATAGAGATTTCTGTATGGAAAAACTGGTTGTAGAAAAAACAAAATTATTTTATCTCTGGTGCATGTTTATACTCAACGTTTCTTTAAAAGTATTTTTTTAAATTACTAGTCTCAATAAAGTAAATAAAAAATGAAATGAAATGAAATAAACAGTAATATTAATAATTTCAAAATTTATCATGTATATTAAAAAAAAAAAAAAAATCTTTATTTTTATCATCTTTTAATTTTTTGCTGCTTAATAATATTTATTTAGCAACTCATATATCTGTACTGATAAGTATAAAGGATTTAAGTCCATATTCTTGATTTTTCAGGAGACGAAAAGCTGAACTAACTAAAAACTAAACAGAAGAATCGATTAGGAAAAAGGGATTATGTTGATTTATACCCTTTATACCGTTCAGTGATTGTCAACCTTCATTTAACAAAGGGAAAAAATTGAATTAAATATTTTATACAAAGATTAATGCTAAATTTCTGATTTGAATCTTTTTTTACCAATGGATTTTCTCAAAGACTAAATGACATGGATTTAAATCCTTTATGCCAATCGATAGAGAATTTTTTTCTGGGTCTGACTATGTACTTAACTCAAAATCGACATTCTTGGACTTAAATCCTTTATACTTATCAGTATAGATATATACAGTTGAACCTCGTTAAAGTGAATCTCAAGGGGGATAAAAAATTTGTTCATGTTATCAGTAATTCATGCTATCACTAACTATTCTTCATATAACTAAAGTAATCTTCATTTTGACAGGGAATGTGGAAATAGTTCATGTTAAACTTAATTCACTTTAATGTAGTTGACTGTATTCATTTGCAAGCAACTGAATAAATATTATACTGAATTAATATTAAAATTCATCAATATTAAAATGAAAAATTATATAGAAGTTACTAAGCAACTTATACATATATTCATTTTAAATGCATAACATATTTATATTTCATTTCCCTTTAACTTATTGCTTGAAGCAATTCAAAATCAAACCATCAGAAAAAAATCCCTTTCATTTTTTAAAAATAAATATATATATTTTTTTGTAATATTTTTATTTATGCACTTGAGGGCATGGTTTTCTTTTCTGCAATCGATATTATAAAGAGAATCTTTCATAAAAATCATTTTTGTTTTTATTTTTAGTAAATAATCCTATTAACATGATTCTTTTTAGGCAACGTTAAATAAACCGATTAAAAAAACTGTTTTGAAATCCCATAAAAGCTTTTAATAAAGTGATACAAATAATAAAAGCTATAAAATTCGTAGCATTTGTTCTTATTTTAGGTTGATTTCTTTAGAAATCGACCTATTGCAATCACTTCGTTTATTTATCTATCTATCTATCTATCTATCTATAATGAAAATTTTGTCATCACGATAACTGCCGAAATAATACTCGAAATGGAACCAAATTTGGACAATGAACTGATCTTATAAATATCTTAGATGAGTTCGTTAACCAAGTTGCTCCGACGTTTTGTTTTCAAGTGGCAGCCACTTGAAAATTTTAAACCGGCGTTGTATAAAAAGCATATTTAAAGCAAGATTTGCTTGAATTTTGATGTAAATACAGGCCACATAAGGGTCTCAATGAAGTTTCTTAATGAAGTTTATCCGCCATTTTTAATAAAGTGGCAGATATTTTAAGTTAGGCGGGACCACTTGAATTCAGACTACCACTTGAAAATTTAAAATCACTATAACTTCCGAAATAATACTCCAAATCGAACCAAATTTAGACAGTGTCTTATCTTATATTATAAATATCTTAGATGAGTTTATTAACCAAGTTGCTCCGCCATTTTGTTTTCAAGTGGAGACCACTGGAAAATTTCAAATTCAAATTGTAAAAAGCGTATTCCGATTTTTTTTTTTTTTTTTGATGTACACATAGATTATACAAGTCTCTCAAATAACTTTATTAATGAACTTTATCGGCCATTTTGAATAAAGTGGCGGATAACTTAAGTTAAGCGGGACCACTTGAAATCAGGCCACCACTTGAAAATTTAAAACCATGATAACTTCCGAAATAATACTCCAAGTGGAAATAGATTTGAACAGTGTCTTAACTTATCTTATAAATATCTTAGATGAGTTTGTTAACAAAGTTGCTCCGTCATTTTGTTTTCAAGTGGAGACCACTTGAAAATTTCAAATTTAAATTGTAAAAAGCGTATTCCGAAATTGTTTGAATTTTGATATAAATACAGACCAAGACCACATAAGTATCTCAATGAAGTTTATTAATGAACTATATCCGCCATTTTTAATAAAGTGGCAGATATCTTAAGTTAAGTGGATCCACTTGAATTTATTCTCTTACTTGAAAATTTAAAATCACGATAACTTCTGAAATAATACTCCAAATCGAACCAAATTTGGACAGTGATATTATCATATAATTATCTTGAATGTTTTCACTGGGCAACTTGTCCCGACATCTTGTTTCTAAGTTCCAGCCACTTGAAATCACAATGCCACTTGAAAATATGCCATCACGATAACTTTTAAAATACTAAACTGATTCAAATAAAAGTTGGATAGTGAACTTATTGTTCAAATATCTAGGATAAGTTCACTTGGTGACTTGATCTGCAATTTTATTTCCAAGTGGCGTCCACTTGAAAATTTGTCATTATGGTAACTTTAGTAATACAGAATCGATTCGCATCAAATTTGGGTACTGGATTTATCATTCAAATATCTCAGATAAGTTCGCTGGGCATCTCACTCCACTTTTTTTTACAAGTGGTGCCACCTTAAAATTTTTTATGACGATAATTTTTGAAATACTGATTTAATTTAAACTAGAACTGGACAATGAACTTATCGTACAAATATACTGGATGATTTCGATGGGCAAGTTGTTTTGCCATTTTGTTTCCAAGTCGCAGCCACTTAAACTGCCACTTGAAAATTTGCCATAATAATAACTTTTGAAACACGGCACTGATTTAAACCATAGTTGGACAGTGGACCTATGCTTCAAATATCTTGGATGTGTTTGGTGGGCAACTTGTTCCACTGTATTGTTTCCAAGTGGCGGCCACTTGAAAATTTGTTATCACGGTAACTTTAGAAATACTTAATCAATTCAATCAAAGCTGAAAAATAGATTTATCATTTAAACAACAAATATCTAGAAAATTCACGTAACTCGTGAACAAATCACGTTATTGCGTCCATCTTTGGTATATCGATAATAAGTATTTTCTCGCCAAAAAACTCGCCATAGGGGAAAATTCGCCAAATTTGGCGCCAAATCCCTTACCTGCATTACTGGATCTTTTAAATGCGTTTTTATGAAAAAATTAGGCTATTTTTATGCTAAAACAAACTGGAAATGCAGAAAACTAACATTTTATCAACTTTCTAAGCCTCTTTGAAAGAATTTCTACAAAAAAAAAAAAAAAAAAAAAAAAATTCAAATTTGCAACGATATCTTAGATGAGCAACTTTCTCTGCCATTTTGATCGAAGTTCCACTTAATTTTTCAACGCGGTGACTTTTGAGATTTTGAATTAATTCGAACTATATGTGTACAGTAGACTTATCTCACAAATACATTTCATATATTTGTCAACTTATCCCACCATTTTTTTTCCAAGCGCCGGCCACTTGAAAATTTAAAATTCACATGAAAATATATTTATGAACCGATTTGCTTAAAAGGCCATATGTGCATAGCCTACATCAATATTTGTACCAAGTGCATTAATAATTTGTAGCCGCCATTTTGAAACAAAATGACAGCTACTTGATAAGGAAAAAGAAATCAACCTACCCTTCCGAATAAGCCGGAAGGACTTGTTTTATTTTATGGCAGAAAATTAAGTCAATATTCTTTATATAGTTTCAAAATAATTTATGATACTTTTAGCAGTTCTGATTTTGTTAACAGTTCTGATTTACCATTTTTTTTTTTTTTTTTTTTAATATATAATAATATTTCCAAATTTTTAAATTTAACCCTTTCAGTCGCAGTGTTCCCGCTGATGGAACACCTAATTTTAATTCTCAAGTGCAAAAACGCATCCCGGAAATTTTTTAGCAAATATTTACATTTATAACGTAGCAGAAAAGGCCCTTTTTTAAACATGAAAATTTAAAATTTCTTGTATTTTAATTATGTTCGTAAATTCCGGTGGCAGTGTAATTTAAATAATCCGAATTACCCTGCTCCTTAAAGGGTTAAAATACTCCGGAATAAATTGAAATGTTGGCATCTATGCAACTTTTACGAGTTTTTGTAGTCGATAATATTTACTTACAATGTGTTTTATTTATTAAATTAAATATTATTTGAATTTAATAAGGTTAACTTATAGGTGTTTCAAACCAAAACTTTCTCGAAAAAGAACAATGCTAATTTTAGGTTGATTTCTTTAGAAATCGACCTATTGCAATCACTTCGTTTATCTATCTATCTATCTATCTATCTATCTATCTATATATATATAATGAAAATTTTGTCATCACGATAACTCCCGAAATAATACTCGAAATGGAACCAAATTTGGACAGTGAACTGATCTTATAAATATCTTGGATGAGTGTTTTCAAGTGGCAGCCACTTGAAAATTTCAAACCGACATTGTAAAAAGCATATTTAAAGCAAGATTTGCTTGAATTCTGTTGTAAGTACAGGTCACATAAGGGTCTCAATGAAGTTTATTAATGAAGTTTATCCACCATTTTTAATAAAGTGGCAGACATTTTAAGTTAAGTGGGACCACTTGAAATCAGGCTACCACTTGAAAATTTAAAACCACGATAACTTCCGAAATAATACTCCAAATGGAACCAAATTTGAACAGTGTCTTAACTTATCTTATATCTTAGATGAGTTTGTTAACCAAGTTGCTCCGCCATTTTGTTTTCAAGTGGAGACCATTTGAAAATTTCAAATTTAAATTGTAAAAAGCGTATTCCGAAATTGTTTAAATTTTGATGTAAATACAGACCACATAAGGATCTCAATGAAGTTTATTAGTAAACTATATTCGCCATTTTTAATAAAGTGGCAAGTTAAGCGGGACCTTCTTAAGTTAAGCGGGACCATTTTAAATCAGGCTCCCACTTGAAAATTTAAAATCACGATAACTTCTGAAATAATACTCCAAATCGAACCAAATTTGGACAGTGATATTATCATATAATTATCTTGAATTTTTTCACTGGGCAACTTGTCTGACATCTTGTTTCTAAGTTCCAGGCACTTGAAATCACACTGCCACTTGAAAATATGCAATCACGATAACTTTTAAAATACTAAACTGATTCAAATAAAAGTTGGATAGTGAACTAAAGGTTCAAATATCTAAGATAAGTTCACTTGGGGACTTGATCCGCAATTTTATGTCCAAGTGGTTGCCACTTGAAAATTTGTCAATATACTAACTTTAATAATACAGAATCAATTCGCATCAAATTTGGGTAGTGGATTTATTCTTCAAATATCTCAGATAAGTTCGCTGGGCATCTCACTCCGCTTTTTTTTCCAAGTTGCGCCACCTGAAAATTTCTTATGACGATAATTTTTGAAATACTGATTTAATTTGAACTAGAACTGGACAAGAAATTTATATAAGTATACTGGATGATTTCGCTGGGCAAGTTGTTTTGCCATTTTGTTTCCAAGTTGCAACCACTTAGACTGCCACTTGAAAATTTGCCATAAAATTAACTTTTGAAACACGACACTGATTTGAACCCCAGTTGGACACTGAACCTATGCTTCAAATATCTTGGATATGTTTGCTGGGTAACTTGTTCCACTGTATTGTTTCCAACTGGCGGCCACTGGAAAATTTGTTATCACGGTAACTTTAGAAATACTTAATCAATTCAAATCAAAGTTGAAAAATGGATTTATCTTTCAAACAACAAAAATCTAGAAAATTCACGTAACTCGTGAACCCATCACGTTATTGCATCCATCTTTGGTATATCGATTATAAGTATTTTCTCGCCAAAAGGTCGCCATAGGGGAAAAGTCGCCAAATTTGGCGCTAAATCCATTACCTGAGTTGTTGGATCTTTTTAATGCTTTTTTAAGGAAAAATTAGGCTATTTTAATGCTAAAACAAGCTAGAAATGCAGAAAACTAACATTTTATCTACTTACTAATTGAAAGAATTTCTACAAAAAAAAATATTTTCAAATTTGAAACGATATTTTAGATCAGGAACTTCTCTGCCATTTTGATCGAAGTGCCAGCCACTTAATTTTTCAACACGATGACTTTTGAGATTTTGAATTAATTTGAAATATATGTGTACAGTAGACTTATCTCACAAATATAATTCATATATTTTTCAACTTAACTCACCATTTTCTTTCCAAGCGCCGGCCACTTGAAAATTTTAAATTCACATAAAAAGGTATTTATGAACCGATTTGCTTAAAAATCTAGATGTGCATAGCCTACATCATTATTTCTACCAAGGGCATTAATAATTTGTAGCCGCCATTTTGTTTCAAAATGGCGGCTACTTGATAAAGAAAAAGAAATCAACCTACCTTTCCGAATAAGCCGGAAGGACTTGTTTTATTTTTTAAATATTTATGATCAGCTATGTGTCTAAAAGCCATTTTTAAAATTAGTTTATTAATTTTTAAAATAAATTAAGTAGTGGACGTTAAAGGGTTAAACAGCCAATTTCTTTCATTCCTCATAAATCACTCTTCATAAATCATTTTCATGCATTCCGTATAGGGTAAGTGCACCAGTGATTGACACTTTTAGAGCAATCTCTGAATTTTTTAATGTTCTAGTCATCCGAAAATATTTTTAGAAATCTTCAGTTAATACATATGGCATTTGAAAGACATTCAGAACTACATATATGTTAAAATATATACATTTGATAACATTTTTTTTAATGAATTATTATATGACATCCACTCAATGTTCCAGTAATTGACACAGCCAGTTTTTCATTTTATCAGTAATTGGCACCCTATGTTCCAGCGTTTGACACTGCTAGTTATTCATTTTACCAGTTATTAGCACTCTACGCTCCAGTGCTTGACATAAAATGTTAAAATTCTTATATGTAAAATATATGATTTTATGATTTTTCTTATTTATTAATTGTTTCGGGATAGATGTCAATTACTGGAGCATCCCAATCACTGGAGCACCTACCCTATATCACGAATCGCATTTCTATATTTTTGGAATATAAATATGGTAAATGGTAGAACGAATCAGAGAATGATTGAGTAAATATTGTATCAAAAAGACAAAAAATTAAGATTATGCAGCTTACGAAATACTTTGCTTTATTATACAGCATTTTTTACCATTTGTTTGCATAATAGTATTTCCAATTTTGCATACTTAAACAGCCTTAGAATTTTTTTTTTCACAATACATTATAAAAATGATTTTTTAAATATAGCTAATAGATAAATTTATATATATATATTCCTTAATTGCAGCGCCAAAATCGAATTTAATCGAAATGAAAACGAATAAAATAGATAGACATTGTTTAATTTTATAGCTTTTCTTATCTTAAAAGTTATGGCTTCGATTTCTTGCACCGATTTTTATAGCCTAGGGCAAATATAAAACAAAACTCCTTAACAAATAGAAGGCGTATGTTAGTTTTAAAAGAAAATATGATCAACTTAAAAGGAGTTGGCAAGAATCCCAAATAAATTCCAGACGAAACTTTACAAAAGTTTTATATCCTTTAGGTTAAGTTGTAGCAATTTCAGAGATGACAAACATTTGCTGTAGAAACAGATTTTCTTTCTTTATCAATGTACAAATGTGTTGATTTAGAAATCGTATTTTGTAAAGACTCCAAGTATAATAAATAAAAAGTATAATCTAGGTAAAGTGTGAGTTTATGAAAATTTAACGCTTCCAAATAATAATAGTAATAATAATAAAAGATTTTTTTTTTTCTGATAACCGATTATATATTCTTCTAAAAAAATGCGTGTGCCCAAGACTGTTATGTAAACGTCTATGGTGTTATATACAACGCAATTTAAAAATCATTGATATCAATCTCATTAAATCGAAAGCAGTTCGACTCATTTTATTCAGCGTCGAACAAGTATATTTAGATTTAAAAATTAAAGATTTCCAAAATAAATATCGACAGAAGAATGTAAAAACCGGGACCATTATTGCTGAAAGCAGTGAAAATTTTGTAAAGATGTTTCGAACTTAATAAAAAAGTTGTCAACAGATGGCGCTTCTTAGAGTTCTAATAAAGAATATGTTCAATGGTATTCGATATCAACCTCCTACTTTTCAATACTTACTTTCTTTCCCGTTCCAATGTGGAAACTATAAATCGCTCTTGACATTGGAGTGCTATTGATCGCGATTCCATATTGCACTTATAACATATAACGCCATCTAGAGGTAGCTTTTATTACTAATTTCTAGAACTTTGTTATAAAAAAAGAAAACAAAAAGCAGATTTCACAATAAATATATCATTTGTTTCATTCTTTTATCGTTTTTGATTTTTGATGTATTAATTTTGAGTTTAGTATGTTCTTTCTTAAAAACCTTATAACTAGCCCAATACCTAGCCTACATACTGCATATGCACAATTCAGGGTAATACATTTTAATTAAAAAGACCATAGCACAACTAAACATACATTTTCGACCCATTTCTTTGATAGCCTGAAATATATCTGAACACTTCATGCGATTCGGCGTGCAAAATGTTAGTGCTATTCTGACCCTTTTTTATAGATTACAAAAATTTTTGGAACTGAAAATGTTAATTAAAAATATCTACTGTAATATAAGGATGTTAAAGTGTATTTTTAAAAATTCCACCAATTGACTACAATGTATTAGAATTCTATTTTGTGTCTTGTCTCTATAAACGACCCCTTAGTAACTTAAATGATATTGTTGTATACAAATATTATTCTACCAAGAATAAATATTCCAAAACTATTAATTAAAGAATCAGTAAATACAAAAAACTTTTTAAAACAATTTTAAATAACAAAAAAAATTTTGAATCAGAAAAAAAAAAAAACAAAAAAACAAGTGCAGGTAAAATTAAAAAATAAGAATGAGTTACTAGCTATAACATATTTAACATAAAGTTAATCTTTTTCGTATTTATGCTTTCACTGTTTCAGAAATATTCCCTTTCAGATTCCTCCCACACCGCTCTTCTCCGAAATAAGTAAATCCATCGAAAACACTATGAAGGTCACAATCAAGGCCATTTCATTGCATTCGAAAGCCGTGGCACTAGTTTCATTGGTAGCAGCGCAACACAACGGAAAGACTTGTATAGGTACCCGGGGCAGTTAACGCATCGGTTTAGCGAGTGAAATATATACGCCCGGAGCAGTTAAGGGATTAATGTTTCTTTTTACTTAAAAAATAAAAAATAAATATTCTGTGATAACAAATTAAAAACTATTCCTGTAAATTATAATTCGACTGATTAAACTGACATATTCATTAAAAATAAGTACAACTATTATTAAAAATATGTATTTCAATATGTCATATTTATCAGACTTCGTTAATTCATGGCTTACTTCATGAATATGTTCAAAATAACCCATGACGCTAATCATAATTTATACTAAATAACACTCATTAGAAAAACATCTGCTCCATTCACATATAGAATGAAAAGTAATTAAGATATTGCACTAAATTACAGCAAATTGAGGGAATGGAAATTCGATAAACATGTTGCAATTAAAGATGATTAAGTGACGTTTTAGAAATTCTTAACTGCAAAATGTTAATGCAAAGCTATTAAAAATGCTTTCATAAAATTTATTTGAGATATGAATATAAAGATTGTTTGCAAACATTTAGGAGGGGTTACGGTTTTTACATATTCCCGCATTTTATCATTCGTGTGGTTTTTAATTTATTTTAATATATATATATATACAAAATAAAGAAAATTGAGTTCTGGAAACAAACAAAATGGGTTATTTATAGGTTGATTTTATAAAAGATGGTGCAAACAGAGAAAATGTAATAAATAGGGTAAGTGCACCAGTGATTGACACTTTTAGAGCAATCTCTGATGCTTTTAATGTTCTACTGATCAGAAAATATTTTTAAAAATCTTAAGTTAGTACATATGGAATGAAAGCCATTCAGTACCACATATATGTTAAAATATTAATAAAAAAATATATATCTTTTTTATGAATTTTATTTTGACACCCACTGAATGTTCCAGTAATTGACACTGCCAGTTTTTTCTTTTATTAGTAATTGGCACCCTATGCTCCAGTGTTTGACACTGCTAGTTATTCATTTTACCAGTTATTAGCACCTTATGCACCAGTGTTTGATATAAAATGTTAAAATTTTTATATGTAAAATATATAATTTTATTGTTTTTCTTGATTATTAATTATTTCGGGAGAGATGTCAATTACTGGAGATCCTGCCCCATGTTCATTAATTAATAAATATGATGTATATATATATGAATAAAATGAATGCAATAATGCTATTAATTAATACAAATACAATAAATATAAATATGTTATTAATCAATATGAAGAATACAATGAATAATTTTAAAGAAATTAGAAATTAGAAAAAACGAGAAATTAAAAGAAAATTTACAGTATAAATAAATGAAAAATTTTGAAACTTTTGCTATGAATGTTTCACACACATAAAAAAACTAGTATGTTGTGGCCACCACCAGACTTTCTTCTATATTTTCCTATACAAATTCACTCAGTAACAACTAAAAAAAAAAAAAAAAAAAAAAAAAAAAAGATTTTTTTTTTTGTTAACAGTAAAAAAAATCGATAACTTTGTTTTGAATTATCACATATTTATAGTTCAACCATTCCTTGTAAAGGTATTGACGAGACCTTTCGAAAAGTACCCATCTTGAAAATTTACACCCCAGGAAGGAAGAGATGCCCCCACATGCACAATTTTTTTTTCCTAATTAACTAGTACTATTATCAATAATTCATATTAATTTTACAATCACAGGTTAAGAATAACTCTCATTATTTACATTTATACGAAATTTTGTCTTATACTGCCATGTTAAAAATTTAGATAAAATACGATCACAGCGCAGCCTGTTGAGCGATTGATCCCCAAATCTAATCAGCACCAGTTCATGTCAGGGGCCAACTAATTACCAAGTTTGGTTAAATTTCGTAAAAAGAAAAACTAGTTGGCATAGGTGGACTCTGCTCAGTTCCCCATCATGTATATGTTCTCATAAATTTCTAGTGCGAGTCATATTATAACCATGTTAAAAGAAATGAATTTGACCAAAGCTTGGTACAGTGACAGAATGAAATCCCCGCCTAATAGGCTATCCACCGTTCACTTCGATATATTTATCTCATTCTAATCTATTAATTTATTTTATCAGGGTCAATTCCGTTGTTTAGTTTTCATGCTACTGTTTCCAATGCAATAATCCTCAAAATTCTTATTTATATGAAAAATTTACAATTTCGATATGTTGATAAAATCGTAAATTACGAATAATTTACGAAATTTTCCTATTAGAATATTTGTATTATATCATGTTCAAACATATATCATAAATGTAATTTTGAAGTTGTCTAATGTATTTATGATCCTCAAAGTGGAAATTTATGCTCAATTTTGCTTTATTCTGACGTCTTTAGTAAATCGTAAATTCCAAATAACTTACGAATTTTTTAAAATAGAAAAACCATATTCTATGATATTCATGCCAGTATCCTAAATAATATTTCGAAAGTGGTTTGACATCTTTACGATGAAAATATCCCTCAAAATTGACGTTTATGTGAAATTTTGCCCTATACTGCCTTGTTAAGAAATTCGTAAATTTCCAATAACTTACGAAATTTTTATATTGGAAATTTCATAGTCATTAATATTCATGCCAGTGTCCTAAATAATATTTCAAAAGTAGTCTGATATCTTTACCATGAAAATATCACTCAAAACTGACGTTTATGTGAAATTTTACCCTATACTGCTATGTTAAGAAATTCGTAAATTTCCAATAACTTGCGAAATTTTCAAAGTAGCATATTTATAGTTACTGATGTTCATTCCGGCATCAAAACTGATATTTTAAAACTGGTCTGACATTTTTACAGTAAAAAGTTTCCATTTAATGCACGTTTAAGTGAATTTTTATCCTATTCTCCCATGTTAAGAAAATCATAAATTTATAATAACTTGCGAAGTTTTTTAATTCGAATGTTTCAAATAAATAGGGTTCTTGCCAGTATCGAAAGTAATATTTTAAAACTGATCTGACCTCTCTGCGATTATTTGTTCGTGAGATATCGTGTTAACAGACTAACAAACTAACGGACTAACACACTAACGGACTGACCCACTGACCCACTAACACACTAACAGACACCCTACAGACAGACACTATAGAAATTTTGTCATTTTCGGATTCCTCACACCTGAAAACGTGTAGAAAAGTCAAAAAACCGAGGTCGAAAATTTTCAGGATTACCTAAGTTCCCCATACCTATAGTATGATGGGGAACTAAAAAAATAATTACGTTTTTTTTTTTTTTTTTTTCGTAAAAAGTGCGTAAAATTTCGTTCGTACAAATCAATAACTTTGTTTTAAATTATTACAGATTTATAGTTCAACCATTCGTTTTAAATGTATTGACGAGACGTTTCGAAAGATACCAATCTTGAAAATGTACTCCCCTCGAGGGGCGAGGGGGTGGCGAGGCTCCTACACATGCAACATTTTTTCCCAGTTGACTATCTCTATTATAAATAATTCTGTAAATTTCATAATGATTACTAAAAAATAATTCTCTTTATGCACATTTATACAAAATTTTGTCCTATATCACCATGTTAAAATTTTAGAAAAAGCGGGATGGCAACGCAACCAGTAAAACAATTTTTGCCGAAAGTTGATAGGCACTAATTTATGTCAAGGTGCAACTACATATCAATTTGTATGAAATTCTGTGCAGTAGCTCCTGAGATACAGTTGCCACAAAATTTTGTCACACACACACAGACTGACTGAGAGAGAGACAGACAGTCATTTTCTAAAAATGGTCAAATCGTGTTCTACAGCTCTCAAAACGTGTAAATCTATCAAAAACCCGAGGTCGAAAATTTTTACGAATCCAATACTTTCTTCTATTGAATATAGAAGAAAGTAATAATAACTAGATTCAACTAACTCGCAAGGCATGAAATTGTAGAATACATAAAAGTGACCTGCATCACAATCTGTGAACAGGAGATACGAGCCTTTGTGTATAATTAAACAGAACAATACAAAACAAAAGAAAACAAACAAACAAACAACAACAACAAAACAAAGTTACATATTCTATATTCAGATAATGAATGGAATGAGATATATTCGTGAAAGAAGTACCCTCTACTCACAAAGATTTCCTCTTCACAGAGTAAAGCACACAGTCTCTACTTATACAGATCTTTGAGTTTGACTGTTTATTAATATTATTAAGAAGACAATTATCTTTAAAATGAGGAAGTAATCGTAATCCGCATAATGCATGTTCAAAAGAAAAAAAATATATATTTTTTATTCTGCTGTTTTAAGAAAATCTTAAATTTCAAATAATTTTACGAAATTTTCAATGTTAAAATTTTGAGGAGTTCTTGTCAATATCGTGAATATAATTTTAAAACAGGTCCGACATTTTAGGACAATTCATTTGTTAAATACTGCGTACAGAGACTAATAATAAATCAATAACTTGAAATGTACAGAATTCAACATACAGTTGGTAAAAAAAGTCTCCGAACACTAGCAAAAATTCCTATGTAAAAAAAGCACACTTAATAGAGTTTTGTTAAATAAATCCTTGTCGAATCCTGTTTTTAGACTGACTAAGGACAGGATTCGACAAGGATTTATTTAACAAAACTGTATTAAGTGTATATTTTTTATATAGGAATTTTTGCTAGTGTTCGGAGACTTTTGTTACCGACTGTACATGTACAAATTAAATATCTAGCAAATAGAAAAAAAAAAAAAAAGAAAATTTAGTTTCAATAATAGAATTCTAACCGGATTTTATATTTGTATAGAAATGTGATCAGTAAGTTAAAAAATCATTAAACAACTCTAATTAAAAACTTAAAAGTAACATAACAATTTTAGCGTGTTTTAAAGAAGTTTAATTACATGTATTGTTTACCTAATCAATTCTTAAAACTTTGGAAAGAAATGATTTTGCCTCATTTATTTCGCATTTGAATTCTACATTCTACAATCACTTTTGCACTTTCCTTATGCATTTGTCACGTGTGACAGGTCGTGGCAGTATAACATGTTTTATGCATGAGTAAACCTTAAATTAGTAAATTAAATTAGGGTGTTAAGCAACTCACAAGCTTCGAATTTACAGAATTTAATTAATTATTTATGCCATGTTGAATGAGTTGTTTGAAGGAAGTTTGGAAAAGACAAGAGTTTTAATAATTCGTTACAGAATTGTTGTTTTAATAACTTAAGTATAGTTTAAAATGGTAAATAGTGAAGCGGTATAGTTGCGTTCTTACTAATATATTTATTGTTTCAAAATAATTAATATGGTTAATTTTATATTTTAACAAGTAGATGCAAGACTTATTGCGCTTGTTTTTAATAAGATTATTCAATTTGAGAGAAAACGAAGAAAGACAAACAAATACGAAAAATTAAATTTGTTGTTATAATATGAAGTGAATAATATTTAAAATATGCAAAATGGTATTATTAAAATAAAGCAAATTTAATTTAAAGCAACTTTAAGAAAATATATCTAAAAAAATAAAAATAAAAATAAAAATAATTAAATAGGAGGGAGGATTTATTTTTATTAAGAGGATTTATTTTTATTAAGAGGATTTATTTTTAGAACATTTATTTTAGAATGTTCTATCTCAATATTACACAGATAAGACAAAAGTCTCTGAAACAAACTTTGTGCCATTTTTAAAAAGTAATTTAATAAATCATATTTCACTTGTCTTATTAAAGTACATACATTTTTGTTATATCTGCTAATATATTTTTTTTGTTACTTTCTCTTACCATATAATGGTAAAGAAAGTCTTGTTTTCCGATCAAATTTTCGATTTTGATACATTTACACATTTTGAGGTCCAATGAATGGAAAAGTCAGGTTTTTAGAAGCTGGCCTTTGTGTGTGTTTGTCTGTTAACCTATTGACAGCATAACTGAAAATCAAACGTTATCAAAAATTAAGGAATTCAGCATTTTAATTTTGTATCCATATGGAAATGTTATGTGATTTTATTTTAAAAACATAGTAATAACTTAAATATTTTATAAATGTAGCTACAATGTTTAAACAGGGATTGGTGGGAGCAATAGATACTTCACATAAAAAAATTATGTCAATTAAAAATGTTTTTAACCGTTGTTTAAATTGTACTAGATATCTTGAGATACAAACTTCATGTATTACACCGTAAACTAATAATATGTAAATGATGATGTAAAAAAAACATAAAGTAGTGTGAATGTCATACATATTTTTAATTAATCAAATATAGTTACTTTTAATACAAACAAATATCAAACATCCCTCAAAATATTTTGAAATTAGTAGTTCTTTGACGATTCTAAATAGGTATTTTTAGAGGAAAGTTTGAAAGCCTCAGACTCGATATTTACAAGTGTGAGGGTGATCGGATATCTCAGTTAGTTGACTATTACTCTATCAAGGTAAATGTTTAGGGTTTATCACTGGCTTCGTCATTTTTTATTATTGTTAAAGCCATTTCGATCTTTCTATTTTAAGTATGTTTCCAGAAAATGAATATGATAATTAAAGTGAGTTCATCATTCAAAGTAAATAAATTTCTTTTATAAACAGGATGAGCCAAAGTACCCTGACTCATTTTATTCTAAATTTTATTATGAAATCAAGTAATTGGCATATGAAAGTATGGTTTGCGCTACAATGTTTTTAGAGTCAAAAGTTTGGTTTAAGCAAATAAAAAATAACAGTTTAAAACTATCCCTCCAGATGGAGTTATTTGTCCCCATTTTTGTTTCACACAGCGTTTGATCATGATAATGTTTAATAGTAGAAAACATTTTATAAAAACATATAAAATAATAATATAAACATAACAAAACCACACACACAAAAAAAAAAAAACTTTTTTGTAAAGATTTTAAGTTAAATAATAAGACAATTTAAATAGAAAGTTAAAATTCTTTATTTTTTAGAATTCGACTTTATTTGTAAGTATTTTTACATTAACACGTTGAGCGCCACTCAAATTCTTAAAATCCATTAAAATTCCATAATGGTTCCTCCTGTAATAAATAAAAATTAAGCAAATTTTTAATAAATTTTCAATCACTAAATGTAATAATTTTAGTTTTATATCCTATTTTATATCCGCCACCGATGGTTGACGCGGCTTTATATCATATTTGACACTGTCAGCCACCGATGGCTGAAAGGGCGCTAATGTTTTAATTTTTTGTTAGTATTGCTTTTACTTTCGGTATAAAACTTTCACTGAAATGTTTGAAGTATAACATGTTCTGCACACTCCTAAAGTTTCAAGATAATTCCTTCAGTACTTAAAGATATATATGACAAGATGTCTAGAATTTAGAATGGCTGACATGACGCTCAACGTGTTAAAAAAATTCATATGAGCTAAAATTCGCATTTGTCTCGAAAACAGATCCAACAATTAAAAATACTTACAAAATAATTAAACATCTCAAGTCAAATATCTTAAAAATGGCATAACAGTTCTATATTGATTTATATAAATTTAATTACATACATTGAACAAGTTCTTAAAACTTGAGTAAGAAATGATTTTGCATTATTTAAATTGTTTATTCTACAACCACATTTGCCTTCCTTTTATGTATTTATCACGTGAGACAGATCATGGTAGTATAACATGCTTTATGCATGAGTAACTCTTAAGTTAGTAAATTAAATTAGAGTGTTAAGCAACTCACATGCTTCGATATTATAGCATATAATTATTAATTTATGTAATGTTGAAAGAGTTGATTATGGGAAATATGAGAAAGACAAGAGTTTGATAACTCATTACAGGATTGTTGTTTGAATAATGAAAGAGTAATTTAGTTTGAAAATTAGTTTGAAGTGGTAAATTTGTATTTTTAATATATATATTTTTTCAAAGGAGTGTGTTTATTAAAATATAAATGGTATAATTTTATGCTTTACTGGGTTGATACATGTTTTAATTTATTTGCATGGATGGTTGGTTGGTTGGGTTTTACGTCGCATTAGTGCTGCGCAGATGGGCAATTGGCGACGGTCTGGGACCCACCCCTAAAGATGGTCCGGTGACATGACTTCACAATTTTGATCCTCCACGGAAGGGATGGCTCTCCCGCTTCGGCGACCCCCAGAGGTATAATTTTTTTTTATGGGAACATGCAGGAGATTGCGACCATGGCAGATTTTACGTGCATCAGTCACCATTAGTGTACACGACGGTCTTTGTCCGGCTCGAGTACCGAACCCGCAATCTTCCAATTACGAGGCGCTCTACCGACTGGGCTACCGCGGCCCTTATTTGTATGGAAGGGGATTACTCAATTTGAGAGAAAAAGAAAAAATGAAATAAATTAGATAAACCAAAGTTGTTGTTATACATATGAAATATACACTTTAAAACACTTAAAAAATTTTAAAAGGTCTTTCTATTAAGTTAAAAAAAATGTTATATATTATATACAAAGATTTTCCTTATCATGCAACAGCATTTTCAGATATAAATGTCTATAGCAGTCAACAGTAGAGTCGGTAGAGTCGGTAGAGTCGGCAGTAAAAGTATCTGAGCTCTAGCAATAATCCCTGTCTAAAAAAAGTACACTTAATACTGCTTTGTTAAATAAATCCTTGTCGAGTCTGGTTCTTAGACAGACTAAAGATATGATTCGACAAGGATTTATTTAACAAAAATGCTTTAAGTGTACTTTTTTGATATCGTAATTATTGGCTCGTGCTCGGATACTTTTACTGCCGACTATATATACGCGAGTATTCACAGTGTGGTTGAAGGTTAAACTCTACTTACAAGAAGGAGAGAAAAAAAATTAAAACTTGGGAAGATTTTACTTGCGGGCGAAAAAAATAAAATAATAAATAAATAATAAATAAATAAATAAATAAAAATAAAAATAAACTTAGAACCATGAATAACTAAGCTTGGAATTCAGGATGATCTTGATAAACAAAAACTGGGAAGGACAGTGAATGTTCACCACGGAGATAAAGCGTCAGAAGCAGAACTTGTTACGGCATTTGCAGTAATATTTTGTTAGAAAACGTAGCTTGTTTACAAACTACTTTAAGACTCGTTTATTTTTCTTTAATTTTATTTTAATTCATTAGAAAATTATACATAGTTCTTAAAAATTGTGAATTAGAAACAATTCTTGATTTTGGCATTGAAAATTTATATACAACGTACCAAACATATTTAAGGATTTAAATTGTCAATAGATGTTTCAAAACATTTTATCTACACTATTGGCCATTAAAATTGCTACACCAAGAAGTTATGATAATAACGGAATGAAATTTGTTGGACTCATACATTATAGCAGGAAGAACAATTGATTAAAATTTCAGGAAATTTCGAGTTATATGTACTGAGAAAACTATACATAAAGCAGCGACCTATGTGAGCAATAATAGCACTTATTTGCCTAGGCATTGAATCGAACAGCGATTGGATGACATGTACGGATAGAGCACTTCATGATGTTTTAACACGATGCCATAATTCATCGATCAAAGTTACTTGTGAGTGGTGGGGTGCCAGTCGCTTTTCAACGATTAAACAGTCATTTTCATTGGTGCAAGATCAGGAGAACGCGCTTGTCAGAGCAACAGTCGATAACATTCTGTATCAAAGAAGGTCCGAACAATACAAACAACTTGCGGTCGTGCATTATCTTGCTTAAATGTTGTGTTTCAGAGGCCTTGAATATAGGGCAGAGCTATGGGCCTTAACTCGTCAGAAATGTAATGGCTGGTATTTAGAGTGGCCAGAATAAGAACAAGAGGTGATCGGGACGAGTATCCAATGGTACCACATACCATCAATCAGGTAGTGACCCAGAATGCGGCTACCAAAATTCTGATTACCCTCAAAACTGCATCATTGATATGGGCGCCATTAATGTGTGATCAACGATGAACCTAGACGCTGGAATGGCGTGAAGTCACCTTGCACAAATCACAATCCTATTTACAGCATCAAGATTGCCTTATCCGCAATTAACGGAATTATGAATAATGCACATTGCCAGCTGGGATTCGACATCGTTATACTGTCCATTATTCCAAATGATGTTATGGGTTCCCATTGGATATACGTCTCGATTACTTCTTGTTCGTATTTCTGGCACTCTGAACAGCGGCCATTAAATTTCTGATGGGTTAAGGCCCGCCCCTCTGCCCTGTATTCGAGGCCTCCGTAGCGCAAAAATTGAGCAAGATAATGTACGACCGCAAGTTGTTTGTATTGTTCGGACCTTCTTTGATACAGAATGTTATCGACTGTTGCTCTGGCAAGTTCGTTCTCCTGATCTCGCACCAATGAAAATGACTGTTTAATCGTTGAAAAGCGACTGGCCCCCCACCACTCACCAGTAACTTCGATCGATGAATTGTGGCATCGTCTTAAAACATCATGAAGTGCTCTATCCGTACATGTCTTCCAATCGCTGTTCGATTCAATGCCTAGGCAAATAAGTGCAATTATTGCTCACAAAGGTCGCTGCTTTATGTACCGTTTTCTCAGTACATATAACTCGAAATTTCCTGAAATTTTAATCAATTGTTCTTCCTGCTATAATATATGTGTCCTACAAATTTCATTCCGTAATGATCATTCCTTCTTGGTGTAGCAATTTTAATGGCCAGTAGTATATATAGACTGTTCTTAATAAAGTCTAGCACTACTTAAATAACTTACGAATAAGTAAAAGTAAAACCCAAAACATGTCCTTAAATGACTATAGATTATCATAGAAAGAAATTGCAATGACTTTAGTAGTCAAATTCGTACTGTACTGATACTTTATTAAAATGTTTTAGAGAACGGAAATATTTTATAAAAAATAAAAATTTAATTGCAAATTCATGAAATGACGATTCGCTATAAAATTATATCTGATATAAAAGATCCGTTTCTTTAAATGAAAAAATCTGATGTGGGCACCACATGACTTCCTTATACACTTTTAGAAATATACATAATGTTAAAAAACATTGACGTTGGACCCGAAACAGTTGGTTAAAAATATTTAAAAAAAATGAATTATCACCGTGTTCTGAGCTTTTCTGAAAGTTAGCTAAAAACCGATTGCAAGATTTGTACTGGTAACGCTGACGAAGGCAGCAGGGACCCGAAAAAATTGGCTAAAAGTATTAAAAAAAGGAATTTTACCATGTTCTGAACTATTCTGAAAGTTTCAAATGTCTACCTAGTCGGGAAGTTAGTTAAATAATTTTTTTGTTGGACCATATAAATGCTGCCGAAGGCAGCAGGGACCTGAAACAGTTGGCTAAAAGTATTAAAAAGATGCATATTCACCGTGTTCTGAACTATTCTGAATGTTTCAAATGTCTAGCTTGTCGGGAAGTTAGTTAAATAAATTTTCTGTTGAACCATGTAAACGCTGCCGAAGGCAGCAGTGACCCGTAACAATTGGCCAAAAATATTTTAAAAATGCATTGTCACCGTATTTTGAGCTTTTCCGGAAGTTTTAAATGCCTAGCTAGTCGGGAAGTTAGTTACAAATCGATTCCAAGATTTGATCTGGCAACGCTGCCGAAGGCAGCAGGGACCCTATACAGTTGGCTAAAAGTATATAAAAAATGCATTTTCACCGTGTTCTGATCTAATCTGAAAGTTTCAAATGTCTAGCTAGTCGGGAAGTTAGTTAAATAAATTTTCTGTTGAATCGCATAAACGCTGCTGAAGGCAGCAGGTATCGGAAACAGTTGGCTAAAAATATTAAAAAAATGCATTGTCAACGTGTTCTGAGCTTTTCTGAAAGTTTCAAGTGTCTAGCTAATCGGAAAGTCAGTTAAATTGCAAGATTTCTCTAAACCGTTTTTGAGTTATTACCGTTTTTTGATACATTATGGCCAAATTTTTGTCATTATGAACCTAATTTTCCTAAATATCTCCAAAACGGAAAATCATAGAAAGTCCAAAAAGGGAGGTGCACAACTAGATGTTATAACAAACCTATGTACCAATTCGCAACTTTCTACGTCCAACCGTTTTTGAGTTATGCGACATACCCACACACAGACACACACACACACATACAGACGTCACGAAAAATCGTGTAAAATCCCTTATATCTCTAAAACGAGAGCTCGTGTTAAGATAACACTTGCAGGTGTGCAACTAGACATCATGAAAGTCACACGTATAAATTAGCAACATTCAGCGATCATTCGTTTTCGAGCAATGTGAAATACAAAATCCATTTCGCAAATCGGGATTACTATACTTCCTTACACTTTGTATAAGGAAGTAAAAAAGCATAAATATTTTATCATAGTCATTACTTCGAGCATTAAAAAAAAAAAAAAAAAATCAGAATAAAATTTTATTTTACTGTAGTCGGAAGAACTACATTCAATAACAAAGTGAATGAAAATATGCAAATTGAAATATGAAGTGTTTATCTGTAAAAGAGCCATAAACTGACTATAAAAAAAAATGTTCGTAAAAAAGTGTACAAATTTTAATGATAAGTACTGTAAAATGTGTCGATCCCATATCATCGTAGAATTAAAAAAATCGGCATAATATAACGAATTATAATTTCGTAATGAATTATAATTCCAACAGAAAATATTCGTCCTAGTTGCCATTACTGTAAACGTAAATGTCTTAAATTCAGTTAAAAAAGTGTCTTAAATGGTTGGTCATTTTTTAAGCGAAAAAAAAAAAGTCTTACTCTTTAAGACACATTTTTGCATCTGAAATTAAGACATTGCAAGTGTCTTAAAACACCTCCATATTTTAGGCTTAAAAGCACCGCCATGTTAGGCTTAAAAGTACTACCGTTTTTAAAGCTTTTCAATAAATAAATAAATAAATTTAATATGGAGTGCGATTATGTTTTTCTGTTAAAAATATATTTCTAAAATGTCTGAAAATTCAAACGCATTTTGCTGTCTGAAAATTCGTGTATTTATGTATTTCACACATTTTTGTGTCTAAATTGGTATTTCAGTCATATTTCTGTCTTAAATTAAGATATCTATAACGCCTAATCTATATTTTAAGACATTTATCTGCCTTAAATGCCGTTTCAGTTGTTTTTATGTCTTACTTTAAGACCCTTTTATTTGCAGTGATGGATTCCTAATTTCTTTATTTAATTTGAAGTAAGCGTCATTATTATACAATGGATTCTCAGAAAGACAAAGAGAACGGAAATTACTAGAAACTATATTTTCGTCACACATCCCAATTTAATGTATACTTTATCGACATTGTTGAGTAATTTTCACGGCATGGCCATGAGATATGAAAGTAATATTGGAAGGTCCTCGATTTAATTTCATTACTCACAGGAATCAATGTTCCTCTTACTTATTTATTTATTACTTTCTTCTATATTCAATAGAAGAAAGTATTGGATTCGTAAAAATCTTCGACCTCGGGTTTTTGATGGATTTACATGTTTCGAGAGCTGTAAAACACGATTTGACCATGTTTAGAAAATGTCTGTCTGTTTGTCTGTGTGTGTGTGTGACAAAATTTTGTGGCAACTGTATCTCAGGAACTACGGCACAGAATTTCATACAAATTGGTATGTAGTTACACCTTGACATAGATTAGTGCCTATCAACTTTTCGTAAAAATTGTCTAACAGATTGGGTTGCCATCCCGCTTTTTCTAAATTTTTAACATGGTATAGGACAAAGTTTGTATAAATGTGCATAAAGAGAATTATTTTTTAATAATCATTATGAATTTTAAAAGAATTAGTTATAATAAAGATAGTCAACTGGGAATTTTTTTTTGAATATGTAGGAACATCGCCTCCCCACCTGGGAGGGGGGGGGGAAGTCACCCCTCGAGGTGAATAAATTTTCATGACGGGTATCTTTTAAAAGAGCTCGCCAATACCTTTAAAACGAATGGTTGAACCATCAGTCTGCAATAATTTAAAATAAATTTATAATTTTTTTTTCTTTTTAACAAATATATGTATATATATATATATTTAAATGTAATATCGGGAATAAAATGAACTTTTTTTGGATATTTAGTGTTATACTACTTCTTTAATATGGAAATCGTACTGCATTATCATGGAAGATAATTTTATTAAATAATGACTTATTTAATAAAATAAGTCATTATTTAATAAAACCTTTATAATAATAATTGATAAATTATTTTTACTGAGTGAATTTGCATAGGAAAACATAGAAGAAAGTCATGTGGTGGCCACTACATTCTATTTTTTGTATGTATTTTACCTTTCCTTTAATTTCAGGTAGTATTTTTTAATATTATTTTATATCATTTAAACTTTTGCAGAAATATTTAATTGAAAATTAGTGATACACGTATAGGAACGCTATATAACCTGTTAATCCTTTTCATTTTCTTATACATAAAAATAAGAAAGATGCAATCTACTTAAAAATTTTAAATTCTCTATAAAGGTTTGTTATTAAACTACACAAAAAATGTGTAGCACATGAAAAATTGATGAAAGTTTGATAGCAATGTTTTGTATTGTAGTAATTGTATTTGAATTTTAAGATTTCTAATAAAAATACCTTTACGTGGTGTACATAATTCCGCATTCAATCAAGAGGTCTTTAATGTTTTTTCATACTAGTCTTTTTACTTTCTTCTATCTTCAATAGAAGAAAGTATTGGATTCGTAAAAATTTTCGATTTCGGGTTTTTGATGGATTTACACGTTTTGAGAGCTGTAGAACCTGATTTTAACATTTTTAGAAAATGTCTGTCTGTCTGTCTGTCTGTCTGTCTGTCTGTGTGTGTGTGTGTGACAAAATTTTGTGGCAACTGTATCTCTGGAACTACTGCACAGAATTTCATACAAATTGGTATGTAGTTGCACCTTGACATAAATTAGTGCCTATCAACTTTTGGTAAAAATCGTCTTACAGGTTGCGTTGCCATCCTGCTTTTCTAAATTTTTAACAGGGTGATATAGGGCAAAAATTTTCAAGATGGGTATCTTTCGAAAAGTCTCGTCAGTACCTTCAAAACGAATGGTTGAACTATAAATCTGTGATAATTTAAAACAAAGTTATCGATTTTTTTTTTACTTTTTACGAAAAAAAACTTAGAAATTTTTTTTTCTCCCCTTAATTTTATCAAACTCCCACGGTTTCCGTGTTCTGACAAACTTAAACTAATTTTTTCTTTTTTCCCCTAATTTTGTCAAAGTCCTACGGTTTCCGTGTCTTGACAAACTTTAACATATTTTTGCATTTTTCACCTAATTTTGTCAAAGTCCCACGGTTTCCGTGTTTTGACAAACTTTGACAAAATTTTGGGTAAAATGTGAAAATTATTCTAAGTTTGTCAAAACACGGAAACCGTGGGACTTTGACAAAATTGGGGGAAAAATGCAAAAATTTGTTTAAGTTTGTCAGAACACGGAAACCGTGGGAGTTTGATAGAATTAAGGGGAGAGAAAAAAGAAAAAAAAAAAAAAAGTGGGACTTTGACAAAATTTTGGGTAAAATGTGAAAATTTGATAAAGTCCCACTTTTTTTTTTTTTTTTCCCCTCTCCCCTTAATTCTATACTTTTTTTTTTATTATTATTGTTACTGAGTGAATTTGTATAGGAAAAGATAGAAGAAAGTCTCGTGGTGGCCACAACATACTAGTTTTTGTTTATGACCGCTCAAAGTTTTCGAAATATTTAAACCTAAATATAAAGAAGCACTGCATTAATTATGTTATGGAATTTTGTAGTTGCACTAACTCGTTGTAGACAGTTGTTCTTTAAATTTTATTACGTGGATTTATTTTTGGAATATTTTCATATTTGGAATGTTTTTCTTTCTTTCTTTCTTTCTTTTTCTTTCTTTTTTTTCTGCGTGTGTGTGTGGTTTAAATCTAACAAGGAAACATTCAAAAGGTGTCGTCTTCAAAAAATATACAATATATATATATATATATATATATATATATATATATATATGTGTGTGTGTGTGTGATTCTACTCTTCCTAAAACACCAGAACGTGAAAAAATTATCGGCTGAAATGAAATACAGCAACCACAAAAAATTATCGAAACTAAACATATTTGACAATTTATCGCTGTTAGGCATTCAGTTCGCTAGCACAGAGATTGCCGTGTACGAACAGAACCGTGTTTGTTTCTCCACCAAGTACCCAAAATCAATCGCCTAACAATGTGAAATCGCCAAATATGCTTAATTTTGATAATTTTTTTGTGGTCGCTGTAATTCATTTCAGCCGAAAATTTTTTCACGTTCTGGTGTTTTAGGAAGAGTAGAACACATATTCTTTTCAATATTTTTTATAGACAACACCTTTTGATTGTTTCCTTGTAAGAATTAAATTTTCATCCACTTTCTACTATCTTACTGAGATATAATTTTGTGTACATGTATAATTCCGGTGATAATACATGCTGAGGTAATATAAAAGGGAAGGGTATGGGTCTGGCGGCCATGGACCCTCATTTCCAGTTTTTTTTTTTTTTTTTTTTCGAATTTGAACTCAATTACAATCATACAATCGTACGATTGTAATTTTGCATTTTATAGTTGCATTTTTATTTTATTTTATTTTATTTTATGTATGTTTTTAACTAACTTCGACTTTTGTTTGCTTGTTTGTCCGGTCGAAATCTTGCAATCGATTTTTAACTAACTTCATTATTAGCTAGACATTTGAAACTTTCACAATAGCTCGTAACCCGATGACAGCACAATACTTCAAAGCCCGATTTTCGAGTTTTTGATTAGTTTTCTTTTAATTAATTAAAATATGAGAATAATAACCTCCTAATATCTTTAAAAATAGCCATTAAAATGTTAGCTATAATTTAATATTTGCAAAAAAAAAAAAAAAAAAAAAAAAAAAGAGTTCATTTTCTCTTGACATAAAAATAAATATATTTAATTAAACGTGAACGTTAAAAAATTGTAAAAAGTAAAATTATGCATCTCCCAAAAACTGATGTCATTATCACTTTAAAAATTTTATACGCATTGATAAAGTGCTAGTGTAGTTCTATAGTTATGATTCAACAGAAAATTTAAAAACATGGGATATAAAAAGATTTTTATCGGATAATTATTCATATTTCTTCTTGTATAAATCCGACGATAATTTATGTTCAAGAAATAATGACAGAGTATTTGGGTCCCCAATTACGGTTAAAAAATTGTTTTCAAACTTCATGTCATGCAATTTTGCTAAAGGTTTGCATACGTGTATGTTATGAACATCCGTTAGATTGTAGTATTAATACATATTGAAAAGCATGTTTTTATAATTTTGTTTTATTTTATGTCTTAATTTTGCAATCAAGAGTTTTAGTAGTTCTAGAAATCACTTTGAATATTTTATAATAGAAAACTTTTAAATTTTAAATGTTTTTTTTTTTTTTTCCCTTACGAATTCTTTTAAGTTTTACCTTTGTCATTTCATATTTGAATGAAATGAAATGAAAATTAATTTTTGACGTATAAAATATTTATATAATATATATTTATACATACCTGTATACTTGTATATACAGGGTGATTATAATTAAAGTTACGATTTAAAAACGCTAAACTAACGGACAAAATGAGTTGATATTTTAACAGAACAATCGTGAGGCAATGGAATTTTGTTTGGTGAATGGAAAAAGTATTTATAAAATGTTCATATAGATGGCGCTGTCAATGTACTCTCAAAAGAAATGCCTAAATAGGTTCATTATACTCTGGAATGTTGTTAGCAATAGAATAAAATAGCATGAAACAATAGACTTTAAAAGTTTTAAGACAACCTTTCTAGCAAAAAAAAAAAAAAAAAACAAGAATACGCAAAGATGTGATAGTGACAATATAAAAAGAGGAGCTTCATGAAACAAACATCGTACGAATGGTTAGAAGTAAATTTTGGAACTTTTTTTTTTTCCTTTACCAAACAAAATTCCATTGCATAACAATTGTTTTGATAACATATCAAGTTATTCTCAGCGGTAATTTTAAAGTTACAGCGCTTTAAAATCGTAACTTTATTTATAATCACTCTGTACATATGTATATTTATTTATACATATTTATACTTAACATACATATACGAGTATACACATTTTTTTCTCACGTAATTGAGAAAATATTCTGAGAATTATATGCGTACAGTAAAAAACGTTTAAAACTTTTTTCAATGGTTTTTCTAAAACATGTACCTATTTTAATAGCTAAATTCATAAAATGAATTTATGATAAAAAATTATCAATAAAGTATATCAATGTTTGAATAAAATAATAATGAAATATATTAATGAATAGAACTTTGACATTTTTTAAATTAAAGATATAAATTAGATTAGAATTATTTGTAGTCATAAAAGAAGGCATTTTTCCTTTATTATTTTTACCTATTATACAAAAAACGTAGAGTTAAGTTTATATATATGTATATATATAAACTTAACTCTACATTTTTTGTATATATATATATATATATATATATAATAACAATTTGTTCTCTCGACGCAACTTGAAAAAATTAATACACCCATATAAATAATGATAGTTTATTTTCCCATTTGTGCTCCTTTTTTGCGTTGCATAAATGGATAAAAACCACTAATATCTAAGAAATGTTAATATATTTACATTTTTTCCCATTAAAGTAAATCATTGTAAGGAGTGGATTATAAATTAGTAATGAAACTGTTTGTGTATCATCAAATGCATATTTTCACATAATGTATAACTTATTTATTCTTTGATGCTACTTTTTTTTTTTTTTTTTAATATATATATATTTTGTAATTCATTTCCTACTTTATATATTTACTTGAATTGTTGATTATTAATCATTCAATGTTGGTATGTTTACTGGAACTTTATTTATTTTTATTTGTAATGTTGAAATACTAAATGTAAATATACATCTATATGGCATAAATATATGTCTGTATGGCGCATTAAGAGTAAATATATGTTTACAATGTATTAGAAAATTTATGACATTTTTTTCGCTTCTAATGTACAAATGTATCAGTGATTTATAATTATTGTAGATAAATTTATAGATCTATGATAGTGGGTGTATATTTAAGATAAATCTGCATTAAAGAAAAATAGATATAATATTTTAAATGTCTAAATTCTGTGTTATGAAACTCTTAAAAATATTTCGGAAAATTTGAGAAAAGTAAATGGCTTGTTAAATTTAATTATGAAAAGTCAATTTTGTCTAACATTTCCTTGTTAGGACTGAGGACTATTAGTCTCAATCTGAGATTTTTGCGGTGTCATTTTTCGATAGTTGGGCATTAATCGAATTGTAAAATTTATCAAAAATATAATTGAATAATTTGAAAGCGATGTTGTAATTTGAAAAAAAAAAAAATAATAATAATAGTCCTCTGTCCTAAACTATATTCTGCTTTTGCCAGAATTTCATCAAAATAATTTTTTTTTTTTTTTTTTTTTTTTTTTTGAAAAAGAAAAAGAAAAGAAAAGAAAATTAATAATAATCAGTATCGAAACAAACGATATCGAAAAAGTTTTTTTTTTTTTCAACAATTAAAAACTTAAATCTCCATTTTTAAAGTTTTTACCAGGTTATTTTTTTTTCCTATTTTAATTAATTTTAAAAAATCTAATCAAAATGAAGTTACAAATAAGGTACCAAATGAAAGGGGCATTTTTTCTGAATCTGTCTGATTAATTAACTTATCGATCGGACAATTAGATTTTTTTCAAATAAACTAAACTATGAAAATCTCATGTCAACTTGCGTATATATATATATATATATATATTAATCTCAACTACGGAAAAATTAAACAAAAAATATTATGCTGCTGATTTCCCATGAGAAACAAATGCCAGAATTAATATTAAAAGGAATTAATATTAAAATTCATCAATATTAAAATGGAAAAATGTATAGAAGTTGGTAAGCAACTTATACATATATTAATTTTAAATGCATAACATATTTATATTTCTATTCCTTTTAACTTATTCCTTGAAGCAATTCAAAATCAAACCATCAGAAAAAATCCCTTCCATTTCTTAAAGTAAATTTTTCTTTTTGTTCCATGTTTATTTATGCACTTGAGGGTATGTTTCTTTTTTTATTATTATTTTTTCCCCAGAATCGATATTTTAAAGAGAATCTTTCATAAAAAGTATTATTCTTTTTATTTATAGTAAATAATCCTATTAACATAATTTTTCTCAGACAATGTTTAATAAACCGATTAATGGAACTGTTTTGAAATCCCATAAAAGCTTTTAATAAAGTAATACAAATAATAAAAGCTTAAACATACGTAATATTTGTTCTTCTTTTTTTATTTTATGGAAGAAAATGAAATAAATATTTCTTATATAGTTTAAAAACAATTTACGAATATTTTAGCAGTTCTGATTTTGTCTTTAAGATTTTAGATGTTTTACATACCGGCATTCTTTAAAGTAATTCATAAAAATTTTAAAATTAAATCCGTATATTTAATTAAACTATGGCAGCATTTCTACCATTTTGCATTTCTACCCTTTTGTATACTCCCTCAACTTAATGGTTATACATTCTGTAGTACTGATACAAAACAATTTATAAATATACTGTATCAGTGAAAATATGTATATATATATATATATATATATTGTGACAGACTGAGTTTTTTCTTCCTTTTTGTTTCAGTAAATTACTTTATTTTAATAGTATCCGATACCCGTATAGATTTGTTTCATTTTCTAGGGGAGCGTGACAAAAGATTGAAAATGGTTAAGTTGGGGTGTAACAAGCTTTGGTACAGTCTCTGGAAGCGTGTATGGAAAAATGCATTTTCTTTCAACGTTACTAATTTTAAAATATCTTTTCTCTTTTGTCATTTACATTTGAGTACCTGGATGTCCGAGTTAACTGTCTCATTGTAGAAAGTATTCGAAGTGTAGACACAGAGATTTGTTTTCAAGTATTTATATTTGACATTTATCAAAATCATTCAAGAACTTAAAAATAAAAAATGAAATTTTTGCTATATTTCCTGGAGTAAGCGCGGGTTACCGATAAACGCTAAATGTTCTAAAGAGATTGTCAATTTTCATGATTACAAATCAGTTGTAAACTCAAAAATTCGCTTAATCTAAAATTTTTATTCAAATCAAATACTTTTTAAGAAAACCACGTTTCTTCCATATTTTGCCACAAAGGGTTAACAGAGAACAGGAAATTTCCTGAATATGAAAAAGAGTTTAATGGATTTTGCACCTCAAAAAAGATTTAATTCAAAACTTTCTTTAATATTGTGTCCCGCTAGAGTGAGGTTTAACGCAACAGTGAACGCTAACTTTACTCGAGGCGAGGATTTGTCAGACAGGTTTCTCATAAAAAAAAAAAAAAATATTTCAATTTTTTTTTAATATTCATTTTTGAGAAAATCAGGTTTTTGTCATGTTTTGGAATGAATGGAAAAGAGTGAAAGGTAATTTTTGTGAAGATGAGGTTAAGTCAGAGGAATTTGTCATCTCAAAACACACTTAAACCTATGCTTTTATTAAAAATCGTTAGAGCGATTTCCCAGAAACTATGTTTAATTCATATTTTTCAGCAGGAGGAATAATGGTTAGTAACGAAAACTAATTTTCAAGATGATGAAAATAAATCAGATGGATCTCAAAGCTGGTGTCATCTCAAAGCAGCCTTGTATCAAAGTTTATAACAAAATCGTTTCAACCATTCTCGAGGACATTTCTCAAAGGCGAGGGTTAATAATAAAATTTAATTTTCCGAAACATACGGATAAGCCATATGATTTTTTCTTCTCAAAAAATCTTTAACTGTAAATTTATAAAATCGTCATGTCCATTTCTTAGTAAACCCAAATTCTGTCATATTTTGTGAACCTGCGGCTAATGGGATCGCCGCAAACGCGATATTTCCTGAAGATGAGGATAAGTCCAATAAAATTTTTGCCCCATAAATCCATTAATCTTAATCCTTTCTGAAAGTCATTATATCTATTTCAGAGTAAACACAATTCCTGCAATATTTTGCAACAGGAAGATAAAGGGTTAACGGCAAACGCTAATTTTCTTAATATGAGAATGAAGTTAATCGATTTTTCTCTTCAAAACACCTTTAACCCCAAAAATTTCATTTAAATCGATATACTTAATTCTGAGTACTCCTAATTTCTGCCATATTTTGCAACCGACGTATAAAGGGTTAACAGCGAACGCAAGATTTCCTGAAAATGAGCATAAGTCTAAATAATTTTTCACCACACTGCAAACGTTCATCAAAATCGTTCTATCCATTTCCATGTAAACTTAATTTTTGCCACATTTTGTAATCAACAGATATAGGGCTAACAGCAAATCCCAATTTTTACGAAGATGAGGATAACACTAATCGATTTTTTACTCCATAAAACGCTTAACCACAAACGTTCATCAAAACGGTTACAATTATTTTCGAGAAAAATCAATTTCTACCATATCTTATAAATGACAGTTAAAGTGTTAAGAGTAAATGCGATTTGACCTGAAGATGAGGATATGTCAAATTAATTTTATACTCACAAAAATATTAATTCAAAGGTTTCTTCAAAATCATTACAACTATTTCCGAATAAGCCCGATTTCTCCGCAATTTGAAACCGGGTGATAAAAGGCTAACAACAAGCGTGAATTTTTCTGAAAATTAAAAAACTTAAACGATTTTATACCTAAAAAAATATTTAATTTAAACTTTCATCAAAATCATTACATCTATTTTTGAATAAACCCAATTTCTGAAACATGGTGTAACTGGCCGATCAAGGGTTAACATCGAATGTGAATTTTTCTAAAGATGATGATACGCCCTATCGATTTATCTCTTCAAAAAATATTTAACTCCAAACATTCAATAAAATTGTTACATTCATTTCCAAATAAACTCAATTTCTACCATACGTTGAAACATGTTAATAAAGGGTTAACAACGAACACGAATTTTCCTGAAGATGAGGATAAGCCCAGTCAATAAAGCACCCCGAAAACGCTTAACCCTAAACTTTTATCAAAGTCGTTATATTCATTTCAAAGTAAACCCAATATCTGACATATGATGCAACTGGCCAATAAAAGGTTATTATCGAAAGCGAATTTTGCTAAAGATGACGATATGTCCAACCAATTTAGTTCCCCCAAAAAACACTTAAACCTAAACTTTCATAAAAATCGTTATATGCATTTACAAGTAAACCCGATTTCTGCCATATGAGGCAACTGGCCGATAAAAACACTTAACGTCAAACTTTTATCAAAATCTTTTTATCCATTTCCAAGTAAACCCAATTTCTGCCATATGATACAACTGGTCGAAAAACGGCTAACAGCAAATGTGAATTTTCCTGAAAATGAGGATACGTCCAATCAATTTGGCTCCCTAAAAAACGCCTAACTTCATTAAAATCCTTTTATTCATTTACAAGTAAATCCAATTTTCTGCCGTATAGGGAAATTGGTCGATAAAGGGTTAACTGCGAGCATGAAGTTCCCGGAAAAGAGAGTATGTCCCATTGATTTAGCTGCCTAAAAACCACTTAACCTCAAAGTTTCATCAAAATCATTATATACTCTTTCAAATAAACCCAATTTCTGCTATATGTTGCAGCTGGTTAACAGCGAAAGCGAATTTTTCTGAAGATGGCGATAAGCCCAATCGTTTTCTCGACCCAAAAATCCCCTAACCCCAAACTTTCATATAAATCGTTAGAGTCATTCCCGAGATTCCCAAGACAAATATATATAACAAGTCACGTGGTTTACTCGTTTAATATAAGAGGAGGATTTATTATATATACACAGAAAAATTTTCTGGGAAAACGAAACACTTCCTCAATATATATGTAGTACGGGATCCGGAATTTTCGCCCCCAGCATCTCGCCCCCGGCATTTCGCCCCCAGCATTTCGCCCCCAGCATTTCGCCCCCGGGAAATTTCGCACCCCGGAAATTTCGCCCCCGGGACATTTCGCCCCCGGAAATTTCGCCCCCGAGTGATGTAAAATATAAATGTAATTACAAATAAAGATATAAACATACATTACGGTATTTCCCAAAATATTACCATGTTTTTATTAACTTCAATTCTTCTTTGTTTGTTTGTGTGTCCAGTACAAATCTTGCAATCGATTTTTAACTAACTTCCTGACAAGTTAGACATTTCAAACTTTCAGAAAAGCTCAGAACACGGTGACAATGCATTTTTTTAATACTTTTAGCTAACTGTTTCGGGTCCCTGCTGCCTCCGGCAGCGTTTATGATTAAACAAAAAATTTATTTAACTAACTTCCCGACTAAATAGACATTTGAAACTTTCCGAATAGTTCATCACACGGTGACAATGCATTTTTAAAATACTTTTAGTCAACTGTTTCGGATCCCTGCTGCCTTCGGCAGCGTTTAAGATTCAACAAATAATTATTTAACTAACTCCCCGACTAGCTAGACATTTGAAACTTTCAGAAAAGTTCAGAACACGGTGACAATGCATTTTTAAAATACTTTTAGCTAACTGTATCGGGTTCCTGCAGTCTTCGGCAGCGTTTATGATTCAATAAAAAATTTATTTAACTAACTTCCCGACTAGCTAGACATTTGAAACCTTCAGAAAAGCTCAGAACACAGTGACAATGCATTTCTTAAATATTTTTAGCCAACAGTTTCGGGTCCCTGTTGCCTTCAGCAGCGTTTATATAATTCAACAGAAAATTTTATTTTACTGACTTCTCGACTAGCTTCTCGACTAGCATTTGAAACTTTTATAATTTCTCAAAATACGATAACAATGCAATTTTTTAATAATTTTAGCCAATTGTTTCAGTCCCCGCTGCTTTCGGTAGCATTTATATGAATCAACAATCATATAATTTTCCGACTAGATAGAAATTTGAAACTTTTATAAAAGCTCATAACACGACGACTATGAGTTTTTTAATACTTTTAACCAATTTTTTCGAGCTCCCGCTACCTTCGGAAACTTTAACCATGTTACTTCCCGACTAGCTGGACATTTGAAAGTTTCAGAATAGCTCAGAACACGGTGACAATGCATTTTTTCGTTACTTTTAGCCAAATATTCCGGGTTCTCTTTGATTTCGGTAGCGTTTATATGATTTAACAGAAACTTTAAAAACATGTTATATAAAAAGTTCGTTCTTTTTATCTTGTAATAATTTGTTGTATAAAAATATGAAGTTTGTACAATATTGATATATGTTTTGATTTTGTTCATTACAAGGGTTCACACACAGCATGGCGATAAAAACATGCCTAAATGAATATTGAATATATTTATTCACGCTAAAATATTTACTATTTCTCTTCTAACACAGTTCATAAATTCTGGTCGTTTTTAACTTTCAGTTAGCAAAATTACTCTGCTCCTCAATCCCATCCGTGGAGGTCAAATATGTTATGTCATGTTTTCGGACCACCTTGAGGGCGAGACCCTGACCGTCACCAATTGCCCATTGCACAGCACTAGTGTGATGTAAAGACCCAACCAACCACCCAACTCTGCTCCTCAAAGGGTTTAAGATCTGAGAATCGAAACTGAGGTTGTTTGCAAATATACTGCATTTTCAAAAGTAACTGTTGACTCTAAGAGAGCATAGAAAGTTTTATTATGGGTTTACATTTATTATTTTACACTATTTATTAGTAATAGAGCATATAATTAATTCAATTGCATTAAACCAAAATAAAGATTGTCCGCTTACTAAGTATGTTTTCGTTTGTTTCGTAATTCGTAAACAATTCGTCTTTTATCAATATCATTGCAGGCTTTATCTACGGGCTGAATATTCATAAATAAAATACATTCGTCGACAACATATTTCTGTCCTAAAGAATCAAATTCGAAACGCTAAAATGTCGACAACTTTCGCAACAATAAAATTACGGGTTCTGTCTATGGGCTGAATATTCATTAAATAAAGTGCATTTGTCGACAAGAACCTGCTGATGTCTTTACATATTACTTTATACACGCGAAAATGTCTTCAACTTTCATAATATTATCATTACTAGCTCTATCATTAGCTTCTTTTGAAATCTCTATGATGGTTGGTCTTATTTAATGGCCAAAACCTTTGTATTCTTGGTCATTATGAATATAATTCTCCTAAATATCTTCAAAACGGAAAGTTATATAAAGTCCAAAAAGAGAGGTGCACAACTAGATGTTATAAGAAACCTTATACCAATTTTTAACGTTCTACGTCGAACCGTTATTGAGATAGGCGAGATACATTACAGGCTCTCTATCTACGGGCTAAATATTCATTAATAAAAAAATAATACATTCATTGACAAGAACCAGTTTATGTCTTTAAGCACAACTTTCTACACGCAAAAAGTCTTCAAGTTTCATAACCATATCATTATTTTGAAATCTATATGATGGTAAGTCATATATAATAGCCAAAAACTTTGCATTTTTGGTCATTATGAACATAATTTTCCTAAATATCTCCAAAACGGAAAATCATATAAAATCCATAATCATATAAATCATATAAATAGAGGTGCACAACAAGATGTTATAACAAACCTATATATACTAATTTCCCACGTTCTACATCTAACTGTTTTTGAATTATGCGAGATACACCCCTCCCCCCCCACACACACACGTACTTACATACTGACGTCACGAAGATTCGTGCAAAATCGTTGATATCTCTGAAACGGGACCTCGTATTAAAACCAAAGTTGGAAGTGTACAACTGGACATTATAACAGTTATGCATATAAATTTGCAACCTGCTACGATCATTCATTTTTTGAGCTATGCATAGTACAAAATCAATTTCGCACATCGGGATTACTAAATTCCTTATTCTTTGTATAAGGAAGTAAAATTGGTAGACTCATTTTTTTAAACACCAATTTCCGAGATCTCAAACTGACCTACTTAAGTAGGATGACTGTTCATTATTTTCCTCTTGTAACCACGTAATACATGAGAAAGGATATCTAAAATGGATTTATGTAATAATTTTCAAAAAAATCGTTAGAGCCATTTTTGGGATACAATCTTTTACCAAAACTTGGCAAACTCAACTATTGACCGAAAAATAATAATTACATACAAAAAGATGTTTAAAAAGAAGTTAATATAACGAGTTGGAAAAAATATATATCCGTGCAGTCGTTTTTAAAGGAACGCACTTGCGAAGCCTGGAATTGAACTATTTTTTTTACAGGACGCCTATAAATTTTCCTGATCTAACCAACTATATTATTTAAAAGTTCATCTAATAGAGTGTTTATATAGCAAATTTGAAGAAAATTGATAGAGTCGTTTTTGAGATACGGACTTACGGTCCCACTTCCGCGTTCCGCTGTCCCATTTCCGGTTTTTCAATTTCCCACAAAATTTGAAAAAATTATCTGTATACCAGACTCAGTTTGAAGTTTTTCGTAGTTCTATTTTTGTTAGCTTCGGAGATATGATACCCAGAAGATTCCGCACATACATACACATACATGCATATATTTACATACACAAACATACATATACATACATACGCACACTCTTACCAACTGTCAGAAACTACTTTTCTGGACTCAAGAGGCCTTAAAATGTATAAATCAGGTGAAAACTGGATATCGAATTTTCGGACCGCACATTAGAAGGCAGAAAACGAGGTGAAAAGGCTGAAAATTCATAGAAACAGGGGAAAAAAGAGTTAAAATTCCATAGAAAAAAGCATGGGACGAAAACATAAAAACTCTCATAATATCTGCAAAACTGTCAAATGTGGAAAAAAAAAAAAAAAAGGCTGACACCGGAAAGAATAATAGGACAAAATTGACTAGAAAAAGTCATCTATGAGCGGTGCTAGGCGGGCTGGGGCGTTCAATATATCGTCGGGGGTTAATACGACTCGCCTAGTATAAATTTATTGCACTACAGCCTACAGTAGTAGGGTAATGAAAATTTCTTGCGTCTGTAATCTTACTTCCGTATTTATCAATAACGATCAAATTAATTAATAAATAAAACAAAGTAAAATAATATTTGATAAATTAATAAAATTGTTATGTGTGCACTAAAAATTTAATAAATAAATAAATAATATTACTGTACACTTAAACTTTCTTTTAATTATCAGCGATAAAAAATTAATCGAACAATTTTTGCATTCGAAAACCTTATTTTAATTCATATGTTTTATATTAAAATTAAAAGGGAAAATAGCGTGAATTAATTAGAAATATATCGAGAATTACTACATGTATATTTATATTTTTATTTTTCATAAAATATATATTTTCCACAACTCGGGGGCGAAATTTCCGAAATCCACTGTTCGGGGGCGAAATTTCCGGGGGTGAAATTTCCGGGGGCGAAATTTCCGGGGTGTGAGATTTCCCGGGGGCGAAATGCTGGGGGCGAAATGCCGGGGGCGAGATGCTGGGGGCGAAATTTCCGTAAACCATGTAGTACATGTTGCTGTAAATGTTTCCAGCAAGCTCTATAAAAATAGTTTAAGATTAGTTACTTCGCACTATTTTGTAAATCAGTAACGAAAATTTCTCAAATGCTTTTTGGCGCTTATCACATGATTTATAAACCAATCAGCATCTATCTTGGTTTTTATCCATTTTAATAACGCAAAGAAGGACAAACCTTATAAACCCAATAGCTCAGTTGGCAGGGTACTGAATTCTGGAATAAAAGATAGTGAATTCGATTTTCTTTTTTTTTATTCTTTTAGTGTAAAATACCTATTTAAGTAACCTAATGCATTTCTTTCGTTCTTTCAGTTAACTGTATTATGTGCTTTTAATCAAAAGCGAAACAAGAAGTGCGGTCGTGGATAATTGGTCACTAACTGCTTGTAGCTTAGCACTAGTGGGACGTAAAAATTCTCTCAATCGCAATCTCAAATAATTGTAAAATAATTTAAACTGAATAGTATGTAAATTTTATAAAAAGTACATTTTTGTGGGAAAGTTACTCACCACGATTTCAATTAAGATAAATAATAAAAGAATTATTGTTGTTATATTTTTTACTTTATTCTATATTCAAAAAAGGAAATAATGAATTCTTAAAAATTTTCGACTTCCGGTTTTCGATGGCTTTATAGTACTTTTTGAAAGGTTTAGAACAGGATTTAACCATATTTAGCAAATGCCTGTCTGTTTGTGACAAAAACTTTTGTGGCAACTGTATCTGAGAAATATTATACTGTATCAAGACAGAATTTCATATAATTTTATATATTCTCATAACACAAATTAGGGCCAATAAATATTTGGTAAAAATCGCTGCACAGGTGGTGCTGCTATACTGCGATTTTTCCCCTTTAAGGAACGGATATATCTCAAATTCTATTGTGGATTAACAAATAAACTTTGGTATGTGAGAAGGCCAATATGAAAAATTACGCTGATTCAATTTGGTCGCACATCGTACAATAGATGGCGCTGTTACGATGCAATTTTCCCCGTGAACGGGAAAGATATATTTTAGGTTCTAATACATACATTGTCACAAAACTTGGTATATGAGGGACCATTATGAAAAACTATTCTGTTTCAATTTTGGTATGTATTGTCGATAGGTGGCACTGCTGTACTGTGATGTACCCGGTGAATAAGAAAACTATATCTCTAATTCTATGGCATATAAATGCACCAAATTTGATATGTGAGATAACCATTATGAAAACAATTGTTGACGAAATTTAAGTGTATATCGAAAAACAGGTGGTGTTGCTCTAAGTCACCTTCTGTGACTTTTTACATGGCTACATTTCAATATCTGTTGCTAAAAATTGCACTCCAATGCATATGTAAAATCTTTATTGTGAGAAACTATGATTAAACTTTTGTGTATCTTAAACAGTAAGTGGAGTTGTTATACAGAATGATATAGAGTAAAGTTTTGTATTGGGTAAAACATATTAATTTTATTTGATAGAGTATATTATTGATATCAGCAATAAATCTGCATTTAAATAGAAGCAAAACTGGTTCCATAAGAATGTGTCGGAAAGATATTACAAGATTTGATCTTACCTGATAGATTTCTACAGATGAATAATACAAGACCCTAATAACAGTTATACTGTATTCGTTTATCATCAATCTTTGAAAGTGTTTCAAAACATGGATTAGTTTTTCGGAAATGTGTTAAATGTTGGTTAAAGTATCATAATAGCCAACCGCTTTGATTTTTGGACACCGGAATTTTTATAAAAAATTTTAATTATAAGATACTTTTACAATAGCTAAAAAAAATATTCTATAATACATACCAGTATCCAAGAATCAGAACGGTTGGTAACGATGGAATATAGGATTTAAAAACCCCTCATTAAAAAAGCCCTCCTGATAATTTTTAATCAACCACTTAAGTTCAGAATTATGATCAGAAGCTATGTTTGCTGGGCCAGGAGATGACGAATCCCAAATCTATGCAGTACTGTCTAAGTAATGTGCAATAAGATTCACCATAAGTCGATATTTATGTTTGGATTCTGTCAGAATGGTCACTCTACTAGAAGGTAGAAAACTAGATAATTTAAACAAGATTATTCCTCAAAATACTCAGACAAAAGCAGCACAAATTAGGGCTCAATCGATGTATTAGAATTACTTGGTCATCCTTCAGCAATATTACAAGCGTTTGAATGGTCTTCTAATGTGAGCGTAATGGTGATTGCCACTAAGATTTTGCAAGTTTTCTGCCTAAAATGGTTTTACCACTAACTAGTACGCGAGTTGTTTGCACTTAAACCTGGAAAGTTCGAACTGATGGTGTTCGTTATGTTATATGGGTCTGGGCGACCTACGTGAAGACATACTTGTACATCAACTGAGGTAGTTTCCGAAAGTCCTCGTTGTTTCCGAAAATCCTCATGCTTCTTCTTCTCAATGATTCAAAGACTGTCGATTTTATATTCATCTTCACAGTAAGTATCTATCGGACTGGTAGGCTATAGAATCAAACAGGAATGGTAGGCTATAAGATCGATTAAGACTGGCAGATTAAAACTTAGTATTTGTCTGTGAGCGGACAAGATATTAGGAATGTGATACTGACGATTCTATATTTTATGAGCAACTAATAATAATTTTTTAAAATATATTAAATTAACTAGTCTTTTTCCTTTAATTTTGAACGTGAAAACATGGAAATATATTTTTGAAGCGTTAAATAAGTTTCAAAACTAAAAGTTTTAGCAAAGTACTTTTCTCCCATATTCCTTTATTTTTCTCCCGTTCTTTATTTATTTATAGAATATACAGAAGGTCGTTCATACTTTAAGATAACGATTTTTTTAATTCATTTTTTTTTTCTTTTGAAGTTTTAGATAGAATTTAGCAGCTTTCGAATAATTGTCTGCTACTTTTATCTTTTGATTAGAATGTAAAAATAAAAGATTTATTTAAAAAATGGCTCTTGAAATTGGTAGATGACACGACGGTTACGTAACTGCACTTTTCATTGAGAAATTTTCGTATCGTCAAATTATAAATCTGTGTAAAAATCGCGGTTATTGTAGTTTTAAAAAAGGTATTTATAATATATTAAATTTGAAAGGGGAAACAAAATGTCCAAGTGAAAGTAAAAATGAAAACGTGACCACGAAACTTCATCCTAAGACTGTACGAACGCATTAAAAGTAAAGAAAGTGAAGTTTCTGATCATGAAAGAAAATCTATTGATGCAAACATGTATTAACATCGACACTAGGAATACATCCTGGTACTGTAAGTAAAATCACTCATAATTATTCGAAGCTAAAAAAATGTTTAAACCTAAAGTTTATCTGCTGTTGCCAAAGCATAATGCGTAAACAAAAACAAATTGTAGAAAATTATATGAAAAACACCTAGCTGCCGGAAAATAGCAACACTCGATATACTGTGGGCATATTTAAGTGACTGTATTAAAGAAAAGATCAATTTTTATACAAAAGCAAAGGATTAAATTAATAATTCAAAAATATAAATAACTATCTTACATTATCATCCTTTTTAATTGAGCATATACATTTCGGGCGCCATCGCGCCCTTCATCAATGCACGCTGTGATTATGCTTCTTCTGGATTGTTTTCATCCCCTTTCTTCATTGAGCTTCGCACCGCTTCACTTCACTTCATCTTCTTTAATATATGTTTCATATATTAAAGAAGTTATAGAAGAAGATAGAAGAAGAAGTTATAAAGAAGAAGAATATTCTTTAATACCGGGTGATCCAAAAGTCAGACAAACTTTAAAAATGAATAATTCGAAAACGAATCAAGATACAAAGATACGGTTTGCACCAAACGGATGGAAAAGAAGCCGGGTTTTGTGTGGCAAAGAAAAAAAAATAGTTCTGTTGGCGACCAACAGATGGCGCTGTCGTATTTCTGATGTAGGATTATGCAAAGCAACAAACCATATAAAAAGGAACAACTACAGCAGGTAATGGTAGTCGAAGCTTATATGCATCGAAATATCGCAATCTCAGTCGCTACTTTAATCACGCATGGCCTCCAAGATCTCCCGATCTGACACCCTGTGACTTTGGCTGTGGGGATTATTGGAAGTCAAAAGTGTATCGCGACCAACCGGCATCACTAGCAGCACTGAAAGATGCCATCCGCCAAAATGTGTCTGCCATAACGCAAGAAATGCTACCAAATGCTGTGAACGATGTGGTGAATCATCTCACAGCTGTACTTCTGAATGGGTGGACATTGAACAGTTACTGTAGTAGTACTAATTAACTGTAATTAAGCTGACTTGTAAGTTGTCAACATTTTTTTTTTCATTTGTAAATCATCTTTTGGGGAAATAAAACATTATAGCGCCATCTGTTGGTCGCCAACAGAACTAATTTTTTTCCTTTGCCACAGAAAACCCGGTTTCTTTTTCATCCGTTTGGTGCAAACCGTATCTTTGTATCTTGATTCGTTTTCGAATTATTCATTTTTAAAATTTGTCCTGACTTTTGGATCACCCTGTATATGTTTCATATATTAATTGTTTCACACATTAACATATATTGAAGAAGATAAAGGGAAATGAAGCGCAGCTGAATGAAGAAAGGGGATGAAAACAATCCAGAAGAAGCAGAATCACAGCGTGCACTGGTGACGGATGCGATAGCGCTCGAAATATATATGGACAATTAAAAAGGATGATAATGTAAGGTAGTTATTTATATATATTTTTTAAAAGATCAATTTTCTATCGCTTAACTGACGTACGAAATCACTTCGTCAGTGTACAGAAAAGTTCCTAAAAGGATTCATAATAGTTCCAGGATTTTTTTTAAACTTTCAGGGGCGTCGGTATATATTTTATACCACCTAACTTTAGTTCACAACTGCAAAAATTCATCCCAGAATTTTTTTTATAAATTTTTACTTTTTTACCTTATTCGAAAACATTAATTTATTACATTTCTTCTAATCTTGTTCTCTAACTCTGGTGGCACTTGATTCTAAATGATCCTAAATTCATTGCCCCTGAAAGGGTTAAAAAGTGAACTTAATAGCAAAAAAAAAGTTCTAAGTAAAGCTAAAATTAATTCACTCTACTATCAGCAGAATATTTTAGAACCAATTTTTGAAGAAGAAATTTCAACCTTATAAGGAATGGACATTGATAAATTTAAGATTCATATGCATAAAATCTCTAATCACACGTCTAAATTAACTGTCGTTAAAGAAAGAGTCAGAAAAAAGAATAAAATGTAACCCATTTAATGAAATGCCTGTAAAATCCGTAATAACGACATAGGTTGTTCACCGAGGGTGAAAAACTGATTCCTTTTTACTCGGGAAAAGACTCTCTAATGTGTGTCTTTCCCCAAGTAAATAAATACACACAGAAATACACATGCATGATTTAGCAAGTAAAATTTAAGAATAATTTATGTACTAAAGGTGAATGAAAAACTTCAGATACAGTTTCAAATTCAGTTTTCATTCATTCATTTATTCCCTTTTTTTTTCTATGTCTTTTAATTTAGTTAATATTTAAACTCTTTTTATGTACTAAAACTAAAGTTCTTTACCTGCGCCGCTGCCAACTATATTTGAAAGAATTTTAAAAATTCTACATTACTTACTAATATAAAATCTTAAAAAAATATCGAACTTTAAAAAAAGTATTCCATTAAATATGAAAACAGTGTTTAAACCCTAATAATAACAGAGCAACTGTTTATAAAAATCATATTTTTCATAATTTAGTCAAATGTAATTTACCTATGAAAACTTATCCCATTTTTTTTTTTTCATATATTTAATAGAACAATTAAAAGCCAAGCAATGTATCGAAATTTTAAAAATTCATCAACATTCTATTCTGTTACTACTTCCGAGTGGACTACTTCTGTTACTACTTACTCTCTAATGGCTGACGCCAAAAAAATTTTTCGGCTTCAAAAATATTTGCTTGTTAACATGGGGATGATAGATCTATAGGAATTACTATATCTATGGTAAAATCAACTGATGCTTCTCCAATGGGCATTTGGACCTTCGGTTTATTAAAATGAGCCATAGGTTATATATATATATATATATATATATATATATATATATATATATGGTTGGGTTTTTGCGTCGCACTAGTGCTGCGCAAATGAGCAATTGGGGACGGTCTAGGACACACCCCTAGAGGTGGTCCGGAGACATGCCATCACAATTTTGATCTTGCATGGAAGGGATGTGAGCCTTAGGAAAACGGCATTTAAGAACATTGAATGGACTTTGGTTGGTTGGTTGGGTTTTACGTCGTACTAGTGCTGCGCAGATGAGCAATTGGCGACGGTCTGGGACACACCCCTAAAGGTGGTCCGGAGACATGCCATCACAATTTGGATCCTCCACGGAAGAGATGGCTCTCCCGCTTCGGTGAACCCCAGAGGTATAATTTTTTAGATGGGAACTTGGAGGACATTGCGGCCACGACAGATTTTACGTGCACCAGCCACCATTAGTGTACACGACGGTCTTTGGACGGCTCGAGTACTGAACCCGTAATCTTCCAATTACGAGGCCGGCGCCCAACCGACTGGGCTACCGCGGCCCATGGTACAAGATGGAATCATATAAAATTGACATGGCAGTATTAGGAGAAAGTTTACTTTCATAGAAAATTCGAGCTAAAGCTATTGTCGAGAACCACGTTTATCAGATAGAGAAAAATCGACTCAAATAATGCAACATTTATGTATAAAATTCAACTACTAAAATCGTTGCCATAAAGTGTAAACTACCTTCTGTATAAAATATATAAATAAGTTGGTTGGTGGGTTCGAAATAATATATATACCTGCTAACTATGCTAGTTTATCCGTAATGGTACTATGCTCCGCCTTTATTTCACACCAGAATAGTTGTAGAGCAATAGTCTTCTTATTTAATCATGAGAACATATTGCTGAATATTACTCAACAACTATTCTGGTGTGAAGAAAAGGCAGGGCCTAATACCATAACGGATAAACTAGCATAGTAAGCAGGTCTAAATATATAAATAAGTAACCTATTATTGATTTTCCTACTTAGAAAGAAATTTTGAGCTTCAATAAACTAAGATTCAGCATTGATGTATCATAAACTATGAGATGGCAAAATATTTTACTACAACTCGAAATTTTACGAAACACACCAAATAACATAAAAAAAAAGCTAATAAATATAAAATTTTTTTCAACATTATATGACAATAAAAAAATATACCTTCAGACAAAGATTTACGTATATATATAAAAAAAGGACTCAAAATGTGTGGAACTCGACAAATAATTTCTCAATTAAACTTACCTATATTCTTTTAATATATTGATACGGCTGTATTATAACAATGTAGGTAAAAATGCGTTTTCTACTTTCCAAAATAATTTAATTCGAATTTATTCGTTTGCATTTTAGCTTGACTGTGACAGGAAATTCCCTTCTTCTTCAGCGATATTCAGGACATCAGAAAATCCTGAAAATCAGATAACCCTTTGCTTTCCCTTCTTTTTTCTCGTTTACACGTAATTTTATTTATTATTATTTTGGCAATCCCTTAATACTCCCCAAGATCTTTGGAAAAAGTAATAAAATTTATTCTCAACTTAAACCTAAGGTAATTGAATTTCCTTTTTTAAAGGTTTTAAAAGTTCTGCGAAGATACGAATCCAGAAAGTGTACTAAAAGTATTTAAATTCGAATTCTTACATAAGTCACAAGTAAAGAACTTTTAAAAAACATTTCTCGACATTTACTGTTTCTTTCTTTCTTCTTCTTCTTCTTCTTTTTTTTTTTTTTTTTTTTCCCGAAATCAATAATCCTTGTTTCCTGAAAAATAAAAATATTCAACCTTTATATAAGGAATTAAAAGAAATATATATATATATATATATATTTTTAAATGAAATGTTTTAAATGAAAGATATTTTTTGAAATAATAAAAACCACATGAAATTTTTTGGGGCAAAAAAATACGCTAGACATTTCAATTTAATTTATTTATATAAAAAAAATATTTTCATGATATAGAATGAATGTTTTTTAATATGAAATATTTAAAATGTTATTTCCGGAAAATACTTCAGTTTAATATTTTAGAGTATTAGAAACACATAACCAACTACACATTTCTTAAAAACTAGATATGATTACACTATGAAATAATTATAAGATAAAAATACTTTTTACATATGTACCATGTTTTTAAATTTTCTGTTGAATCATAGCTATAGAGCTACATTAGCACTTTATCAATGCGTATAAAATTTTTAAAGTGATAATGACGTCCATTTTTGTGAGATGCATAATTTAACTTTATACAATTTTTTGACGTTCACGTTTAATTACATGTATTTATTTTTATGTCGAAAAAAAAATTAACTCGTATTTTTTTATTTTTTTTTTTTTTTTTTTACAACAATTAAATTATAGCTAATATTTTAATGGCTGTTTTTAAAGCTATTAGGAGGTTATTATTTTCCTATTTTAATTAATAAAAAGAAATCTAATCGAAAATTTGAAAATCGGGCTTCGAAGTGTGGGGTTGTCATCAGGTTCTGAGCTATTCTGAAAGTTTCAAATGTCTAGCTAGTAGGGACGTTAGTTAAAAATCGATTACAAGATTTGTACCGGACAAATGAACAAACAAATAAGAATTAGAACAGTTTATTTTATTTCGGATCATTGTTTAGCATCTGCTATTTTTTCACACCATTTTTCTCAAGGAGTAATTTTCTCTTTTTCTACATATAAGCGAAAATATCACTATACATACAGTGATGTGAAAAAAGTGCAGATACTCACAGTGCACCGAAATAAATATTGTAATACCTTAACTAGTAAGTCAAATATACAAATTTTCTTGTAGATCAAAGTGTTTTATTATTATACATAATTTCCGAAAATATAATCTGTAAATAACGACAGTTTATTATTATAAATTAATATTTAACTAAACATTAAATCCGTTGCTACTAATGACACCGACTTTTTAAGAACAGAATTCAATTCTTCATATCAGAAATGTATAGAAATGTACTTGTCACTGATGCTTCTGTACTTTAAAGTAAATATTATGTCATAATCCATACTTGCATACCTGCCAACAATCTCATTATGAATCGTAACATTTTTAGTACCCAACATTTTTTTCACTCCATGCTTTTTTTAGAGTAATTTCTTTCTTATTTAATCATAACTACATTTGGAGAAATCTATTCCAAAAATAAAGTGGTGAGGAAAAAGGAGTGTGTTTCAAAGGGACGTAACAATGTTACGATTATTAATGAGATGTCATCTCAAGTATGTATTTGCCAACATACTCATTAATATTCCGTAGTACTGTTAGCTCCGCCTTCTTTTTCACACCAGTATCTTTATAGAGTATTTTTCTTCTTATTTAATTGTAATTGCATTTGGAGAATATTACTCTAAAAATTTACTGGCGAGAAAAAAAGGGTGGAACTAACAACACTACGGAATATTATTAGGATGTTGGAAACTCTCCGCTCATTTTTCAGGACACTCTCGAAAATAAGAAAATTCCGCCTTTTTTTGCCACCACTAATTTTATGCAGAAATACTTCTGGATAAATTTATTGTAATTGCCATGATTACACAGGGTAGAGATTATTGCATAAAAATAGTGGTAGCAATAAATTAAAAAAAATTTCATTCCTGAGAGTGTCCTGAAAAAAAGGGCGGAGAGTACGACCACTGCATGTGTTTTCTAAAATCTGTTTCTGATATGTTTAATAACACTCTGTGAGGAAAAGCCCCGGTGTGTAGTTACACTTTGTGTGCCTTTCGAATACCTCTCCATACCTGCTGTATGATAAAACAACAGAATACAGAAACTGTTTTAAAATTTTAACAGGAATCTTTAATTGAAATTCTTAATTGAGGGGAGAAATGGGACTATTTTTCTAGTCGACTCATGAAATATAAATAACCTATATACTTTACTTGAATAGAAATAAAGGATTTAGAAATATTTCAGATTAATAAAAGTCAATGGCCAGCATTTTCACTTAACCACAAAACAATGACTTAATTAATATTAACCATCTCTGGGAAACGATGTAGCAGGCGTCAAACTTACGGTAGTTACTTACGGTTTACTTATTTTTTAGATACGAGCTAAGGAAATATTATGTAAAGGTGATTTATTTTTCCAAGAATTTAAGATATTTTAGGTTATTATTATTATGAACGAGAGATTCGAGATTAGACAAAATATATTCTGTTTTTGTCCAAATAGAAATAAAAATTTACAATAGTTCCCGTTAATTTAATATTACTTTGGGGTTCTTAAAAAATCCCCACTATTCTTAGCTGTATTTTCCAATACAATCAGCCGTATACTGAAGAACAAGTATGCAGCGTTCCTTTAGAACGAATAAGTAGTCATTTTCTGCATCACTAAATTTGAAATATAGATTTCCGAGCTATGCGTATAATGTAAGCCAATAAATTGAATAGACGAAATGATCGGTAATTTCTAGTCGATACATTTCTAGTTCGTGTAATATTCTTGTAAATATTATGAATATTATGAATTCTTTATATTGCGAAAAATTCTCATTAGATTTCTTACAGTTGGGTTATAAAATCGAATTATAATTGCTAAACTTACCTCTTGTGCTAGCATTTATTTGCCGAGATTTTAATATAAGTTTGATCTCGATATTATCGGCAAACGCTCTAGAATTCTAATAGGAGTTTCGTATTTTCTGAGCTATGCGTATTCACGCCAATAAGCTGAATAGACGAAATGATTGAGAATTTCTAGTCTATATACTTCTAGATGGTGAAAATATATTCTGAATTTTTTGAATACTTTGTATTGCGAGAAATTCTCGCTTGATTTTCTAGAATAAGGCCATAAACCAAGATTATAGCTGCTAAAATTCGCCTCATGGGCTCACATTTATTTGCAGAGATTTTAAAATAATTTGGATCTCGATAATATAGGCAAACGCTCTAGAATGCTAATAGGAGTTTCTAGAACTCGCTTTCAAATGAAACTAGAATTTATAAGGATGACAATATTTTTACCATAGTAACAATTTAGTTTCTAGATGTCAGTAACAAAATTTTTCTCAGTGTAGATAATTTGTAGAAAATTGATACTAAAATCATAACTGCGAACTTTTTGGCTTTTTGGCTACCAAAAAAAAAAAAAAATATATATATATATATATTTTTGTAAGTTTTCCCTGATTAAAAAAAACTAGTATGTTGTGGCGACCACGAGACTTTCTTCTATATTTTCCTATACAAATTCACTCAGTAACAGTAATTAAAAAAAAAAAAAAAAAAAAAAAAAAAAAGTGGGACTTTGACAAAATTTTGGGTAAAATGTGAAAATTATTCTAAGTTTGTCAAAACACAGAAACCGTGGGACTTTGACAAAATTGGGGGAAAACTGCAAAAATTTGTTTAAGTTTGTCAGAACACGGAAACCGTGGGAGTTTGATAGAATTAAAAGGAGAGATTAAAAAAAAAAAATGGGACTTTGACAAAATTTTGGGTAAAATGTGAAAATTTGTTAAAGTTTGTCAAGACATGGAAACCGTAGGACTTTGACAAAATTAGGGGAAAAAAGCAAAAATTAGTTTAAGTTTGTCAGAACACGGAAACTGTGGGAGTTTGATAAAATTAAGGGGAGAGAAAAAAAAAAAAAATTCTAAGTTTTTTTTCGTAAGACGTAAAAAAAATCGATAACTTTGTTTTAAATTATCACAGATTTATAGTTCAACCATTCGTTTTAAAGGTAGTGACGAGACCTTTCGAAAGATACCCATCTTGAAAATTTTTGCCCTATACCACCCTGCTAAAAATTTAGAAAATTTGGATGGCAACGCAACCTGTAAGACGATTTTTACCAAAAGTTGATAGGCACTAATTTATGTCAAGGTGCAACTACATACCAATTTGTATGAAATTCTGTGCAGTAGTTCCAGAGATACAGTTGCCACAAAATTTTGTCACACACACACACACACAGACAGACAGACAGACAATTTCTAAAAATGGTAAAATCGTGTTCTACAGCTCTCAAAACGTGTAAATCCATCAAAAACCCGAAATCGAAAATTTTTACGAATCCAATACTTTCTTCTATTGAAGATAGAAGAAAGTAATAATAATAAAATAAAAATGAAATAAAATAAAATATGATAAAATATGATAAATAATAATGCTTAACATGTTTGGTAGCCAAAAAGTGCAAAAATTGGCAGTTATGTAAAAGGTTTTATAAAAACTTAATGATCTTATTTCTTAGTGAAAAATCAGAAAATTTGGCAACTAGGTAACAATAAATACTGGAGCCGTTGTCAAACGAAAGCATTCCAAATTTCGGGAATCCCTGATTATGATTTATGTTTTCTGGGCGTGTGTTTTTGTATGAAAAAACTAATATTCAATAACATTTTTACAAAGTTACATAAATGCTACAAGAATCTAATTCTACTCGAATACAAAATTCTAATTACATTTCAATCAAGCACACAACTTCGCGAATAAAATTCAGAATATTTTGTTATATGGTCCATTGCATGTCACATCCATCGCCAAATAAAAAAGTAATTTTAGCAAATAAATTAGTAAAAAATTTAGCTATTGTATTATAGAATATAATGCTTAGCCACCAATACATAAAAATTTTCTATAAAAATTCTTCAGCAGCCAAAAGCGTAAAATTTGTCAAGTAGAATAATGTAGTGAGAAAAATCATGATTGCCAATTTTACGCTTTTTACCTACCAGAAAATTTCCTTTTGTTTAATCAGTGAAAACTGCCAAAAGAATATATAAAAATTTTCTATTGAAATTTTCCCGTAGCCAAAACCTGTAAAAGTAGGTAAATATAGTTAAAGCTTTATACTGGAATAATAACAGAGTAATTTTATTATAATTGATTAATTTAGAAAATCTTTTTTATAATCTTGTGAGGAATGCGCATTTCATAGAATTGTCCATGATAAGTTATGTTAGTATTTATTGCAGAAGTAAAGTAAATCTTAAAATCCCAAACTTCTCTAAAATAAAAACTAGTATGTTGTGGCCACCACGAGACTTTCTTCTGTATTTTCCTATATAAATTCACTCAGTAGCAATAAAAAAAAAAAAAAAAAAAAAAAAAAAAAAGTGGGACTTTGACAAAATTTTGGGTAAAATGTGAAAATTATTCTAAGTTTGTCAAAACACGGAAACCGTGGGACTTTGACAAAATTGGGGGAAAAATGCAAAAATTTGTTTAAGTTAGTCAGAACTTGGAAACCGTGGGAGTTTGATAGAATTAAGGGGAGAGAGAGAAAAAAATTTTTTTTCTAAGTTTTTTTTCGTAAAAAGTAAAAAAAAAATCGATAACTTTGTTTTAAATTATCACAGATGTATAGTTCAACCATTCGTTTTAAAGGTACTGACGAGACCTTTCGAAAGATACCCATCTTGAAAATTTTTGCCCTATATCACCCTGTTAAAAATTTAGAAAAAGCGGGATGGCAACGCAACCTGTAAGACGATTTTTACCAAAAGTTGATAGGCACTAATTTATGTCAAGGTGCAACTACATGCAATTCGTATGAAATTCTGTGCAGTAGTTCCAGAGATACAGTTGCCACAAAATTTTGTCACACACACACACACAGACAGGCAGACAGACAGACATTTTCTAAAAATGGTAAAATCGTGTTCTATAGCTCTCAAAACGTGTAAATCCATCAAAAACCCGAAAGCGAAAATTTTTACGAATCCAATACTTTCTTCTATTGAAGATATAAGAAAGTAATAAAAGAGAAAAATTCCCTTTATTTGCTGAATTAAATTTAGTACCATTTATACAATTCTTATATTTAAATAAACATAATATAAATCATTTCAATCAATTCTAGAATAAATTTAATTATATCTACTTATTCGGCTTCTGTTAGAGAAAAACTAAGATTTAAATTAATAAGGTGAAGATAAACACTAAGTTAATTTATTTCTTCGCCGCTGTAAATTCAAACGTCTTTTCCTTTTAGAAATGCAATTTTATAAATGCTGCATTTTAAACAACGCTTAGCTTTGCATTTCAAAACATGAGCAACCAGGTAGATGTAATTCAATTAGACTTCTGTCTGATTAAATTTTATCTAGTGAATAAAATCGTAAAATTTGTTTCATGTGTTAAGAATTGAATAGATATTTTTTGCTTACTTCCTAAACTTGTTTCATGTGTTTAAAATATTTGCATAGATATTTGTTTGCTTACTTGCTAAAAAGCGAATTTTAGAATATATATTTAATTATTCTTAATACACATGGACACTCTGGAATAGATGGTCACTTTTGAATTATATGTACAGTCGGTAACAAAAGTCTCCGAACACTAGCGAAAATTCCTATGTAAAAAAAAATACACTTCATACGGTTTTGTTAAATAAATCCTTGTCGAATCCTGTTCTTAGTCAGTGTAAGAACATGATTCGATAAGGATTTATTTAACAAAACCGTATGAAATGTACTTTTTTTACATAGGAATTTTTGCTAGTGTTCGGACACTTTTGTTACCGACTGTACGTAATTTCAAACTATAATTAATCAGAATTTTTTTATTTAAGCTCGTTAAAGATGATCTTTATTATTTACATGCATGGTGATTATAATTAAAATTACGATTTGAAAACGCTATAATTTTAAAACTACCCATCAAAGCGATTTGACATTTTACCAATGCAATCGTGAGGCAATTAAAGTTTGTTTAAGGGAGGAAGAAACTAGTTCCAATATGTTCCTATAGATGGCGCTGTTAGGGTAATGTCAGAGGAAACGCCTAAATGGACTCATTAAACACAGGAATGTTATTAGCAACAAAATGAAAAAGCAGGAAACAATAGACTTCGAGGGTTTACTACATTTTTTTTTAGCAAAAAGAAAAGAATACGTGTTTACAGCGTAAACAGTCATAGTGAAAAGAGGAAAAGGGGAGCTTCATGAAACAAATAATTTACGGATAATTAACGGCACAGTTTGGAACTATTTTTTTTTTCTTTTGCTAAACGAAATTTCATTGCCTCACGATTGCTCTGGTAAAATATCAAACCGCTCTGATGGGTAGTTTTAAAATTATAGTGTTTTGAAATCGTAACTTTAATTATAAACACCCTGTATCTCAACTTTTCATCTATGTCTCCTTTTCTGGGGATCATGTTACGTGGAGTGGAATGATTGTTTTCATACCTTAATTAAAACTGTTACTGGTTATTTTTAATTTACTTATTTATTAATTTATTTTGATTCTTACGGATTTCGGTGACTTTTATCGTCTATTTTCCTACATTCTACTACTTCATTACCATATATATATGCATGTATGCATATTAAAAATAATATCTAAAGTTCATTGAACCAATTCATTTTGATGAATTATAGCAAAAACTCTTCTTTATTATTTTTATATTTCTAATTCGGCGCAAAGTTAAGGCTCTAGGGTGTTTGGAGCCAAACTTTCCATTCTTTTTTTTTTTTTTTTTCGAACACCCTACAAGATTTTGAAATTATAGGCTGCGATATTAACTATTTGCATAAAGTGGGAAATTTTCACGATGGACTTGGGTGAAGTTCAAGAGTTTAATATATCTGAAAGGTAGGGAAGCTCTTACTTACAATTAAGAGTACAAATGCAGCTGATGCACCAATGACAACATCTTTCCAAGCACGCTCACGAAAAAGCACCACTAACCACTTTTCATTCTGAAGAGTTTATGTCTATTTTCCTATCACTTATTTATAATACATGGCTAGCTGGTGCTAAATGTATTTTACTTTTGGAATTACCTTCTGTTATATTTTAAGCAAAAAACACATACTTCAGCAATTTATAGGTGTACAATTTTAAACGTTACAATAACTTACATATGTAATAATGATGCCGTATGTATTACATTCTTTCATCTTCTGATTTAACATTCATGTCGAAACGTCAGTGGATGCCTCCATGTTGAGACTCAAAACGATTGTGGGTTCCGTCTGTTTGTCTGTCTCACGATAGCTGCCGCAAAAATCACCCTATTGATTTGCAACTTAGTACACGTGTTCATGAGCCACACGGAATTAGCAGTATAATTTTTAGTATGTATTTGTAGTTTATATACAGGGACAAACCAAAGTTTTTCTAATCATTACAGCCTATGGACAGATTTTGTATGCACCGCATTAGCGGCCTCAAAAATTCCATGATTGACTGGAAAACTGGTACACACGTTTAGGCTCTGCAGAGAAATAACTGTCTAATTTTTTATGTCTATGTTCTTCATAGATCGTGTACAGGGATACACCAGAATTTTCTTATCATTACGGCCTATGGGGCGAATTTAATTTAAACGCACTTTGACATCGTTACTCTGCATTCAACGAAATGGAATTGACGTACATTATTCTGATGCTTAAAGAAAATATGTGTCCTTAGACTTCATAATTAATATACAGGACCTTACAAAAAATCCGACGATGTCACGTAATCCTTCAAATTATGTCAATATTCGAACAATCATTCATGATAAACATAGAATAAGTTGAATAGTTTTTACTGAAGTAGTACACAATTTTTATGTTTCGTTTACAGAATCACACAAAATAATTTCCTGACATTAGAGTCTATGGACAAAGTATTATTTAAGAGGATTATAATTCGTTTATGCTTCATTCAACATAATAGAATTAACACGCATTTTAAAGATGCATAAAAGCATGTTTTCTCTTTTTAAAAAAAAGTTATGTATAGATGAAATGATTTTTTTACAGGGCCACACAAAAGAATGATGACATTTTGAAATCATTCAAACGGTCTGAAACCAAGTTCAAATACAAATGAATTATAATTAATTAGGAGCATTCTTTTATTGGTGCCTGTAATAACTGTGGCTCCTTTTAACGGACACAAAAAGAATTTCGTATTAATACGATCTATAGACAGTATTTCTTAAAAATGTATTTTAACATAGTTTTACCTCTTTAAATAAATAAAATTTTGTTAGAGTGTTTAAAATCATAGTATCCTGTAGAAAATTGTGGGGTTAGAGCTGTTTATACGTTTACAGGGATACACAAAACAATTTCAATATATTATGTAGTAATTTTGCATGAAATTTGGTACAAGTATTTATGAGTTACAAGGAATTAATTTAGAGCTGTTAGTTACTATGGATATACATATAGAGAGGTATAGACAGAAAGCTCTAGAACGGAAGGTTCAGGTAGGGACCCTATATATAGGAACCCTCTATCGAGGGTCCCTAGGTTGAGGGAAGCGGTAGCTCCCCTCAGAAACGTATTTGTTTACGTAGCGAGTCAATCACACAGCACACAGACATGTATATGTATATATACTTATATATACATACATATATATATATATATTATAAAAACAATAATCTTTTGAATAATGAGTGATGTAAATAGGATGTTCAGGCTCCTGATCTGCAGATCAACTAGTATTATATTTCTTAAACTGTATTTTTCTATTTCTCTTATCACTTCAGTGCAACTTTAAAGTGCTATATCTTGATTTTTGTAAGAAGAGTCTATGAAACTGTGGGAGTTTATATGATCCAATAGATCATTTTTCTTTAATCGTAGATATTACATTAAATCACATTTCGATATTAAATTTGTGAATTTGAGTAGAGATTGTACCAGACTGTATCGATATGAAGAATTTCTACAAGCAGAATGAAATGTTCAATGACGCGGCATATTTCTCAGGTGTAAATTTGAACACGGTTAGAATGTTTAAGAGATTTCTGAAATTGATATTTTAGTGCAAAAGATTTCTAGAGATCCATAGAATTGTTGAGCGATATTATTTTTCAGTAGTCAAGAATTAATTCAGGAAATGTCACATTGCGCCCGTGGATGAAATAGACATTTCTTTTTTAATGTTAAATTGATGTGGTTATTGTTTAGTATATGATAAACAGGGTCCGTACGAGCCTTATTTTTTCCCTGAATCTCACACCAGTATTCCCAAACAATAAAATTCATCTTAATCAGAAAGACTTATTTTATAACGAAAATCGTTCTAAAAATTTACTGGTATAAGACTCAGGGAAAAAATAAGGCCCCTACGAACCCTGATAAAGTTTTTCCTTATTAAGCTAGCACACACAATTTATAGTTAACTTTAAGATTTATAAAGGTTGTTGAAGTAATTTTTCAATTTTGTATTTTTCATAATAGTAGGATTTTGTTCATTAATAGTAGCATTTTGCGATATATGTATATAAATGTTTCATATATTTTTAAAGTAAAAACATTGTCTAATTGAAAAAAATGACCAAGGGAAGTTTGGTATTAAGTAAATAATTCAATGTTCTTTATAATGCAATGGTGTTAGTTAAATGTCAAGTGAAACAATTCTAAAAAAATAATATTTACTGCATATATATTTTTTCAAAGTTATCTGTATCCTGAGTTTCAAAACCCTTTGTTCAAGTATATACGAGGGTTGTAAATTAAATAGTGGCAACTTAACCTTGAAACTCACAGAAGGGCGGGCATGCGCAAATAGGATATGGGAGCGGTGAGGTGGCACTGTTGTCGATGTGTAGAGTGCAAAAAACAGTCGATCTGCTAAGAAGGGTAGTTGTTGTGTGGCATTAAAGTGAGGAGTTTCGTTTCCATCGCTCTAAAGCATGTTTTCTAAAAGTGATCAGCGGTCGTGGCTTAAAATCGAAGTTGCCCGTAGCAAAAATGCAACAAAATGCTATCGAGGATTAGTGGAAGCCTATGGCACAAATGCTTTACCGTATAGGACAGTAGCACGATAGGTTCAGGCATTTAGTTCGGGTCGGAATGAGACTGCGGATTTGCAACAACAAACATGCTTTTAGAACGATGGAAACGAAACTCCTCACTTTAACGCCACACAACAACTACCCTTCTTAGCAGATCGACTGTTTTTTGCGCTCTACACATCGACAACATAGAGAGCCACCTCACCGTTCCCATATCCTATTTGCGCATGCCCGCCCTTCTGCGAGTTTCAAGGTTAAGTTGCCACTATTTAATTTACTATCCTTGTATATGTATAAGGAAAAAGAAAAAAAAAAAGGCTGCATGAAATACGCAATTTTAGAATGTATTTCAACTATGTTTCTCTTTAGATAATCTATTGTAATACGGTCAGTAAATATTAACGTGAAACATTTCTTAAAATATGTACTGTATATCCAAATTTTTAAAGTTATTTCTGATTTTCAAGCTCAACCTTTCACAAAAATCTCTATCAAATATACGATTTTAAGACATTATACGGAGTGATTATAATTACATTTACGATTTCAAAACTTTATAATTTTAAAACTACCCATCAGAGCAATTTGGTATTTTACCAGAGCAATCGTGAGGCTATGAAGTTTGTTTGGCAAAAGAAAAAAAAATTAGTTCCAAAATGTGCCGTTAATTATCCGCAAAGTATTTGTTTCATGAAGCTCCTCTTTTTCTCTTTTCACTACGACTGTTTCCGCTTTAAACACGTATTCGTGTCTTTTTGCTAAAAACAATCTAAATAAACCCTTGAAGTCTATTGTTTCTTCTATTCCACTGTGTTCCTAACAACATTCCTGTGTTTAATGAGTCCATTTAGGCGTATCCACTGTCATTTCCCTGACTATGCCATCTATAGGAACATGTTGGAACTACTTTTTTCCTCCCCCCAAAGAAACTTGCATTGCCTCACGATTGCTCTGGTAAAATATCAAATCGCTCTGATGGGTAGTTTTAAAATTATAGCGTTTTGCAATCGTAACTTTAATTATAATCTCCCTGTACAGCTTTTTGTATCCCTAAGAAGCAGATTAATTTTTTTTTAGTAATTGATTTTAGTAATATTATATATAAAAATTTATTACCTTTTAAGATCTTTATTTTGTTACTCCGCCTTTTCTTTCTTGTGCAGCTGTACATGCTTTTATATGATACACCTTGACTATTATAAGAAAAGATTGAACTCTACAAAACTGTTGAAACTATTAGGACCCGATAGATGTTTATTTTTATTCGAAGATATTATATTAAATCTAAATCAAATATTGAATCATAAAATTGATTATTTGAGTAGTGATAATGGTAGAATAAATTGATGTGATCAATATCTATAAGCAGAAGAAAATTTTCAATAATATGACCTATATCTCAAACATGATCATAGATAGAATGTTAAAATGATTTTTAAAATTGATCTTCTAGGATAACAACTTTATAGATATGAGGAACATTGTTGAAATATCTTATTTTTCCTTTGTTTGAGAATATTCGATTAATTCTGAACTATCATATTATTTTGTTGAATTTCCCAATATCTTTATAAAAATAAACTGACATGGTCTCTTTGAAAAAAAAAAAAAAAAAAACTTTTTTGTACAATCGAGATTTTTTTTTTTTTTTTTTAATCAGATCAAAAAGATCTGAAATCGTAAAAATTCTTTTTATTGATATTTAATGTATTGTAAAGCAATATAAAGTAACTGAGGAATTTTTTTTTTTAAGAACTGTAGTTGACCGCGCTTTGTAACGGAACACGATGGGTTAATTTTGAAGTAAAAACACTACAAAAGAATAATTAAGTATAGTTTAATAATCATCTGTGTTACAGAGATTAAAAAGTTACTACATAAACACTGCATTAAATACAATTTAATGTATTGTAAAGCAATATAAAGTAACTGAGGAATTTTTTTTTTTAAGAACTGTAGTTCACCGCGCTTTGTAACGGAACACGATGGGTTAATTTTGAAGTAAAAACACTACAAAAGAATATTTAAGTATAGTTTAATAATCATCTGTGTTACAGAGATTAAAAAGTTACTACATAAACACTGCATTAAATACACCACTCTAGAACATTTTACCAGCTTTTATTTGGTTTTAGAAAATGGATTAGTAATAGGCTTAAGTTAAAATTTAGTTGTTTGTACCAATTATCAAATTTTGTTTTCTTTAATAACTCATTTATTTTTTTTCTTCGCTGCGTCAATTTTTCACTGTAACTTTATACGCATTCAAGTAATAATTATTATTTTTGAAAGAACAGATAAACGCTATGAAAATGAAACATTATCACGACCGAATAGTTTTTTTTTTTTTTAAGTTATACATACTTTGAGTTCGCTCGGTCTCATTGTAAATATTCTTTGAAGTAGAAATATAGTGATTTATTTTCGGAAATACATTTCTTATTTGTACGTTCTCTCACCGAGAAAAATAAATATACTGTCTTCATCTAGAAGGAATAAGTGGCCATTTTCTAAATCCCTTAACTAGAAATATAGATTTCCGAGCTATGCGCATAAGGCACGCCAATAAACTGAATAGACGGAATGATCGAGAATTTCTAGTCTACACATCTCTATATGGTCAAACAATATTCTGAATCTTTTGTATGGCGAGAAATTCTCGCTTGATTATCTAGAATAAGGTCATAACTCAAGATTATAGTTGCTGAAACCCGCCTCTTGTGTTCGCATTTATTTGGAGATATTTTCAAATAGGTTTGACCTCGATAATATAGACAAACTCTCTAGAATTCTAATAGAAGTTTCTAGAACTCGCTTTCAAAGGGGACTAGAATTTATAAGGATGACATGGAACTATTTTTTCTAGAGCCACAATTTAGATTCTAGATGTCAATTACAAAATTTTTCCTCAGTGTCGGGCACTGGTATTCATGTGTTAGGGTTAATGACAATTGACAGTATGAAGGTAGTAGGCATGGATGGTGTTACCTCCATGGGGGTATTTCTAAAGATATCTTTTCCTTATTTATTCGAGTTTCATAGAAAATTACGGAAAACCCCGATAGACTCGGCTGACAAGCGCGATCTAAGATCAAGCAAGGCACTTTACGACAGCCAGTTCCGAGAGCAGAAATTCTCGGTCTCTGCTGGGGTCTTGATCTGGACGGAGCGCGAGTTACCAGCGAAAATTTAAATTTTCTAGAGATAAGAAAAAATTAAATCGAATTATTGTCTCAAACCCATAAATCTTAATTTTTATCAAAATCGTTCGAGCAGTAACCTAGAAAACCAGATTTGTGCTGTAGTTTGCAACACGTGAAGAACAGGTTTAAAGCATTTGCTAACCTGAAGAAGAAGATTATCCAGCTTGTTTCTTCATCTCAACTAATCTCTCTCCCATTTTTTTTTTTTTTTTTTTCAAAGTTATCCCAGCGATTTTGGAAAAAACCAATTTTCTGCCATATTTCTTCCCTTGTGGACTATCAGTGAATGTTAATTACCATAAAATTGGAGCCATTTTAAGTCGAACTATTATCTCAAAAATTCACTAACTCTGAGATTTTATAAAAAACATTCAAGTACTTTTGAAGGAAACGAATCTTGTGCTTCTTTTTATCCCACGCGATAAAAGGTTACACCACTAACTCTAATGTTTATTAAAATGATTCAGTGAATTTCTAATAGGGTCCAGTCTTTGCCATATTTTGCCGCGGGCATAGTGAAGCTTAAAAATGAATGGTAATTTTTGTAAAGATGGGGATAACTTAAATGGGTTTTCTCATATTAAAATCGATAGATTAATTTACGAGGAAAAAAAAAAAAAAAAAAAAAAACTGCCGCAGTTTGTGATAGGCGGTGTCAAGGGTAACGTGAATAACAATTTCCTGAAAATGCGGATCAATCAGATAGGTTTGCTATATCAAAAAGCCTTTAACGTTATATCAAAATAATTTGATTTATTTCCGAGAAAATTCCGAAAAAATTATTTCCGAGCACGGGTAGAGTTAGGTTTAACTGTGAAGGTTAATATTCTTGAAATCGAGGATAATTCAGATCGAATTGTTATTTCAAAAACTCCAAACGTTAAATATTTATAAAAATTGTATTCTGTCATATTGTGAGGAGATGGTTAACACAGCAATGAAGGCTAAGTTTCCTGAAGATCAGGATCCATCAGCAGGGCCTGTTTACCGAATAGGCCTGTGAATCCCGAGCTTACTCAAGAATTTGCAAGGAGGGCCCTCAAATTCACTTTTAAAAATAATTTTTAAAATAATATTTTCTCCAAGAACTTTTTTTTTTTTTTTTTTTTTTTTTTTACGAAACTTTTATCTAAACTACAAAACTCACCTTTTCGGCACCTCTAGTATGACTTAATCTAATCAACCAATCAATCAACCAACTTCAAACATTATAGTGACGCCAGGAGTGAAACAGGTGGGGAAAACGCTATCTACCAATAAGGAAGTACTTGCATTTCCTTTCTTTATGAGTGTATTTTCTTCAGGTTTTTGGTACGATTAACTGAAACTGTATCCGCGATTCGCAGCAGTTGTTTATAGTTGTACCGATCTTAGAATTAGCATTATATGTTAAATAATTATTGTTCTGACATCATTTGCCTAAAAATTAGACTATATTAACTTATAAGTTTTTTTTTTTTTTTTTTTTTTTTTTTTTTTTTTGTATGTTTCTTTAAAAAAAATTATGGCAAATAGTCACATTTTTTAAGCTTGCATAAAAATCTGTAGGTATAATAAAGAACAAACATTTTGTATAGGTTTAGGGGGGGGGGGTGAATGACACCGGGCGTGCCTCGCTTTTGAGTCTTAAACAGGCCATGTCCGTCAAATGGCTTTGTCATAAAAAAAAAAAAGAAAAAAAAAAACTTTAAACCTAAATTAATTTTAAGTCGCACGATTCGTTTCTGAGAAAACCAAGATTTTGCTTATTTTGCATGTATCTGACTTCCAGTTCCTCTTCAAAATAAGGAAAATAATAAGCGGGTTTTATCAATATTTATTTCCTTCAATACAAAACTTGTTGAATTTATACGATATTTGTTTATGGTTTCCATATAAGTAGCTCATTAATTTTTGGCTATTATACTATGCAAATGAAATTTCGTCAATGCTTGCGGTGGCGTAGTTAAAAAGTATTTAATAAAAATGCTCATATCCTATTATATATTTAATATTTTTGCATTTTGACTTCAGTATGCTGTGTTCAATGTAGTGTGTCAAGTTTCTTATAAATGGTTTTGAACTGGGCTTAATACGTCTCGTGTTATAACTAAAAAAATTTATATATTTTAAGACCGTTCTGTAGCTAATCCTATGTTGTACCTAATAGGTATAGTTATGGAAAGCCACATACGATTTGATATTTCATGTTCCTAATCTGAGTACAAGGCGCTCTAAAAGATATATATATATATGTGTGTGTGTGTGTGTGGAAAATATTTCTTCCACCAGTCAACAGATGGCGCTGCCTCCGATGCCCGTCAGAACAAGCTGTCAAGCGGGAAAGTTAGTTAGTATTCGGCTAACAGTGGAGAGAGCTGGTGAGGCCATCAGCGCGTAGGCTGATGTGTTTACTTCATCCTAGATTGAGCATAGAGGTTCAGAATAGTAGGGTAGAGCCATGAGGAGCTTGTACTTTAGTTTTGCAGTTTGCAATAGCACGAGAAGGTGTTTATATGCTGCATTGTGATCCTCTAATAAAGTGAGATTCTTGATTTGTGTGTTAAGCTATGGAACAGACATAGTGTTTCATCTAAGTTATCTTATTACATTAATTCCTATGTGTATTTTATGATTATGGATGTTTCGTCTATACTTCAAATAAAGTGCTGTTCTGTAATCAGATTCTACTCATTGACCTCCACCCCTACCAAGATCTTAAACACACACATACACACACACACACACACATATATATATATATATACTCTTCAGAACAGTGTTGTATATAAATGTAGAAAGTTATTTGACAATAGTACTATATGAAATTAACTTTAATATAATAATAAAATTTTGGCAAATACCTGGACCGTTCAGGTTTTAGTGATTTAAAAATGTGCTTTTCCACCCCATTGGATGCTTTACATATCGCAATCAGGTTTTTTTTTTTACATTGAATCAACATGAATTTATAGATAAAATATAAACATTTAGATCGCCTCACCCTATTCCCCTCCAAAGACAAAAAAAACTGTTTCGATACTGAGTATTATAATATTGCTTTGAAATTATAGAATTATATTTTCGATAAATTTTCGATTTCGATAAATGTCCAAAAATCCGTAGATTGAGACTAATAGTCCTCCGTACTAAAAAAGACAATTTTTTGCAATTTCTAAAAGGAACTGTTATATCTCCATGTATATATGTGGTAACTTTATAAAAAATATACAGATAATAAAAAAGAAGCCTCAAAATAATATGCTACAGCCAGAACACATTTCAAGTTATACTTTTTACAGGTTGATCCAAAATCTTTTCATTTTTCATTTTTACTATATTCAATAGAAGAAAGTATTGAATTTGTAAAAATTTTCGACCTCGGGTTTTTGGTGGATTTACACGTTTTGAGAGCTGTAGAACACGATTTGACCATTTTTAGAAAATGTCTGTCTGTCTGTCTGTCAGTCTGTGTGTGTGACAAAATTTTGTGGCAACAGTATCGCAGGAACTACTGCACAGAATTTCATACAAATTTGTATGTAGTTGAACCTTGACATAAATTAGTTCCTATCAGCTTTTGGTAAAAATTGTCTTACAGGTTGCGTTGCCATCTCGCTTTTACAAAATTTTTAACATGGTGATATAGGACAAAATTTTGTATAAATGTGCATAAAGAGAATTATTTTTTAGTAATCATTATGAAATTTAGAAGAATTATTTATAATAGAAATAGTCAACTGGGAAAATTTTTTTGTATGTGTAGGGGCCTCGCCACCCCCCTTGGGGGGGGGGGAAGTCCCCCCCTCGAGGGGAGTAAATTTTCAAGATGGGTATCTTTCGAAAGGTCTTGTTAATACCTTTAAAACGAATGGTTGAACTATAAATATGTGAGAATTTAAAACAAAGTTATCGATTTTTTTAACTTTTAACGAAAAAAAAACTTAGGAAAAAAAAAATCGTACTTTTTTTTTTAACGAAATTTAACCAAACTTGGTATTTAGTTGGTCTTTGATATAAACTGGTGCTGATTAGATTTGGGAATCAATCGTTAAACAGGTGGCGCTGTGATCGTATTTTGCCTAAATTTTTAACATGGCAGTATAGGACAAAATTTCGTATAAATGTACATAATGAGAGTTATTCTTAACCTGTGATTGTAAAATTAATATGAATTATTGATAATAGTAGTAATTAATTAGGAAAAAAATTTTGTGCATGTGGGGGCATCGCTTCCCCCCCTGGGGGGAAGTACCCCCCGGGGGAGGGTAAATTTTCAAGATGGGTATCTTTCGAAAGGTCTCGTCAATACCTTTAAAATGAATGGTTGAACTAAAAATATGTCATAATTAAAAACAAAGTTATCGATTTTTTTTACTTTTAACGAAAAAAACTGAAAAAAAAATCGTATATATATATATTTTTTTTATATTGTTACTGAGTGAATTTGTATAGGAAAATATAGAAGAAAGTCTTGTGGTGGCCATAACATACTAGTTTTTTATTGGTCCATTTTTGATTTTGGAGTAAAATTTTTAATGGAATATGATATTAGATGTAACGTAATCTGTACATTACTGAAGCTTCAAGATGATACGATGAGTTCTTTTTGTTTTTGAGATACTTTACAAAGTCTGAGATTGGAAGTGTACAGTCATTTGTGGAAAAATAGTGTATATAGATATCAGTAGCTTAATTTTGAAATAAGGCGCTTCAAAAGAACAAATAATCTACTACATTAGTATATTTTAAGAGTTTTCTGCATATTGAGTTTAAAGATTGCATAGACACATTAAATACCTAATTTTAGAATGTTTTTCGTTTTTTTTAATATTTTTATTTAAAAAAAAATGTTTAAAGATACGTTTTAGATAATGTTTAGTTACTAATACATAGCTGCCAAGTTTTTTAATTTATTCTGGAATGTTGTTAACCCCGCTCTTTTTTTACACCGTAATATTTGTAGAAAAATTTTCTCCAATATAAAACTATAATTAAATATGAAGAAAATTACTCTAAAAAGATAACGGTGTGAAAAAAAGGCGGGACTAACAACATTCCGGAATAAATTAAAAAACTTGGCAGCTATGCTAATACCAAATCCACAAATTTTTCTTTCTTTAAAATGGACACCATTTCATTTCTTTTATTTTTGTCAATATAATATCGTTTTGGTGCAACTTTATACGCTATCAAATAATAATTTTGATTTTTCTAAGAAGATATAAACATTATAAAATTGAGACGTTATTGTGATTCGATAAATATTTTTCTTTAATCGTAGATATTACATTAAAATTCAGTCCGATAGTGAGTAAAGATGATATCAGAATAAATCAATATGTAAGCGGAAGGGAATGTTCAATAAATTGACATCTCTCTCATATGTAAATGTGAACACGGATAGAATGTTAAAAAAGGTTTTTTTTAAATTGACCTTTTAGTTCAAAAGATTTTCTGAGTTGTGGAGCATTGTTCAAATATTCCATTTTTCACTGGTCGAGAAATTAGATTGATTCTATATGCTATATTATGTCCGTGAATAAAATAGTGATTCTATTTTAAATGTTAAAAGGATATGGACTCTTTTCTACGACTAATAAAGTCTTCTTTGAACTAGAAAGCTTTTTATTTAAGAATTGAAAATGTTATTGACGTGATTTTTTATTTTTTATTTTTTCAGTTTTGTATTCTGTGTCAAAAAACGAGTTATTTATTATTATAATATTAATTTCATCAAAATTTGAAATAGAAATCCCTAAAATTGTATTTATCAAAAAGGAAGGATGGATGGATGGTTGGGTTTAACGTCGCACTAGTGCTGCGCAGATGGGCAATTGGCGACTGTCTGGGACACACCCTTAGAGGTGGTCCGGAGACATGCCATCACAATTTTGATCCTCCACGGAAGGGATGGCTCTCCCGCTTCGGTGACCCCCAGCCCAAGTTGCACCGGAACGTTCTTTGTACGTCTAATAACGGTTACGATAGTTCAAACACCGTGTTTCGTGTCAAAAGAACGTTCCATTAGGCGTTCAAAAATTGTATTATTTAGAACGTTCAAAAAAAGTGTGCATTGTACCTTCCATAAAACGTACAATTTCAGTTCTATACAAAACGTTTAAATGTAACACCGTCATAAAACGTTCTGTCTCAGTGAGATTATTACGAATAGGACAAAATGCCCAGATTCAGTTTTGATTTCGTAATATTCATTGAATGTTGGTGTTAGGATTAAAACAAACTAACTACACGAGGGTCCTAGGTCTGGATGGTGTGTCCTCCGTGGAAATCATTCTAAGAATGCCTAACCCTTATTTATGCGAGTTTCAATAAAAATCACGAAAAACTCCGAAAACCTAAGTCGACGAGCGCGACCAGGAATCGAAACCAACACTTCCCGTCTGTAAGGTTCGAGAGTGGAACCTCGCGGTCACTAATACTCATCTGGAAGTTACAGAAATGAGTTTTTTTTTTTTTTTTTCTTTAAGCAATAATTTTAAACTTTTATTATATTTTATTTATGATTCTATTTAAGTTTGAATGTTACTGGTAAATTATCAATATTGATAATGTTTTAAATCATTACTCTCTTTGATTGTTCTGATTTTATTTTATTATATTTTTTTTTAATTCAAATTTTATTTAATAAATTTTAATAAAAGAAAATTATTTAATATATATTTCAAAAATTATTTTCTTAATAGATGAACATTTTACGTAGCCATTCTCTTTTAATTAAACTGTTTAAAAGAAATCGCACTACTTTATTCTGTAACATTCTATATATATAACAGCGCCACTTAACCAGTTAACATGAAAAAAAAATTTAATAAACACTGTATCTCAAAATTAAAATTTTACATATTAAATTTGTTGCAGATTTCACTAACACATGCTGAGGTATAGCTATCTGGAAAAATTGCATAATAAAGAGTACTATATCGGCCGATATATACCCAAACTGAATTATCATAGTTTTTCATAATATATATTTCACATACTCATGTTAGTGAATTTTTAATAATAATAATAATAATAACAATAATAATAATAATAATAATAATCTGAGCTATTGCTTTCCTTTAAACGGGATTGAGTTACAGCACATTAGTGTCACCTCTCAATCAATATATACTCAAATTAGATCACCATAGTTTAACATAATATCTGTCTCACATATCAAGTTTGGTGCAGTTTTATTCAATAGAAACTGAGATACTGCCCTCCGTTACATGGAGGGGGGGGGGGGAATTACATAATAGCTGAGCACCTATTAGGTCATATATTCCAAAAATTAATCAGGACTAGTTTAAATAAAAGTTCGACTAAATATTAAGTTAGGTCAAATTCTGTCCACTGATTCTTCAGATACAATTTCCACAAAATTTTATTAAGATGCGCAAACAAGTTCTAAAAATTGTCGAATCCTATCGAGGACGTCTCAGAGTGTTAAAACCCCGAAAATTTCCATGCATCCATTGCGTTCTTTTTATGTATACAGAAAAAATAAAGTGTATGCCATTTCTGATCCTTTCACTGAATATTTTGTTCAATACTGAAATATACACTAAAACAAAATATGCTTTTCCGTTTAATTTGAGATTTTAAAATGGAAAAATAAAGTGATCGCATAAGTTTTTCAAATACTTTATAAAAATTTAAATAATTGTTTAACTCAGCTCCATTTTTCCAAAAAAAAAAAAAAAAAAAAAAAAAAAAAAAAACTATATGTTTTCTACAGCTATAAATGCTTAATAAATTTCTGTTTCAAATGTTGAACTTTGAAACATGATTATTCCGGATGTAAGAAGGGAAAAGCAGATGAAATTGACATCTGTGGATTGCATTTGTTTAATTCTCGCTGACCGTGCAAAATCAAACAAACGCCAGCGCCAGGTCTTGGGAATGTCGTGTCGTTATGTGAAGCGGTAATTTTAAAACATATAATCTGTTTTGTTCAGTTTTCGCGTTATAATGACTTGGATAAGCTTTAGAAAAGGTAAAAATGTAATTTTTTTAACCTGTAATATTCTCTATGTTCTATTTATTAAAGTCTTATTTTAATATCAATTAAACAATCATTTTCATATCTACGTAAGTTCTTAAGACTAACTTTTGATACTTGTAAGCGCCGTTTTATCGCAGAAAAAACTGCTCCAGTTACAGAAAACCGCTTAGAAATTATGGATTCATTTTATTAATTTAATCTTCTGAGATGGAAATTGTTAAAATGACTATTTTTGGTTATTACGTTTCTGAATGAAGTAACATAAAGAGTTTAAAAGATGAGAGTAAATTTTAAGTGAATGCCCTTGCAGACTGGTCATTGTGTATTTTAAAATGCTAGTTGCAAGGGTGTTTTCTTGAAAGAAAATTAAGAAAGTTTGAAGAAAGGTTTGTAATTCTTTTTTTTTCTTTTTAAATTCTGAAGTATTTATTTAATGTTTATATGATCATATATATAATCTAGGTTATGCAAATTGCATATTTTTAAAATAATATCCTAAGTTTCACTGACTTATAATTTTAAATATCTCGTTACTGTAATCTATTAAATAAAATATATCAACTTGTTTAACTGCAAAATAAAACAAAGATTCAATTCAATTTTATTCCACATCTTTATAAAAAAAACATATTCTGCTTAAAAAAAAAAAAAAAAAAAAAAAAAAAAAAAAGACGATATTAATAAGTAAATAAATGATATACTAAGAAATAATATATTAATTATAAATAATATACTTACTATATTATTTATTAATAATAATAATATTTACATTTATTAATTATTTAATATGCCATGATAGCATAATTACATCAAATGAGTAAAAATTGCGTTGACTCAATTTAAAGAAATTTAAACATTTAAAGAATACCAATTACATTGCCATGTGGAATAAATTTAAATACCTGCAAACATCATTTTTGTAAACTGCTGCTGTAAACTGAAAATATGTATACACACTTGCACTGAAATTTAAAAAATATGAAGTATGTTAAATATTTTAGAAAAATATTTTGATTAAAAAAATATTTATATATTTAAGTATTTGGAAATTTTTTAAATTTCTTCCTTCTAACTAATTTTTAATTTTTCGTTTAAATTTCTTATTATTATAAATTAACAATATATTCTAAACTCAATTATATATTATTTTAGCGGTGTATTGGTACATTCATTTTCGAAATTATTTTTTATGTTGGAATGTTAAAACTTTCTATGAACTTCAGCATTCAAATATATTTATAAACTATCCATGGACTTACAAAGTAGTACCCAGATATGTTTAGAATATACAGGGTGCAAAGTCGAGAGCAGGCCTTTATTTGCGCAACAATTGGTCTCAGATGTCCTCCAATAAGATGTCCTCCAAATGTATTTACAAAAAAAAAAAAAAAAAAAAGTAAGCAAAAAGTAAGTGCTCATATTTTTTAAAACATTTTGTAACTGAAACTATATATTTGCGACCAATAGTTGCGGAGATAAAGGTATTCTCGTGACTATGGTTTGCACCCTGTATTTAAAAAAAAAAAAAAAAAAAAAAAAAAAAACTAATATAAATGAATTTTTAATCTTAGTTAAAGCCAAGCAGCAGATATAAGATCACTGAAACCACATAGAACAATAAGAAGGAAATTACAAGAAATTTAAATAACCTGCGGAGACTGATTGTGATTTATTGAAGCATTTATTTTTTATTTATTGATTTTTATTTTATTTAACTTCAGTCTAATCATAAATTTATTCCTATATTGTAAGTTGCAATTTTAATAATTTTGCCGGTGCGTAAAAACCACATGAAACTCAAATCAAAAGATACAAACAAGCAACGAGGAAATAAAAAATTAAGACATCATTTTGAACATTTCTTTTTAAGGAAAAGCTTAGAACGGTAGGAAAAAAAAAAAAAAAAAAAAAAAAAAAAACTAGTCAGGGGTGACTTTTTTCGTCGTTAAGCACCAATGTACGATTTCGTTCGTTAGCAGCTATAATAGCAAATTGCTAGCGGGCACCCTATTGTACAAGAAATTAATTGAAGTTAAAAATGACGAATAAATTGGAATAAATTATTTAGTTCAAGAAATCAGAGAATCAAACAGAAAACAACCATGAAAAACAAACATTAATCATAGGATGACGCATTCGGAATCACAAGGATTAAAACAAGCAAAATAATTCAAGAGTTTAGTTGTACATAGCAGATGAAGAATAATGATACAACACAGCAACGGGGATATAAATTACTTTTTTTTTTATTTAAATAATGTTTGAGAAAATTTAACATACTTACTATTCCTTTAATTTCAACGTATATGTATGAAAAATTCCATATTTTATGACAGTAATTACCAAAAAGTGTCATAATGTCTCTATATCCCTTAACAAATTCCTTAAATTTTTGCATTTTTAAAAAATTTCTTTTTTCCCCTAATCTGAAGATAATGACGTTATAGTATTAATTACGAAACTTTGAATAAACACCATAAAATGCAAGAACTCGCGACTGCTACAAACAAAACACGGCTGCTATAAACAAAGCGGCAACGCATTCAACACACTCAACGTGCTTGTTTGCAGTTCTCGCGCCTACATTGTTCGCCTGATGAAGGGTTGTGTCTTCTTTTGACGCGAAACAGTTGGTGCGAGTTCTTGCATTTCATTGTGTTTATTCAAAGTTTTTTAATTAATACTATAACTTCATTATCTTCAGATTAGGGGGAAAAAAGAAATTTTTTAAAAATGCAACGATTTAAGAAATTTTTTAAGGGATAAAAACACGTTATGACACTTTTTGGGGAAAACTGTCATAGAATATAGAATTTTTCATACATATACGTTAAAATTAAAGAAATAGCAAGTATGTTAAAATTTCTCAAACATTATTTGAATTGAAAAAAAAAAAAAAAAAAAAAGTAATTCATATCCCTGTTCATGTGTTGTATCATTATTCGTCATCAGCTATGTACATTTTACTTCTAAACGCCCGTACTGAGGTGATTTTTTATAATGACGTCACTTTTTTTTTTTTTTTTTTTTTTTTTTACTACACTATTTTAGAACGTTTACAGTACGTTTTCTAGAACGTTCTGAAAATGTGTATAACGTTTTGAAAACGTTCTAAAAACGTTTGGAACGTTCTGAGACCGTATACGTAGAACGTTCTCAGAACGTTTCTATAACACCGATGGTGATTGCTACACGTTCATTGAACGTTCTCTGAACCGTACTATTGTACGTCTTCAAGATGGACAAATAGACGTCTATAACACGTTCAAAGTGAACGTTCTTAGAACGTGCTTGCAGAACAATTTTTGAACGTTCAGAGAACGTTTCTGTGCTGCTTGGGAGAGGTATAATTTTTGATGGGAACATGGAGGACATTGCGGCCACGACAGATTTTACGTGCACCAGCCACCATTAGTGTACACGACGGTCTTTGGCAGGCTCGAGTATCGAACCCGCAATCTTCCAATTACGAGGCCGGCGCTCTACCGACTGAACTACCGCGATTAATTGCTTGGGAAACGAAATATAAAAATTTTCTTCTTATTGAATACAACTTATTGACTGTTAATGAATAAAAATGTAATTTAAGCACAAGTTATTATTATTCAAATTACAATGAATATTACAGAGTCTCTGTGTCTAGTTACAATATTTATGAATGAAAACTCTCGTTTAATTAAATGGTGTCAATATAATAAATTAAAGACTGAGAACAAGGTTAAATGAATTTATCAGTTTCACAATTTGACAATACAGTTGATCCCGGCAGTATAAAAGTATTTACCAAAAAGATCAGATCGCCATTTTTATTTATTTATTAATTTATGTTTGAAATAACAATTACAAGATACTTTTTATATACTATGTTTTTTTCTTTTTTCTGTTGAATCACATAAACGCTACCGAAGGCAGCGGGAACCCAAAATAATTGGCTAAAAGTATTTTAAAAAATGCATTGTCACTGTGTTTTGAGCTATTCTGAAAGTTTCAAGCTAGTCGAGAATTTAGTTAAAAGTCGATTGAAAGATTTGTACTGGACACACAAACAAACAAACAAAGAAAAAAAACAAGAATCAAAGTTAACAAAAACACGGTAAAAGAAAAAAAAATCGGTGAAAATTGTTATTAACTAACTACACTGATGGAAAAAAAAATCCCAACACCAGGAAGGAGCTGTGCTAGATAAACGAAATTTGGTTATACATCTGAAAGATGACGTCGATTCAAATTTCGAGCTACGCGCATAAGTGTGGCGCTACTAGCGACGCTATGAACATGCAAATGGGGTTTGCTTTAAATAAGCGTTGTAAGGTTCGTGATCGTTATTTAAAGTTGAGATTTGACGTAGTGGGTTAATGTTAGTCAAGGATGCCTCTAAGAAGACAAAGAAGCCATTATCAACAGCTCACTGAGTTTGAACGAGGTCGTGTAGTAGGGCTACGAGAAGGGTTTTCTTTCCGCGAAATTGCAGAAAGACTTGGCAGGAATGTATCCACTGTGCATGAGTGTTGGCAGCAGTGGTCAAGGGAAGGTACTGCCTCAAGAAGACCGGGTTCCAGGCGGCCACGTGGCACTACTGAGAGGGAAGACCGCCGTGTTCGGCGTATGATTGCGGCTAATCGTACTGCGTCTGCAGCTGAAATTCGAGCTGCAGTTGGCACCACAGTGACACAACGAACTGTTACAAATCGGTTACTTCAAGGACAGCTCCGAGCCAGACGCCCTGTAGCATGCATTCCACTGATTCCAAACCACTGCCGTTTGCGACGTGAGTAGTGTCAAGCTAGAGCTCATTGGAGGACGGAGTGGAGATCTGTTGTGCTTTCTGATGAAAGCCGGTTCTGCCTTGGTCGCAGTGGTAGCCGTGTGTTGGTTAGAAGGAGGCCAGGTAAACGCCTGCTAGCGACCTGTCTGTGGCCTAGACACACAGAGCCTGCTCCTGGAGTTATGGTTTGGGGAGCAATTTCGTATGACAGCAGGAGCACTCTCGTGATTATCCCACGCACCCTGACTGCAAATTTGTACGTCAGTCTAGTGATACAACCTGTTGTGCTGCCATTCATGAACAGCATTCAAGGGGGTGTTTTCCAACAGGGTAACGCTCGCCCTCATACCGCTGTTGTAACCCAACATGCTCTACAGAGTGTCGACATGTTGCCTTGGCCTGCTAGAACACCAGATCTTTCTCCAATCGAGCACGTATGGGACATCATTGGACGACAACTCCAGCGTCATCCACAACCAGCATTAACTGTCCCTGCATTGACCGCCCAAGTGCAACAGGCATGGAACTCCATCCCACAAACTGATATCCGACACCTGTACGACACAATGCATGCACGTTTCCATGCTTGCATTCAAAATTCTGGCGGTTACACCGGTTACTAATGTACCAACATTTCACATTTGAAATGGCTCTTCTCGCCAATGGCTCTACCTGTGATCTTGAAACTTTAATCAATTAAATATGTTACCTAGACAAATGTATTGCTGAAATTTCATTACTGTACAATAATTTTTTCTTGGTGTTGGGATTTTTTTTTCCCTCAGTGTATTTTCCTGCGTTTTGTGAATACAATCGTCCAGTTTTCATGCAAAACCCTCCTAAAAAAGAAATATTTACAATATGAATATATTTTAATGTGATTAAGTTGAGTTTGAAGATAATAAGGGCGAAAATTTTTCAGACATTAGAAAAAAAGACATTTAAACTTTTTCAGCAATTCGCACCTTTGCCAATGTCGTTTGAAAGTGTTATTAGAATTAACTGATATTCTAAAACTTTTTTTTTATTTTATTTTATGCCACGGCTTTAAACAGTAAAATTTTTCTAGAATTTTTTTAAGTTTAGTAGAACCATATCCAAAACTATATCAGGTGACTATTCTTGCAACATATACCATTGCTATCCTTGATAATTATCACGCATCTTTAAAATCCTTTTATAGAATTTTAGTAGACACTCTAAAAAAATAAAATAGAATAAATGAATGAATAATGAAAGATAAATGTAAAATTACGGTATTTGACTGAATAATTTTACGGAAAATGACTGTTTTGATAGCTAAACGGTCAAAGCCCATAAGTTGATGTCATGAAGGTATAATTTTAGAAGGATGGCATTTTGTTATGGGCCAAAGCCGTTAATTTACGCAATTTTCTCAAATCTGCTATCAAATTGTATTTTTACGGTCAAATCCCTTCAAATTAAAGTGTTAGATCTCGGTTAACGTTATATAAGAATTACTTAGTAATTGAAACTGATAATATAATTGTAGTTTTATTGGTTGAGAGAGTTTATTTATACATCCATACAAATAGCGATTCATATAAAAGAGCCATTGATTCCCTAATTTAATTTAACCCTTTGCGGCGCAAGACAATTCGGACGATTTAATTTATACTGCCACCGGAATTTATGAACAAAAGTAAACTAAAAGAAATTTTAAATTTTAAGGTTAAAAAACCGGCCTTTTCTGCTATGTTATAAACGTAAACTTTTGCTAAAAAATTTCCGGGATGAATTTTTGCAGCTGGATCTTAAATTTTGCGTCCTCGCAGCGAGGACAGCGCGCGTTAAGGGGTTAAAGAATTTAAATGTTGTATGTTACTCACAGTGTAAAATTATGGGGGAATACACCATTTATGTTCCAAATGTTTTTTCTTTACGGGCTTTGCTTGGAATCTCTGCTGCAAAGCGTTGCCCGTAATCTGGTTTTACAATTTTTTTTTTTTTTACTGTGTATGACTATTGGACTCTTTTATTAATTTCATATATATTAAAATCAAATTATCTTAACATGAAAATTATCTCAGATAGTTTAGTAATGTACTTTTAAAAAAGTCAGTCAGTATTTTTCAAATATATACTATAAGAAGAGTTTGAAAAAGGACGTGACTTTTTTTTTTTTTTTTTTTTTTTCTAATCTTAAGAGTATTTAAAATTTTGTAAATAAAAATATTTTTTCTATCAACTATCCGTACATATCTCTATCTATTTTCTTTAAAACACGACTCACTTCTTTGGATGTTATTTTGCATGTTTTATTCATGATTTTCTTTCTTCCTATTGGAAGAAAGAAAGAAAAAAAATAAATGAAGAGGTATAAGTAATTCCTATAAAATTTATGCAACTTTATAATACCGTGAATATTTTGAGAAAAGAGTTGCAATAAAAGAAAGGACTCAAGCGGCGTTTTTATTCTTAAAATTCATTTTTCCGAATCCTTACAATTTAATATATGTACAAGCACATACCAATTTTTTTTTTTTTTTTTCAGTTTGAATGAAACGAGTCCTAACTTTAGAATAACAATTTATACAATAGTTTTATTTTTGTTAAAAATAGCTTAATGGAAATAAACATTTAATATATATATATATATATCTGAAGAAATATTTTATTAACATAAAAATAATTAAATAACAAGTAATTTTCTGTTTTGATTTTGTATTATTTTGTTTTTACTACTGCTATCTTAGTGTAATTTTTTCTAATCATCCCATTGACAGTAATTTACAAAAATTAATCGCTTGAATTAGAAAAAAATGTTTCAATGCAGTTTTTAAAAATTTCAAAAATAAGAGTTAAAAAAAAAAAAATCGAAGCTTATTTTTGTTTTCGAAATAATGTATATAAAATTCTGTACAAATGAAAATATAATCGTATTCCTCCATCCTACTCAAGGGACGTAAATTTACTTTCCTTTTTGTAACACCACGCCGATGTAAAATCATCCCAACTTCAGTTTATCTCGTCATCGACTGTGCTGGGCTCAGCTTCGCGTTTACAATCTCCGATCAACATTTTACTTTCACAACTGGCTACATACTTTTACCCTAACTCGACGCTATATCTTTCTTTCCATACCGCTTATCTGCGGCAACATCCTTTTGTCTCAACCTCCGATTTTACATCTACATTACATGTTCAGTTCTTTTTCCTTGCCTTTTTTTTTTTTTTTTTTTTTTTTTTTGGTACAGATTTAGTATAGATACCCCCCCCCCCACCACCTTCGCGGATTTTAAATTATTGTTATGATTTTTTTCGTTGCATAAAACTGGCTATCGTATATTCGTAAGTAAAGATCTTGGCGAGAAACGCCAGAGTGACTTATGTCCAAATATCGCCAAAATGCCAAATTCCAAATATCGCCAAGGGATCTTATACTAAAGCTGAACTGTTAAAAATAGACTACTTAGAAATGAGAAGATGAGCCGCCTGATACCTTTTTGAGAAGATTTTCCTCAAAAGCGAAGAGATGCATACTTAATTGCGGGAGCCGTTGGTTTCTCAAAAACGGGATTATTAGTAAAAATAAATATAATTACTAATAATTTATTGAAATTTATTTTTACGACTGAGTGAAGATAATGCCTGGACCGGGAGTCGAACCCTAGATCTTTGACTTACAAGGTCAAGGCTCTACCAATTGAGCTATCCAGGCCGACAAACCGGTCGGCATTTCTCACTCAGACAACCTTTAGGCAGAAAACATCTGGTCTATCATTTAGATAGCTCAACAGAAATAAGCCGCAGGTAAAGGAAAACACCATTAAACAATGGGAGGAAAAATAAATTTTAATAAATAGGATTTTCTTCCCAATCAGTTGATTGTGTGATTTTAATATATTGTACTAATAATTTATTTTCATGTAAAGTGTTACCATAAATGCTTTTAATTTGTTTTATAAATCCCTCGAATAATGTAAATTATGATCTCCAACAGGGCGAAGTCTTTATAGTATCCAAGTGGTTCTTCAAATCTTACGCCGAGTTATATCTGTGACATTACACGCAGTATGACTACCAGAAAAACGAATGTAATGTGTCAATAAGTACAAAACTTTGAATAAACACCATAAAATCAACATCATGCAACAATTGTTTTGGGTCGAAAGAAGGGACAACCCTTCGTCAGACGAACAAAGTAGGCACGAGTACGGCAAACAAAGCGGCATGTACTTATTACTTTTAAAAGGTGGGTCTTTTTTATAACGAATGTGTCAGCTTATCACTTATTCAGGTTTATTTTACTGTGAAAAATATATAACTTTTTAAAGAACATATTACAAGAATGAATATGAAATGAATGATTAAATAAGAAAAGAAAAAAAAAATCGTTAAAAATGGGAATTTCTTATTCAGAACTACTATATGAAATGGAACTTCTCAAAAATGCGAAAATTCTGCTGCTTTTTTTTAAGTGTGCTTTAACAGTGTCCCCTCCCCCCCTATAGTACATTTTCGCATCAGGACACCTTCAGGATGTCCAGAGGATTTAAAACATCCTCAAGATGAATTAAGGATGAGTGTGTTGTTAGGGCCATTTCTTTAGCAGGATTTTTCCAAATTCCATTTTAAACATTTTTTAAGTTGATGCAAGAGAGAAAAATGGGGAAAAAATATTTTTAATTTTGTTTAAACATGCAAAGAAAAAATAAAATAAATAAACAAATAATAATAAAAAAAAAAATCTTGTCATTTAATTTAAATAAAAGGAAATTGTTACACGTTTATTATTATCATTATTATTATTATTTTGGAATCAACTTGCATTTCTTTTTAAGGTTTTCGAAGTTAAAATGGGTTTTATTTAATATCTTTTGAACCAATATTCCGATCGAACTGAAATATACGGCGTTAGCTCGATTTTTCTCCGATTAATAAATGTATCAGTTTTCTAAGCGATCAATTGAACTGCGTAGCTTTGTAGAGCGATTTCAAACCGGACATATCATATACATATATATATATGCATGATTCACAGTGAGCTACTGCAAATTTTTACTACGCTAAAATTTTTGGTGAAAATAGTAGTTCTGTCGTTCTAAAAGATATCATAAATGCATAATGTTTTAATAGTTATTAGTGTTTAAAGTACAATGCTGCCACATATCCTAAAACTAGCGGTGAGGACACGTCAAAAATGTTGGAGGGATGCCAGCTTGAAATTTAGAAAACATCCAAAAATTTCGCGCTCTATTATTGCTCATTTTCTCTGAGTTAGATGACTGTCACTCCTATTTTGGCATTGTAGTCGTTGAGTTAGCACATGCGCAGATACTTCCATGGTTTCATGAAACGTGCTCGAAGAATACATGTAATGTTATGTGTAACGTCCTACTTATTTTTAAAATGGGTATCCCAATGGCCATAGATAAAATGTATTGTGTTTGCTTGTGGGCCGCGGTAGCCCAGTCGTTAGAGCGCCGGCCTCGTAATTGGAAGATTGCGGGTTCGGTACTCGAGCCGGCCAAAGACCGTCGTGTACACTAATGGCGGCTGGTGCACGTAAAATCTGTCGTGGCCGCAATGTCCTCCATGTTCCCATCAAAAATTATACCTCTGAGAGTCACCGAAGCGGGAGATCCATCCCTTCACTGATGGATCAAAATTGTGATGGCATGTCTCCGGACCACCCCTAGGGGTGTGTCCCAGACCGTCGCCAATTGCCCATATGCGCAGCACTAGTGCGACGTAAAACCCAACCATCCATCCCAATGGCCATGTAGGAAATGACGTATAGATGAATAGGCACCAGTTTCTGGTGAATAAAACTAGATTTTTGTATTGAGTGTTTTACCGCAAAAAACTTCTAGCGATGCGGAGTATTTTTAAGGATTTTATTTTATTTATTTATTTACTATGTTAAATTCAGAACTCTTTTCTCGAAGCAATAACGTTTACTCTGAGCTAAGAAGTGTTTTAATTAATAATTGAAAAGATTAATAAAACGATTTCTTAGATTTTTATTCTCAGTGAGAAAAAATTCTGTAACTGACATCTAGAATCTGAATTGTGGCTCTAGAAAAAATAGTTCCATGTCATCCTTATAAATTCTAGTCCCCTTGGAAAGCGAGTTCTAGGAGCCCCTATTAGAATTCTAGAGCGTTTGCTTATATTCTCGAGGGCAAAGTTATTTAAAAATCTTCGCATATAAATGCGAATACAAGAGGCGGGTTTCACAAACTATAATCTTGGTTTATTACCCAATTCTAGAAAATAAAGCGAGAATTTCTCGAAATATACATAATTCAGAATATTTAGAGTATTCAGAATATTGTTTCATCGTCTAGAAATGTGTACACTAGAAATTCTCGATCATTTCGTCTATTCAGTTTATTGGCGTGCCTTATGCGCATAGCTCGGAAATCTATATTTCTTAGTTAAGGGATTTAGAAAATGGCCACTTATTCATTCTAGAGGAAGGCATATATTTTTTTCTCAGTGCTGCATTCAAATATGATTTAGATTTATTAATAATAATAATAATAATAATAATAATAATACTTTGCATCAAAATTTGAAAGATAAATACTTTATGTGTTATTTACCAAAAAGTTCAGACGTTAAAAGTTGTTATTAATGTTTGTAACATAAATAATGTTTGTAACATAATGAAATAAAATAGTTGAGAAAAAGCTCTTATTAAATAGCTATATGCGCGCGCTTTGTAATGAAACATGACGGACAGTTCTCAAATACAACACATGTAAATAATAAATATTTACAATATGAAGTGTATTTTAAAATTAATATCAGTATCAAGTTTGAAGATCTTGAGGGCAAAAACCTTTTAGACTTTGTAATAAAAATGAGATTTTTAATGTTTTTAAGCTTTTAAAACCTTTTTAAATATCTTTGAACTTACATTTAGTGTTAAGTAAAATCGTAAGATTAAATGCCGCGTAAATTTTCAATTTCTTTTACTCCGGTGCTTGCATAGTAAAATTAGTCTAGAACTTTTAAAAGATTTGTAGAAACATATTCAGAGATATACTGTTTAGCAAGTGACAATTGTTACAATATGTTTCATTGTTATACCATGGTAAGTATTATACATCATTAAAATACTTTTATAGCATTTTAGTACTTGCTTATATAGCTCATTTTAATGAATTCCTCGTATACAGAAAAACATATTATATTAACATGAAAGCAGGTCTAGCAAAGTTCCTAAAAATTTAGCCCTATTTTATTGTATTGACACCACTTTCGTTATTAAAAAACATTTATTAAATATTTTAAAGCCGAAACACAGTGATGCCACATTGGGGATTTTGTCTCCATTTTGGGGATTTTTGAGGCTTCTGGGTACAATTTTGGGGACCAAATGTTTGTCGGGACTTTTTTGGGGAATTCTAAAATTTTTGGGGACAAATCTGGGGAGTTCTTCAACTTTCTGTCAATGTTGGCAACATAATGACTTATCCCTACGATTAGAGACTTTCAATAGCTTTATTGTTATTTTGAGAATTTTTTTTTTTTTTTTTAAATTGCCTTCATTCGGGGAAAAATCTGAGCTTAAATCATAGAAAAATCGGCTTGATATTTTTTTTGAAAAATTTTTTATTTTCCCTTTTTAGTAGAAATTACGTTGGGGATTTTTTCGAAAAAGAAACCCCCTGATTTGGGGAAATTTGAAGACCTGTTTGGGGAAATAATTTTCGACCATCTGGCATCACTGCCGACACATGCCTAGACATTATGTGAAAAAGTATTATTTTAGTATAGAGTATTTTTGTAATAATATTTTAAGAAACACTGCGAGGTCTGTGAAAGTTATCTCGGACGTTTTAGTATTGCACTTTTTGAGAAGTCAATCATATTCAAATATGTGCAATAAGAAGAGTTAAAAAAAAAAAAAAAGAAGAAGAAAAGAAAAGAAAGAAAGAAAATGTGAGGACAATTTTTATTTTGGGATGGAGACAAAATGTCGCTGGGATAAAATATCGTCTACATACAATCGGCAGCAAAAGTATCCAAACACTAGCAAAATTTCCTATATTAAGAAATACACGTAATACAGTTTTGTTAAATAAATCTTTGTCGAATCCTGTTCTTGAGTCAGTCTAAGAAAATGACTCGACAAGGATTTATTTAACAAAACAGTATTAAGTGCACTTTTTTATATAGGAATTTTTGCTAATGCTCGGATACATTTGCTGCCGACTGTAAATGAAGGGAAAGGAAAACAATGCGCGTGATATTGTGTTCATACAAATAAAATGACAAATTTTGCATTTTATTTGAATGAGATGGTAGTTATTAGTAATGGTATATAAAATTCCATGACAGCACATACATATTTACCTTAGTCAGAGTACTGACATACAGACAAACCCATCACAAAAAATTTTATGAATTTTGCTTAAAAGAGTTTAAAGGCTACGTTTATTAATTTTTGTTAAGATTAGTCATAATGAATTTAAACGTGCTCATTAATATCACAATTATTAATTTAGAATTGTGGACAGTGTTCAACTATGAAAGCAATGATGTATGATATTTTTAAAATGTGTTTTGAATGGAGAAAAGCAAATGATAGAATGACTTTAGATAAAATACCGAAATTTCACTCTATGATATATATATATATACTAGCTGACCCGACAAACGTTGTTTTGTCATATAAATTATTTCTAGAGAATATTTTGCTAGAAAAAAATAACTAACTTATTGTAAGTGTGTAAGGATGTGGTATATAAGTGAAACAGGTATGGAGCGCTGTGAACGGTGACTGTGAATTCCGATTATAACGTAAAAGGCATAATTACCGAAATTTTCGCTACTTGCTTCTTGCTACTTGCTACTTGGTACTTTCTACTTGCTACTTGTTATTTTAAACCTCTGCTGAATGTCGAACAGCACAAAATTTTATTTCATACGGCAAATATTTCAATTTATGAGAGAATCTCTGATAGCAACGAATTTCACATGAAAATTCCGTCTTTTTTGAATAAGCTGTAACAATCTGGACCGATTTGATGAAAATTTTTATCAAAAAGTTATTACAATATCTAACATCATTACATGTACATTTATCACAATTCAATCAATCGATGCATGTGAGTATGTGTATAGTACACTGTAAAAAAAAACCTATTACCAGCTGCAATCTGTGATTTATTTTATCCAATCACAGAGAATTTCTTGCAAGAAATTCTCTGTGATTGGATAAAATAAATCACAGATTGCAGCTGGTAATAGGTTTTTTTTTTACAGTGTATGAGCGAAGTGAAATGTAGAGTTCATATTAAATAAAAAATTAAACTCGTTTTAATTAAAGGTGAAAAAGTTGAAAGTCAATTTATTTTATAACAGGTATATTTTTTTAATCTACAAAAACTTAATTTACCATAATGCCATTGGATGTACAATATTTTTGGTTAATCCTTGAGGAGTATAAACAAACAAATTCGAAGGTTTTCCAACCCTGGAACACGCAACATATAATTGGCCGTGAGAAAAGCACGGATTTTGTAAATCTAAGTCACAAATTAGGATCCCTTTGGTGACTTTAAATATTTTAAGCCATTTTTGCGATGAATTGAAATGGCTATCTCAATTGTGGAACTAAAGATCTTGGCGAGAAGCGCCCGAGCTACTTCGGTGCCAAATTTCAAATTTTGCCAAAGGGATCCGATACTAAAGGTGTTCCATACAAAAAATAAATAAATAACATATCAGTGACATACACACGCACAAAAGTATGGGACCCCATTGGTGACTTTAAATATTTTAAGCCATTTTTGCGATGAATTGAAATGGCTATCTCAATTGTGGAACTAAAGATCTTGGCGAGAAGCGTCCGAGCTACCTCGGTGCCAAATTTTCCATACAAAAAATAAATAAATAAAATATCAGTGACATACACACGCACAAAAGTATGGGACCCCTTTGGTGACTTTAAATATTTTAAGCCATTTTTGCGATGAATTGAAATGGCTATCTCAATTGTGGAACTAAAGATCTTGGCGAGAAGCGTCCGAGCTACTTCGGTGCCAAATTTCAAATTTTGCCAAAGGGATCCGATACTCAAAGTGTTCCATACAAAAAATAAATAAATAAAATATAATAAATTAGCTACACAAATAAATTTGTAGGTTAAGGTGGTTGTTAATCAACGCGCGTGTAAATTTGATAGAAAATTATATAAAATACTCACTCCAATTCCGCACCAAATTTGCAAAATGTATAGTTTTTTTATGCACACTTCAAAACTCTTCAAACACTAATTACATCTTGATGGAATATTTCAATAAGGACACAATTTTTTGTATAACAATAATAACACGAAGTTACAAAATATTTTCCTGAATTTGATCGCAGCACCAACTGTCGGGACAAACTGGAATTACAATAGAATATACGCAAGCGAAGTGTGACTTCACTGACCGTCAGTGGATGCAAGAAAAAGATTTCCTATGTTAGTCTCCCATTGGATTTTTTATAAAAAATTATTAAAAATCGAGGAAAATTATTTCTCGATTTTAATCCCAGTATTTAGGTATAGATATATATTAGTTATCGTATGCATGTGTTAGATTGAGTTATTTTGCTCTCAAATTGACAAAATTTTAATTTTAAATTTCAAAACTCTGTCTCCCTTGGCGTTTTTTGTATTTGGCGATCAAAAACGTAATACGAAAATATACATGCCAGATGTATTTTTCGTAATATGTATTGTACGAAATTGTTTCATAACCATTATTTTTGAAAGAAATTAAATATGTTCGCCAGATGATATGGCGATATTTTTTTTCTGCCAAGGATGACAGAGTTTTGAGATTAAAAATTCAAATTTTATCAACTTTACAGCAAAAACAACTCAATCTAACGCATGCACATGATAACTAATACATATCTATACCCAAATATAGGGATTGAAATCGGGAAATAATTTTCCTCGATATCTAGTAATTTTTTACAAAAAATCCAATGGGCGATTAACATAGGAAATATTTTTCTTGCATCCACGGACGGCCAGTGACGTCATCACTTCGCTTGCGTATTATTGAATATTCGATACTACGATCGTAGCGCAGTCTGCCGGATCCAATGTGAAACATTCCAAAATCAACAACAATTTATAAGTGATAAATTAATTAAATAAACAATTTAAATTGGACTGAATTGTAAATCTAAACCATTCTCGAATCCACCTGAAGACACACAAAAAATTGCATTAAACTCGGTCCAGTCCGTTTAGGAGGAGTTCAGTGACATACACACGCACAAAAGAAATATATATAAAAAGATAAATACAAAGGCACAGCTTTAGTATAGACCTCCCCCCCCTTGTCGACTTTAAATATTTTTGGCCATTTTTGCGATGAATTAACATGGCTATCTCGATTGCGTAACTGACGATCTTGGTGAGAAACGTCCGTACTACTTCGGTGCCAAATTTCAAATTTTTCCAAACTAAAGTTGTTCCATACAAAAACAAAAAAGAAAAACTGTTTTATGATATATACAAAATAAAAATGAAAAATTCTAATAAATTCGAAATTATTACTATTTACAATTGAGGTGAAAACATAAAAGAACCTTTATAAGTTACATATAAAGTATCAATTAAAACGAAAAATTTTGTTTTACTGTAGAAAAGAAAAGTACTACTAAATTAAATAAAAAATTTTAAGCAAATACGAAGTATCTCTATCAAAATATTTATTTATACGCGAATATTTTCAAGGTATATTAATTTTTTTCTTCTAATTTTTATTGTTTATCACGCGAAATTAAAAATATTTTATTTCCGGAAAAAAATAAATAAACGTGAATTTTGTTTATTTTGGCATCAAATATATTTTTCTTTTTAATCATTTTAAAGTTAAAATGGAGTTTTTGTTTAATATCTTTTGATCCAATTATCCGATTGAACTGAATTGTAAATCTAAACCATTCTCGAATCCACCTGAAGACACACAAAAAATTTCATTAAGCTCGGTCCAGCCGTTTAGGAGGAGTTCAGTGACATACCCACGCACAAAAGAAATATATATATAAAGATATATAAAAGGCTCTATGGTCCCAGTCAGAGATCCCACATGAAATAGATGGCATTATTACTTTCTCTTACCTATAGGGTTGAGAATGTATTGTTTTAGGGTCAAATTTTCGAACGTGAGTTTTTGTTATATTTACATGTTCTGAGGTCCCCTGAATACGAAAATCATGTTTTTAAAGAATGGTCTGTGTGTCTGTCTGTGTGGATGTCTGTGTGGATGTCAGTGTGTCTGTTATCAGCATATCTCAAGAAAAATAGTAGCAGAAATTTCAACCTCGGTATTCTAAATTTGTATCATATAGGGAAGCAACAAAAAGCTTTTCTTTGAGATGAAGCAAATGGTTCGTGTACAGGGATACTCAAAAGTATTGAAATACATTACGTCTATGGGGGAAATTGCAGGTAAGTAGAGTTCAACATCTATAGACTGCACTAAACCAAAGGAAACGAACATATATTTTTTGTAATAGAGCTAGTCAACTGGGAAAGAAATTTTGTGTATGTAGGAGTCCCGCCTCCCCCCCGGGGACTAAGTCCCCCCTCGAGGGAAGTAAATTTTCATGATGGGTATCTTTCAAAAGAGCTCGCCAATACCTTTAAAACGAATGGTTAAACCATCTACGTGCGATAATTTAAAATAAAGTTATAATTTTTTTTTTCATTTTTAATATATTTTTTTTAAATGTAATATTGAGAATAAATTCAGCTTTTATTTTGGATATTTAGTGTTATACTACGTCTCTAATATGGTAGTCGTCTGTATTATCACAAAAGATATATTTTTTAAATAATAATAATTTTAATAAATTATTTTTCGAAAACAGAATTATTTCTTAATAACCGAATTAAATTCTATATAAATGTAGGTGCATTAATAAAACGGGGGGTTGAGGGGGGCAGAATGTATTATCATATAAAACTCTTCCGAAGCCTAATTTGAATTGTTTAACACAGGTTTACATAACAGTACTCGTTATCTTACCTCTTAATTTGCAACCTGTATTTATAGTATTAAATTTCAGAGTAAGGGAAAGTCGGGTGAGTGACACACCAGATTATTATTTTTTAATCGACGCGATATTTTGTTCGGTGATAACTTGTCCGTATCCCTTTTATTTTGTATCTCAAAAGTATTCAGCATTATGTAAATTCATTTTACATTTTTTTCCCTTACAAACTATCAACACATATCTTAATTTTTCTCGTCTTAAAACACGCCACTCTTGCTTTGTACTTTATTTTACATGTTTTATTCATGATTTTGTTTCTTCCAAGAAAAAAGAGGAAGAGGTTAAAGTAATTTCTGTAAACTTCATGCAACTTTATAATTCAGTGAATATTTTGAGAAAAAAATTGCGAGGAAAGAAAGGAATAAAGAGATATTTTTACCTTTGAAACTTATTTTTCCCGAAATTCATAATTTGTATAAAGGGGCACATACAATTTCCATTTTCTTCATTTTCTGTTTGAACGAAATAAAAAATTGTAGCTATTAAGATCATTGCAATATACACATGAAAAATATAAAATTCTCTTAAGTCGAGAAAATCATTTTATATGAGTATTTTACCTTAGTTAAAAAGAGCTTAATAGATATTATTGTAAATAAAAGAAGAAAAAAAAACAGTTGCACTTCGGGAGTGCCGACAGAAGTGAAAACGTGAAGAATTACGTGTGTATTTCTTGAATCATCAGGAAATATTTTATTGTGTAGGAAATACTTTTAAATGAAGTGTTTTTTTATTCATTAATATAAACTACTACTACAAAAATTATATTACAATTTTATTTAATGCGCTAACTGCAATAGAAACAGTGTCCGGAGATGAGAGAAGTCGTGTAGAGCCGCACCAGATTGTAAAAACGTAAGAAAAATGGCGGCTTTGGCCTTTCTCACGGTTTTGTGAGGTCTAACTGCAATAGAGACAGTGTCCGGAGATGAGAGAAGTCGTGTAAAGCCGCATCAGATTGTAAAAACGTGAGAAAAATGGCAGCTTTGGTCTTTCTCATGGTTCTGTGAAGTCTAACTGCAACGTTTCCGGCTGCAATCTTTAAGAGACTGTGTCCGGAGATGAGTGAAGTCGTGTAGAGCCGCACCCGATTGTAAAAACGTGAGAAAAATGACGGCTTTGGCCTTTCTCACTGTTTTGTGAGGTCTAACTGCAATAGAGACAGTGTCCGAGATGAGATAAGTCGTGTAGAGCCGCACCAGATTGTAAAAACGTGAAAAAATTGCGGCTTTGGCCTTTCTCACGATTTTGTGAGGTCTAACTGCAACGTTTCCGGCTGCAATCTTTAAGAGACTGTATCCGGAGATGAGAGAAGTCGTGTAGAGCCGCACCAGATTGTAAAAACGTGAGAAAAATGGCAGCTTTGGGCTTTCTCACGGTTTTGTGAGGTCTAACTGCAATAGAGACAGTGCTCGGAGATGAGAGAAGTCGTGTAGAGCCGCACCAGATTTTAAAACAATATACAGTATATAATTACTAACACTTCACATTAGCAAGTTTATTGTGTATGATACATTATTTGTATCATACAAGGATGGAAAGCGTTTGCTGACGATGACGCGAATTCAATGATTTTTGTTCACCCAAAAGTTTTCACTTCAAATGGAAAGCGTTAGCTGACGATGACGGGAGTTCAAAGATTTTTGTTCACCCAAAAGTGCTCAACGCGCCTAAAGAAGTTTTCACTTCAAAAAAATAATCTCTTTTTGTAAATAAATAAATAAATAAAATAAAAATAAAACTATATTATAATAAAAAAATAAAAATAAGAAGCAATGTCTAATTCTGTTTTGACAAATATGATTCTTTACGTACACCAGATTTTTGGGAACACCAGAAATTCTTAATCAAGGATAAAACTACTAAAATAAAAGTTATTTTGTTATTGTATTTGAATTTCTTGAACCAGAAAATTAGATTTGTTTTAGAACAAATTTATTTCGCAACATTTAAATAGTTTTTTTTTTTTTTTTTTTTTTTCAAAATTAATATCTGGTCTTAAGTAAAAAAAAAAATCTCACATTTTTAACATTGTATACAAATAATAATAATAACAATAATAAAATCAAACTACTTTAAATTTTAATACGAAGCAACACAAAAAGTTGGCAAATTTTTACACAATAATTAGAATATTAAACTTTTGTCACATCAAAATCCGAGACAATATACACTAAAAATATACAATTTAAAATATTAAAATACACAAAACATAAATTTAAACGTTTCGAGCTTTTTACAGGCTCCCCATCTATTTTAATGTTTTAAATTGTATATTTTTAGTGTATATTGTCATAGTTTTTGATGTGATTAAAGTTTAATATAACTATATATGAGACTTGATGATTTTTAAATATTTTAAATAATAGAATACTATGGCAAATACCTTGACTCTTTATCAAAGTTTCGTGGGAAATTAAATTATTTATTTCCGCCGTAAATTGATAAAAATATTAAAACAAATGTACCGAAATTGAGAATTGCACAAGAAACTGCATCGAATAGCGTAGTAGGAAACGAAGAAGAAAAATTCACATACATAAAATTATGCAGCATATTTCCCCCCATAAGATGATTGCATCAAAGCCGAGGTTAAACATTTCCTTCTCCGAGCGTGTGTGCCCATTAGTATTTGGCTGAATTACAAAAGAATGAATACCTAACATATTGCTATCAGCATATATAGTTACCCTCATCCGTCACTGATTCTGTCACACTTTAGGCTTAAGAGGTAGGCTTAAGAGATTTCCTTGAACTCATTGAAACCTTTGGACAGCCCCTGCCTGCCTGGACGAGCCAAGCTTAACGGGTTGGATGCCGTCCGCCGGAGCGAATTAATCGCCAGATCACTGCATGATAGCTGCCTACTGCCAGATAGTTATCTAGTCGCTACATAGAATGAGCTGTGTCCGACGACTCGTTCAGGCTTCTGACATCAGACAGGGAGACTGCTGGCTCCTGATCAACACAACTGCAAAGTTACTTCTGATGACAGCTCAGGAATGGCAGGGTTGCGACATCTGCTTCTTGACACATAATGCTCGACTGGCACACCACACCTCCAGATTGCCCAGGGAACGGAGCGCACAGACACGCTTCCTGGATGCAAAACAAGAATTTTGAATATGTGCACAACTAGCCTAGAGCCAGAGAGGAAGTCAAAAAAAAAAAAAAAAGAATTTTGAGGGGGGGGGGGGAGAATTGCAGTGGGAGCCAAGAGGATAGTTGTGCACTCAGATTTACACCAAAAAGAGGAGGCAAAAAGAAAGGGGGAGGGGAGCTAAACACCTAAAATAAAATTGGCTGAACGGTCGACAAAATAAGGAGCAATTAAAAAAAAAAAAAAAAAAAAAAAAACGCAACAAACAGTTTTTTTTTTGAGAACTCGCCACGGGTGGATGGAAGGAAATTTAGTAGCACATAGCGTAGAATTTTGAAGTGGCTGGGCCAATGGGGGGAAATGAGCTATGCACTAAGAGGCCTAAAGGGATAAGAAAGAGGGACCATCACAATTTGGATCCACCACGGGGGGATGGTGCCCCGCGTTAGTAGCCCGATGACTGCTAAACGACCCCATCGAGCACTTGACGGTGCAGCACATTTTTACGAGGACCAGACACCGCCACACCCTCGGAAAGATGAAAGGAGAAAAAAAAAAAAAAAAAAAAAAAAAAAAAAAAAAAAGGTTTTAGTGAATAAGTAATTTGGAAAGTAAGACTATTGCTTTAGGAATGCTTAAATTAGTGGGTGAGTAAAGCCCTCGAGGCTCCTGAGAAATGCTGAGAGGCGAGAAGAGCACTGAGGGGCCAACAGGGAGCAGGAGGTTGAACTAAGAAGCTGAACCTCCCAAAAGGGCTACCCTCTGGACCGGGCGGGAGAACGAGGGGAGAACAACTCTAAAAAAAAAAAAAAAAAAAAAAAAAAGAAATGGGGGGGAGAGCCACTCAGGCTTGGGTCCCGGTCACCTTACCCACCTAAGGGTCCGGTTCAGGAAAACCAAGGGGCTCAAAAAAAAGGGGGAGAGCCACTCAGGTTTGGGTCCCGGTCACCTTACCCACCTAAGGGTCCGGTTCAGGAAAACCAAGGGGCTCAAAAAAAAAAAGGGGGAAGAGAGCCACACAAGCTTGGGTCCCGGTCACCTTACCCACCTACGGGTCCGGTTCAAGAAAACCAAGGGGCTCAAAAAAAAGGGGGGGGGAGAGCCACTCGAGCTTGGGTCCCGGTCACCTTACCCACCTAAGGGTCCAGTTCGGGAAAACCAAGGGGCTCAAAAAAAAAAGGGGGGGAGGAGAGCCACACAAGCTTGGGTCCCAGTCACCTTACCCACTCAAGGGTCCGGTTCAGGAAAACCAAGGGGCTCAAAGACAAAAAAAAATGGGAGGGGGAGAGCCACTCAAGCTTGGGTCCCGGTCACCTTACCCACCTAAGGGTCCGGTTCAGGAAAACCAAGGGGCTCAAATAAAAAAAAAGGGGGGGGGGAGAGCCACTCGAGCTTGGGTCCCGGTCACCTTACCCACTCAAGGGTCCGGTTCAGGAAAACCAAGGGGCTCAAAAACAAACAAACAAATGAAAAAAAAAAAAAAAAAAGGGGAGGAGAGCCACACAAGCTTGGCTCCCGGTCACCTTACCCACTCAAGGGTCCGGTTCAGGAAAACCAAGGAGCTCAAAAACAAACAAAAAAAAAAAACCTGGAGGCAGAGAGGGCCGAGTAAGGCAGGGGCCCAACGACTAGAAGAGAGGACAGTAGCACTGGTTCCTCCCAGCACTAACCCGAAGTAAACCGAAGAGGGAGAAGCAAGTAAAAAAATAAATAAAATAAAAAATAAATAAATAAATAAATAAATAAATAAAATGAAATATTATGAGAATAACTAAGAATAACAATAAAATAAGTATTTAAATAATTAAAATGAAATAAATTAGACGGGATAACTGAGGGAGCGCTGTTTGTGGTTTGAGTTTAACGGAAAGAGAAAAAAAAAATGAATAGTTGGTTGGCTAAAAAAAAAAAAAAAAAAAAATTTCTAAGAGTAAGTTCTAAGTTAGTAGTTACAATACTTAAAAAAAAAAAAATGATAATGAAAATAATAATGGGTGCATGATCAAGATTCGAATGAGACACTACGGACGTAAGGTGGCTTGCGAGGCCCGATGCGAGGATTCAGCCTTTTGGGTCCCTTCCTGGGATTCTGGAGTTTTGGACTTCTTCTGTTCGGACCTAAGAATGCTGATAGGTGAATCCAAAGCGGTGTGCTGAGCGGTAGTGCTAGCTTCTTGATCATACCATTCATACAAACTCATAAAAAAAAAAAAAAAAAAAAAAAATTTGTTTAATAACCCATTTATGCGCGGTCATGAGCGTGGTGCGGACTTATAGACCAAATAAAACAGAGGACCGTTTACATTTTATGCACATTTTTTATACAGTTTTTATTTATACATTTTTTTATATAGTTTTATATTATAATAGTTTTTTATACATTTTTTTTATTTTTTAATAATTTTTATTTTACAAAGATTTTTTAATTTTAACATTTTTACTTTTACCGGGCCTCATGTAATATTGATGCTGGCCGCTTTAACAACAGGGGCCTCGTTCATGACCTAAAATAAACAAAAAGTGGCGGTAGCGGTGGTTGCCTCATTGGCTGGTAGGTCCTCTTGTTCCGGTGTTCTATTCCTTATGCTGCTGAAGAGTGGAGCTTTCTTGTTGGTGTTGACACTGCTTATTGTTACTGTGAAATGTCATCTATGTTGTTCGTGAGCCATCTGACTATGTGTTTTGCCTTGTTTTGTACATGTGTGTTTTGTGCCAGCTGTTTGTACCATAGTGTTTCATTTGCTTGTGTAATTTGAGCCAGATGGTGGTGGTCCGTTAGAGGGCAGGCTGTTAAGTAGTGTATTGATGTGCCTAGTGCACCACAGGCGCAGTCTGGGCTATTCTTCTTCTTAACCCGATGGAGATAAGCTGGGAATGCCCCATGTCCTGTGTAAATTTGTGTCAAGAGCTTGCAGCTAACGAGTGTCTTAGTGTCCACTGTTGGGAAGTATCTATGTGTTAGGCTGCCCGTGTCCCCATAGTCCCACTCGAACTGCCATTGTTCCATGGTGATCCCTCTTAGTTTTTTCTTTAAATAGGAAATCGGCTTTTCCAGGTAGAAATGTTCGCGGTTCGTTTCGTTTTCCGCTGCATATTTAGCCAGTTTGTCTGCTTCTTCGTTTCCTTGGATCCCTACATGTGCTTTAACCCATTCAATTTTAAAATTATTATTTGACCTTTTGATTTCCGAGTGGATTTTAATTACCATGTTTTCTGTCGTGAATGGTTTGGAGAGTGCCTGGATGGCTGACATGCAGTCCGAGTGGATGCTATATGATATTCCCTTTGTATTTCCCCACTCAGCAGCTTTGAGTATTGCCAGTAGTTCGGCCTGGAAGACACTGTTGCACTTCCTTAAGGGCACTGACCATTCGTGTATTTTGGATACATTTTCGAAGGCTACAAAGGCCGAACCTGTAGCTCCTGATTCCAGCTTCGAACCATCCGTGTAGTTTTGTATATCTTTAGTTGATGAGCCAATTTGTGGTTCGAGTGTGTCTGCTGGGTGCTTGCGCCAAATATTTTGTTTTTTGACATAGTCTGTGTGGTTAAACATATGGTCGTGTAGCTTGTAATTCTTCTGGAGTCTTGTAATTGTGCCATAAGCTGCTTCGTATTGTACTTGGAGGTGTACTGGAATCAGGCCTGAAAGAACCAGAAGTGCTGATGTTGGGGCCGTTCTATATGCCCTCACGATGGCCAGCGCGAAGTGCCTTTGGCAGCTAAGCAGTTTGTCTTTATTCTGCTTTGTTAGGTTGTTCCCCCAGATTGGGGATGCGTAGATCAGTGTCTTTTCCACTACTGTTTTGTACCATGTTTTTACAAGGTTTGGTTTTAGCCCCCAACCCCTTGAGACCATACGCCCGAACAGATTGAAGGCCTTATATATTTTTTTCGTTTGGTGTTCTATGTGTGGTTGCCATCTTAGATTTTTGTGTAGGATAACTCCGAGATATTTCATTTTTTCTTTAGTTTCTAGCTCGATCCCGTTATAGTGGATCCCGTCTAGTTTGTGAGTGCAGGAAGTAGGGAGGTTTCCCAGACGTGGTCTGTTCAGGTATAGTAGTTCCGTTTTGCTCCAGTTAATCGTGAGGTCATTTTCCTTTGCCCAAGTGCCGAATTTTTGTAGAGCTGTGTTTGCTGTATTTACGAGTGTTTCTGTGTTGTTTGCCGATATTGTTAAGATAAAGTCATCTGCAAAGGCTTGGATCTTTGTGTGGTTCCCCCAGCTATGGTTGAGCGCTGTCTCGGCTATTAGTAGCCAAAGGAGGGGCCCTAGGCAGCTTCCTTGCGGACAGCCTCCGTAATGTCACATACCTGTCTTCCAGAAAGCTAGCTATCCAGTTGACGAGGTATGTTGGACAGCCAGAGTTTTTAAGATTTTTAAGCAGAGTCGGCCAGCGGATATTGTCAAATGCACCTTTTATGTCTATTGATATTAACAGTGTTTGTTTTTTGTCTGTTTTGTCCTTGTTTATGTTTTCTATTAATTTTTGAAGTGCGTGTTCTGTGGAGGTGCCTTGTTTAAAGCCGAACTGATTTGGGTTCCAGTAGTTAGTTAAAGTTAAGTGATGATTAATTCTGCCGTGTATGATTCTTTCTAGTATTTTGCTAATAGCTGGTAGGAGGCATAGTTTTTTGGGTCTTTGGGATCCTTGCCTTCCTTGTGGAACAGAACTACTATACCCTTTTTGAACTCCTTGGGAAAGTATTCCAGTTGAAGACTTTTGTTGAAGAGCGCCAGGAGAAGGTGCTGACTCACGCGATTGATTTTTTTGACCAGGTTGTAGTCAACGAAATCATGGCCTGGGGCTTTGTTTTGTTTAATGTGCTTGATGATCCTGTTTGATTCCTGTGGGGTAATCTTACGTGGGCTATCTTCGTCGAAGCGCGGTGGGAGCGTGCTCAGCCTATGCGGGGTGTGTTCGTTCGTTAGATACAATGAGTCCAGGAATTTGGTGAGGGTTCGGTCTATTGTGACGTGTTCATTATCTTCTAGAATGTTACATAGTTTAGCGGGGGCTGACATTTTACCTGAGGCGATTTTGTATTGTGGGCCGTAGGTATCTTTGGTGCTTTCGCAGAAAGCTACCCATGCCTTTGATCTTTCCTTCTTTATTAATTTTTTGTAGATTGCGCGCTCTCTCTTATACTGAATATGTTGCTGTTTTTTGATAGCTGGGTCTGGCTGGGATTGGTACCTACGGCGAAACGCCCTGACCCTATTTCTTGCAGTCTTGACTTTATCAGTCCACCAGTTTGGTTCTTTTTGTTCAGGTGTTTTTCGCTGCTTATAGCAGGAAAATGCAATGGATTTAAACTCATTAATTAGTTCCTCCTTTTTTTTGTCCAGCGTGGATCTGTCTGCTGTGCTGTTTATTGGGCCGATATACCTTTTACTTAATTTTTTGATCTGTTTTTCAAATTTCGAGTGTTTCCCATGTTTTGTTTCTAGCCTGTGACGACGATAGCTGTTGTTACTGTAGTCTAACGAGAATCTTATAAATTTATGATCACTGCCAGAGTAATCGTCGCTTACTTCCCAGTCCTTAACATTGTCAAGTAAAGAGGCCGTGGTTATGGTTAAGTCCGGCCAACCCTTAAACCTGCCAACCTGAAACGTGGGGGGTGCTTCTGGGTTGTTCCTGACAATCAGCGAGTGTTGCATTATGAAGTCTGTCAATTGCCTACCCCGTGTGTCGATATCACCGTAACCCCATTGTGTTGAGTGAGCATTGAAGTCTCCTGCCAGCAGGACGCTACCCTGAGTTTTTAGAAGAAGTTGTTCAATTTCCCGTAAAACTGAGCTAAAGCAGGAGCTCGGAGGGGCATATGTGTTTATCAGAGTGATTTTTTCTTTGACATTTTCTATTAGTATTGCTGTCGCATGTTCTGTACTTCCCAGTTCTATTGGGTTTGTGCCTAACCGTGTAATTATTGCCGCTTTGTTACTGGGGGTTTTATACGCCTGCCAGCCCGACCCCAGGCCTGTAATTTTGCCTGTGTGTTTATTCTGGTGGTAGTCCTGTATCATGGCTATCTTTATGTTATGTTGGGCGAGGTTTCCTTGAACTCAGTCTTTTTCTTTGAACTCTTTTTTTTTTTTTTTTTTTTTTTCAGCATAAAATGAAATATGCTTTCCCGTAATAATAATAATAATAATAATAATAATAATAATAATAAATAAATAATAAATAAATAAAATAAAATAAAAATAAAAATAAACTTGTTCATGCATATGAAAAAAATGACGTTTATAAAATAATAATTTTAAAGGTAACGAAGAGATAAACAAAGTGCGAAATTTTCGCACGGGCTTGCTAGCAAATGAATTATTTGAAGTGAGAAATAAATAAAATGAAACGATTATTTTTCAACGAGCGCCTTAGTCGCCCTACAAACAAACTAGTTTAATATAAATAACGTAATTTTGAGCTTTTACATGTTTTTAAGCTTTTCAGTCCTAAATTTTACATCGAATAATTCAGACTGAAAACATGAAAGAATTATATTCTTCAAAATAAAATTTATCTATAAAACACGTAGCTTGATTCGCTAACGAACTCCAAATCGTCGTGAAAAGAATATTAACATTTTTACGCAAAGATAAACAAAAAAGAAAAAATGAAAGAAACAAAGAAAGAAAGCAAACTGCTTAAATAGTGTGTAAAGTGAAAAAAAATCATTAAACGCTGATACTGATATACGGAACAACTTTAATATGGTTCCGTTTTAATGTAAAATGCTCTCTGTTGAATGTTATGCATGTAGTGCAATCATACTTGCCAACATCCTAATTAATATTCCGTAGTGTTGTTAGTCCCACCCTTTTATTCACATCAGTAAATTTTTAGAGTAATAGTTTCCAAATGCAATTACGATTAAATGAGAAGAAAAACCCATTCTCACTTATGCATGTATGGTATGGTCATATGCTGCAAAATTCCATATCAAATTACTGATTAGGGCCCGAAACGCAACAATTCGGCAAATTCTTGATATGCCATGGTATGTTCGAAATTTTCACATTTATAAGGATATTTCTACTCCAACTCTCAATAATTTCATTCAGTACTTAAATATACAATTTCATTTGTCTCTGGAATCCTTAGATAACCCAGCTTTAAACACACTAGCAGCGTATGACCATAATGATCCTATGAACAGACGGAGACCCAAAGAGGTTCTCGTTCTGAACTCCCACCTTTAAACTTTTTGCTGTTTTACTCTATGTTACCTATTATTTTTTCTCTTTTCTATCGTCTTCGGGCACTGACTTCTCCTCGGAGATTATACCCTGTGTTGTTCTGTGTTTGCTTATGTTAAGTTTGTCATTCTCTGTTAAAAATAAAATAAAAATAAAATAAAAATAAAAATAAAATGAGGGTCCTAAATATAATTTTTAGGACTCACGCCTCGTTGGTTCGATCCTTAGGCAGAGGAAGATGCGTGGCTTTTGTCACAGGTGCTTCCATCCAACAGTATCCGAAGAATGTAAGAAGAAAAATACTCTAAGAAGATAGTGGTGTGAAAAATAAGGCGGGGCTAACGCGGAATATTAATTAGTATGTTGGCAAGTATGAGTACAATGCTTATGTACAGGAGCTCATAACATGACTCGAAAATCATTTAACAGCGTTTCTTGGGACCATGAAGCCGCTGCACATATACTGACTCAACGTTAAAATAGGTGTGATAACCTTTCTGGTTGAGAGAAAATAAGTAATAAGAGAACTGCGAATGACTGCATGTTTAACAAATCGCAACCTGTCGGTTAATTTGACGCTCCTCCAATCGTTTAGAATCGGCCTCAATGCTAGACGTGGGAAATGTGGTTGAACTATACATTATACACATTTTAACATTTTTATAAAGCACAAAATATAATGAAATTAACTTAGCAATTAGGATTTTTCCTGTATAAAAAATGGTATGATTAGAATTAAGGATTCGTCTTCAGGACTATATATAATATTCAGATCCAATACGAAAATTTGCTAGAAATACACTGTCAGTTTTGCTATATAATTTTTGCATTTTCTAATGATTCTAAAAAGAATTTAAGTCTTATTAATAACGATTTAATGTACAGGTTGAGTTGGAAATTGATTTATGTTTCATGTGAATCCCACATTTTTTATTAATGAATTTTTAAATTAAATGACCTTGATTTAAAGGTTTATAAATGATACGCTTCCATTGTTGATTACTCATATTTTAATTGTGAAATTTTTAATAATAATCATCCTTCATTTATTATTTTAATTATTTATTTGCTTAAAATGTGAAATGAGCTTGTAACGTTATACACTGAGAAAAAAAAAAATATACCGCTTTCATCTAGAACGAATAGGTGGTCCTTTTCTAAATCCCTAAACTAGAATTATAGATCTCCGAGCTATGAGTATAAGGCACGCCAAACGCTGAGAAAAAAAATTCTATAGCTGACATCTAGAGTCTAAATTGTGATTCTAGAAAAAATAGTTCCATGTCATCCTTATAAATTTCTTATAAAAAAATTTCTAGTCCCCTTCGAAAGCGAATTCTAGAGACCTCTATTAGAATTCTTGAGCGTTTGTCTATACTATTGAGGACAAACCTATTTGAAAATATCTCCAAATAAATGTGAATACAAGAGGCGGGTTTCAGCAGCTATAATCTTGGTTTATGACCCAATTCTAGAAAATTAAGCGAGAATTTATCGTAATACAAAATTTTCAGAATATTGTTTCACCATCTAGAAATGTGTAGACTAGAAATTCTCGACCATTTCATCTATTCAGTTTTTTGGCGTGCCTTACGCGCATAGCTCGGAAATCTATATTTCTAGTTTAAGAATTTAGAAAATGGCTATTTATTCGTTCTAGATGAAGGCGGTATATTTTTTTTCTCAGTGTATAAATACAAAGTTGATCTTTTTTTTTCATGGAATTTACAAAATTGGATTTTAATATGTTTATTTTAGTACATCACTCGTAATTTTAGTAATCACTTGGTATTTTCTTTTTAAAATTTTACTAAAATCCACCAATACACGAGATAATTACATTAAAATATAAATATCCATCAATATTGAAATGACATCTAGCAGACGTGCAAAATGTGTTATTATTTGTTTAGATGTGCATATTTCTTTACCTTTATTTATTGATAACTATCTATTGATCCTAATTTCTCTTTGTGTGAAATCTAGATATAACTATACACATATGTTTAATATATAATGACCTATTCTATGTACATATATATATATATATATATATATATATATATATATATATATATATATATATATATATATATATATATATACATATATGTATATAAAAAAATATTGACCAACGAAAGAATATTTCATTAGAAGAGTGTATTTATACAATCAAACTAAAATCCTTTTAGTTTATAAAAGTACTTTTAAAATTTAAATTGAATTAAGTAAATAACATATAATTTAACCTACAATGCTCCAAATTAAAGTCGTTATAAAAAGGTTTCTTTCAGTGTCGTTAATGGCAATTTCTTTCTGTGAATCCTAAAAATCGAATGGTAACTGTAAACTCTCGATTGCTAATGAAAGTTTTAATTTAACTTGACATTAACTTTAGATATCGTTAAAATTTTCTGATTACACAAAGACGAATTCCTTTTTTTTTTAATTAAATGTTAAAAGTCTTTATCTTGTTCTCTTTGAAACCATTAATTGTATTTAAATAAATAAAAAAATATATAAACGTACGTATTTCTATACTTGATTTAAACAGAAAACTGACAATAGAAATAAACTCCTTTAAAGTTGATGGAATAACTGTGATGGAGGAAATTATTTACATAAAGGCAGTTTAAGCTGTCAGTTTCAAGGTAAAAAGCAATTAAATAGAAAACGGTTATATACTAATGATAAAATTTTACTGTATTTTAATTGTAGAAAGAAAGTTTTTATGAATATGATTTTTAATATTTGTTTAAAAGAATACATTAAGCAAGAATAATAGTAAATGTAAGTTATGCTTTTAATTTAAGATTGAATTATGCAAAGTTAACAATTAATATGTTTTTTATATGAAATAAAATTATCTTTAGAACTACGACTAACGCATGGAAATTCACAAGTTTGTAATATGTGACTATGTAACAGTAATTAATTAAAGAAAATTTCAGATTATTTCAAATATGGGACTATGTAACAGTAATTAATTAAAGAAAATTTCAGATTATTTCAAATATGGGACTATGTAACAGTAATTAATTAAAGAAAATTTCAGATTAATTTGTCACATGAAATGTGTACCTCTGTCTAAAAATAGCAAAAGAATAATGAATAATCTCAAACTAAATAATCTTTAACACTTCCAGGTTTATTTATATTCAAAAAATCATTCGAAAATACAACAGCAGTTTTTTTTTTTTTTTTTTTTTTTTTTTTTTACCATAATGATTAAATTTAGTATTATTAATCCTTCAATGAATGATTTTTTATATTTTAACCAAAAATTTTTTTTTTCTTCACGGTCATGGCTTAAATAAATATGGAAAAATATTTAAAAAATCATTCAACATTTTTTATGGATTAATTTTTGAATTTTTTGGTTTAATGAATATGTACATCAAGCCTAAAAATTCAAAATAATTCAAGGATTCTGTGTTTAAGTTTTAACACAGAAATGAAAAATATATACCTCGTGTAGAGTATATATTGTATAGAGTAATTGATACATATTGTATAGAACATATATTGTATAGAGTAAAAGTTTTAAGTCTTCAATGCTGAATTTATGAATTACATACAGCTAGACTGACCATGACCACTGAAAAAAAAACAAAAATTAATTCTGAGCTCTTGGCTCCAATTCTGAGATTTTGGATGTTTGATGCTGCCATGTACCAGGGAAAAGAACAGTCAAACATTTCTATGGATGTATTAAGATAAAAATCAGCGCAGTAATTCGTCTGTTTTGTAATTATTTTTAATGCTAAATTCAGTAAAAGTTGCTATAATTTACATATGCATTATCATGCATTGAAGTGTTAAGTAGTCCAAATTATTATTCAAATAAACCTTTGAGTATAGTTTAAAAAAAATATTTGTTGAAATTCACTGATGTAAGACGGTTAAGTTCAATGATGAAATTGACGCTCAATTTATTGCTTATTGATAAAACCGGATATTTTCTTGTCCTATTGCTGATATATGGTACTAGTTCGTTATCGGTTAGAAATATTGCATTTGATATCAAATAACTATCTAAAAGCATGATAATATCCCCGATCACTGGTAAAATCTTTTCTCTAAAAGTGGTGATCATTTGCATATTTGCCAACATACTAATTCCATAATATTGTTAGCCCCGCTTTCTTTTTCACATCAGTATCTTTTTAAAGTATATTTCTTCTTATTCAATCGCAATTGCATTTGGAGAATATTACTCTAAAAATTTACTGGTGGGAAAAAAAGGGCGGGACTAACAACACGACGGAATAATAATTAGGATGTTGTCAAGTATGTCATTTGTGACATTTTTAAAAGACATGATGCGAAGTATGACAATTAAATTGTTTGATCACGTAACAATTATCTTATCTTATTTCGTTTTAATAATAATAATATTATTATTAGTGCTAGATGCCTATTTCAGTCGGTACAGTTGTCGAAATTTTATAGGTCACTCTTAATTAGTGCTAGAGGCCTATTTCAGTCGGTTTATTGAATGGGGATTTATTGAATGAAGTCCTCCCAAGGCACAACTTTGACATGAGTCCCCCCCAAGGTACCCCTATTTCAGTCGGTACAGCGTTGTCGAATTTTTATAATACACTCTTAATAGTGCTAAGGTCCTATTTCAGTCGGTTTATTGAATGGGGATTTATTGAATGAAGTCCCCCCAAGGCCCAACTTTGACATGAGTCCCCCCCAGGCCCAACTTTGACATGAGTCCCCCCCAAAGTACCCCTATTTCAGTCGGTACAGCGTTGTCGAATTTTTATAATACACTCTTAATAGTGCTAAGGGCCTATTTCAGTCGGTTTATTGAATGGGGATTTATTGAATGAAGTCCCCCCAAGGCACAACTTTGACATGAGTCCCCCCCAGGCCCAACTTTGACATGAGTCCCCCCCCCAAGGTACAACTTTGACATGAGTCCCCCCAAGGCCCAACTTTGACATGAGTCCCCCCCAGGCCCAACTTTGACATGAGTCCCCCCAAGGCCCAACTTTGACATGAGTCCCCCCCCAAGGTACAAATTTGACATGAGTCCCCCCCCAAGGCACACCTTTGACATGAGTCCCCCAAGGCCCAACTTTGACATGAGTCCCCCCCCAGGCCCAACTTTGACATGAGTCCCCCCAAGGCCCAACTTTGACATAAGTCCCCCCCAAGGTACAACTTTGAAATGAGTCCCCCCCCAAGCCACACCTTTGACATGAGTCCCCCCCAAGGCACACCTCCCCCTCATTGGGAAAAAGAGAAAAAACGTTGTTTTGCGGCTATAAGACAGTTTGGACTTCCAACGTTATTTGTTACAATATCTGCAGCTGAAACACATTGGTTTCATTTAATGAAAACTTTATCATGGAATTTAGATCGTCACGAATTAACTAAAGAAGAATTTGTCGATATTAACAAGTTTAGCAGTAGGCCTCTGGCACTAAATTAAAATCTGTCAACGTCAGATTTTTTTATTTACTTATTTTTATTATTTTGTAGTGGCCGTCTTTAAAAATAAAATAGTTTTCTCTAGCCTTACCAGTATGCTATTCCTTATTATTTTCCTTTACCTTATTTCCATCCACTTGTCATTGAAAATATTTCCCTTCCTTTTCTGAAAATGTTTTATAACCTTCTTTGAAGGTCAATAATCTGAATTCACACATGCGCAGTATCAAATGACAAATGTCAACAAAATGACTTTTTTGTGACAGACTTTATTTATTTATTTCAGGAATAAGGTAATAAAAATTATCCATTTTCCATGATTTTATGGCTTTGTAGCATTGTCAATGAATACCAGGAATAACAAAACCATGTAATTCACTTTTATTTTTATTTATTTATTTATTTATTTATTTTAATTAGGAAAAATTTATTTATTTATTTATTTTATCATTATTAATAAAGACACTTTTTCATTTACTCATTAAATCATACAGACACTTTTTTTTTCTAGGTAAGGAAAGTTTATTTATTTTATCATTATTAATAATATTTTTGCTGACTTGTGCAATTTTTGAAACAGGTGATTATTTTACATCCAATTGACAAAATTATCATTTATTATTATTCCTTTTTTAAAGTTGATTCTCAAAATCAGTGATTATTTCGCTGCAATTCAACAAAATGTCTACATTTTGGACGTCAGTTTACGAAATGTGCCACATTTTTAGGTGTATATCAGAAGTACAGAATCTGTTCGGTGCTACAAGGCTAAATTTACGTTTCGTTTCGGAAACATTCGGACAAAAACAACTCCCCCCCCCCGTATTCAATTAATGATTTCACATCTCAAGGTGGTCATGGTAATGAGAAATGTACGAGTTTTATAATTGTGTAAGTCGATACTTTGAGGCAAGAGGTGATTACAAGTAGATTTTCATCGTTTACCTGTTTTTTTTTTTTTTTTTTTTTTTTTTTTTTTTAAGAAAAGAAAACTTTTAAACGCGAACGTTTTTTAAACTTTGAATGAGATTTATAAATACCGATTTTTACTTTCAGAACATTCATATGTAAGGAAAGTATTGTAATCATGAGAAAAATCCGACTTGATTTTTGTGCAGTTATACGTTTTGGGGGTCCCCTGACTTAATTTCTGCTATTTTTAAGGTGATGTGTGTATGTCAATTCAGAAATTTAATTCATCAACCTGGAAATTAATTTAGATAGAATGGAGTAGAAGGTTGATTTTTTTACCAACTATGTGAAAAATACCACAGCCGGGAATCGAACCCGGGCCTTCCGCAGAACGCGCGGATGCTCTAACCACTGAGCTACCCTGGCTGATAACCAGCTCGGCATTTCTCACATAATTTACGTTGGCAAGGTCACCGAGTCTGCATTAAAGCAGCTATATCAAGTGACAAATTTAAACATGGCATAACTCCAAACGGCCACGAAAACACATAGTTGGTAAAAAAATCAACCTTCTACTCCATTCTATCTAAATTAATTTCCAGGTTGATGAATTAAATTTCTGAATTGAAATTTCGTGGCCGTTTGGAGTTATGCCATGTTTAAATTTGTCACTTGATATAGCTGCTTTAATGCAGACTCGGTGACCTTGCCAACGTAAATTATGTGAGAAATGCCGAGCTGGTTATCAGCCAGGGTAGCTCAGTGGTTAGAGCATCCGCGCGTTCTGCGGAAGGCCCGGGTTCGATTCCTGGCTGTGGTATTTTTCACATAGTTGGTAAAAAAATCAACCTTCTACTCCATTCTATCTAAATTGATGTGTGTATGTGTTTGAATGAACACGATATCGTCTAAGCGCTTTATTCAAATGATCTGAAAGTTGGTTTGTATATTATAGGTCACAGTAGCAAGAAACTTATTGCATTTGGTAAAATTCACTTATAAGTTTATTACAGGAATACAAAGGAAAATTCTTTATCATTATAGCCCTATAGGCTCAAAGTTTTTAAAATGTGTTAGTGTCTAAACACATTATTCGTTTGAGCTGAAAATGTATATACTAGTTATAGGTTACCGCTGCAGATTAACTGGGAATCTAGCATTTAACTTTTACAGGAAGACAACGAAAAATTCTTTATCATTATGACCTACAGGCTCAAATTATTTTAGGTGCAATAGTGTTAAATTAAAGAACATACTATTGGAAAAAAAAAATACTCAAACCCTTTATTATAATTTTCTCTTTTGTTTATTGGACTACAACTCTCACTTTTACCTTTTTAACCCTTTAACGTTCATTGGTTTTGCAGCAAAACCAAACATTTGACATAATTTAGCAATTTTTTTTGCAGCAGTTTTTTAACATTTCCCCCTTATTATAATCAGGTTTTAAGCATTTGTTCCTTTTCAGTGCGGTAGATAGCAGCACTATTCGAAAATTTAATAAATAATGCTTCAAAGGAAGCTAAATCCATAAGTCACTTGCAGTTTCTTAGTGCGCGCGAGTGCAAATTGCTGGTTTGATGATGCACCCATGTCTAGTTTTTTTTTTTTTTTTTTTTTTTTTTTTCATTTAATGATGAGCTGGACTATTATTTTCACTTGAAACAATTTTTACGAGTATTTGTAGTCGATGATGTTTACTTACAAAGTGTTTTATTTATTCAATTAAATATTATTTTAATTTAATAAGGTAACTTATATATGTTTCAAACAAAAATTTATCGAAAAGGAACTATGCTAATTTCTTATTTTTAAAATTTTTATGATCAGCTATGTGTCTAAAAGCCATTTTTACAATTAGTTTAGTAATTTTTAAAATATATTGAGTAGTGAACGTTAAAGGATTAAACAACCGTAATTTAATGTTCATAAAGTCGAGTGGAATTACCCCAGTTTTTTTTTTTTTTTTTTTTTTTTTTTTTACATTTTTGAAAAACGATAAAACATTATTTACATCAAAAAGCATGATAATTAGGTAATTTCGTTTAAATACCTTATCAAATATATTTTTATTTTATTTATGAAGTATATGTAGTACAGTATATGGTATATAATAATATAAAATTTATGGTGAACTTTTTTTTTTTTTTTTTTTTTTTTCAATTATTATTATTAATAATTTTTTTTTTTTTTTTTTTTTTTTTAACCAGAGAAAAAAATAGAATAGAAATGTTTAAAACAGCATTTTTTTCTTTTAACGAAAATTTAAATAATGCCTTTTATTGAGCCGGTAGAAAATTCTATTATATTGATTCATCAATTGGCACCGGAAATTTATCCAGGACAACATTTTTATAACTTTTGAAAATGCATTTACTAAATACCTTTTTAAAAGTTTTGTAAATGTTTTCTAGGATAAATTTCCGTTGTCAGTTGTTTAATTCAATACGATAGAACCTTCCCGTCACCCCCATGTATAAATGTATGTCTTGTAAATAATAATAATAATAATAATAAAGTTGTTTTCTATTACCTTTTTTAGGATTTCAACTTAATTAAATTTTACAAATGAAACCACTTTTCTATTTCAAGTATTCGAATATTATGAGAATATTTTCTACAAGTTTCTTTTTTAATTTTAGAAAAAACAGTTCACCATATTTTCATTCAGCTTATGAAATTCTTCCTCTGCTACATCTTAAAAAAAAAAATCAAGATGCTGCAATTGCATCATACTTTCATTCTTCAGTTATTATACTCCATACGAGATATGAATTTCCAATGTTTTATTCATAGCTAGCTTTGTTAATATATAAAAGTAAGAGGAAAAAGGCATTTGAAACTCTGGAAACTTTTAATGGAATATTTTCTCTTCATTTGAAACACACACACACACATATATATATATATGTATAATTATGAAAAAAGGGAGAAAATAACGCTCTCTCGGAAAAATCTTGAATGCGTGAATTAAATTTAGTTATGCATAAATTGAGAAATCTCATTTTGTTTTCTAGAATCTTTCACCATTCAAAAGGGGAGAATTTTTCATTTATTTTTTCATTTTTTCTTTTTTTACCGTGCAGAAAATCTTAATTACAGTAGTAACACATGCATTTTTATCTCTTTATAAATCTGAAGATTTTTTTTTTTTTTGTTTTGTTTTGTTTAAGGAAATGCTAGTCGCTGTTCGTGGATTATCTAATGCAAGTTCTAGAACGTATATTCTTAGTCATGAAAACTTGTTTATTCGTTTAACATTTTTAACCCTATTAATTTTCAGTAGAAATTAAAATTTTAATGTGAATTTTTAACACTTTTCAACAAAGTAGAAAACACGCACACACATGTATAAAAGAATTGCATTCAGTATATCATTCATGTGACTATTATGAATTAAAATAACATTTTATTATTATTTTTTTTTCTATTATCTCATCTCTATAATAATTTTGTTAAACTCTTGAATCTTTTTAATATGGGAGTTTTATTATTTATTGAATGCATTGTTATATATGTGACATCTAAAATTGTTTTTTAATCATATATTATTTTAAAAATATTAAATAATTTATATATATATATATACATTATGGAGAACTGAAACTCGAATACAAAACGCGGCATGTGTATATGTTTTTAACAACATGAGCCCATAACCAAAACTTCAAAATATAAAGAATGTACTGTTCAATGGGTAAAAAAACCATTACTAGCGGCATTATAAACCGGTAATCGATAGAGAATAGAATGGATTACGTCGATAATTCTCCGTCAGGGTGTCTTCTGCTACAAATGAGGCAACTGCTGAATGAGATCCAATGTATTCTGAAACGGCTAAAATACCATAGGTAATTTGTATCAATCTTGCCTGATTAATAAAAGGTCTTCTGATTAGACAGGCTACTCGAGGGTAAAAATGACGACACTGTACAGAAGAATATAGATTAAAATTGTACTGTTAACATCCGATCCTGGCCATGTAGATACCATTAGCAATACCAACTACTAAAAATCGTTACTGTACATATGAGAATTGGGAGAGCCTCATTACATGCCAAAAAATCACCAGAGATCTAAAAATATTGTTCTAGTTTACTATTGCGCTACATGTAGCATATGTGTGGACACTGGATTCTACTTTTTTCAATTCTTCTGCACACTGTAAAAAAAATCTAAAATACGTAAAAATTTGTAAGATATTTGGGTAAAGCAATTTAATAAAGAAGCACCACAAAACTGGCGTTGTAAAAATTATTACTTACAGACTTTGAATACACACCATAAAATGCAATAAACTCGCAACAATTGTTTCGGGTCGAAAAAACACACGACCCTTCATCAGGCGAATAAAGTAAGCACGAGTGCTGCAGTCAAAGCAGCACTCGTGCTTACTTTATTCGCCTGATGAAGGGTCGTGTGTTTTTTCGACCCGAAACAATTGTTGCGAGTTTATTGCATTTTATGGTGTTTATTCAAAGTCTGTAAGTAATAATGGGTAAAGCAATGTTCCAAATTGGAAAGTTCTGTTTATAACCCAAAATGCGTCAGACAATCTGTCAATTTTGAGTTTAAAAACTTGTTATGCATGGTTCCCTATCTTATTTTATATTTTTTGTGTATAATAAACAAAGACGTTGTAGAATATATTGTATCGCTCACCTGTTATAAAAAAAAATCTAACATGCGTAGATGATCTAAACAAAATGTAAACATTTCGTATATATACGTACATGTACACTGCAAAAAATAAGCCCCAAAACAATTCTATCCAAAATTGGTCTCGTATCCAATTAAGGTTGAAATTTTGGGACATTCCAATTTGGAACATTGCTTTAACCAAATATCTCACAAATTTTTACCTATTATATATATATATATATATATTACTGTGCACATATGCATATGGAAGTTATAAGTTTTAATTGAAGAGTAATACGTTGTTAAGGATGATATTATTTTATTGGACTCTGTATAGCTTAATCGTGATTTTCGCCCTCGTAAAGCGCGTCTGTTGTGGAAGGTTTACACCTATCACCGCATAATGATTGTCAGAAACTGATCCCAGCCTCTGCTAATCGTCTATGAAGGACATATCGTGTTATCAATGTATCTATACGATTTGGCAAATGGCATAGAATCCATAATAGATTTAAAGAGAAATCAATTAAAAAATACTTTTTATTTGTTCTTATATTTGACTTAATAGCACTGCATTTTATTATTCGAGTTAGTAGTTATAGCATACTGTTAGTTAGTTATTATAGTGGTCAATTAGAGTTAATAGTAAAGAATATTTTAGGTACAAATTATTTCATCTCTTATCAGAAAGAAATATTACCGATTTCCCATATTAGTCAAAGTTCGTTATTTATTCACACGAAAATACTATGTATAAGAATTAACTTTAAAAAAAAAAAAAAAAAAAAAAAAAAAAGTGTTTGTGTAAGATCCAGAATACAAGCCTGGCGGTGCTTTTAAATTTTAAAATGGATATTTAATAATAAATTGGAAACAAATAAATTAATAATTCGCTAAAGAACAACAATTTGTTAAAATTATATTGTATGAAAACAGATTTTTTTTTTTCAGTCTGATGAAAAGAAACCGGTAAATTGGCAATACGAAATCTGTATAATGAAAGCAAATAGTAATTTAAAATTTATGATCACAATAATAATAATAATAATAATAATAATAATAATAACTTTTACAATTGAAAACATTTTAATTTTTTTTTCTTTCATATGAATGAGCGCAATAAAAGAAATTTCATCATGTTTCCAATTTCATTTAAGGCCACTATTTCTTGAACTAAAAAAGACAATATTTTCTCTTGCCAAATATATATGTCAAACAGCTTCCACAGTAAATTGACATGAAACGACTGAATAGAAAAAAAATTCTTTTATATTTACGGTAAAACAATATATTATTAATCAAGACATCTGAAAAAAAGTACAATGCCTAATTTTTTTTTTAAACAATAGGGTAATTTGAAATCCTAATATATACTATCTACCAGTAATCTGGACACTTTCGAATTTAGACATTTTGTCAAATATTTAGAAAAATTCTTTAGTATTTATCTTGAAACTTTAGTAGTGTAAATAACATTTTACACCTCACGTATGTTAGCAAAAGGTGTGTTCTGAAGAGGAAAAAGGGACCAGTAATAAAATTAAACAAAAAACAAAATGTTTTGGATCACCCTGTAAAAAAGAATACTTTAAATGCGCTTTTCATGTGATTATGAAAATTTTTCTCATTATCTATATACATTTTTATGAGGCTACGACATATATTCATGGAGATATAACTTTTTTTTTTTTTTTTTTTTTTTTTAATTACAAAAAAGAAATTTCACTTTTTAAACTATAACATGTAGTGTTATACCCAGTGAACAATATTTTTGGAAAATTTGGCATACTACATTAAACACAGCATACTAATATCATATAGCAATTTTGTACGAAATATGAGCGCTTTTACTAAATAATTTTTAAATATGCAGGCGCTAGATTTTAAATAAATTTATTTGCATAATTTAATAGCCAATAGTGTTGAACAACTTATATGAAAACCCCAGATAAATTTCGTGTAAATTCAAAAAGTTATCAGAGATTGAATGAACGGAAATTAAGTTCTTCTCAAAATAAAAGCTAAACTATAAGGGGTTTTATTCAAATTTTCATTTTGATTAAATTAATACCCATCAATAATAGTGTGTTCGCTGATTGTAAATAAATATTGATAACCCCCCTATCATTTTCTTTCTTTCTTTTTTTTTAAGTTTCGTTCTAAGGTTTCGGTTTAATTTCGTTCTTCCTGTTCTTGTCGAAGTGTGAGCTAGACACAGTTTTAACCCTGTGCGGCGCAGGACAATTCGGATCATTTAAATTATACTGCCACCGGAATTCATGAACTAAATTAGACTAAAAGAAATTTTAAATTTTAAGTTTGAAAAAACTGGCCGTTTCTGATATGTTATAAACGTAAATTTTTGCTAAAAAATTTCCGGGATGAATTTTTGCAGCTGGATCTTAAATTTTGCGTCCTCGCAGCGAGGACGCCGCGCGTTAAGGGGTTAAGCATAAAAATTTTCACAGCAAGCTTCGTTAACCCTTTAACGTTCACTACTTAATTTATTTTAAAAATTACTAAACTAATCTTAAAAATAGCTTTTAGACACATACCTGATCATAAATATTAAAAAAAAAAAAAAAAAATAATAACATTGTTCCTTTTCGATAAATTTTTGGTTTGAAACATCTATAAGTTAACCTTCTTTTTTCTTTCTTTCTTTTTTTTTTTTTTAAGTTTCGTTCTAAGGTTTCGGTTTAATTTCGTTCTTCCTGTTCTTGTCGAAGTGTGAGCTAGACCGATTTTTAAGCATAAAAATCTTCACAGCAAGCTTCGTTAACCCTTTAACGTTCACTACTTAATTTATTTTAAAAAATACTAAACTAATTTTAAAAATGGTTTTTAGACACATAGCTGATCATAAATATTTAAAAAATTTAAAAAATATCATTGTTCCATTTCGATAAATTTTTGGTTTGAAAACATGTATAAGTTAACTTAATTAAATTCAAATAATATTTAATTTAATGAATAAAACACTTTGTAAGTAAACATTATAGACTACAAAAAATCGTAAAAGTTGTTTCAGGTGAAAATAATAGTCCAGCTCTTCATTAACACGTTCACGCCGGCGTGACCCACCGGTGGGTCACAGCTACAGTCGGCAGCAAAAGTATCCGAGCACTAGCAATAATCCCTGTCCAAAAAAAGTACACTTAATACTGTTTTGTTAAATAAATCGTTGTCGAGTCATGTGCTTAGTCAGCCTAAGAAGATGATTCGACAAGGATTTTTTGAACGAAACAGTTTCACGTGTACTCTTTTGATATCGGAATTATTGGCTAGTGCTCGGGTATTTTTGAGAAGATTATGTAAACAAAATGCGACAGCGTGAACATGTTAAATGAAAAAGACTAGACATGAGTGCATCATCAAACCAGCAATTCGCACTCACGCACACTAAGAAACTTCAAGTGACTGATGCATTTAGCTTCCTTTGAAGCATTACTTGTTAAATTTTGGAATAGTGCTGCTATCTACCTAACAGAAAAAGAACAGAAGTTCAAAACCTGATTAAAACAAGGGAGAAATGTTAAAATCTATCACATAAAAATTGTTAAATTACGTCAAATATTTGGTTTCGCTGCGAAATCAATGAACGTTAAAGTGTTAAAATACAATAAAAATTGCAAAGAAAGTAAATTTTCTGGGTTACAATAATTAATATTGTTATTTTTTAATCCGATAATTTTAACTTCAGTGGAAATTTATCTTGTTTAATTTTGACTAAAAAAAAAAAAAAAAAAAAAACCTACCGTAATTTCTGGTAGATACCCCGTAGGTTACATAATCCAGTTTTGCACCAGAAATTTCAATTAATAAATAAATTTATATTTGTACGAGCTCTTCCTTCGAAAAAGTATAGATTTCTCTATTAAATAAAATTTCTGGTGAAGAAATGACACATCATACCTGCGGGTTATCTACCAGAAATTACGGTAATTATTTATAGAATATTTATTATGTGAAATAAAGTTTTATTGAGCCTAACATAAAAATTTCAATTTTAGCCAAACAGCGTTATAGACTAAATTCATAAAATATCATTAGTGAACTGATATTTAAATACGTGTCCATAAATAAAAAAATATATTTAGATATATAGAAATATATTTTCGTAGTTGAAAATAAAAATGTTTGAAAAACTTAAATTTAATGCATTTAATGAAAAATTGAAAATATAACACACGTATAAAAAAAAAAAAGAGGTTTTTGTGAATTTAAGCGGAGATTGATACATCACTTTTTGAACAGAAGAGAATAAAAGTTTGGAAAATCTTCATAACACCAAATGATTTTTGCTTTGTATCTCAAAATTCGATTTTGACAAACAAATAAAATTTAATCACAACAAGTTTAAAAAATATTGCAGTAAATGTAATCCTTTTATTTATTAATCGTAACATAAAAAGGAAGTTACGCAAGAAAAAAATTATTTTGCATTAAGCAAATTTTGTTATTTTCTTCAAAGTGCATTTTTCAAACAATGCAATATCGTGCTTTATCTTTTATTCATGAAGCTCTAGGCTGAAATTCTTAAACTACGAAAAACACTCCTCTCTAAATATATAAACGTCAAGAAAATGTCAAATTAAAATGACAGGAGCAGTCTCAGCATAAGAAGGTTTTTCTGTGCACATGGAAAAGATAAATTAATAACTGAAATATAGGAATCCATAGTTCGAAAAAATGTTTTTCTGGGAATACATGATTCTTTTTTTATATTTGAAATGTCTTATCAATAAAAATGGAACATTTTTGTTTGCTTTAAATATTTATATTATTTAAAAGTATATAAAACATATCTCTAATAAGATTTGAAAAATGACTTATTTTTTAAAAATAAACTTTTAATATGAATATTTATTTTAGTTTGGTATTTTAAATTATGTGTATATGAGATATAACTTCTTGTAAAGGAAAACTAAATCTGTTTTATTAAATAAAAAATTCTATTATTGCTTTTTTAAAGAGTGTTTTGCAGTATTTTATAGTTTCAATTTAAAAGTATTTATAAGCTATTAATCTAATATAGCAATAGTAAAATTCTTTCCTGAAAAATGTAAATGATTTAAATTCCTACTGGAAAAAAAAGAACTATTGCTTTCCTTTTATAATAATATTGTGCTTCATTGTTAAAGAAATTAATATTTTTAGTAAACTTCAAATCACATACACACAATGTCATACATGACAACATCTTAATTAATATTCAGTAAAATTTTTTGGTTCCACCCCTTTTTCACCACCACTTATTATTTAGAGTAATTTTCTCCAAATGCATTTGCGATTAAATTAAAGAAAACTAAATAATAAAGAAATAAAAAAAGACTAGTGTGAAAAAAAAATGGCAGGACTAAAAATTTTATGGAATATTAATTAGAATGTTTACCGCTATGCAATCTACAGTCAGTAACAAAAGTATCCGAACACTAGCAAAAATTCCTATATAAAAAAAGTAGAATCATGTTTCTAGTCAGTCTAAGAACATGATTCGACAAGGATTTATTTAACAAAACAGTATTAACACCGACTGTATATGTAAATGTGGAATGATGTTTATAATGTGAAATCACACAGTTCATTAGAAAGTGTCTGTTTTAAGGGAACGATGAGCGTCAAAAATAAATATTTTTAAAATTTCAGAATAAGATTTAAAGTCCTGTTCATGTATGCACTGAAGTATTACAATAATAAGAACATAAAGAAAAGAAACATTATTGTTTTATAATTATTATTTGTATACATACAAACATACAAACATACATACATGTGAAGCTAATAAAAGCGTGTTAAAAAAAGACTTTCCCTACGTGAACGCTGTGGCTGTGAGATAAAGCTCCGGGCTACGAACCTAAAGGTCTAACGTTCGAGCCCAATCAGAATGGATTTTTTCAAAATGGTTTTTGTTTGATTCTAAATTATTTATTAGTTCACATTTCAATAAAAACGCGTTCTTTATTTTTTTTAAAGTATAATTTTTTATTCATTTATTTATTTATTTTGTAACATTTTGGACTACATTTAATCAACCATTTACTTTTTTCAAACCCTTACAACTTTTAAAAATATTAACTTAGAAACATGCAGTTGTTTGTACATTGCTCAGAACTAATCATGAAAATTAATGTAACAAAAACAAAAATTCGATTTTTTCCTCGATTTTTATAATTTTCAAAACCCAACATCCACCTAAGGATACTTACACCATTCATCATTTAAAATAATGTATTATAAACTTTATGACAAAAATTGTTTATAAATGTAGAGGTGGAAAAACAGTTAGTACAGTAAGCAATCTGAACGTTGATAGAAATTTTTATTCAAGTTTAAATGCTTATTTATTTATTTCAAAAAGTGTTGTTAGTATTTCTAAAGTATTAGCACAAACTTTCAGAATCACATGCGCACAAATTTATTCATTTTAAATTGTATGAGAGAGAAATCTAAAAATTTCAATTAATAAAGAATTTTAAATTCTGAATACGTATGTGATTTTATTCATTGCATAGAGGATAATTTCCATAAAAATCATCCAAATACAAAAACATAAATATATGTATATATTTTTAAATTTTACTTCATTTCTTGGTTAATAATATTACGTTTTAAAAAAATTTACATTTTTTAATTAACTCATAAATCATTTTAAAAAAATAAATAAAAATAATAACACAATAGAATTAAAAGTCAGTGCGTATTTTTAAAATTCTCATTTATAGGCCACAATTTAGGATCACTTTATTCATGTTCAGTTTTATAAAATTTCAAAGTTTAAAGCAATATAAAAATTGTTTCAAAGTACGAAGGTAGTACAAACACATAAGTACGTGGCTTAAAAAATAGCGATTCACCCTCACCATCTCGTCATTTTTTTTATTATATGTTTAATTTATTAAAATATGTAGGTTAAAAAAAAAAAAAAATACAGAGGATGCTTCAAGAAATTTATCTTCCATCGGACTCAATAAAAGGTTTGAATTTCGGATAAGGCAAGGGATTTTGTGAAATTCTTGTATGTGTATAAAAATTATAAATTGTCATTGTGGATTTATGTAAAATAGATCATTCGACAAAGGAATCTTTGTAAGTACAGCTGATAAACATAGCCCCCTTAACTAGATGCCTGTCGCGTGGCTCGGAAACTTGGCAACAGTTGAAGCGGTAAACAGCGCCACCTAGTACAGACTGGCCAACTTTTTTATTCAACTGCCACCAATAATTTTAAGAAGTGATATGTGATATATATAATCGACGTTTCTTCGACTGCATTCGCCTTTTATGTGTATCATATTACGCCTTTTATGTGTATCATAGCCCACTTATAAAAATTTTTGGTGGGTGTTGAATAAAAAAGTCGCGCAATCTGTACCAGGTGGCGCTGTCAACCGCTTCAACTGTTGCCAAGTTTCTGAGCCACGCGACAGGCATCTAGTTTAGGAGGCTATGTCCTAAATTTATCAAACAAATAAATTAATAAATTGGACTTATATATATAAGGCAGTGGTCACACATTTCGCCCTTTTTTTGAAAACACTTCAGAGAATGAAAATTTTGCACATTTTTTGCTACTACTATTTTATACAGCGATCTCTAATCCATTTAATCACGAGAAATTTTTATAAAAATACGTTTCCTGTTATTTTTCCTCAATATATCAAATACAATATTGATTTCTTGGGTGTTTTTCTCTATACATACCTTTGCTAAACACCTTTTTTTAACCGAGTGCTTTTTAATCAGAATCAAAGGATTTTACTGTCTACATGTAATACAGTTTCCCTTTTATGATGATTTACATTTACTTCTTGGGAAAATCATAAGATAAGGGCAGTATGTCTATGAAGTAACTGTTTGGAAATCACGAAGTATTGAGAAAATGTGACATTTGTACCTCACTTAATATAATACTGCTTAAATTATATTGTTTAAAATTTACTTTTCTTTTAACAAGTTCAAAAAACAATTTAATGTCGATGAGTTGTCCCAAAGAAAATTGCTGATATTCCATTTTTTTTTTTTTTTTTTTTTTTTTACTTTTATAAAAAAGATTTCATCACAAATGTTTTTAATTAACGGCCCTCTTCACTTACTGTCGCCGGAACCCGAGACGATGTTATTCTATGGGGAAATTTTCTTTACAAATAACTTATACATTTTTTTAAATTCTGTTTTCACATTCAGAAAATTCCTAACTGTTAAATTGAAGGACTTTTTTTTTTTAAATGTATTTTTTTTTTTTTTTTTTTTTTTATATATATATTTTATTTTGAAATTGCAAAATGAAAAAAAATCACAGATTGTAAATTCGTCTTTTGCAGCTTCAAAATAAAATATAAAAAAATGAAATAATAATTTAAAAAAAAAAGTCCGTCAATTTAACAGTTGGGAATTTTCTGAATGTGAAAACAGAATTTAAAAATATGTATTAGTTAATAAGTTATTTGTAAAGAAAAATTTTCCATAGAATAACATTAGCTTCGGCTTGCGACGGCAGTGAGTGAAGAGGGCCTTTAAAGCTCTAAATATTATATTAAAATAAATAAATAAATAAATAAATAAATAAACGAATTTTTAGATATTAATTCCATATATTTACTTAAAAATTTATTACAAAATATTCACAAAAACTTTATGCAAATTCAAAGATTTAAAAAATACATTTATTATATTTAATAACACAAAATTTAATCTTTGTAAACAAATAACCAGGATAGACGAAATTGTTGAGAATTTCTGGTCTGCATTTTTTTAGATTGCGAAATAATATTATGAATATTATGAATCATTTGTAGCGTTTGCATTTATTTTTATACATTTTTAAATAAGATTGACTATGATAATATAGGAAAACGCTCTAGAATTGTGATAAAGATTTTAGAATTTGATGGCAAACAGAACCAGAATTTAAAAGGATGACATGAAATTATTTACTAGAGCTACAATTTAGTTTCTAGATGTCCGTCACCTAATTTCTTTTCATTGAATCACCGAGAAAAAAAAAAAAATACCGTCTTCATCTAGAACGAATAAGTGGTCATTTTCTAAATCCCTAAACTAGAAATATCGATTTCCGTGCTACGCGTGTAAGGCACGTCAATTAGCTGAATAGACGAAATGATTGAGAATTTCCAGTCTATACATTTCTAGATGGTGAAACAATAATATTCTGAATACTTTGTATTGTGAGAAATTCTCGCTTGATTTTCTAGAATTGGGTTATAAACAAAGATTATAGTTTAATAAAGAAGCATCACAAAACTGGCGTTGTAAAAATTATTACTTACAAACTTTGAATAAACACCATAAAATGCAATAAACTCGCAACAATTGTTTCGGGTCGAAAAAACACACGACCCTTCATCAGGCGAACAAAGTAAGCACGAGTGCTGCAGTCAAAGCGGCAACGCACAAAATCGTTTAAAATGAAAACTTTGAGGTTGAACAGGATTGCTCTTTGCCCTTCCTTGACGTTCTTGTGAATAAAGAAAAGGATTGTTTCTCAACTACTGTTTTTAGAAAACCATTCTCAGTCTCTTTGCCGCCGCATGCTCTCTCTAACCACGCCCCTCAACAAAAAATGTCTGCTTTTTCCACTTATGTTTACCGTGCCTTACACATTTGTTCTGATCCGTCTAATCTTTCGAAAGAAATTAATTATTTAAAATCTCTTGCCCTCTCTCGTGGCTACAACCCATCTATCATCGATAAAGCTCTATATAAATTTAAGAATCCTAAACGTTCTGCTCCCAAGTTAAACGATCACAGTCTCATCCCAGTTGTTTTACCTTTTTATTCTTCACTCTCTTTTAAAATCTCTAAAATTCTTTCACCGTTTGGTTTCAAAGTTATTTACAAACCCGTCAATAAAATAAAATTATCTTCTCTTAAGGATCCCATTCCTACCGAAAACCGTTCTGGAATTTATTTAATTCCGTGTTCGTCCTGCAACTTAGGTTATATTGGTCAAACTAGGAGGCGTTTGAAATACAGAATAAATGAGCACCGTCGGAATGTTCGTAATGAAGAGATTACCAAATCTTCTATTGCTTCCCACTGCTGGTCTCAAGGTCATCGTTTTGATTTTTCCAAAACTAACATATTTTCATCTCCTGTCTGCTCCTCCCATTTGGATATTCATGAAGCATTTTACATATTTAAAAATTCGAAAAATCTTGTTAATGATATTTATTCCACTCCTTTCTTCTCTGATGCTTGGAAATTACTCACGTAACTTAGATTTTAGTTTAATTTTTGTTATCCTTAGATTGTTATATGTTTAATCGCACTCATTTATTTTTATTTTCTTGTTTTTTTGTACAATTCTACTCACACCAGTAGCTATATTTAGTTTCTACTTTATAAACTTTTTTTTTCATTTTAAACGATTTTGTGCGTTGCCGCTTTGACTGCAGCACTCGTGCTTACTTTGTTCGCCTGATGAAGGGTCGTGTGTTTTTTCGACCCGAAACAATTGTTGCGAGTTTATTGCATTTTATGGTGTTTATTCAAAGTTTGTAAGTAATAAAGATTATAGTTGCTGAAACCCGCCTCTTGTATTCACATTTATTTGCAGAGAATTTTAAATAAGTTTGACCTCGTTAATATACACAAACGCTCTAGAATTCTAATAGAGTTTTATAGAATTCGCTTTCAAAGGGGACTAGAATTTATAAGGATGACATGCAAGTATTTTTTCCCGAGCCACAATTTTGCTTATAGATGTCAGTTTCAGATTTTTTTCTCAGTGCATATATACTCTAGTTTGTTACTGGAAAGTGTAGAAATCGCAATACACAACTAAAACAGTTGTGTATTCGCAAACAGACATCGCAAATATTTTCTCGAGCTGAATCCGAGTAAACTTGTGATGACCTGCAAATGAATTATTAATTTTAATTATATTGTTTTTAATAAAATTATCGTTTGATTTCAAAAATATATATAGATCAACTGTGTTTATACCAGTACAGAAATGTTTAAATGTACTTATAGGAATCACGTCTTTTTTTCTAATATACGTATTTTTTAAACGCCCTTATGAATCAGAATTATTTTGCGACTCCTAACACATAAACCATTTCTTGCTACTTGTACAGCCCTCCTTCTTACGAAAGCACTGCTCTGCATGAAAATTGCCCAGACACTGTTATTTGCAAATTCTTGTGTAAAATGACCTCTTCAATCCTAATATAACTTTCATTTTGCCCTATCATCCATCGCTGTTTGGGGATGACCCCCTATTATTATCAATTTTCGGGAATTTTATGGCTATGAAATTGTTTTGTCAAGGGGAAAGGATTATTTTAACTGTTAAATATCTTCTGAGGGTTGAAGAAGTAAAAAAATAAATGAATAAATAAATAAAATATGAGCATTTGCAGCAAGGGGAAAATTTGGGGGGAGGGGGGGAGGGGGGTTGCCACTGAAATTATGAATTATATTTATTATATTTTATTAATCAGTTACTATTATTATTTATTATACGTTATATATATATATATACATATATATTTGTTTATAAGTGTTAAAATTATACTTTTCTGTTCTCAAAATCAAATGCATGGCCATAAAATTACCGAACAGTAATAAAAATTGGGGGGGGGGGGGCTTCCCAAGGAAACAATGGGTGATTGGGCAAAATGAGGGTCATATTCGGATTCAGGAGGTCATTTTAAATAATAATTAGCAGGAATGGTATCAAGGCTCGAATTTTATTTATTTATTTACTTTATTTATTTATTTATTTTATTTTATTTATTTATTTATTTATTTTTGCAGCGCAATGAAGTTGGAAAAACCAAAATAAAGTTTTTATGTTTTATAGAATTCGAAAAATATTTATAGAAATGAAAACGTAGACAGAGAAACAGACAAACTTAAACAGATAAACACTTTTAAACTTTGCCAAAAATGTTGAAAATATCCTCCTCCTATCTGTTCTTTAAATATATATATATATATATATATATATATATATATAAACTAATAAAATTATTATTATTATTATTATTATTATTTAAATTCTGCATGCATTATAAAAGTTAATGAATAAAACAAATGAATAAATAAGTATATAAATATTAAAGATTATAATAATTTTCACACGTCTGTTAGTATCTTTTAGTCCTAATAATGCACATTAAACGTTTATTATTTTAATTATACATCCTACTCTCTTTCTCCTATTTAGAAGGACACTTGATGTTTTTGAATTAACTAATGTAAAAATAATTATGAAAGATATAATGTAAGCACACTTGATGCATCTATTCTAACAACCAAAACTGTTATTACTTTTGTAATATAAAACAAAATTTATAATAAATAATGCAGAATATTTTTATTTACTTTATTTTATTTTATTTATTTATTTATTTATTTATTTTTCGGTTTAAATGTTTGTAATTACAGGAACAAGTGAGATTGTTACGTTTTATTTAACATGCTAGCGAATAAATTACAGTTGATATGCAAATTTGTTGACAATGGGACTAGATTGATTACGGGACATTACTGCTAATTTTTCAAAAAGATTATATATATATATATATATATATATATATATATATATATACATTTTTAAAAAATCTAATATTGCAATGACATCGATTAGTAAGATGTTAAAATATTACATAAGTATCGCTTTATTGTTTTCTTATTTGCATTTTCTTATAAATAATATTTTTCATATATGCAGGTTTATAGATCGATATCTGTTGAAGAAACAAAAAGCGGTAATAACCTATTGACTCCTTCACAAAGAACTTCTAACTTTAATCTTTTTTCTTTAATCTTCTTGAATTTATTGAAAATCAATATATCAACTCTGGAAACGTTAAAAAGATATCAGAGAACTGTTCTTTTTTTTTTTCTTTTTTAAAACTTTTTTTCAGGAACATCAAATGCAAAACTAATGTATATCAAGCATTTAGCACTTTAGGAGTACTAACGTTAAAAAAAAAAAAAAAAAAAAAAAAAAAAGGATTTTTTTTATTTAAAATATTTTATAAAGTTTTTGTTTTGATAAGTGGTTTGTTTTGATAAAACACTTTTGATCTAGATAGAAAAAAGAATTTCAAATAAAGTGTTAGAAAATGTATGCTTAGAAAAAAAGAAAATAATAATAATGATTTTATAACATACATATTAAATATTCTAAGATGATTCAAGTATTTTTTTTTTTTACTAATTAGATTAAAATAATAGATTAGTAATTGTTTTAAAAATTTTAAAACCAATTTAAAATTTTATTTCACATATGGAATTGTAATATATATTTATATAAATGCATTACTCATAATTTCAAATATATGTAGGAGATTAAAATACTTATTTTTTATACGAGGCATTCTTTAAATTGTACTACAATAAATTTTTAAAATTAAATTTTTTAAAATTAAAAATTACTTTCATTAAGAAAAAAAAGAAAAGAAAGAAAGGAAAGATCTGTTATGTAACGGATATGTAAAAATATGTTTAAAATACTGGGGGGGGGGGGGGGGAGGGGGAAAGAGAGAGAGAGAGAGAGAAAGAGAAAGAGAGAGAAAGAAAAAATCACTAATTTGAATCATTAAAAGTCTTTTTCAGTATTAAATACGAACGAATTCATATAATTTAAATTAATGTTTAAACGTTAATATAATTAACGTTAAATAAATTATATCATTGAAAACGAAATACTTTTAAAGCTATAATGACGTCAGATTTACCGCGAAAGTTTATTTTTCACAAGGCTTTACATCAATTTTATTATTTACGCGTAAATACATTTCTTCTGTAAAAATAAATAAATAAATAAAAACAAAAATCTGGTGTGAAACAACCACACGATATCCCTTATCCACCCAACACGTATTATATATATATATATATATATATATATATATATATATATATATATATATATATATATATATATATGTATATATATTTTTAATACAGAAAGCAGATCAGAAGACATAAAATTTACCTAACGAAGTAGATACCTAAAATATTTCCGGTATAAGAAACTTAATACACAATTAAAGACATATAAAACAAAGTTTACAGGGCAAGCCAGAAAACAGAAAAAATGAGCCAGAATAAGAGAAAAAATGATTGAGTCATCTTTTGAAACATCAATTTCCGAGATCTAAAATTAACCTACTTAAGCAGGAGGACTGTTAATTTTCCTGTAATAACCATGTAATACATGACATAGGATAACTAAAATGGATTTATGTAACAATTTAAAAGAAAATCGTTAGAGCCGTTTTTGAGATACAGGCATTCAGCAAAACTTGACAAACTCAATTGTTGACAGGAAAACAACAATTACATATGAAAGGATATCTAAAAATGAGTTAATATGCCGAGTTTGAAAAACAAATCCGTTTTAATGGAACGCACTTGCGAGACCTGAAATTGAGCTATTTATACAGGACACCCATCAATTTTCCTGAACTAGCCAACTATATCATTCGAAAGGACATTCAAATAGAGTGTTTATATATCAATTTTAAAGAAAAACGTTAGAGCCGTTTTTGAGATACGTACATACGGTCCCACTTCCGGTTTTGGATGTCCCACTTTCGTTTTTCCAATTTTTACCAAAATTTGGAACATTCATCTGTACACCAGACCTGTGTCAATTCTGAAGTATTGCCGTTTTATCTTTGGTAATTTCGGAGATATAATATTCAGAAGATTACACACATTACGTGCATACATACACACACACACACACTGACCAGATGCCGAAAACCATTTTTTTTTTTTTTTTTTTTTTTACTCAGGGGACCTTAAATCGTGTAAGTCAGGCGAAAACTCGATATCGGATTTTTGGACCGAATACAATATTTCCATTACATACTAGTAATACTAGTATTACTAGAATTACTTACATACTAGTAGGGTAATGGAAGTAAAAAAGAAAATGAAAGTTTAAAAATTTGTTCTAAAGTGGCAATACCTAGATTTTTGGTATTTCATTTTTTCATTGCTTTAACGGTGATTTTAACTAAAATATTGAAATTTCTTGCTGAAAAATGTATTTTATCAAAATTACTTACAGGCTATAGCATTCGGGATAAAGTAGCTTTTGATTAGTGATTTTTTTTTTTTTTTTTTTTTTTTTTAAATATGTTTAGTAGTTCCAGAGATTAACCTCCACATACAAAAAATTTTTTACTTTTTATATATTAGTATAAAGAAATAAAGAAATGTTAATGAAACGATAAGTTATCACGATTATAAAATATAAGGAAGCAATATCAATTCAAAAAAATACATCTTTCATTCGTTTTTTACAGAACAATAGTGAATGGAAAATTTGTATCTCAGAACTTAACTGACAAAACCAATATTGACTCAAAAAAAAAAAAAAAAAGTTACATTTCATAAATGATTTTCTGCAACAGCATTTAAATTATCAATATAAATCATTTTCTTTGGTTGTGCTTAAAGCTAAATAAATAAATACATTTATTAAGAATAAGTTTGTTATATATATTTACATTTTAGTTTAAATCTTGTAACATAATTTTTTTTAAATGTTACTGATAAAACCTGATATAAAATTGATCTGCATATCTATTTATTTTCAAAATTCGCATTTATACAAAAGCAAATGCAAATTTCATATATATATATAAATCTTTTTTCAAATAGCATTCTTGATTTGTTTCGATTCAAGCGTCAGTTGAATTTTGTTTCTCTTTTCAAATATTTTTTTTTTTATCTTCAGGCTAAAAATACTTGTTTCAAAGCAAAACATTTATATGTTTACCCATTGATTTTTCCGTCTTTCGATTCTTAAATTTTATTTAAAATAAGTTATGCAACAGTTCTCTGTAAATGTATTACCCATTAACAGTAACGTAATCAATGCAATCTTCGTGATTACTTATTTTGTTCCCATTATACTTTAATATTAATGCAGATAAAAGTCATTTTACATTTGTATCAATATTTTGTTTTTTCTCATATATTAATTAACTTTCAAAAAATTATCTGATAAATTAATCATATAGAATACTTCAAAGAAAATTGGGAAACAATTGTTGCAAACATTTGAGATTATAAAAAAAGAAAGTTATTACAAAATAATAATAATAATAATAATAATAATAATATATTTTTTAAATTATATATATATATATATATATATATAATAATAATAATAATAATAATAATATAATAATAATAATAATATTTTCAATTTGTATCAGGTGAATTGTTTTTATTCTTAGACAAATTATTTGTTTTAAAATATCATTTAGTAACATTCAAAATTTGCATTGTAAAGCGTTTACACAACAAAAAACGAGTTCTTCAAAGGGTACCGAGTCTCACTAAATGGAAAATTCTTTCATAATTACAATTTTCTATATTTTATAGCAATGCTTTTTTAACAAAATAAACATAAAAATTTCTCCTTTTCAAATTCATTAAACAGCTAATGCTATCCTTTTCTTAAAAACCACCTAGCGAACATTGTTTAGAAACTAAACAACAAGATAGTTATTTTAAAAAATAATATATTATTCGTTTCATATATATATATATATATATATATATATGTATATGTGTGTGTGTGTGTGTGTGTGTGTGTGTGTGTGTGTGTGTGTGTGTGATTTAGAATATTTAGAATAAATATTTAGAATAATAAATAATATTTCACTTTGAAATCTACATTTTTTGTATTCCAAAATGAAAGTAATTCAATAAACTTTATTTAATTTACATTTTCTAAAAATTACATTATTACTTTGACGCATGTAAATATTTTCTTAATCATAACTTCAAACAAAATTTACATAAATTATTTCAAATATTTACCCTTTATTATTATTTACCCTTAATTAAATTTAAATAAATAGCGAATTTAAAACAGAATTTAAAATGCCTCATATGTTTGGTACCAGAAAAAATTTCAAATGTTTATTAATTAGCAATTATATTAAGATTCGTACTACCAGTGCTGAATAATTAATTCAGAATTATTAAGTTAAGTTAAAAATCTAAAGTTGTCTTACTGAAAACAGAAGCTCGGGGGAAAATTCAGTTACGTAAATAATGTCCTCGTTAAAAAAAATGATGATGTGCACTTTAATCTTATAAAAGGCATTTTATTTATCAGGTCAATTTATAAGTTTTTAAGAATAGTGTGGATTTCGAAGGAAAATGAAATAATAATAATAATAATAATAATAATCTAAAATATTATTTTACAAATCGTTTTAAAAAGAGATATAGAAAAATATTGTATTTTTTTCTTTGTAAATTTATATATATATATATTATTAAAAAAAATTAAACCTTCATTTTTTCTAATCAGAAATTTATGTTTTCTTTAATATACGAAATGATTTCGGAATGAAATATTTCGATGAACAAATATTCATTAAGGAGTAAAATATAAAAATATTTGAGAAATGTCAGCTAATTCATAAAATTGTTCGTTAGGGATATTAAAGATTCTGTTACATTTACTCTAATGAATAAAATTTGAAAGTCAATACATGAAAGAAAAAGGATGTACCTAATTTTTAAAATATAACATATATTCCAGTTTTGGAGCAATTTTTTAATGGCAGTTCCTATCCTGCTTCTGTAATAATCTTTAGAACATAAAAGAAAATACTAGGGGATAAAAGAAAGCAAGTACAAGCAAATCTGATACAATATAATAATGACTAAATAAGTTAGTTTAAAACTAAAACATATAAACGAAAAATAACACAGCACATTACGAGAAAAAAGTTTTGCACTTGAAATATGAATGTAGAGAATTTAGAAGATTAAAAAAAGTTTACAATTATACAAAAACTGAAATCTGTGAAATCTGCCTCCAACTCAATATCCAATTTCAATTCGTCAGAAATATTGATAAGAAATATGGTAATAGTAAATCAGCGGTGCCATGGTAAAATAGATTGGTCTGTTTATTGACAAGAACTGGGGTGATTTCGTTCTGAAATATGGAAAACGTTTACATTGGGTGAGTTATGTTTTCTTTTATGATAGCTTTTAGATTTAATTATGAAGTCAAATGTTAGATTTTTTTAAAAACTACGACAGAATAATCGTGATTATTATACTTTTTTTTTAAATTGCAATAATTATTAAAAAGTTCCTTTTTGTTCTAAAATAAAGTAATTTTTTAAAATTTCCTTTTGAATACAGGTAATCATTTTTTTAACCCTTTACCTAATGGTAAAAGTGGCGCAGCATGTCCCACTGCGGACTTTGCGCCAATAAAAGTCAACCAACCATCCCTTTACCTAATATACACTAACCTTGGAGTCAAATATGTGCATAAAAAATAAAATAAAATGAATAAATTTAAAAAAGAAAGGAAATAAATAAATAAAATATTAGCTATTTAACACAAGATTGCAAATAAAAGACTGACGCTTTGACTGCTCTTTAAATTAGTTTGATGTATATATATATACATATATATGATTTCTTAAATATTATACGACTTTGTTTACAAGATATAAATATAATTATTAATAGTTATTTTTTCCACACTGTCTTCTTTGTTTTGACATCTATATTTGAGTCATTTTGATTGTCCGTCTAGTGTTAAACATTCAAAAATATGAATGGGAATAATTTAATGGCGATACGTCAGTTGAATAATAACATCAAAACATGTTTTATATATTTAATATTTTCAATTCACAATAAATAATTAATCACAAAATATTGCTATTTCAACCCATTTTTCTGCTATGGAAACCCATTTTTCTGCTAATCAAACTATGGCAGTTTAATTTTTTGAGGCAAAATATTCACGAAAATAATATACTTCCGAAAGGAGAGTAACTACTGTAAATAAATTTATTGAAATTTTCTAAATGTTTTTCTCCTAAATTTTAAACTAACACTGAAAAAAAAAAAAAAAAAAAAAAAAAAAAAAACTGTTAAAAGTACAGGAAAAATCTGGTAGCTGAGGTGCCAGTATGTCTCCGTGAAATATACAGTTTGAAACCGTAAAATTGTATCAGTGACATCTATTTTACAGAGGAATCCTGTAAATCAAACAGATTTTTCGTTAAAAGTACAGTTTTGTCCTGTATATTTGACGGAGAAATACTGCCAGATTTTTCCTGTACTTTTAACATTTTTTTTTTTTTTTTTTTACAGTGAAGTGATCAGTTAAAAAGAGAGAGAGAGAGAGGAAGAAGGGAGAAAAGCATATGAAGTAAGGTTATTCAAGTATCTTTAGGAAGTTTTTTTTTTTTTTTTATTAACATATCAGATACTTAAAAATTTTATTTAAAGTCCTCTTCTTAAAAAAAAAAAAAAAAGTTACAATATGACAATACACAATTTTGAAACAACGATCTTCTCAAAAGTGATCCGATATTTTCTCATTTATGAGACACAATTCTATTGATAAATGGTGTAAAGTGTTAGTACATCATTGTACAGACATTGATGCACTGAGAGACAATTATGTTGCGTACGCAGGTTTGAAAAGAAGAAACAGACGTGGAAGTCAAGAGCTTAAATCGAATTAGGGACATAACAAAATACAAGCAAAAATATGAACGTTAAAAAAAGTTTTTTTTTTCCTTTTGTTAAATTCACTTGTTATAACATCCGAGAGATGATACATGACACTGATACAGACAAATAAAATTTAAGCCTCATTTTTTTTTTTTTTTTTTTTTTTTTAATAAATAAAATAAACACTTAGAATTTTCATTACTTTGTAATTTTTTTTAACTATCGGTACTTAAATTGAGGACAACTTATGCACTCTATGAATTTAACATTGTCTAGAAAAAATAAAATTGCTCTTATTTTCAAGAGTTTATTTTTTTAAGCTGTGAATGTAAAATAATATGTATTTAACAAAGTCTAAATTAAGAAAATAAATAAATAAACAAAATATTTTTCTAGATTTACTTTATATAAAAAAAACTTTTTTCTTCTCACATGAAATTTTAACAATTAGGAGAATTCGTTTATATGATTCATTTTTTTTTATAAGCGATTAAAAATTATATCCTTCATTTGGTTGTAAAACAATAATAAATCATGAAAATTTTGTATTTTGGAAATAATGCAACAGAATATCTATTTCTAAAATTTCTATTATTATTATTATTATTATTATTATTATATAAATACTTCTCTCGAACCCAATTTAAGTTATTAATATACACTTATGTTTTTGTGTTTTGTGCTTTAAAATAATTGAAAAAATCTGTTGAATAAATATTATTGTCATGTACATTTCCACTTTTTCAGTCTAAATTTACTTCATTATTCATAAATTTTAAAATATATTACATCTGCATTTTTGTTTACTTTCGAATTTCATATATACAAGAAAACAAATGCAAATTTCATATTGTTTATCGTATGTAATATTCTTGATTTGTTTTGATTCAAGCGTCTGTTGTATATTGTTTATTTTTCATCTTTTTCATCTTCGGGTTAAAGAAACATTGCTTATTTTAAAAGAAAACATTTATATATTTATCCATTGATATTTTCCATATCTGGATTTCAAAGTTTACTTAAAATAAGTTATGCAGCAGTTCTTTGTAGGTTTCCAACCAAATAAATGAATAATAATATACATAAAAATGAAATATTATGTTTCCATATGCTTGCAACATTATTGCAGATTTAATATCAGACATATATTTTTCTACATAATATATAATGCATTTCACATGTCAGAGTTCTCACGAGCCACATTTTTTTGGATTCTTTTACCAGTATTTTATTGCCAATAATTTTCTTTTTTAAATTTTCAAGAATTTTTATAACGAAATTGCTATGAAAATTTAGTGGTAGAGAAAATCAAGAAAATTCAAGGACCATGTGGATATAGCACTTTTATGTAATCATACTTGGTATAAAAAAAAAAAAAAAGTTTTTTTTTTTTAACTACTTAAGTGTATTTCTAAATTCTAAACAATATAAAACACAATTGAAATATAGTTTGTTATATTAATTATTTCTTCCCAGAAAATGTTGTCAAATATTCTTACATTCAATCGAAAATCATGAATTATAAATGTATAGTCGCATTTTAAAAACGTAATCAAATACTTGTTAAATATAAATTTAAATTTTAAAAATGTTCCCTCTTTTTTGACTGTATATCCTTTCTTATAACTTTCTAATACATAATTAAAAAAATAATTTAAATTTGTAATAGAAAAGTAAAATAAAAAGAAGATGAAGTAATGTAATGTTGATAGTTAAATATTAAATTTATTACAGTTAAAATATAATAATACTGACTATTTACATAATTATGTTATTTAAAAAAAAAAAAAAAAAAAAAAAAAAAAAAAAAATGCCGTCAGTTGAAACTTGAGAACATTGCATACCTCTTTTCAGGACAAAATTATTTTGAAATAATGAGCAAATATTTGAGCTTATATTTTTTAAGAGTGAATAATAATATTAATAATGATAATAATATAAAAATAAAGTTTTCATTTCGATACAATTTGTTTTAATGTAACTGTCACTTTTATTCTTATATATATATATTTACCAACAGAAAAAAATCCGTTACAATAGTCTCTTTTCTATGATTAATGACAAAATTTATCCATTAAAAACTTTCTATTAAATACAACAATAGCGAATTAAAAATTTGCCTTTTAGCAGCAAAACAACAGAAACTACAGTGCCCTAACAAACTTAGTATTTTATCGTAAATAATTCTTCACAATCTGATTCAAATTATTAATATTTTTTTTTTTTTTTTTTTTTTTTTTTTTTTTTATGATTTGTGCTTAAAGATAAATAAATAAATCTATTATAAAGAATAACCTTTTCATTGAATATTTGCATTTCTTTTTAAAACTTGTAACATAAATTTATTAAAAATTATCGATAAACTTTAAATACAATACATATGCATTTGTGTTTGCTTACAAAATTTACGTATACACAATAGCGAATGCAAATTACGTATTTTTAAATCAAATACTGTTCTTGATTTATTTTTATTCAAACGTCAGTTGCATTTTGTTTCTCTTTTTATTTTCTTGGTCTTCAGGCTAAAAGTACATTTCTTATTTTAAAAAGAAACATTTATATGTTTATTCATTGATTTTTCCGTCTCTTGATTTAAAATTTTATATAAAATGGGTGTTATAAATTGCTTTTTTCTCGAAGCATAAGCCAATTACGTGATTGCAGTGTATGCAAACTAAAATATTAACATAGCTGCCAATATTTTAATTTATTACGGAGTACTTTTAGCCCCGCCTTTATTTTGTACCACTTTATTTATAGAAAAATTTTCTTCAATACATAACTTCGATAAAATAAGAAAAAAATATTTTTAAAAAATAAGTGGTTCGAATTAGAGGCGGGGCTAAAATTACTCCGAAATAAATTAAAATATTGGCAGCTATGTAATTATTTCAATATAATTATAAATAAAATACTACACTTAAAAAAAAAAAAAAATTCAAGATAATGTGTGATGTACTTCATCAATCCATGTATGATATTAAGTACATTTCGTAAAGTTGTAAAATGGGTATTTTTTAAAATTTTGTTTATGCACTGCATGTTGTGGTACAATGATTACTGTTAATTATATAATATATTTGGTTCATTTATTCGCAACATATATTTTCAAGGAAACAGTCTCTATTGTTATTTTAGCATCACATAGTATAACAGTAAACTGAATGAAATATTTGGCAGTATTTAATTCCTTTACGGGCAAGAAAATATTGCTCATTTAAAATAAACTACCACCAGAATTTACGGACAAGTCAAAAAAAAAAAAAAAATAAATAAATAAATAAATAAAATAAAATAAAATAAATGAAGTATTTCCTCTAACCAGAATTTATGGACAAGTCGAAAAGAACAGAAATAAATGAAGTATTTCTTCTTTTTAAACCAAAAATCAAAAATTATGTGTATAATAATATTATAGTTTTAAAAAATTAAAGATCACGCTTTTATAGAAATGTGAACTAAAATACACAAAATATCTATCTTAGTATTAAAATGCGGGGTAAGGGAAAATCGTGTAAGTGACACACCATAATATTTACATACATTTAAATCTTTAATTAAAATAATTTAGAATTAAACAAAAACCATTTTTAAAATATCTCCCCTGACTGGGATCGAACGCTAGACCCTTAGGTTCGTAGCGCGTAGCTATACCTCAACGCGACGGTGTTCGCGTATGGAAACATAGATTTTTACAATATAGATTTTTTGTTTGCTCCCAGAGCGGTTACAAACATACAAACATACATACAAACATACATACATACAGGTGAAGCTAATAAAAGCATGTTAAAAAAAAAGAAAAGATTAAAAAATTGCTCATTAAAAATACAAAAAAAAAAAAAAAAAAAAAAAAAAAAACTATCCCTAAACTTTTTTCTTGTTGTGTAATGCTGTACTTAACCACTCTACTCATTTTTATATTGTGTTTCCTTTTTCCATAAGCTCTAAAATTCCTTTGTTACTGTTTTTTATTCCAGGTATGTATCCCCCCCCCCTCTCTCCATTGCAGTAAAATTGTTTTTCGGGACTCTCAATCCGTTAGCTTCCACATCTAACTAATGGAGGATACGTGACGCTGTCCCAGGTGCCTCCCATGTATTCAATCCTAACATCCTAACGTACTTAATTAATCCTGCAAACATACCATTAAAATGGCGAAAAAAAAAAAAAAAACTATCCCTAAACTTTCTTCTTGTTGTGTAATGCTGTACTTAACCTCTCTACTGATTTTTATATTGTGTTTCCTTTTTCCATAAGCTCTAAATTTCCTTTGTTACTGTTTTTTATTCCTGGTATGTTCCACCCCCTCCCCTCTCTCCATTGCAGTAAAATTGTTATTCGGGACTGTCACTCCGTTAGTTTGTAACCCTCGACAAAGATTGAACATTATGTAATATATACATAATAAAACTGAAAATCATAAAATGCTAAAACCTTTTTCTCTGGATACTACCGTGGAAAACAAAATCATCACGCGACGGCACTTCTGAATCCCAGTACTAAGGCTCCTATAATACGAGCTGACTCACAGCTGACTATTGTTGCCCAGCGGAAAATATAGCTTGGCGACGTTTAGTTGCAGACGTATTACTCGGCGTCTTTATCGCCTAAAATGGCGAGTTTGCCGGAACCGGAGAGCGAATTATTGTTTGCACTTGATAAATTTGGCGGTAATAATTGGTGAAATTTTCTTATAACCCTAGTAAAAAGTAGACATCACTGCTATTGTTAAATTAATTAAATTTAAGTATTTATACACGTTCAAAAGTAGTGTATATTGTAAAATATAACATTTAAATAATCAAACAGCAATAAAAACAAATAATTGATACAAAAAAAAAAAAAAAAAAAAGCAAGAAAACTTATCGTAATTACACTGCATATTTGTGATTGAAAGCTAGGCGTACAATTTTCTCTTGGACAATTAATAGCCCATTTCTTTCACCTTTCTTTATCTGTTGGAAATCTAAACATTCTAAAAGCAGTTCTGATATGATTTGAGCATTTTTCGGCCGCACAACTGCCATTTTATGTGATTTGATAATACTTGAAATTTCGGACCGTGTGGGCAACAATCGTTGAGTGGGAAACAAAATGTCGGATGAGTCAGCCTGTATTGAAGGAGCCCTACCCAGTACAGTGACGTCATGAACCAGTTATTTGGCCGATGATGTCAAGGGTTACGGTTAGTTTCCACCTTTAGGTAATGGAGGATGCGTGACGCTGTCACAGGTGCCTCCCATCCATTCCATCCTGACATCCTAACATCCTCTAAAAGTAAAACTTTGTGAGAAATTCCGGGACGATGCTTGCTGTTGGGATTTAAAATAATGGGGGATATAATACATCCCAAGGACCTTAAAAGAATTAAAGAAAAGGTAAATGTTATAAATTCTTAAAATAAAAATATGTGTATAAACATCATAGTAAAATAATCAATATGAAGATTTTTTTTTTTTTTTTTTTTTTTAAGTGTATTTTCTTTTTTTTTTTCCTAAGTATCATGAAAGTGTAATTTTTTCTAATAGGGATTATTTTTCATTTTTCAATAAACAATCAACACCTTTTATTTATATAAATATATCTGATAATTTTTAAATAATTTCTTGAATAACCTAAACATATGTATTTTAAAAATTGAAAACGTGAAAAGCGATCACAAAACTTTTTTTTTTTTTAAATTAAATTTCGAAACTTACCAATAAAATTTACAAAAATAATTATACTACATGGATATTTACTTTAATGTCTCAGCTTTTATCTTAAAATTTCTTTCGTGTTTAACAAAAACCTACCCGACATATCTGCTAGAGCGTGTTATTCCCTGTTAAGAAATAATCCTCCTTCCAATGTAAACTGTCAGTGTGTCAGAGGAATTTTTTTTCAAATCTAAATTTATGTTCAAGCACTAAAGGTTATCTTATTAATTCAGATAACATTATTCTGGAAAGACGGACGTAAAAGTTATTTTGATGTTTCATGGATCATTTTATTTGTTTATAGTGCTATTATCGGAATATATTTATTAAAGGATTTTATGGCTTACCAGGCTTGTTTTTGAAAGTTTTGATTAAAACGTATGTTTATGTTGCGTCCATGTAATAAATATTTTATTTAGTTTTATGTTATAAAAGTTCCTTTTTTCTTACATTTAACAACGTAAATAAATAACACTCCCAATGAAACTAACGTTCCTTATGGTAATATTTACTTTATCAAAGATCACGCACATATAATGAAATACTGATAACAGATAATTCGAAATTAATTTTGAGTTTCATTATTTTTTCAACATTTTACATAGTTTTATTATTACATAATATTGGTAAAATAGTAATATAATCTCATAATGTTTTTATTCTTAATTTTTTTTGTAAAATAATTAAAAATATTGTATTTCCAGAAAATCGCTTTTTGAACATTCTTAAACTTTCTTATACTAAACGTTGATCTTAAAATGAAATGAATCAGATCTTATGTTATATCAAAATTACAGAGCGTAACAGATAAGAAACAACTTATAAGAAATTACTGTTACCAGTGATATATTTTTTAACAATTTAAATAGGCAATCATTGAAATATTAAAGTTTATTTTTTGATTTAAAAATGGTATTTGAAGAATACTACATAAAAAGTGAAAGTGAAAATGTAGAATATTCGTTAGGAGTAAATAAAATTTGACCAATTAACCACGTTTGTTAATTGAAGACAAAAACTTTGAAAAAATAAAAAAAATGGAAATACTACTTATGAGAGCAAATTTACATTTGTTTTGGGTAAAAATATTTAGACATGTCATTTCATAATATATATATATAATAATTTTATCATTATTGCGAACATTTTCCCCATACGTAGGATCAGTACCGTTAGACATGGGATTTTTTTGTAATTCAATAATCGCCAATAATTATGACAAGTGATATTTGATATACCTAATCGATGATTAATATTCGATGATGTCAACGGTTACAATTAAAATTACTAGTGGATATTAAATAAAAAATGCTCTTAAATCTGGCAGCACTGCGTAGGTTCTCGATTAATATCATCCACTCAAATCAACTGCTTCTAGTTTGCATATTTTAAGATGTTCCTTTACAAAGTTTATCAAAATTTAAATTCGAACTGTACCGTGCTATGAGACCTCACACGAATAATTTCAGAGGAATTTGGTGTTTGGCAAGTTTGTTGTCATTTGTCTTAAATTGCGGGCTTGAATTTGATATGTTAGGAAGCTGTAGGAAGGATATACAGTATACTGGTCAAAACAGTTGAATGAGAAACTGGTTTGTGGAAAGAGATGAACATCGATCATTGACAGTAGATTTCATTGATCAGTAGATCATTGACAGTAGATAGTAGATGATCATTGACAGTAGATTTTATATGTGTTCTACAAATTTTGAAGAAACGTATTATCTTCAGCGAAATTGTTGGATTCAAAAAATTTGGCACCAATTTTGTGACATAATGTTTTAACTCGTGATTTAGTTTACTCTCAACGTATTGAATTAAATTAAGTATACTACATTGAAATAATTTAAGACCATGGTAACCATTTACCAAAGGCTTAATTATTTTGTCAGTTTTAAATCATGTCTTCATTAATATATACATATATATATATATATATATATATATAACTATAAAAAACAGTGTACAAAATATTTTGAAAAAATACAAAAAACACGTTCTTTCTAAACATTTAGAACGGCAGAACTTATTTTAATATATTTTTCTATATAAAAGCATGCAGTAATAGTATTTCATTGCCTAGCGTCGGTTACTATATAAAATCACTTTGGTATAGCTTTAGCATAGGAGTCCCTTGACGGTTTTTATATTTTTGTTGTCATTTTGGCTATGAAATAAAAATGCATAAGTAAACAACAATTGCGTAAGTAAACAGAGAAACTACAGAGCTACTTTAGAGGCAAATTTCAAATTTGGAATATTTATTGCTTATATCCAGAAGATATAACCAACAAATATTCAGATGCCATCACCAATACTTATTTAGAAGATATTGCGAACAAATATTCAGAAGCCATCACCAACACTCATTCAGAAGATATTGCCAACAAATATTCAGAAGCCATCACCAATACTCATTCAAAAGATATTGCCAACAAATATTTAGAAGCCATCACCAATACTCATTCAAAAGAGATTGCCGACAAATATTCAGAAGCCATCCAATTTATGAATGATGATGATTTTGGATAGCGAAATCGGTAATTGGTTTTTACGTACATTCAATGATTAATTTCTCACTTATCAGTAGGTTTTGAAAAATGTAAAATTTTTAAAGATTTAACATAATATTTTTAAGGTAGTTCAAGAAATTAAATTAAAGAATTGGATAGTGGCGGGCATCTTGGCAAATTAAAGGTCTAATGCACTAAATGGCGGCAACACGAAGTTACTGTCTGAAATAAGAAGTGCTGTCGTACTAACAAATTTAATTTACATAAAACCATCATGAAGTATCTTTAAATATCGTGAAATTAATTCTTTTTAATATGGCTTATTTATCACATTAATAAATAATAAACATAATTCAGTTATATAAATATATATGATAATTTTTAAATAATTTTCTTGAATAACTCAAGAGAATGTGCTTTTAAAATTCAAAACTCGGGAAGTGAATATATATATAAATATATATATATATTTTTTTTTCTATTCTGAGTTAAGTTTCGAAAATTACAAATAAAATTTGGAAGAATAATTATACCGCATAAATATTTACTTGATCTTTTTTTTTTTTTTTTTTTTTTAGTGTCTCAACTTTTATATTATTATTATTATTATTATTATTATTATTATTATTTTCGTGTTTAACAAACCCTACCCGACATATCTTTATCTTCTAGAGCGTGTTATTCTCTGTGAAGAAATGATCCTCCTTCCAATGTAAACTGTCAGTTTGTCAGAGGAATTTTTTTTCAAATCTAAATTTATGTTCAAAGCACTAAAGGTTATCTTATTAATTCAGATAACATTATTCTGGGAATACTACCGTAAAATTTATTTTGTTTTTTCGGGGATCATGTTATTTGTTTTCAAGTGCTGATATAGGAATATATTTCTTGAAGGATTTTATGGCTTGCGAGGCTTATTTTTGAAGGTTTTAATCAAAAGGCATGTGTATGTTGCGTTCATGTAAGGAATTTTTTATTCAGTTTTATGTTATATAAAAAAATTTCCTTTTTCATATACTTAATAAATACAGCTTTTATAGAAACTAGCGTTCCTTTTTGCTTCATCGAAGGTCACGCACATGTAATAAAATACTGCGATAACGGATAATTCGAAACTAATTTTGAGTTTCATTATTTTTTCAATGTATCACTCAGTTTAATTATTACATTTTATTGGGAAAATAGTAATGTAATCTCGTAATATTTTTATTCTCAAATTTTTTTTGTAAAATAATTTAAAATATTGCATACTTTTTGGATATTGGGGAACTTTCTTATATCAAATATTTCTCTTAAATAATATGAATCAGAACTTATTTTATATCGAAAATCAGAAAGAGAAAACGACTTATAAGAAGCAACTTAGAAGACATTACTGATACCAGTGGTATATTTTTTAACAATTTAAATTGGCTATCATTGAAATATTAAAGTTTATTTATTTTTACTTAAAAGGGTATTTGGGGAATATTACATAGAAAGCGAAAATGTAGAATACTCGTTATCATTTGACCAATTAATCCCATTTGTTAATTGAAGACAAAAACTTAGCAATAAAAAAAGAAAAAGAAAGAAAAAAGAAAACACATATGTATGTAGGAAGGGTGTTTTTTCACATGTCATGTTATTTTTACAAAAGTTTTTGGTTACTTTAATTCGATGTTTTAAGTTTATTAACGTTTTTCCTTCTTGTTAACCACGCCCACTTATCTTCATGTCTTAACATATTTTCAAAATTATATATTTTTGTATAATCTTTAGTGCTGCCTTTAGCGCCTTTTTTTATACAAATACACTTTAATTAATATGTAATTAATATATATATATATATATATATATATATATATATATATATATATATTACAATATATGAAACAAATGTAAAATTTTTAGGGGGTGGATATATTTAAATATTTTGTTTCACAGAAAAAAAAGAAGCACTGGTACGATTTATCTTTATTACCTATTTTTTCTTATTATATAGAATGTTACTTAATATCATGGACTAAAAACAACTACTTCCAGTTTGTCTATTTTAATATGTTTCCTTACAAAGTTCAGTCATTTAACTTCGAACTGTAGAATGTTATGACATCTCACATGAGTTTTCAAAGCTTGTTTATATTTGTCTTTGATTGCGTCTTCAATTCGGTAGGTTGGCAACTATAGCAAGGATACAGAGTATACTGGATAAAATCGTTGAATGAGAAACTGATTTGTAGAAAGAAAGATCATTAACTGTATATTTTATAGGTATTCCTGAAATTTTGAAGAAAGAAGTTATCTTCAGCGAAATTGTTTGACTCAAGAAAATTTGACACCAATTTTGTGATATAATGTCGTAACTTTTAATTTAGTTTACTATGTACGTCTTAAATTCAATTAAATATACTAAATTAAGGAAACTAGGCACCTGTAACGTTGCGACAGAAGTAGATTGCATATAAAAGCTTAATACTTATAAATTGAACTATATTAGGTTTGTTCAATAAAACATACATTCAGGCAAAAACTATTATGGTTTTTCAAATATTTTTTATAGATTTTAAATATTTAAATTGCGTTTTTTCAGTTTGCATTTTATCATGAATCCCTGATCTTTTAATCGCTGAAACTTCAACAAATATTTAAGTAAAAGCTTAATATACTTTTTTGGATGTTTAATAGAACTTATTTAAAAGAACTAAAGATAGCTTTTGCAATATCTTTAAAAGAAAAATATATTAAAAAATATATAACAAAAATCACGTTTTCTTTCTTTTTTTTTTCTCCCAGATTTTTACCTAGACATGCACTTTTTATTTTTTATTTTTTCTCGTAAACCAGTTAACAAATTTCAAAACTCAGCCCTAATTCTTTTAAGTAGGTTCCATTCAACATTAAAAAAAAAAAAAAAAAAAAAAAAAAGTTTTTTCTCTAATATCTGTAGAAATTTAAGCACTTTGAAGATTATGAATTCATGAAAAAATGCAAACTGAGAAAATGCAATTTAAAGATTTCACATTTGTAAAAAAAATCTATTAAAAACCATAAGAATCGTTGCTTAAATATATATTTTATAAAAAAAAAAAAAAAAAAAGAAAAAAAAAAGAAACTAATCTAGTTTAATTTATAAATATTAAATGGAAATATAAGCTTGATGTAAACATCAAGCCTACTTCAGCCGTGCCGACAAATCTGCAAGTACTCTTAAAATAATTTAAGATCATGATAACGTTTTACTAGAGGTCTTTTGTCAATTTTAAATCATGTCTTGATTAAAAAAAAAAAAATCTAACTATAGAAAACAATGTGCTTATTTTTTTTTTCCCCTTCAAAATACAAAAACAAAACCTAAATTTTTCAAATATATTTAGAGGGAAATATTATGAATTTTGACAATTAGGATAGGTACTTAAAATCATAACATAATATAGATATATATATGTAAAATTCTGCTTCCATTTTTTTACAAACAGAATTTAATTTAATACGACAGGATCTAATTAATCTATTCATCCATATAAAGGCATGCAGTAATTGTATTTCATTCCCTGCATCGGTTACTATATTTATTTCTTAAAGTTACTTTGGTATAGCTTTAACATAAGAGCCTTTTGGCAGTTTTTATATTTTTGTTTTTATTTTGGCGATAAATTCAAATGGTTATCACAATTACATAAGCAAACCTCTTAGCGAGAAAAGACCGAGCTACTTTGGTGGCAAATTTAAAATTTCGAATATTTGACGGTTATATCCAGAAGATATAGCCAACAGATATTGAAAAGTCATCATCAATCGCTAACAATCATTAAGAAGTCATTGCCAACAATTATTCAGCAGCCAACATTAATATTTATTCAGAAGATATTGCGAACAAATATTAATAAGTCATCATCAATACTTACTCAGAAGATATTGCGAACAAATGTTAATGAATCATCAATACTTACTCAGAAGATAATGCGAACAAATATTAATGAGTCATCATCTATACTTACTCAGAAGATATATCGAATAAATATTAATAAGTCATCATCAATACTTACTCGGAAGATATTGCGAACAAATATTAATGAGTCATCATCAATACTTACTCAGAAGATATTGCGAACAAATATTAATAAGTCATCATCAATACTTATTCAGAAGATATATTGCGAATAAATATTAATAAGTCATCATCAATACTTATTCAGAAGATATTGAAAACTAACTATTCAGAGGCCATCGAGTTTATGAATGGTGATAGACTCGAATATCGAAATCAGTAATTGGATTTTACTTACAATCAAGCATGAATTTCTCACTTATCCGTAGGTTTTGAAAAACGTAAAAGTTTTTACATATTTTACATAATAGTTTAAGATAGTTTAAGAAATGAAATGGTAAAATTATTTAATGTTGGGCATCTTGAAAAATTCAAGGTGTAATACAATAAATGACGGCAACATGAAATAACTGTCTGAAAGAAAAAGTCCACTCAGAAAAAATTCTGTAACTGACATCTAGAATCTAAATTGTGTCTCTAGAAAAAATAGTTCCATGTCATTCTTATAAATTATAGTCCCCTTGTAAAGCGAGTTCTAGAAGCCCCTACTAGAATTTTAGAGCGTTTGCCTATATTCTCGGAGGCAAAGTTATTTAAAAATCTCTGCAAATAAATGAGACTACAAGAGGCGGATTTCTGCAAGTATAATCTTACAATGGAGGGTCACCAACTGTTCAAAAGGTATTTATGCATGTTATATATCCTCTTAAAGCTCTAACTGAGCTGATAATAAAAATATCCATCTTATCGGCAAATGCGTTCCTAGCGTGAGTTATTCTCAATTAAAGTTTCTAAATTGCAGGCTCTTCAGTAACGTATTTTGAAGAAATTCTATTTTTAGAATCAATTTTTTAACAGATTCTCTTGCTAATTATGGCTATTTATATTGTTAGTAAAGTATTTTATTATGTGTTTAGTAATTATTTTGTGACAGCATTAAATTTATAATAAAAATATCCATCTTATCGGCAAATGCGTTCCTAGCGTGAGTTATTCTCAATTAAAGTTTCTAAATTGCAGTCTCTTCAGTAACGTATTTTGAAGAAATTCTATTTTTAGAATCAATTTTTTAACAGATTCTCGTGCTAATTATGGCTATTTATATTGTTAGTAAAGTATTTTATTATGTGTTTAGTAATTATTTTGTGACAGCAGTAAATTTATAAATCCAGTACTTTATATATGTAGCCATGTGTAAAATATTTACAATCAGAAAGATTTTTCTGTACATGTGTACATCGACGTAATCAATATTTTGGATATTGTCATTGCATGGGGGAACAACAAAAGAAATTTATGGCACTTACATAGCAATGGAGGGGGGAAATAAGCGGAAAAATAAATTTCTACTTTTAAAAAATAATAATTATTTTATTATCTACAATATAATATTTTAATAAAAATGAATATATAAAAGTAATAGTTTTCTTCGTTACTATTAAAATTGCAATAGCTTATTTTTTTACTTTAATTGCTTTTTTTTTTTTTTTTAATACTTTGCATACTGTTTAGCATGTATAAATTTATTGTTGACACAAAGTAATTATTAAACAGCAAAATACTTTACATGTAATAATATATACATATATATAATATGTATATTTATTTATTTATTTATTTATTTTTATTTTCAATGGTGCGGTACTTGCAAATGAGTATTGACTGTGCGGTCGCTGAACTGACAAACATTTGCGAAGGAGTATAGGCAGCCATTACCACCACTTACACAGATAACAAATCCATGCTTTGTTCAGGATGCAAACCTGGCCCTACCGTGAAGGAGTTAGGAACGCTAACCACAACAATATACGAGCGACCTTTGCTAATAATATATACAATGGTTTGTAGAATGATAATCTTTTACAAAACTGATTATAATGATAGAAACTATACGAAATACATTGTTAAAGAATCTGTAATTTAAAAACTTTAATTGGGAATAATTCGCGCTAGGGTGCGCATTTGCCAATAAGATAGATATTTTCGTTGTCAGCTCAGTAAGACCTTTCAGATGATATATAATATGTATAAATACCTTTTGAACAGTTGGTGACCCTCCCTTGTTAGTTTATTACCATATTCTAGAAAATCAAGCCAGAATTTCTCGCAATATAAATGATTGAGAATATTGAGAGTATTGAGAATATTGTTTCACCATCTAGAAATGTGTACGTTAGAAATTCTCGATCATTTCATCGATTCATTTTATTGGCGTGCCTTATGTCCTAACGTGCCTTATATCCTTACGTGCCTAATCGGAAATCTATATTCCAAGTTAAGGGATTTAGAAAATGGCCACTTATTCATTCTAGAGAAAGGCGGTATATATATTTTTTTTCTCAGTGTCCGGTCGTACTAATAAATTTATTGTGTATAAAAGCATCGTGAAGTATCTTTAAATGCCATGAAATTAATTATTTTTAATATGGATTACTTATCATATTAATAAATAATAAACATATTTTAGTTATATAAATTTATATGATAATTTTTAAATAATTTTTTAGAATAATTCAAGGGTATGTGCTTTTAAAATTCAAAACGCGATAGGTGAATATAAATATTTTTTTCTATTCTGAGTTTAATTTCGAAACTTACAAATAAAATTTGGAAGAATAATTATACCACATAAATATTTACGCGATCATTTATATATATATATATATATATATATATATATATATCTTTAGTGTCTCAACTTTTATCTCAGTTTTTTTTTTTTTTTTTTCGTGTTTAACAAACCTTACCCGACATATCTTCCAGAGCATGTTATTCCCTGTGAAGAAATAATCCTCCTTCCAATGTAAACTGTCAGTGTGTCACAGGAATTTTTTTGCAAATCTAAATTTATGTTCAAGCACTAAAGGTTATCTTATTAATTCAGATAACATTATTCTGGGAAGACTGACGTAAAAGTTATTTTGTTGTTTCAGGGATCATTTTATTTGCTTCTAAGTGTTGTTATCGGAATATATTGATTAAAGTATTTTATGGTTCGCCAGGCTTGTTTTTAAAGGTTTTGATCAAGACTTATGTTTATGTTTTGTTTATGTAATGAATTTTACTCATATTTATGTTATAAAAAATTATTTTCTTATACGTAATAAATATGTCTTCTAAAGAAAGTATTGCTGTTTATAATAATTTTTACTATATAAAAGGAGACTTAGTTATAGTAAGTTACAGAAAATAGATAGGAAGAAGTTATTTTTGCGTTTCGTTGTTTAATAACGTTACTATTAGTGTAATTACACTGCTCTGCATGAAAATTAGCTTTGATACCATTTCAGCATATTTTTATGTAAAATGACCTCCTGAATCCGAATAGGACGCCCATTTTGCCCTATCACCCACCGTTGTTTTATGAATGGCCCTATTTTTGTAATTTTTTTCGGTGATATTATGGCTATAAATTTGATTTTTGGGAGGGGGGTGGGTAACCGTTAAATATTTTCTGAGGGGCTACAGATTTGCAAAATTTTAAAACATGGACATTTGCGACAAGGAAAGAATTTTTGGGGGGATTTGCCACTGAAATTTTGCATTACATATCTTACATTTTTTTTTAAGCTGTTATTCATGCTATTTTTTAAACTTTATATTTTTTCGATTTTAGGTGTTACATTAATTATTTTTCATTCTTCAAATCAAATTCATGGTCATAAAATTATCTAACGAGGAAAGAAATTGAGGGAGGTGTGGTGTATCTACAAAACGTTGTGTGACTGGGCAAAATGGGAGTCACATTCGGATTCAGGAAGTCAATTTACTTAAGAATCAGCAAGAATGGTATCAGATCGCGATTTTTTTTCCCTTTCAGAGCAGTGTTAATAAACATTTTTTTAACAACACTAACATTAATTCGTAACATTTTTAATCTGAAATTTTTAAAAGTTTTTTATTGTCAGTAACATTATTAAGAGATATTATAAAACATTTATAAAAATTTCTTATTTCTTATATATTTCTTATATGAATTGGTGAGTTTAAAATTCAATGAAACTTTGATTATAAGGATTTAAATATAAGAGGTTGAAACATTTAAAAAAATGTGACTATTAATATCGGTGCATTTTATCAACTGAAATTGCCAATCATTGAAGTATTAAAATCTATTTTCTAACTACGAATGGTGTTTGGACAGTGTTACATGAAAAGTGCAAATGAACAATACTCGATCTGAAAACATGAAAGTTGGCACATGAACCACGTCTTTCGGTATAAGATAAGAACTTTGTTACAATAACCAGAGAGGCAGAACTAAAAAGTATAAATCAATTTAAAAGTAACAATAAAAAAAAAGAATATATATATATAAAAGAATACATAATTTTCAATTTAAAAGATTTTTAAAATGAATTACTTTTAAAGATACAAAAAAAAAAAAAAAAAAAAAAAAAAAAACTTGAGTGACTCCACTAGTCTTTACGAGCATTACGTAATGAACGGTTATGTGAATAAATTAAAGCAAGGCAAGTATTTAAATAAGCAAAAGTGAAAAATTTAAAAGGGGGGGGCTGAGTATTTTCCCCTATTGTTTAATTTTACTCTATTGCACTTAATATAATTTTAGCTCATAGATCATAATGATATAGAATTTTTAGTTGCATCTCTGTAAAAAGCTATAAGGGATTCATTAAAATCTATACAATTCGTGCGATGGTAATCTATAACGTGTGTATAAATTTTCAGCTCAATCGAATAAGACGTTTAAACGCTATCGTACGTTAAAGTATTTGGTGCCATAGACCGTAATGATAAAGAATTTTCCTTTGTGTATCTTTAAAAGAACTATAAATGCTATATTCACCAAACTCAATACAGTTTGCGCGATGATGATTTATAACCTGTGTATAAATATTTAGCTTAGACGGATAAGGCGTTTAGACGCTATCGCACTTTGAAAAAATTGGCCCCATAGTCCATAATGATACAGAATTTTTCTTTGTATCTCCGTAAAAAAGACTATAATACTAGATTCACCTAAATCAATAGGGTTCGTGCTATGGTGACACACAACATACGTTTCAAATTTCAGCTTATTTGAACTAGGCGTTTAGGCGCTATCGTATTCACTCACATATACACACACACACATACGTTATCGTAAAAGTAGTTAAAATGAACTCAGAGACCTCAAAACGTATAGAAACACCAAAATCTCAAAGTTGGATTTTTGACTTGATTACAAAATTTTTCTTACATATGTATGTTCGGAAAGTAAAAATTACATTATTCCTCCCCACCAAAATAAATAAATAAATAAAATAAATAAATAAATAAATAAATAAATAAAAAATATCTCTTGCTTAAGAAAAAAAAATATCAGTATTGTTAATTTTATCAATTATTCTTTTAACCAAATTTGAAATCATGCCTGAATATGCTTAATGAAAATTGAAACGAATTCATACATTTTATCACTTTGGTAGCAAATTGCATTTTGTTCTGAAACGTAAAAACAAAAAATATTCAAAGAAAAAATATAGTAAATTTATATTTGTGTGGGTACCTTTGTATATCTGCGTGTATCTTTCGAAAAAGTTCATTAAAAAATCAGGAAAAAGAGCAAAATCATTTCTGTTTTGGTTTTTAGTTTACAAATGTACAGTGTAAAATGTGAAAAAATAAATTTATAAACAGATGTACTGACGTCATACACGCTTATCAATGTATTTGGAAGAAACTGCGAAAAATATTTGCAGTATGTTATATTACACGAAAGAAAAGTTAAAAACTTGCCTTTCCCAGAAAAATTAAAAACAGTGAAATACAAATCCTCAAATATTTTTAAACATATATTACTTTCAGGTGAAGGCAATATTTTAAATTTCCTCTCAGAAAATTATGCAAAATTATTCCAACTTCTTTAAAATGCAGCGCAAACTAAATAACTAAACGGATATTTACTTTGTATATTTCTTCAGTGCTCAGACACGTAATTCCTTGGATTTTTTTTTTCTCCTATCTACAGTTTCTTCCACTCAAAATATATATTTAATATTAATATGATTTCGCATTTATTATTTATGTAAATGCATTTAACTAGTTTATTATAATTTTATTTTTGTAAAATATAGTTTTAAACTAAAATTATTATAAATTTTAAAAAGCATATTGTTTTATTTGTGACTTATAATTACATAAATGTTCTTAATTTTAGTACACAATTACGTACTTCACGCAATTAAGCTTGTAAATCATGAAAAATATTTATTTAGATAAATCTTTTAAAACACAAGCTTTTTCAGATGAATAACATAGTATATTTTATAAGCATAATAAAGTAGAAAATAACAACTAATGTGGATAGAATTTAAGATTTTACTACATTAAAATCTTAGTGACATATTAGTCAATTACTACTTCTCTGTATATTTGTTTATGCAACATTAAATCTTACAACAATACTTTTACATAGAAAATTTATAATTTCGCATGTTTGATGTCTTGTAAACAAATATATATATCACTTCGTGCGTTTTGTTTTTTGCAATGTTGACAGTGTGGGTGATATTCTGCATATTTTGCTGCAAATTTTTCAGCGCTTTTGTACATTTATGAAGTTACGTTGTTTTTAGCAGAGTTCGGAACTGACATTCTTGCAGCTGTAAATATGTAAAGGTGGAACAAGAAAGACGAAGGTTTCTTAAAAATATAGTAATTTCAACTTATCTATGGGAGGATCTTACAGCACGATAATTGAAGTGTTTGATTATATTATGGGAAAAAAATGTGCAGAGCGTGTTTTTTCAGATTAATGGCAACAATTTAATTTGACTCTATAACAATGTATATTTCTTAGACTGAGACGGCTCAAAGTTGAAATTTCCTCCTACAACTCACATGTAGACTTTTCAGATTCTACAACAACAAGAACAAATAAATAAATAAAAACTTTCGTTGTTTTGAATGCATCGCTGAATAAGTAGATCATACCAAAAATCAGATTGGACAATTATCGTAACAAAACTTCACTTAAGTAATACTTATATTATAACACCAAAACCATACTGAAAATCATATCACCGCTTAAATCTCGTAATTCTACAAAAAATTCGTAATTCCAGCCGCAACTTCTTCACAACGCCACTTCATACGCCACTTCATACTTGCTTTAAATAGCAACCACTTCATATACCACTTCATACTTGCTTTAAATAGCAAAACAATTCGAAATAAGCTTACATTTGTGAAACTTCACACTTTCTGACAGAGTTCCCAACTTTTATAATTTATTCACGAGAATTTTTAGCCCCGCCTCTTTTTCATACCGGAAATTTTGAAAAATGATTTTCTTCTTATTTAATTGTTGTCACATGTTAAAGAGAAATAATCCACAAAATTTCTGGTGCGAAAAAAAGGCGGGGCTTAAAATGCACGTGAATAAATTATAAAAGTTGGGAACTCTGCTTTCTGACGTTACAGCAAAAATATGACCATGAACGCTGACAGATTGTTTTTCCTATAAATTGACTGCAATATTCCAAACTTTTTACGGTTCAAAAGAGAAAACAAATTGGGGTTTTTCTCCAAGCTGAATTTGATCTCAACTCGTCTGGAGAGTCATGCACGCTGCGATATCGCTACGATTTTATACTGAGAGTGTATGTTACATGAATATAGACTTATAGTTACACAGGCTTAATCATTTCCGAACGATATGAATCTTATTATTAAAAGATAATTTAATTTTATTTATGTACAAAATAATGTTATACGAATTTAACAAGTCTTAGTAAAATATATTACATTTATTTTAAAATCATATAATAATTTAGAAAGCATTTACCTATGAAAAAAGAGATCTGAAAATAACTTATATATAAATTCGACACAAGTTTACGTATTGAGAAAAACACATTTTTATACAAACATACAGGATTTCTTGAATAAATATCAGTTGAAAAAACAGTATGTTGCTAGTCCTTTGATGTTTATAAAACCTGCATTTGTCAAACACGACTGATAATAAAATAGTATAGCTAATGTTTTAAAACTTTTACATGTTATTTATAAACGAATATAATAAAAGTGCAGGTTTCAAAAATTATACCTCTGGGGGTACCGGAACATGGGTTTAACTTGGCCTTGTTTCGGATCAAAATTCGAGCTCCTGCTGGTGCTGCCATCTTTCTCCAGCTTCTGAAGCTAAGTCGTTCTTCCTCCTAGTTCTTCTTAGGCGCTCCTCTGTAAAACGGAAGGCGCACCCCTGTTGCCTTAAATCCGGATAGTTCCACTACCGGGGCTCAAAATTTCCGAGTGGTATATGACAACAACAACAACAACATACCTGCAGATTTTAATTAATTCACGCTCTAAATGATTGTATTTTAGTTTACATATATATTTTAAGCTTTCCTTAAAAATTGCTTTACCCATTAAAAATGCCAACGTCTCCAGATATTTATGTGAGTATTATCAGAAACGTTTAATATATTTACGAAATAAAGTTTAATTTTGATGTTAAAATTTTCTATTTCTGAAAATTTCCCACTAATTTTTAAAACACACTTAAACACCACAAACACTAAGAAATAAATTATAATTTGTGATATTCTACCGTGAAAATTTAAGATTTTTGATTTCTAAAAACGTATTTATGGCTTCTTCTTCTTCTTTTTTTCTTTTTTTGTTTTAATCAAGTCTTTTGTTTACAGTGTAAAATATAAAGTATAAAAATTATATCTATTTTTAAAAGTGCGTCAAGCTATTATATGAATTTAACACACTCAAAAATATAAAATAGACACTAATTCTGAATGACTTATTAATGAAAGCTGAACTTGGAGATGCATATCATAGATGTTTGTCGGAAAATATGATCAAGATTCTATTTTATATTAAATGCATAAAAAATTGATTAGTTTATAGCTAAAAATGCCAAATTTAACAGCACTATCATTTTGTTTTCATACATAGAACAAACACGATTACTATTTTTTTGCAGCGCGTGAAATCCTAGGCTTAATTTTGGGCCTTAACTTGCTACCAAGTTGATTTAGCTCGATTCTCAATTAAAAACCGAAAATTAACCACCATTTTCTATCGTCTGTACTGGAGAAGATAATGCCTCTCTCGACTAATCATTGAAGAATTTTTTTAAAAATGTCACGGTGTTTATATCTTATTAATATGCGACTTCGCGGACTAGTCTTTCAGGCTACCAAAAATGGGGATGCTATCCCCTCTATAAAAAAGGAAAATTATTATTCCATGTTTTTAGATTACTCTTAGCCCATACAGCCACTGATATCCATTAGGCATCTTAATTACAACCAAATGATCCATAAAAGGTACAAAATATCTAAAAAATGTCCATTAAATGTCCTGGATATCCTGTACTAATTATAGATATCTATTAGATGTTTACATAGAGACGAAATTTACACGTGCCTGTTTCGATGACTAATGGATGTAACATGTTAGATCAAAACAAGATTTAGATATTGCCATTATCTGTTAGATCTAACAAGTCCAATTATTGGATATTCGGAGATTTATCGGATATGTAACTGACATCTAATGGATGTAAAAAAGAGTGACATTTGTCGTGCTAATAGATATCTGTCGGATATTTATGGACATTTATTGGATCATTTTAAAACTTTTATACATATTTATAGACGTCTTTTGGATATAAGTAACTGTGTTGCAGAGGAACCTCCAGGATCTCATCAACAACCTATTACGTAGCGTTAAATAGACGTTAAATGTAACCAGCCTGAAACTCGAGGAATTTTTTATCGTCTTATAGAATATTTATATGCCATAATTATATAAAAACACCAGAATTGTATGCCATACTGTACTACCTGAATTGGGGCACCAAGAAAATTTTTATAAATGAAGAATACCGGATTATAGAAAAAAAATATTTGATAAATGAAGTATGTGTAGACATTAAAAATGTGTTATGATGTAAAGAAAGAAATCTTAAAGTATATTACAATTACTTGAGTTGAGTTCACTTCACCAGTAGAAGGAAATTATAGAACAATATCTAATCATGGATAATGAAACAATATTACCATTTGGAATTGTACAAAAAAAAAAAAAAAAAAAAAGCTGGATTTCACAAAAGCTCAAATTTTGTAAAAGGCTGTGAGATAAAGAATTCTGCGAACTATATAAAATGAAAAGCGTTTTTTATTTTTTGTTTCTTTATTCTGACATGATGTAATTAAGAAAAGAAACCTCTTCATAATAGATAATTGTTATAATCATACCCATTGCAGAAAAAAACACTGTGCTAAATCCAGTATTTTGTTTACTAGGGGCAAAATATAATGTAGAGTAACTAAACATTTTGGCATTTTTCCACATATTTCGTTACCATTAATATATTAAAACTACTATATATATATATATATATATATATATATATATATATATATATATACATATATATATATATATATATATATATATATATATATACAATATATATATATATATATATATATATATATATATATATATATACAGGGTGATTATAGTTAAAGTTACGATTTCAAAGCGCTATAATTTTAAAACTAACGGTCAAAATGGCTTGATATTTTACCAGATCAATCGTGAGGAAATGGAATTTTGTTTGGCGAAGAAAAAAAAGTATTTATAAAATGTGCGTATAGATGGCGCTGTCAAGGAAGTCTCAAAAGAAATGCCTAAATAGATTCATTATAAACAGGAATGTTGTTAGCAGTAGAATAGAATAGCAGGAAACTATAGACTTTAAGGGTTTACGACAACTTTTTTAGCAAAAAGGCAAGAATACGTGTTTAGAGCGGAAACAGTGATAGTGACAAGAGAAAAAGAGGTGCTTCACAAAAAAAACATCTTACGAATGATTAACGGTACATTTTGGAACTTTTTTTTTTCCTTTGCTAAACAAAATTCCATTGTCTAACAATTGTTCTGGTAAAATATCAAGTCATTCTCAACAGTAGTTTTAAAATTATTGTGTTTTGAAATCATAACTTTAATTATAATCACCCTGTACACGCATAGTGAAATATTTTTAAATAAGCTTTTAGTACTCCCAGACAGCACATCGCCTCCCCAGGATATCTTCAAGATGTCTTCTGGATGAAAGACATCCCAGAAACGTCCTTAAGATGTACTGTGGATAAATTAAGCCTAACTGTGCTGTTAGGGACTAAAACCCGAATAAACTTCTACGTCAGAAACGCCAAAAGAAAAATATCTGCGATGCATACAGCTGTTTCGGTAGCCTTAAGCGTACCGTCTTCAGTGCAAAAAGAATCTTTGCACTTCTTTTTGCACTGAAGACAGTACGCTTAAGGCTACCGAAACAGCTGTATGCATCGCAAATATATATATATATATATATTTTTGGCGTTTCTGACGTAGTAGTTTATTCGGGTTTTAATATTACTACGCCAAGTCTCCTGTTATTATTAAGCTTTTAATACTTTAATCACTCTAAATGTATACAAAAGTATCTGTTCGGTACGTTTAGACGATTAAAAATATAAAAGGAGATGTACATTTAAATATGAAAATATTAAATTCTACTCCATATCTCCAATATCGATTTCTAAAATTAACATAACGTAAAAAGAAAGATGAATATTTAAAGTCCCTTTAACCTTTTGAATTAAAATTGAATGTTAAATTATGCACAAAAACTAAAAGGTCAGCATGCCATTTCTTGAAGGAGAAAAGAAAATCTCTCTTTAACGATAAAACTTTCCGGGACTCTCTTTTCTTTTGACTATATAAGTGATATAAATATTTAAAACTGATTAAAGTTTCAAATTTCTGAATAGAAAATTATTTTTAAAATATGAAAATGAAAGTTTTAACGAAAATAATCAATAGATTTGTAAAAATTGATATTTGTATTTTTATAAATTTTCAAATGTATATAATATAAAAGTTTCCTTTTATGTTAAAACTACGTATGATTTTGGATTAAAATAAGTTTTGATGGTATTTTTATGTCAAGTTTTCCAAGAAGTTTTAATAATAACAACAGTATATTCATTACTAGCAGGCTACGCCCGCTTCGCTGGTCACTATATTTAAATGAATTTTCAAAAGAATTGGATTAGTATTTATTTTTTACATCACATTACACATAAAAAAAAAAATAATAATAATAATAAAAACTGAAATCGCTTTAGATCTCACTTTTTCGGGTACCCGTTGCCTAAGGCAGCTCTTTTTTCTGCACTGCATCGGTCCAGTTTCCCACTGTCTACAAAAAGGTCTTTCCCGGACACTTCTATCTGGGTATTTATCGACGAGTTGTGGATTTTCTGTTATTTAAGAACTACGATTTTAAAGATGACTGTATCTCAGCACCTATTATCTATTTTAGTTTTTGAACCATGTGTTTTATATCCCCCGTTATTTACATTATATTACGATTTGATTACGACCAGTGCAATAAAATAAAATAAAAAAGTAGATTTTCTTTTAAAAGGAATTAAATACATGAAAAACAAACGAATTTTAATCAGTTTAATTCTTTCTACTATAAACTACAATTTTTTTCATCCAATAAATATTATAAATAATAATAATAATAATAATAAATATTTTTCTTTTAAATGAATTAATTAAAAAAATGAAAAATAAAAAGTTGTTATACTATAAAATTTATACATAAACGTAACAATTTATTTCTATCGCATTACCATTTGATTTTCAATAAATATAAAAATAATAAAAAAGAAAGAAAGAAAATCGCCTTCAAATGAATGTATTAAATAAAAAAATGAATTGCATAATAGCCGTTGCTAAGATACGCAGTCGATTACAATCGAAGAATAAATTCATGAAAAATTAAAAATAAAAGCCAATGTTTAAAATCGAAAAAACATAAATTAAAAAAATTCAAATTCGAAACTCGAAAAAATCTCGATGAGGTGCACACCTGCAGGGTCCCAGGTACCTATATGCCAAATTTGGAAGTTCTGCGATCAATGGTGTGAGCACCAGAGCGCAGACAGACACACACACACACACACACACACACAGACACTTCTTTTTATTTATATAGATCATTTGCGACGATGACAATGTAAAAGCTAAAAATTTCAGGACATTTAAAAATTTGAAGATATTTTATCAAGCCTCCTGATCAAGTGATACCGAACATCACATACATCTGAGATGAAATATTGTGCGCCCCAAAAGAGTGAGGCAGCGTATGTAAGGCGAACAAACATCGCGCGTATTTGGTTTTCCGCACACGTATACTTCAAAATTGATGATTTTAGCAGATCTTGGGTAATAAAAGAAAGTCTAGTTATTAACATTCGTAATTACTTTGAAATATATTTTTTTTTCTATGTGGAGGGGGGGGGGAGTCGTGTGAATAGTATGCCCAAAATTTATATTAAACACACTATTTCAAATCTAAATGCATTCTCTTTTTAATAACAAACATGTTTCTCGGAAAAATTTCAACGTTATAGGTATACTAATGTAATGATATAAAGAAGATAAATTTTGATCCTTGATTTAAAAGAATCGACAAAACAGTTAGAAAAAGGATTATTTAGCAGCAAATAATGACGTCACGTATGCAACTATGTAATAGATATTAAATTTTACCCGTAATTTGAAACAAATTGAGTAAGTTAAAAAAAAAAAAAAATGTATAATATTATGAAAAACCACCTGTTGGAGATTACTAAGATTTCTCTCCCGACCTCCATGATAAAATACAGAATTATATTGAAAATATTTAGCTAAATTACAGGAAAACTGAAAACTAAAAAAATAGTTATAGTAATCATTAAAAATAGTAAGTAATTCAAAAATATTAAAAATATTAAAAATAATACAGTGAAGGTATTGCCTTCCAGATTTTTTATCTTTAACACTTTATATATAAAGGGTTTTCCTATAGGGATGATACAATTTTAAATGGTTAGAATGGCAACACTGCGTATTATTTTTTGAAATTTCTTGTGTCTTTTGTGTTTTGTATGCTATGCCATTTAATCATGCAAAGATAGACGCTTGAACAATGTTTCGAAATTATTAAATTGTTTTATCAAAACCAGTGTTCATATGTGAATACTGAGAGAAATTCGACAAGAATTCACGGACGACATTATTCAGTCAATCGACTCGATCGATTGTGATTTTTTTTTTTTTCTTTGGGGATATGTTAAGTCATATGATTATGCTGATAATCCAATAACAATTGAGCAATTAAAAACCAATATTGAATGTGTAATTCGTGAAAACCAAATTTATGTGAAAGAAAGATGAAAAATTGGATTGACAGAATGCGGTATGTACAGAGAAGTCGTGGTGCTCACATGAACGATATTACTTTCATTCTTAATGGCATAATGTAAGCTTACAAATAAAAAGAAAATTGTGTCTCTCACTGAATAATTTATGTGTTCTTTTTTTTTTTTTTTTTTAAATTGTATCACTCTTAATGGAAAACCCTTTATATATGTGTGTGTTTGTAAGTGTTACAATGTAAAAGATGATGCTATTAATTTAAAAATATCATATAAACCGATGTTACATAATTTAAGTTCGCTTGAGAGTCTAACAGAAAAGATGATGTAATAAATTAACAATTACGTTTACTTGGAAATATCGACCAATATGCGAGAGAAGGCTGGATAATAATTGAATAAAATCTCATACTAAGAAATTAATTAAAATTAATTAAAATAAAAATGTATACTCAAAAATTGCATTGTATATATATATATATTGTTGCTGAATATTTGTTACTGAATATGAAATAAATTTAAAAAGAAAATAAAAAACTTTGGAATAACAGGAAGTTAATAAAATTATTTTTTATTTAATAGGTAAAATCTGGTTTTTAAAAATGTTTTTCTGTTTTTCCGCAAAATGAGATTTTTAACATTTTGCTTTATCCCAAAACATCATAACTCCAAAAGTTATAATTGAAACGTTATGAAACTTTGACAAAATACTTTAGAGGAGTTGTTTTAGGGATCGAACTACGACAATGAATCTAGCTGAATTATTATTTTATTATTATTATTATTTTGTCGATAGAAGTTATGAGCTGTCGTGTATGTTCGTGATTTTTTCAGCATGTAAAAATGTTATCTTCTCTAAAATATTAAATAAAATGGTTATAGTTTTGAGAGTTGTTCACTCCCTTAAGGATCTTTCAATAATATAAATAAAATTTACAGAATAAAAATAACTTTATTTAAATTTGACTCATGATGTTTTGTAAAAGTGGTTTTTTTTCGCAACTTTTATGCATATTTTGAGCCTAAATATCAAAATATTTTAAAATTTGCATATATATTTTTTTTTCAGATTATTCACTATTTTTTACTATATTCTATCATATAATGCACATAAACAGGCAATTTTACAATTATTAAAAAACAAATGACCCCCGACAGGCAGGCACCCTAAAAATTTATATATAATAGTAATTCTGCATTTTTTACTAGTTCCTACACAATATTTTTTTTTTTATAAAGTAAAAAAAATTAATTTATTACAACGTTATAAAACAATTTTTTTTAAATATTTATTAGACATTGTATTATTCATATGATTTCGTTTTTTTTTTTTATTGTTTATATTTTACATTTAAATAATAAAATTGCTTTTAACGAAAGTTTTATATTTTCAAATAAATAAATAAAAAAAAAATAAAAAAAATAAAAAAAAAAAAATAAAATAAGGTTTAAGCATATTATTATTATTATTATTATTATTATTATTATTTACAATCCGTTCTTTCTCTGACTAAATACTTGTATATGCATTTTGCATATAAAAAATTTTGTATCTTATATTTTTAAACTAAGAAAAGAAAATTTTCTACATTTTTAACTTAACCATCCAACAAAAATAGTTAGTTATAAAATAATTTATGTTATGTCAAAATAATTTTTCACTTAACAAAAATTATGCTATGTCTTACACAAATTTAAAAGCGAAAGTATTTATGGGGCTGAAATTGAAACAAACTACTTTCTGCAAAGTCTGAAAAAGTGAAAAATTTTAATTCAAGAAAAAGTTTCTTAAGTCGTTAGAATTCAAACATGGAAAAACCCTTCAAATGTAAAATTTAAATCCTGAAAATTGTGTTTACCTAATACTAGAAAAGAATGTTTAAAAATGGTCGAACTTCTTCGTTTCAACTACCCTGTTCTTCTAAAAACATGAGATTAAATCGACATTTTTTTCCCCTTTAAGATTCTTATTCTGATTATTTTAAACTTTTTCGACAGAACTAAGAATTTTTTGATCTCGTAAAATAACAAGGATTAGGTCTAAATTTATTGCAACAAGGATTTTCAGTAATTCATGTTTAATTATCTGTGAAGTTTAGTTGTTTTTGTTTTAAATAGCTTAGCTATATTTAAATAATTTTTTTTATTCTCGTAATTTAAATCTGTACTATTTTGAATAAAAAAATGACATTAATCATATTTTATATCCCACAAAATCTTCTACATTTGTTTTAAATTGATCCAGTATGTTGTAATACTTAAAATTTTACGTCAATGGTAAACGATTTTTGTCTGGTATTACATATTTATAACACTGCTTCGCATGAAAATTGCTCCAACACTATTTATGCAAATTCTTGTGTAACATGACCTCTTGAATCCGAATATGACGGCCAATTTATCCCTATCGCCCATCATTTCTTTGGGATACCCCTTCCCCCCTATTTTTACCACTTTTCGATAATTTTGTGGCTATAAATTTGATTTATTGTGGAGAAAAGAAATATTTTTAACTGTTAAATATATCCTGAGGGCCTAAATAAGTGAAAAATTCTATTACATGTAAGAAGATTTTGTGTGTGGGGGGGTGGGGGGGGATTTACCACTGAAATTATAAGTTACATTTATTATAATCAATTATTGTTATCACTCATTATACATTATTATTTTTTTTTTTTTTAAGAATTAAAATAATTACTTTACATTCTCCAAATCAAATTCGTGGTCATAAAATTACCGGAGAGTAACGGTGGGTCATGGGGCGGAATGGGGGTTATATTCGGATGCAGGAGGTAATGCATAAGAATCAGCAGAAATGGTATCAGTGCTCGATTTCTTTCTTTTTTTTTTTTTTTTTTTTTTGGAGCGTAGTGTAATCAAACAAACATAGGGTGTATGTTCGGGGATATTTTTATATAAGTAAATATTATAAATACAATTAAAGAAAATTTTCGAAATAACTTTGAAAGATAACTTTATATAACTTTAAGATAAAAAGATTGTATTTATTGCTCACGGTAAATAAATATATGTTAGTCGTGTTGAATTTTTCAGTTTGTATTACCTTTAATTTATAATTCGACAATATGGTACCTCAGAATTGTAGATTTAGAGCATGAATAACGAAAAATATATAATTCAACAACTTATTTAAACCACAATAAGGGTGTTGGTGTCGGTGTTGGTGTTTTAAACTAGCCCGATTGACTGCACTAGGGTCCTAGACCTCTCAGGAAGTGCCCTTCATAGGGTCTTTCTAAAGAGTCTTAACCCGGAAAAACGCCGAAATCTTCTAACGGCTGGGCCCCAATAAGGGAGGAAGAAAATATGACTATCCAAGGTATTGAAACCATTGTACGTGTAATGAAGATATGTGTGGAGCGTGTTGTTCCGAAGAAATACTTGTGACAAATTAACTTAAACATAATAGAATAGCAAACTGTACTTTGCTGTTTGAAAATGAATGCTCCAAATGAAATTATCTTCTCTCCAGAAACCGCTAGACGATTCTTCTGTTAATGCTTCAATGAAAAGAACTTTAAGGCTAAGGTCTCAGGAACAATCTCTCCCATAGTGAAAATCTCGTTTTTTAATAGCTTATCACTGGAATTTCACATTAAATATTTGCTGTAACAAACTTCCTTAAAAACATCTCCCAGTACAGTCGGTAACAAAAGTGTCTGAACACTAGCAAAAATTCCTATGTAAAAAAAGTACACTTCATACGGTTTTGTTAATAAATCCTTATCGAATCATGTTCTTACACTGACTAAGAACAGGATTCGACAAGGATTTATTTAACAAAATTGTATGAAGTGTACTTTTTTACATAGGAATTTTTGCTAGTGTTCGGACACTTTTGTTACCGACTGTACAACTATACAGTAAGACTTTCCCGAAAGCCAGAGTTCGCAAAATTCACTGTAATTCTCATCGCAGACTTATTACTATCGATCCACCTGCAACTAATACTTTTTGGTAACCACGAACTTATACCTTTAGTGGTCACCGAAGCGGATGACACAAAATGAACAACTACGGCAGTAGCGTTTTACTTTCCGAATATACATATGTAAGGAAAACATTGTAATCCTGTCAAAAATCTGACTTTGAGAATTTTCTCTTTTTACACATTTTGAGGTCCTCTGATTTCGTTTTTACTATTTTTACGGTGATATAAATACGCATGCATGTGCGTGTGTATATATGTGTGTGAACACGATAGTTCCTAAACATTTAGTTCGAGTGAACTGAAATTTATATACATATATTAGATCACTATCACACAAATTGTATGAATTTAGGAGAATCTAGCACTGATAGTTTTTTTTTTTTTTTTTTTTTTTTACGGGGAAACAAAGAAAAATTCTTTATCATTATAGCCTATGTGCCCAAATTTTTTAGAGTGCGATAGCGTCTAAACGCTTTATTCAATTGAGCCGAAATTTTATACACGTGTTATAGATCACTGTCAGACAAACTGCATAAATTATGGTGAATTCAGCATTTATAGACTTTTAAAGGGACACAACAAAAATTTCTTTATCATTGTGATCTATGGGCTTAAATTATTTGAAGCGCAATATCGTAAAATTAAACAATATATTATATAGAGAAAAATACACAAACACCCAATTATAATTTTTATTTTGTTTATTTAACGACTTCTCTTACTTTAACTTATGTACACAACCATTTATAATTGATATTCGGAAAATTGAATGGAATCACTTCAGATTTTTTTAAAACAAAGAGGTTATTGTTCGGAATATATTGAGCGACAAAATTATAATTTGCACTTTTATTTCATATTCAACAAAATTACTGAAAATGAAATGATATAAATTAACAGTGTTAATTAAATATTTATTAATTATTATTAGTTAATTCAAATTGTTTTAATTTGAGACTATTTTCAATTTCCTTTTTAAAACATAACGTTAAATTCGTTTGTTTTTAATTATCATTAAAAAAAATCTGATTTTACTAAATTACTTAATTTTATTCTTATGCTTTTACTACTGCTTTCCTATAGAATTTATTGTTACAGAGGTTTGAAACTCAGAAAAAAAAAGGTTTTCTTCCTTAATAATAATAAAAAAATTCTCCTGTAATTAAAATACGATATATTTAAATGCCTTTAAAAAAAATTAAAGTCTCAATAGCACAATAAAAACGTTTTCAATGCTAAGAGGCTTCTGAACTATCCCTCAGTTTTCTTCATCGATGATGGCACAATTTATTACAGTACACTATAACAAGAAATTAGTTCATTTTAGTACAGATTTTCTACACATTCTTAACTTATAAACAATTATAGTACACTTGAAATAACTCAAGCTTTTATTTAACTTCCTTTTCCTAGAAAAGCCTTGCAGCATTTCCTCTTCTTTAATGAAATTTTAATTTTTGATTACCAGATCGATTATTTGAACAGTAGATTCAGTTTCCAGTTACTTTTTAAAACTCATATTATGAAAACAATTCTTGATGGTCTTTTTCTTTCATAACACTCCATGCTGCTTTACAGAAATGCAAAGCCGTGAGAATACCCACTTTGTAATCCCTTCCTCAAATTCAGAGACACTTTTTCTCAACTGCAATTTTCTATAATTACGTTTGAAGCTCAAAATGACAAATTGAAGATTTTCTGAGAAATAGATATAACGTGGGTGGAAAATATTCCACGGTGATTGACTTCAAACATTTTATTTCAAGATCTACATATACAGCTATCAATTACAAAGACAATTTTTTCTGTGCTTAAATATCATTTGTCTATGCAAGCAACGTAATCGGGTGTTGTATTTGGACTAGACGATATTAGACGGTCGTTATACTGGAAGTAAAATAACATAGAATGTATAGTGAAACAGTTGGGGATTTTATGTATGGTCATTAAAATGGAATGGTCTTTATAATGTGTGTCATTATAACAAGCGTAAACTGTGCTTGGAATTTTAGTAACTCTCTCTATGGCCTAGTCTTACCTTTTGTTTGTCATAGTACCACTATTTTTGTTGTTAACAATGTCACACCTTTATTTAGGACCTCGTTTTTCTAAATTTAATTATTCTATCGCGAAAGTTCTCAAGCAGTACAATTTCCAAGTAATTTTCTCAGTTATCAATAAACTTACACTTTCTCAAATAAAATACCATAATAATACGTATAATTCTTGGCCATTTATACCAATTTCCACCTTTATAGTGTATCCGACAGATTGGTCAAACTTAAAGCAGTTTTAAAATCCGTTTAAAGGAACATATTAGTTATGTTCGAAATCAAGAAACAAACAAATCGAAGGTTAATGAACCTTAAAGTGAGAAAAACCCAAAATTTTAAATTTGATATAGCTCAAATAATATGCTCGCAGAAATCGACAAATGAACTCTTTCTTTGAAACAATTTACATTTATTAGAGTCTTAAAAATACTGTCAATTGTAACTTTGTAACATCTTTCATGTCTGATTGCTTAAAGTTATACATTCCATCAACACATTAAATACATTCTTAAAGAAATCATAGTAACCATTTCCAATTTCCTATTGGCTAATTCCACGCAATTTCTTTTATTCTAGGTGAATAAATGATAGAACATCCAATGAATCCGTTTCTCTTATATTGTACATGAGTACATATCATATCTTTTATAGACTGATGATGATATGCGTAATGCTACCAAAATTGCTGTCTACATCTTTACTTCTCATTTTTTGATGTTCCATAAGCTAAAAACCTTTCTTACAGTCACTAAACAAATGATATGTATATATATATATATATATATATCATAGCTGCCGACTTGTACTATATACATACATACACCCACATATACATATATACAGTAACCGCCGCTTAATAAAATCACTGGTTAATAAAATCAGCCGCTTAATCTGATCAAATTGCCAGGACCGGAATCAAATCAATACAAACTATTGTTGAGGCCGCCGGTTAATAAACTCAAAAAAACCTCCTCAGCAGCCAAAATTATCATTTATGCACACTAAAAATTTGTTTTATTTACATTGAGATTGTTTATATATATATATATATATATATATATATATATAAGAAAAGAAATTAAAGTACCCGTTATCGCTCATTATCGAGAATTTTACACTTGCAGCATAGTTACAAATTAAACACGCCACATCACTTATCTCCGTAACAAATTTCAAGGAACGTATTCTTCAAAGCGCAGTAATATGTTGCAAATATGATTTGATTTGGTTTGCAAATGATATATATTTTTAAATTTTCAATTATTAAAAGACAATTTCTAGTTCTTATTTTGAAATAGCTACAAATTAAGAGATTTTAAATTTATATAAAAAGCGTGATCTTATGATGTTTTTCTTCGAAGGAAAGCGCATAGAAATTTCGAATGCGTTTAATTTACTTACATCGGTGGAATAATTAATTATCTATCAAAATTAATCAATATTGTTTATTAATCCCCTTATTCGTTACCTTTGGAAATTTCTTTCCAAATTCATGGACGTGATACCCTTTCCTTATGTGCTGGAACTTTCGCTGGATATAAAAATCAGCCGCTTAATAAAATCACTTTAGCTCAGGACGAATGTGATTTTAATAAGTGGCGGAAAACTGTATATATATATTTTAAAAAAATGAAGAAATATACATTTTTAAATGGGAATATTTTTTTCCCCCTAAAATTTGGAATATGCAATGAACATTTATTTGTACATTAAATAAAATATTGGCGTAACAGTCCCATGCGGTATTACAAAACAAGTTTGATTTAATACCTTATATACAAGTTTTTTATGATACAAAATCAAATATTTATTGAACAAATACCAAAAAACATTTCCATTGAAATTTTATTCGTGCTTGAAAAAGCTTTTAATTTAACTTGGTCAAACAAGAAAAATTAACAAGCAAAAACTAATTCATTTATCAAAGAGCCAATTAATTATTTTCAAACCATAAAAGAATATTTGCTTTATGTTTAAAAAAAATATTTAATATCTTATTTTAAATTAATCGGCATGTATAAAAACCAATTAAAAATTTTCTTTATTTTCTCATCTGTTTATTTAATTGAATGAATGTCTTTCTTTCTTAAAAAAAAAAAAAAAAAAAAAATATATGTAAAATTATTTTGGATTTATTTTATGAGATAATTTCCATTCGTTTCATTCTATTAAAAATTTAACATATATTTATACCCTAAGCAAAATATATTTGTGTATATTTTTTCAACTCCGGATATTATTTATAGAAAAAAAAAATTGAAAGAAAAGATTTAATTTAAGAAAGTATTAAAATAGTAAAAAAATGTTAGGGAAAAAAAACAAAAAAAAACCTTTCATTCGGCATTATAATTGCATGAAACAAATTGCCAACACAAAATATGCAAAAACCACATAAAAAAAAAAAAAAAAAAACCTGAAAAAATATCAAACTGATTTTTTTTTCTTTCTTTTCATTTCTTATATTAGACATGCTGTTGAAAAAAGCGCACGATGACTTGTAAATGTTACTTTTTTAACAATTTAATAATTTTCTCTTAACTTAAAAATAAAAATTGTTTCTTCTTACACAAATTTGAATCTGCTTGTCACAGTAATTTAGGTTTAAAATATTTCTTCAATAAGAGAATCGTCCAATAAAAATTTAAGAATACAACAATCTGCTACAAAATAATTTCGGACAGTTCTCCAAAGTGGGTACTGAACATACTTCGTAACTTTAAGTCTGAACAATAAATAAAGTTAATTCACATTGACTTGAAATTTTTCTCCGAGTTTCTTTCTGCTTAAAGACAAGAAAAAAAAAAAACTATTATGACTTACTATAAGATTTATTAAGATTATTCTAATATGCCACAAAAAAAGAAACTAATAAGTTATTTGAGTTTTTAACACAAAATAATGAATGAATGTTTAAAAGAGACGAATTGTGTGGTGATTTTCGCAACAGAGTGGAGTATAGGAAGGTACATCGCAGAATATCTACGCATTCAGCAAATGATCCTCAACACTGAGAAAAAAAATTATACCGCCTTCCTCTAGAATGAATAAGTGGCCATTTTCTATATCCCTTAACTAGAAATATAGATTTCCGAGCTATGCGCATAAGGCACGCCAATAAACTGAATAGACGAAATGATCGAGAATTTCTAGTCCACACATTTCTAGATGGTGAAACAATATTTGGAATACTCTAAATATTCTGAATCATTTGTATACGAGAAATTTTCGCTTGATTTTCTAGAATTTGGTAACAAACCAAGATTATAATTGCTGAAACTCGCCACTTGTTGTCTCATTTAATGGTAGAGTTTTTTAAATAACTTTGCCCTCGAGAATATAGGCAAACGCTCTAGAATTCTAATAGGGGCTTCTAGAACTCACTTTCCAAGGGGACTAGAATTTATAAGGATGACATGGAACTGTTTTTTCTAGAGCCACAATTAGTTTCTAGATGTCAATTACAGAATTTTTTCTCAGTGAACAGAAATAAGTACTGGATTAACGAATTTAAAAACAGAAGAACTGTTGTATCAAAAAAAATTTTTTTTTAGATATGTACAAAAATAACGATCGAAAAAAATGCTATTATTTTAACATTAAATACATTATATAAGAACTTTAAACACTTTATTTTATCTTTAAATGCATTTTTTAAACTCTTCTATGCATTCATAAATGCTTTTGTAAAATTTGTTTTTCAACAAATTCCCGTTTCTTAAGTCAAAATCTGTGATATCCGAATGACGTAACATTTGAGACAGCTATAAATATTTCGGTAAATCTATTAAATAATGATGATCTAATATCTGATACATACCCTCCAACATTGCAATTAATATTCCATGGCCCCATCCTTATCCTCCCACCAATAAGTTTTAGAGTAATATTCTCCAAATGCAATTGCGATTAAATAAGAAGAAAAATACTCTAAAAATATACTGGTGTGAAAAAGAAGGCGGGGCTAACAATACTACGGAATATTAATTTGTATGTTGGAGGGTAAGTTCTGATATATAATGATCTGCCCAAGCAGAACTGAAATTTTCATTGAATATCTAATGACAGTTACGATCAAACACAATGTTTCGTGTCAAATGACCTTCCATTAGACGTTCGAAAGAAAAAAAAAATTAAAACGCCCTGAAAAAGTGTTCTTTTTACCACCCAAAAAGCGTACAATTATTACAGAAAATTTAAAGGCGCATTGATTTAGTTGGTAAGTTATAGATTTCAAAAATGGGTGCCTCAAGAATGGAATAACGGATTTTTAAAATTGGTTACATAAGTTACCTGTTAGATGTATATACGACGTTTGCATTATTTGATTTTTACAGGAAAATTGTAGACGTCTAATTAATTACGTCAATTTAAACTTTTAAGACCATACTATATCCAAAATGATGTTATGATATGTTTAGTAGTGAATAATGGAAATCGTGTGGTTGTTACACACCAGATTTTTTTTTCTTCTTAATATAATTCGATATTTGCATAAGTAAGTGGTATATTTATTGCATTTAATATAATTTTGTTCAGAAATTTGTCGCCCGAAGTCCGATAACTACAAATCAGCAATATCCGAAATCTGTAATCTACAAATCAACGTACTAAATGTTTTTATTACAAATTTTTCATAATACTAGGAAATTTTTAATAATTATGTATTAGCTCATCGGTTTTTAAGTATGCTGTGCAAAAATTGCTTTAATATTATTTATTTTTTTATAAGTATTCATAGCTACCGCTTAAGATCCTACATTTTAGAAAATTGTACTTATGCATTTTACCTTCTCATAATTTAAATACCTAGCAAAAAAAAAAAAAAGTTTCTAAATTTATCGTTATTTATGCATGTTCTTCCAGTAGATATTTATTACGATTCATATATCGATAATAATGAATCAATTTTGAATAAATTGTTGCTTTCCGAAAGAGTATTTTTAGTTATATTACACTGGTCGACATGTAAAATTTTGATTTTATAATTTTGGCTGATCATTATGTGTTTTGGTGTGCTGAAACTGAAAATGAAGCCAGTTTTTCTCTATCACGTATAGATTTTTGTCAATACAGGGTGCCTGCCTATACAATTTCTTCCATTACTCTTCCACCAATATAATTATATGGTAAGTTTTATAGTATGTTTCAAAGATAATTTATAATGCTAAAACCATTGGTGGTTTTAGATATAGATCGTCTATTGAGCGTTTCAGGACATTAAACCTTAAATGCATAACGACGTAGATCTGCATAGTATGTTTAAAAACTCATATCTTTTTATGCATCTACCTTTGCGTAGTGTTCCTTTTTTTATTATTATTATTTTTTTTTTTATTAAAACTACTTTATCTTTTCCAGATGGAACTAGAATCTTTGACAGTTTATTTCTTTATCTGTGACAATTTTCATTGTTGGTGTACTACCTGAGTACAATTTAATTTCGGCGGGTGTTAAGAATTACGATAATTAATTAAAAAAGTAATAAAAACATAAAGGAAAATTGTTCGTAACTAATAAAATTTATTTTTTTTTTGCATATAGGGAAATGTCTCCTGTTATGGGCATTCTCCAGTTATGGGCACCCCACCATATCTTTTAACAAAAAGCAAATATGGTGGATATGAGTACTGTCAAACATATTGTGACAGTACGCAGTTTTTGCGCTAACACAGAAGTGAATAGGTGCATTTTCTTCGTAAGTACACGCATCGAAACAAAAAATCTGAAAAAAAAAGAAAAAAAGACACAAAAGTGATTTGTGAATATTTTCAGAATGCGATCAATCGAAGTGAATTAATTTTAAAATGTAAATGCAAGGTATATTTATGCAGTATATTCCTTATATTTTGTGATGCAATATCGAATTCAGCCAAAGTGTGAACCGAAAATTCCTTTTTATGCCATTTATAAAAATGGCTGCCATTCGTAGTTGTGGGCACTTTCAAGTAACCGGTTATAGGTACACTTGTTAAAACGTGTGTTTGACATACAAACTGACAAATATGGTGGTTTATTTCAAAATAACATATTTTTATTAGTGTTTATGCGTATGTTTAGGCATTTTAATCAATGCCATCCTCGAAAAAGTCAACCGATCCAAAGGAAATAATTTAAATGCACTGATTAAAGTCATTTAGGATTACTTAATAGATAAGAAATCCATAAAATCAACTGCCCGAGAATATGGACTTCCTTGCAGCATCTGAGTCCCTCCAGAAGAAGCCTAGAGAAAGTAAGGCAACTCAACCTTTCAAAATGCCAGCCAAATGCGCTAAAATTGGAGTTTGACGATGTCGACTTTTGTGTCATCTGTTTGAAGCACCTGTCACTATGCCTAACAAGAGCCATCTCAACCAAATGCAATGCGCGTGATTTCTGATGCCTTTAAAGTGTGCTAATATGCATGCAAATTATTTTATTTGCAAGCATTACACTTCTGATTTGGAGGACGAAGAAGATAAATTATATAAGAATAAAATTGGAAAAATGTCATTTTCTGTTATTATTTCGGCCACTGAATCCTTACAAAATGAATAAATATCATCGTGTTCTGTATTTATGGCGGTTTTTCTTATTATTTTCCTATTTTTAGCGGATTTTCAAGTGTGCTCACAACCGGGTACAAAATTGTTTTTGGCAAAAAGAGTTCACTTCACAAAATTGGTAATAACTTTTTTCTGGTTGACGGAATCAATACAGTTACTTCCTCAAACGTCAGCTAAGTGTTCTAGCTTTCCATTGGTATTCATATGTTTGCATAATATCTATTCTATCAAAAGTTATAAGCAAAAATCAAAACTGTGCCCACAACCGGAAACATTCCCCTATTTATTTATTTATTTATTTATTTTTGTATTTTTCCAATTCACTACATCCTTTTCCCGGTTATTTCAAATGTTATATATTAAAAATTAAAATTCATGTATTTAAAGGGAAAATCTGCTGTAAAATGTTAATAGTAAGCAAAGGGAGATTTAAACCTACGTAATTTGTATCTACCAAATTTATACTACCACATCATAACACTCTCATGGTGATTAATTTACGCAGAACTTGTAAAAATATTTTCTATTTCTGGTAATCTTTGAAAAAAAAATATTATGTTACTTTTTTCTATTTAAATATTATAGACAAATTTAAAGCAATCATAATTATTTACTCTTCTAAAATACCAATAATAAATTTGATTCGAATAAAACGTTAAATTTTTCGTATGCGTTTATATTTTTAATTAACACGTTACATTTATTCTAAACCTATTTTAAAAATATAAAAATATATCTCACATCTTTTTATTTTACAATAATATTTGCTAACAATTCCCTGTATGTAAAGAATTTTATTCAAACAAATGCTTCATTTTTATACATTTTTAATGTATTATTGTTTTAGTTTATTATATAGCTCCTCAAAAAACGCAGACTAATTTTTTTATTAAAACTGTACTATCCATAAATTGAATATTTCAGATAATTAATCAAAAATATTTATATGCTGTATTCAAACGCCCCAAAATAATGGATAGAAAGAAGACTACTATCATCGACCGGTAAAGCGAAAATCACGGAAAAAATTCACGAGTGACAAAAGGAAAAAATAAATAAATAAATAAAAGAAAAAAGAAAAAAAGAGAGTTGGAGTAACTCCACTCGACTTACCGAACATTAAGTAATGAACAGTTCTGCAAATAAATTAAAGTAAGACAAGTAGTTAAATAAGCAAAAGTGAAAAATATAACAAGGGGTTTGAGTATTTTCCCCCATTGTTTAATTTTGCGCTATTGCACTCCATATAATTTTAGCGCATTAGATCACAATGATATAGAATTTTTCGTTGCGTCCCTGTAAAAATCTATAAAGGCTAGATTCACCAAAATCAATACAATTCGCGCGACGGTAATCTATAACATGTGTATAAGTTTTCAGCTCACTAGAATAAGACGTTTAAACGCTATTGCACTTTAAAATATTTGGAGCCATAGACCATAATGATAAAGATTTTTTCTTTTCGTCCTTGTAAAAAAAGAACTATAAACACTAGATTCACCAAACGCTATACAATTCGTGCGACTGTGATTTATAACATGTATATAAATTTTTAGCTGAGATGAATAAGGCGTTTCGACGCTATCGTAAGGTAACGACACCAGTGCTCGTCACTCTTAAGGCCTTATTTTTAAAATGTTTGTTTTTTTCGCGTGGCATTCATGTGGAATTTATGTATCAATATTATACTTTGGTCTATTTTATACACTGATTCTTCTAGTTGTTGTTTGACACTTTCATTTTTTCAACACGTTAAGCCAATTTTAAAAAAAAATTAAAAATTAAACCTATAAAAATGCACCAGTGCTCGTCACTTGAAAACTGCGTTTCACCAGTAGTCGTCAGGTGATTGCACCAGTGGTCGTCATGTAAATAAAACGCGACAATTTGCTCAATAGTTTTATTTTAACTGCGTTTTTGCAAAATTAACAGAATATTATTGAAACAGAATGTCTTTGGAACATATTTAGAACTCAAATCCATTCTTAGGGTTTAAAACACAAAACATTAAATGGTAAAATTCAAAATATTGCGAATAAAACAAATTCATATGTGAAATAATTTGAAAATTCTTTGCTTTTAAGAAAAGTTTTCAAAATTTTATTCGTTCTCAAAAATATCTTTACTTAAAGCAGAGGGTAAGTAGCAGGGGAGGGGGTAATAATCTCGTTTTTAAGAGTGACTTTGTTCCAAATTAGCGCAGTAAGATTCATTTTACCATGCTTTTTATTAACGCGTATTCTTGTTTGTTTGTCCAGTACAAATCTTACAATTGACTTTTAACTAACTTCCCGACTACCTAGACATTTGAAACTTTCAGAATAGTTCAGAAAATGATGAAAATGCATTTTTTAAATACTTTTAGCCAACTGCTCCGGGTCTCTGCAGCCTTCGGCAGCGTTATCAGTACAAATCTTGCAATCGATTTTTAACTGACTTCTCGACTAGCTTGACATTTGAAACTTTCAGAAAAACTCAGAAGACGGTAACAATGGATTTTTAAAATATTTTTAGCCAATTGTTTTGAGTCACTGCTGCCTTCGGCAGCGTTTATATGATTGAACAGATAATTTATTTAAATTTTTCCCCGACTAGCTAGAAATTTGAAACTTTCAGAATAGTTCAAAACACGGTGACAATGCATTTTTTAAATATTTTTAGCAAACTGTTTCGGGACCGCTGCCTTCGGTAGCGGTTACATGATTCAACAGAAAATTTATTTAACTAACTTCTCGACTAGCTAGACATTTGAAACTTTTAGAATAGCTCAAAACACGATAACAATGCATTTTTTAATACTTTTAGCCTATTGTTTCGGGTCCTCGCTGCCTTCAGTAGCGTTTATATGATTCATCAATCATATACTCGTCCCGATCATCAATCTTCCCGACTACCTAGACTTTTGAAATTTTCAGAATAGCTCAGAACACAGTGACGATGCATTTTTAAATTACTTTTAGCCAATTGTTTCAGGTTCTCGCTGACTTCAATAGCATTTATATGATTCAACAGAAATATTTAAAACACGGTATATAAAAAATTCTTTTTGTATTGCAATCATTTTTTTTTTTAAACGTATGGGTTGATTATGCGTACCTAACACATACTATAAAGGAATTTTGAGAAATCCTTCGCCTCTCCTTCCTCATTAAGTGTGGGGTGGATGCAAAAACACGTTTTCAAGAGTAATTATTCTCCAAATTATATCAGGACAAATTATATCAGGAAAGCAATTTTTTGATGCTTTGATTAGTTATGCGTACCCAGAAATACTGTAATGGTATTTTGCGTAATTCTTTCCGACTAAATTTTGAGAAAGGGTAACAAAAACGTATTTCTACGCATAACTCTGCTCTAAATAATCTTAAAAGGCGATTTCTGATATGTGAGTTGGTCATATGCATCCAACACCTAGTATAAAGAGATTTTGCTAAGATCTTTCGTCTGTGTGAGGGTGGCAATATATATATATATGTATGTATATATATGTTTTCAAGCTCAACTCTGCTGCAAATTATTTTCGGGAGGGGATTTTTTTTATGCGTTGGTTGGTTGTGTGTGTGTACCTTAGACGCATTATAAGGCGATTTCGCAAAATTACCCTTCCCCTCTTCCCTCGGCCGGGCGGACAAAAAACACGTTTTTAACCTTAGCTCAACTCCAAATTAACTCAGAAAGGCGAGTTCTGATGTCTGGGTATTGGTTAAAAGTACGGAATACGTAATTTGATAATATTTCGTTAAAATTCTAAATTTACCCGTGGGAGAGGGGGGGGGGGATAAAAAGCGGTTAAGTCTATGCCGAAGGCAGTAGAAGCCAATCATCATATTGCGGGACGGAAAGATATTACAGAAGCCAGCGGGAACATTAACTGCGGTTTCGACTGATTTCAAAGTTTTTTTTTTTTTTTTTTTTTTTAATTTTTGATAATGATAGGGATTTTTCCTATTTTATTTAAATATAGGGACCAGCGAAGGTGGCAAAACTTGCTAGTATTATTCTACACATCAAGCTAACGTTATCAAATATTATGGATATTAATGTTATCAAATGTTAATGTTATCAAATATTATCTTACAATTTTAATTATTTAAGAACAACAGTCAACAGGGTAATTTTTTTCAACATTTTAACTATTTGTTTATCTTACATAATTAATATAATGTATAAACAGAAAACTTGCTTAAGAAATGTTTTTAATGTTTAATATTTTCTATATAAGTTTTTATTCACCTGCATCTAAAATAACAAAAAAGCCTTAACATAATTTTGAACCGACTCACAGTCATGCTAACTGTGAAATTAAGCCTTTGTATTTTATCATTTTCGAAATATTATGAATTAAAATGAAATTATCACGGTCAATAAAAAACTTAAACATCACTTAAATACATCTTCGCAAAACCATAACATCATAAAAATTTAAAATACATTAGAAAGATGTATGGAGTAATCATGTCTGTTTTTCTAAAATATATAACAGAAAACTAGAAAAAGCGCTTTATAACTAAATATGTTTATGTGCCATTGTTTAATTTTTCCAGCAAAATAATATGAAAAATTTTAGGTGGTTTAAAGTCAGTCATAGTGAATTAAAGGTACCATGACTGACTTTATTTAAACAAGCTATACAAGAGTTACAAGTGCAATAAAGTTCACATTCTTGAGGTTAAAATACATTTGTTTACATTTACGAATACCCCTGACGACTACTGGTGCCGATAGTCAAATTAAAGTAAAAATTATACCATCATAATTCTAAACGAAAATATAGTATTTTTCATCAAAAATGTTACCCAGTTATTAAAAATGTCAAAACACCAGTGTTCGTCAGGGGTGACGAGAACTGGTAAAACGTGCAAAATATGCACCAGTAGTCGTCATACCTTAAAAACCTTTATATAATGTCAAATTTTAAAAAAGTTGCACATAAATCGTATTCTGCATTTCATAAGCATTACATACAATGCTTTATGAGCAATGCCAAAAGCAGCGAACAACAAAATATATCAAGAAATGCATATCTATTCCCTTAATCATTTGCTTTACGTTGACTCAATTCAATTGTAATTTAACGTATACTTCCCTTATTTTGTTTCTCCCTACTCTTCCCCAATAGTTGAAATCGAACTTTTTATGTGATAAGAAGCAGAAGGCTTTGGAGAATCTTATGCGGGTAGATTCAAATTCATACAGGTTATAAAACGGTTATTTTAACACTTCTTTTAAGAGGGTGACGACTACTGGTGCAGATTTTAGGGGTGACGAGCACTGGTGTCTTTACCTTACTTTGAAATATTTGGTCCCATAGACTTTATAATAATAAAAAAAAATTCTTTGTGTCCTTGTATAAAAAACTATAAGTGCTAGATTCACCAAAATCAATAGCGTTTACGCTATTTTGACATGCAACATACGTACAGAATTTCAGCTTACTTGCAAAAGCATTTAGGCGCTATCGTGGCCACTCACATGCATACACACACACATACATACATTATCGTAAAAATCGCAAAAATGAGCTCAAGGGACCTCAAAACGTATAGAAACACCAAAATCTCAAAGTCGGATTTTTGACATGATTACAATACTTTCCTTACATATGTATGTTCGGAAAGTAAAAATTATTATTTTGGCCAGACTAAATAAGAAATCATAGTCTAGTCATGAAGTTACTTCTGAATTTTCGATTTATCAACCTTCAATTCATGATCCATTGATATTTTGGAAGGAAACACTTGTTAATATAAATGATTAGTTTATATGATAACTAATTACGGATAAGGATTTTAATAAGGATAACTTATTGAGATAAAGTGTGACACTAATTATGCTACACTTTCTCTTAGGTAAAATGTAGCATATCACAAGCCTGCGATGAAAAAAAAAATGCAAAGGAATTGATAACTGAACAATATGTATCTTTTGGTGCTGATTAAAAAAAAAAAAAAGAAAATGTAACGGAATATTTCTATCACTCATGTTTTCTTGAAAAATTCAATTTTACTTCGACTTTTAACAAATTCAGAATATTTGCTCCTCTTGGTCAGTCGTCTGTTTTATGTAATTGACCTTAATAGAAACAAATAAAATATTTTGTTATTGATTTTCTTTTAGAAACTGCACATAATTTGATGTGCAAAGTACGCAAGGGAACATTTTGTTTTTCTCTCGACTAAAAGCGGTTCGTGCGATGAAACCTATAAAAAAATAAATAAATTGTTGAAATGTCAATTTGCTATACCAAGAATTGATCATTTTACATAGATTTAAAAGGATAAAACCACTCTTGGCAGATAGTACATGCAATATTGTTTGAAAAAAAAAATTTCGATATCGATTTTACAAAAAATCCTAACGTGATAGGAAAAAATAGATTTCATTTCCAAATCAGCAACCAAATAACATAAAAAACGTCTCTTGCATTTTTCAAAAACTTCAATTTCGCAAGCCTGTGAATTAATGCAATAGAGACAGTGCTCGGAGATGAGAGAAGTCGTGTAGAGCCGCACCAGATTTTAAATTAATATACAGTATATAATTACTAATACTTCACATTAGCAAGTTAATTGTATGATACATTATTTGTATCATACAAGGATGGCAAGCGTTTCGATGACGCGAATTCAATGATTTTTGTTCACCCAAAAGTTTTCACTTCAAATGGAAAGCGTCAGCTGACGATGACGGGAGTTCAAAGATTTTTCTTCACCCAAAAGTGCTCATCGCGCCTAAAGAAGTTTTCACTTCAAAAATTAACAAAAAATTTCTATCACTCATGTTTCCTTAAAAAATTCGATTTTCCTTCAATTTTTAACAAATACATTATATTTGCTCCTCTAAGTCAATCGCCTATTTTATGTACGTTACCATGATAAAAATTGTATAGTATGTCATTGATTTTCTTCTAGAAACTGCACCATAATTTGATGTACAAAGTACGCAAGGGACCTTTGTGTTTTTTTTCTCGACCAGAAGCGGTCCGTGCGATCTAGCAACAGTGGATTTTATCCATTTAAAAAATGAAACGATTGTTGAAAAATCAATTTGTCACACCAAGAATCTACCATTTTACATAGATTTAAATGGATAAAAGCAACTCTTGACAGATAATACATGCAATATTGTTCGATAAAAAAATATCGATATCGATTTTACAAAAAACTCCTAACGTGATGAAAAAAAAAAAAAAAAAAAAAAAAAGGAGGTTATTTTTTAAATCAACACGCCAAATAACATAAAAGTCAACGAGAACGTCTCTTGCATTTTTCGAAAACTTCAATTTCGCAAGCCTGTGAATTAATGCTATTCTTATACCTTGTACAAAGAAGAGTAAAAACAAAAAAGAAAATCTTCGATTTTATTTTTATAAAATACTTGTAAATACATTTTTTGAAAATAAAGAATTGAACATTTTTAAAAATGTCAGAAATCTTATTTTTCAAAAGCATCTTGTTAATTTAATGCCATACATATCTGCCACCGAAAAAAGAAATGACAAAATTTGATATTAAATCATTTAATAAAAATAAAATATCGCAAATATATATTTTCTGGATTATTTTAATGTCGTGGGTAACGTCTTGACAGTAATTTAAATTGACGCATGTTCCATTAAAAGAAAATACAGAAGATATTTTATTTATCTCCTTCAGCATTTATGAATTTTAAGAAAAGATGTTGTCAGCCTCTTCATATTCCTGAAATGTAAAATGTCTGAAAAAAAAAAGATATATATTTAAATAAAAATGTAAGCTACACATATCTTTATGCATTTTTAAATTAGGTTTAAAAAATCGAATTGTAATAGAATTCAATGAAATTACGTTTCATTCTTGAAAACAATCTGACATAGTCTCACAAAATCGTTTCATTTACGTTTACTTAAACATATTCCATGTTACATGCAGCTTTATTTATTTTGTAAATAGTATTATTGTTTATTTTGTAATTTTTGGGGGAAATGTACGTAGCATCATATAATAGATTTAGAAAAGTAATTTGTTCAACATCGGTATCGTAAAATTTTGTCAAAATAAAATGGTTATGAAAGGTTCGTATTATTATTATTATTATTATTATTATTGTTATTATTATGTGTAAGCGTTATAATTTACATTTATTCTATAAACATTAAACATTAAAATTGTATGATTTATTCATAGGTACTCAGGACAGTTAAGTTTATTTTAATTTTATTTCAAAGCTTTATGTTAGCGCTAATACAAGAGTTAAAAAAAATTGTTTTAATAAACTTAAAATTTTTAGTATTCGAAATTTTAAATTTATTTAAAAATCGTATGTATTTAAAACACAAGGCTATATCATTAAAGCATAAAATACAGCATTTGTGTATGTGAATTAATATTTTAGCCAATCCTAAATGATTACATTCCCCTTATTAGCATTGCATACCCCTTATTTCCTCTCTTCTACAAACTAACTGTATACTTGCCAACATTCCAATTAATATCCTGTAGTATATTGTTAGTACCACCCATTTTTGTATATCACTTTATTTTTAGAGCAATTTTCTCCAAATGTAATTCCGACTAAATAAAAAGAAAAATAATCTTTAGAGTAATTTCTTTATTACTCTATTATTATTATTATTATTATTATTATTATTATTATTATTATTCAGAGTATTTAAAAAACTGGTTTATAAAAAAAGGCAGGTACTAACAATACTACGGAATATTAATTGGTATGTTGGTAGGTATGACTATTTCCTCTCTGGGTTGAGGGTTGAGAGAGTTTTAGGGCGCAGTATTTCTACGCTATGGGCGATTGGCGACAATCTGGGACTCACAAGTAAGGGTTATTTTGTAAGGTAGGAAGCAGAGTCGCAAATAAGGATCGGGAAACTGTTTTTAGGGTTTTACTTTCCCTACTAAAGCACTCTTGTAAGGAGTTGGGATTTCAAGAGAACTTTCGTATTTTACAAGATTTTCTAAGTGCGTTTTAGTGTAAGCGCGTAGAAAACAGGGTTAAATGGAAAGATGCAAATTAGTTAAACGTATAAAAGGAATGAAGGTACCGTGCTAGGGACGTTTTAGGTGACTTAGGTGTGTAATAGGTGGGATGTAGGTAGTGAAGTAGCTTCTACCTTGAAGTATTATTCCGCCACAAGTGTTTAAGAGGCAAAGTCGACTATGGGTATTTAAAAGATAATGAAGTTTGTCGTCAGTTTCGCCAAAGGTTACTATAGTTTCAATTATTGTGTTATGGTGAGAATATAAGGCCTCCAATGTTTATTAAATTATTGAAAGTATTTAGTATTTATAATTTCACGAGGAAGTTTGTGCATTTAAGTGTTTTCGAAAGGTCGTTTAGTAATGTAGTCCCACGCTCCTTTTATTTGAAGTTTAATTAAATATACACTGATGGAAAAAAAAATCCCAACACTAAGAAAAAATTATTGTACAGTAATGAAATTTCAGCAATACATTTGTCTAGGTAACATATTTAATTGAATAAAGTTTCAAGATCACAGGTAGAGCCATTGGCGAGAAGAGCCATTGGCGAGAAGAGCCATTTCAAATGTGAAATGTTGGTACATTAGTAACCGGTGTAATCGCCAGAATTTTGAATGCAAGCATGCAAACGTGCATGCATTGTGTCGTACAGGTGTCGGATATCAGTTTGTGGGATGGAGTTCCATGCCTGTTGCACTTGGGCGGTCAATGCTGGGACGGTTAATGCTGGTTGTGGATGACGCTGGAGTTGTCGTCCAATGATGTCCCATACGTGCTCGATTGAAGAAAGATCTGGTGATATAGCAGGCCAAGGCAACATGTCGACACTCTGTAGAGCATGTTGGGTTACAACAGCGGTATGAGGGCGAGCGTTATCCTGTTGGAAACCCCCCCCCCTTGAATGCTGTTCATGAATGGCAGCACAACAGGTTGTATCACTAGACTGACGTACAAATTTGCAGTCAGGGTGCGTGGGATAACCACGAGAGTGCTTATGCTGTCATACGAAATTGCTCCTCAAACCATAACTCCAGGAGTAGGCCCTGTGTGTCTAGGCCGCAGACAGGTCGCTAGCAGGCGTTCACCTGGCCTTCTTCTAACCAGCACACGGCTATCACTGCGACCAAGGCAGAACCGGCTTTCATCAGAAAACACAACAGATCTCCACTCCGTCCTCCAATGAGCTCTAGCTTGACACCACTCACGTCGCAAACGGCAGTGGTTTGGAGTCAGTGGAATGCACGCTACAGGGCGTCTGGCTCGGAGCTGTCCATGAAGTAACCGATTTGTAACAGTTTGTTGTGTCACTGTAGTGCCAACTGCAGCTCGAATTTCAGCTGCAGACGCAGTACGATTAGCCACAGCCATGCGCCGAACACGGCGGTCTTCCCTCTCAGTAGTGCCACGTGGCCGCCCGGGACCCGATCTTCTTGAGGCAGTACTTTCCCTTGACCACTGCTGCCAACACTCATGCACAGTGGATACATTCGCGGAAAGAAAACCCACCTTCTCGTAGCCCTACTACACGACCTCGTTCAAACTCAGTGAGCTGTTGATAATGACTTCTTCGTCTTCTTAGAGGCATCCCTGACTAACATTAACCCACTACGTCAAATCTCAACTGTAAATAACGATCACGAACCTTACAGCGCTTATTTAAAGCAAACCTCATTTGCATGTTCATAGTGTAGCTACTAGCGCCACACTTATGCGCGTAGCTCGAAATTTGAATCGACGTCATCTTTCAGATGTATAAACACGCCTACTAAATTTCGTTTATCTAGCACAGCTCCTTCCTGGTGTTGGGATTTTTTTTTCCCATCAGTGTAGTATTAAATTTTATACTTGTCTCTGAAACTTATTTACATTCACTACCTCATTGAGTATGACGCAGGTATGGCAGCCTACGTCTTTAAAATTTCTCCATAGGAAACAAAAATGAGAAGATTCAGTATGGATGGATGGTTGGGTTTTACGTCGCACCAGTGCTGTGCAGAGGGGCAATTGGAAACGGTCTGGGACACACCCCTAGAGGTTGTCCAGAGTCATGCCATCACAATTTTAATCCTCCAAGGAAGGGATGGCTCTCCCGCTTCGGTGACCCCCAGAGGTATAATTTTTTATGGGAACGTGGAGGACATTGCGGTCACGACAGATTTTACGTGCACCAGCCACCATTAGTGTATACAACGGTCTTTGGCCGGCTCGAGTACTGAGCCCGCAATCTTCCAATTACGAGGCCGATGCTCTACCGACTGGGCTACCGCGGCCCAAGAAGTTTCAGGTTAAGATGTTTAACGTTGAATTAAAAATACGCAATGTGCAATTAATGACATTGTGGGATTTACTTCTAAAGGCCGTAGTCCGGAGATATGCCATTAGAATTTCAACCCTCAGTGTTGAGGGTCAAGATAAGAAGAGAGGTTGAGCTGAGGTTTAATGTTTTTCATGTCGATTTAGAGCTAGGAAGTGTGAAATTTGCCACAATCTGTGATTCATAAAGAAGAATTCTTCGGAGATATACCATCACAATTTTTATCCTACCCAGAAAGATTCTAGAAAGACAGTTAATGTGTACAGTCGGCAGCAAAATTATTCAAGCACTAGCAATAATTCGTACCCTAAGGATGTGCACCTAATACTATTTTGTTAAATAAATATTTGTTGAGTCATGGTCTTATGTTGTTTATAAAAAAGTAAATTGAGGATAGAAATTAGCGATCAAACTAAGAAAAACTATGAAAAAATGGGGTTGTGTGCTTCAATAATTTTGCTGCCGAGAATAAGTATTAATAATAATAATAATAATAATAAAAATTATGCCTCAAAATAAAATAAAAAGTAGTATTAACACATCAAAAATGTTATAAAATATTACAAAATAAAAGTTTCAATTATTTAGAAGAGAACAAATCTCGCCAATGATGATGATTTTGGTTTTTGTTGAAATATTATCCTTATTTAGCAGATGTCTTTCGCGTGGTGTAGTTAAACATTTAATTGAAATATACTTAGTTCTAATGCGAATCTAATTAAATATCATGTAGACCATTTTAAATTAAATTTTGTAAATTCCAAACAGCAAAATCTGAGTAAAATGATTATTTCAAAATATAACGCAAGTGTTAAGTAATATTGTTTGTTAAAATCTGATAATTTTTTACTGTATAAAAGCTTACCGGGTATTTTAAAGCTCTGCAGAACCAAATAATAAAAATAAAAAAGAAAAGTTATTTTTAACATCGAGTTTAAGAATTTGAATTTTATACATATATAACGATAAATTTAGAGTTTCGAAGTTCAAAAGAAAATAAATAATATATTTCTTATAACAATTTGATAATTTATAGCCTTAAAGAAAGTCCCTTTTCTTTTTAATTTCACATAAAATGCCCATTTTATTATTGTGTATATAAAATATTCTTATTTTGTTTATCTATATTCACTTCTTATGTATTTATTTATTTGCTATTTTGAACAAAATATACACTTTATTAAAGTATGTATAAATTTCTTTTATTTTCTTTATATTCACTTTTTTATTGAAAATAAGTACTAAATCATACAAAAAGATGTATAGGAACCTAATCAAGTATTTTACAATAATGAACCAATCATAAGACTCCTAAGATTTCGATTATTTCATGCGCAGAATGAGAGCAACTACTTACGTTCATTTGAAATGAAATGCATGTATAAATTCCAGTAGTAGTTTCTTGAATGTCGTAATTCGTTCCACATTAGCGATTTCTCAACACATTTCAGGTGACATTTAAATACGCCTGTAAGACTTGCCTTTCATGTACTTACGATTTTCGATCTTTATCACGGAACAGGAAATTTAGATTCCGTTTACTTTCCTTATATAGCAAATACTTTATATGATGGGAATAGTTTTATGCGGTTACATACATATTTGAGAAGTTATCTGGAAATAGTTCCACATAACAATATATTTTTTTAATTATTTTTTATTTCTCTTTTATTGGAATTTGTTTGTATATATTAGAGTTAAGAAATTTTAAAATTTATTCCGGAACACTGTTAGTTTCGCCTTTCTTTTCTTTTTTTTTTTTTTTTTTTTTTCTTCCTTTTTTTAGTTTAGTTTTTTTTTTTTTTTTTTTTTTTTTCTTTTTTGTTATTTCCTGGCAGTTATATATTTGAACATATTGTATTATATTATACCATACTATATTTAAAAATTAAGATTAAAAACTATTAAAAGTTTAAAATTAGACACATTTCTCGTGTATATGTAATATATAAAAAGTAACAAACCACTTTAAAACACGTAGATACAATATTTTTATTAAAAACGACACAAAGCTTTTCAATAAAATCCCTATCAAATATAATGATGAACTGTTTTACTACATTGAGCAAACACGTCGCACACTTAAAGCAAGAATTACTGAACACATTCGTAATGTTAATGAGAAAAAAAGTTCAATTCTAGTAGACTTTCTTTACGAGCACCCTGAAGCTATTCCTCTGTGGACCCAGTCCGAAGTTACTTCAGCCCCTCGCGACTTTCAAGACCTGCTAATGACAGAAGTAGTGAATATTATCAAGTACAATAAAGTTATTAACTCCAAGGATGCTGCAACACTTCATAAAATATGGTTCACATTGTGCTCATAGAGGTCGGAAAAAAATACTGAAAATGATATTGAAATGAAAAAATATATATATATATTGTAACCGTAACTTTGAAAAAAAATTTTTATTGTAACCGTAACTTTAAACCGTTTGAACTTCTCTTGTTTATATATTGCTAGTTCTATGTAACGCAATTAAACCTGATGTTGCTATTGTTATAATGGCAAAAAGCTTTGTGTCGTTTTCAATAAAAATATTGTATTAACGTGTTTTAAAATGGTTTGTTACTTTTTATATTTTATATATATTTAAAAATGTTTTACAAATAAACTGGTATGAGAAATAATGGCGGGATATAAGTGCTCTGTAATAAATTATAAAAGTTGTCTATGATATATACACTGAGAAAAATATATATATATACCGCTTTCATCTAGAACGAATACGTGGTTCTTTTCTAAATACTTAAACTAGAAATATAGATTTCCGAGCTATGAGTACAAGGCACACCAATACACTGAGAAAAAAATCTATAACTGACATCTAGAATCGAAATTGTGGCTCTGGAAAAAATAGTTCCATGTCATCCTTATAAATTTCTTATAAAAAAATTTCTAGTCCCCTTCGAAAGCGAATTCTAGAGACCTCTATTAAAATTCTTGAGCGTTTGCCTATACTATCGAGGACAAACCTATTTGAAAATATCTCCAAATAAATGCGAATGAATACAACAGGCGGGTTTCAGCAGCTATAATCTTGGTTTATGAACCAATTCTAGAAAATCAAGCGAGGATTTCTCGTAATAAAAACGATTCAGAATATTCAGAGTATTGTTTCGCTATCTAGAAATGTATAGACTAGAAATTCTCGATGATTTCGTCTATTCAGTTTATTGGCGGGCCTTATGCGTATAGCTCGGAAATCTATATTTCTAGTTTAAGGATTTAGAAAATGACCATTTATTCATTCTAGATGAAGGCGGTATATTGTTTTTCTCAGTGTACGCAACGTGATTTTAGAGTCTTGCCATTATTACATGCTAATAGGGTATTGCAACTAAATTTCATAAATTTTTTGTAGTTTTGTCCTATCTATGCTATTGTAAATGTTACGTTTAAACGATGTAAATTATTCTGCATTTTAATATAGAAAATGGTAATGCTAAATGAATTATAAAGAATTTAAAAATAATTAAAATAATTTTTAAATAATAGTTAAATAATTTTTTTCTGTTAAAATTCGACTAATTGTTATATATATTTATATTTTAAAATTAATATACTTTCTAAAATATCCATAATAAATTATTACTTCTTTTTCTTATTATTTAATCCGAAATAGCGTTAGAGATTTGCGCAATTCATCTTTATTACATACATATATGTTATTTTACAAACGTCAAGTACTTCACTATATAAAATAAACTTTACAAAAATAGGCAAATGAATATATTTTCTTATAACCTAAAAAGAAATTAATAAATAATTCACGGATAAATAATATAATGGGAGAAATGCGAAATTAATGAATTAATAAAGGAGAAAGTTTACTTATCAATTAAGAACGTTTTCTTAACATAAATATTAATTCCTACATAAAACAAAACGGCATTTTAATAATAAAAAATATTCTAAAAAAATATTATGTTGATCAAAATTTATAATTTTCCTACACGTTAATGCATAATATAATACCCAGAAACAGTGTTTCATCATTTAGATGTACTAAATAAACACAAGCTGTTATTTAAAATTATTTTCTACATTTCTTTGCTAATTATTTAAAAGAAGCGAAGGTTAACTTTCATAGTATTAGTTTAATTTTAATTTTAATTTTTCCATTCACTGTTCTGTTTTCTCTTTAAAATTTCGAACACTACTATATGTTTATGTGGTTACAAAACCTTTTTTTAGTTCCCCATCATACTATAGGTATGGGGAACTTAGGTAATCGTGAAAATTTTCGACCTCGGTTTTTTGACTTTTTTACACGTTTTCAGGTGTGAGGAATCCGAAAATGACAAAATTTCTATGGTGTCTGTCTGTAGGGTGTCTGTTAGTCTGTTAGTGGGTAAGTCCGTTAGTTTGTTAGTCTGTGTACACGATATCTCAAGAACAAATTGTCGCAGAGAGATCAGATAAGTTTTAAAATATTACTTTCGACACTGGCAAAAACCCTATTTATTTGCAACATTCGAATTTAAAAACTTCGTAAGTTATTAGAAATTTACGATTTTCTTAACATGGGAGAATAGGACAAAAATTCACTTAACCCATTAGGCGCCAATGTTCCCATTTTGGGAACATTCGCTATTATTATTTTTTTAAACTAAATATTAAAATTATTGTTACAAGGTTAATTACATTTCATTTTAGAATAAATGCGACAAGTTGTGTAATTTTTTTTATAAAGTTTCTCTCATAATTTGTATTTTTTATGGAATTTTAAAAAATGGGAAATTTCATCTTTCCATCATACTCAGTATGTGTGCTTATATTTTTTAAATGTATAAATAAAAAATTATTTTATCTGTTGCAATTTTCTTATAAATCTCCATTGTATCAAATAACATTGATTATGAATGAAAAATTGCAACAACTTGTTCTCAGTGGAAGATTAAATAGCTTGTTCCCATTTTGGGAACATTGGCGCCTTCTTTAGTTTTTTAAACCAATAATATTATACTGGTCGCTATTCTGCAAAGACGTACATGAGATCAAAACCCATAAAATTTGGATATAAAATGTGGGTTCTTGCATCCTCAGAAGGATGTACCCTTTTAATTTGCAAATATATGTTGGTAAAGAGCAGACGCCAAACAATTCATTACATTTGGGAACAAGAGTGGTATTAGATTTGACTGCATGCATTTCATATCCTCCAAGAAATGAACTTTATATTGACTTCGGTGGAATTATTGGTAGAAATGAGAGCTAGAAATTTCCGAACAACTGGAACTATCAGAGAAAACAGATTAAAAAGTTGTCCTGTAATAAGTTCTAAAGAGTTGAAAAAGAAAGACAGAGGGACATTCGATTCCATTATCACCGACTCTATCAGTATTGTGAAATGGAAAGACAATCAAGTTTTTTGTTTAGCTTCAAATTTTGAACCACTAGAACCAATTGGTTCGGCAAAACGATGGAATTCTGTAGAAAAGAAAAAAAACTGATATACCACAGCCACACGTTGTTGCCTCCTACAACAAATACATGGGAGGCGTCGATCTTCTTGATCGATTTTTGAGTCAATATCGGCCAAAAATTAAAGGCAAGAAACGGTGGTGGCCATTTTTTACAAATACTCTAAATATGGCAGTTGTAGCTGCTTGGCGGATACATAGAGAATGCAAAGGAAAACTCCCCCAGCTAGAATTTCTTCGGGAAATTACAACGTCATTGATGAAAAGAGAGGAACCGAGAACTGCGGAACATCTTCGTCCTGGCCTTTTTGGAATCATACCGAAAGATGTACGTTTCGACGGTATCAATCATTTTCTTGAAAATGCAGAAAGACAATCTAGGTGCAGAGTATGTATGAAAAACACTAGACTTTATTGCAAAAAATGTAATGTTATGCTGCATAAGAACTGTTTAGTTTATTTTCATTCAAAGTAATGTAAAAATGTGAGGTGTGATTTATAAAAATAAAGAAGTGTGCATAAAGAAAATACAGGTAAATTATTTTTCATTCATTTTCTATTAATAAGTAATAATTAATAATCTGTAAAATACAGAAATTCTAATTTCTAATGAAAAAAATTGCATGATTATCTCTACCCCCATTAGGCGCCAATGTTCCCATTTTGGGAACATCGTCTAAATTTGAAATTTTAAAATTTTTTTGGTATTTTTTTGCGGAAACTTATTAAACCCTTAGTCTACACGGGAAAAAAACAATTCCTTTATAAAAAATTATGTTGGAACATATAGCGGCGCTTAATGGGTTAAACGTGCATTAAATGGAAACTTTTTACTGTAAAAATGTCAGACCAGTTTTAAAATATCACTTTTGATGCCGGAAAGAACATCAGTAACTATAAATATGCTACTTTGAAAATTTCGCAAGTTATTGGAAATTTACGAATTGCTTAACATGGCAGTATAGGGCAAAATTTCACATAAACGTCAATTTTCAGAGATATTTTCATCGTAAAGATGTCAAACCACTTTCGAAATATTATTTAGGATACTGGCATGAATATCATAGACTATGATTTTTCCAATTTAAAAAAATTCCTAAGTTATTTGGAATTTACGATTTACTTAACATGCCAGAATAAGGCAAAATCGAGCATAAACTTTCATTTTGAGGCTCATAAATACATTAGACAACTTCAAAATTACATTTATGATATTTGTTTGAACATGATTGAATACAAATATTCTAAGAGGAAAATTTCGTAAATTATTCGCAATTTACGATTTTACCAACATAGCGAAATTGTAAATTTTTCATATAAATATGAATTTTGAGGATTATTGCATTGGAAATAGTAGCATGAAACTAAACAGAATTGACCCTGATAAAATAAATTAATAGATTAGAATAAGATAAATACATCGAAGTGAACGGTGGATAGCCTATTAGGCGGGGTTTTCATTCTGTCACTGTATCAAGCTTTTGTCAAATTCATTTCTTTTAACATGATTATATCTCTCAAACAAGAAATTTATGAGAACATAAATATGATGGGGAACTGAGCAGAGTCCACCTATGCCAACTAGTTTAATAGATACAGGCTTTAGCTGCTCCAATAACTCTGTCACGTTTCACAAAAACACGCTGATAAGGGTTTTTTTTTTTTTTTTTTTTTTTTTTTTACACGCCACTGTGTCATTTTTAGTTTTTCGACTTTTTATAATTTCGTATTTTCTTTTTTTTTTCTTTCTAAACTTTCTATTACGTGACATGTGTTCCTATTTATTAATTTACAAATTTAAAGAAAATATTATTTAGAAATTAATTTTTGTAAATATTTATGCGAAAATTCGTTAATTAGTAGGACTGTGTTAGATATTTATTTACTCTAATTAAAATGGAAAATTTTAGCAGCTTCAAAAAGATACGAAATCATTTAACACTATTAAAATAATAAAATATGTATTCAAAATAATTTTTCATTCTTTTGTATATGATATCAATTTCTAAAATTAAGAAGAATTATTAAGAAAATACACGGTTTGAAGTTTAAATTCAGAAAGGGATTATTACTTAACAGATAATATGTGTTTTACTTATGCAATTATATGTATATTTTAGATATCTAAGATGTCTATATATATGCTGTTTCATATATGTAGGAATAATTATATATATATATATATATATATATATATCAAAGCAGTCTTTGGGGACTGCCGATAGAAGTGAAAACTGAGTAACTTGTGAATTGTATCATCGAGCTATTAGATTATTATTTTCAAATTATTTTTGGTTTGTAAAGAAGTGTTTATGATCTGTATTATATGATTCGGCACAATATTTGTAGCTACCCAAATTAAATGAACTAAGCCTTATATTAGGTAAAAATATTGATTACTTCTGAAATTATTTCAATTAGTAGCTGAGATACAAAAGAGAACCGATTCAGGACACCTCAAAACGTGTAAATCAGGTGAAATCTCTAATTCCACTTTCGATAATATAAAAGAACTTTAAAATATCTTTCGAATGATGTATTAAAAATAATTTAATCATAATTAGAATTTGAAATATTGAAATTTTAAAATATCATAGCGCCATCAGGCGGTAGAAATTTCTGTAATCGACTGTTCGATTCCAAATCAAAAAAGCTTTCTAATGATGTATTACTTATGAAATTATTTTAATTAGTAGCTGAGATACAAAAGAAAACCCATCCAGGAGACCTCAAAACGTGTAAATCAGCTGAAATCTCGAATTCCACTTTCGATAATAAAAATTGGTGAAAAATATGTTTCTTCTCATGGAAAACCTTCGCTGACGATGACTTGAGTTTAATGATTTTTGTTCACCCAAAAGTGCTCAACGCGCCTGAAGAAGTTTTCACTTCAAATGGAAAACGTTCGCTGACGATGATGCGAGTTTCATGATTTTTGTTCACCCAAAAGTGTGTAACGCGCCTAAAGAAGTTTTCACTTAAAAAAAAAAAAATGTGTTCATATATTTGTTGTATATATATATATATTTTTTTTTGGCCGCATTAATCGTTGTTCAGTTGCGAAATTCGTAATGAATCGTAAATTAGAAACATTACAAAAATACAATCCAATGCTGTCATCAGGATGCTTTTATTTGAAGAAAGTTTCCTCTAAAAATTATCAAGGATGATTATTTTCAAAATATTGCATTACAAAAGCGTTGTTAAATATTTTATGAAGATGGTGAGATGCTTAGATTGTCAAATAAGATGTTGGGAGAGAGTGAGTATTTGAGACATTGAATCCTTTCCAAGAACAGATCAGGGATGTCTGAAGTAAAATGGCAATATTCAGAAAAAAAAAAAAAAAAAAAAGCCAAATTACAGTGGCAAATACTTTCTTTGTTTCTCAAATAAAATGATATGAATATTTTGAATTTAAAAGATTGTTATTAAAACTTATAGCCAATTATTTCGCCAACAAAATAAACCTTAAAAATAAAAAACCGTTACATCTAACGATTGCTCTATAATTGTAATTTAGAAACTAAAGCAATTTTTAATGATAGTATCTGACAGGGATTTCTAAATTTAGCTATAATGAAATAGACTTGTACAATATTATTTGACGCTGAATTTTCTAAAAGAGTAATTTAATTAATAAATTATACTTTGAACTGTCAGTTAGTTGACATCTGATGGGTAATCAAAAAGTTATTTATTAAAAAAGAAAAAAGAAAAAAAAAAAAAATGGCTGGAGATTTACTTAATGTTTCTTAAAGATCAAAAGTTATTTGGTTTCTTTTTTATTTTCTTCTATATTCAATAGAAGAAAGCATTGGATTCATAAAAATTTTCGACCTCGGGTTTTCAATAGATTTACACGTTTTGAGAGCTGTAGAACACGATTTCACCAATTCTTAGAAAATGTCTGTCTCTCTGTCAGTCAGTCTGTCTGTCTGTGTGTGTGTGACAAAATTTTGTGGCAACTGTATCCCAGGAACTACTGCACAGTATTTTATACAAATTGGTATGTAGTTGCCCCTTGACATAAATTAGTGCCTATCAACTTTCAGTAAAAATTGTCTTACAGGTTGAGTTACCATCCCGCTTTTTCTAAATTTTTAGCATGGTGATAGAGGACAAAATTTTGTATAAATGAGCATAAAGAGAATTACATTTTAGTAATCATTATGAAATTTACAAAAATTATTCATAATAGAGATAGTCAACTGGAAAAATTTTTTGTATCTGTAGGATCCTCGTCACCCCCCTCCCCCCCTGGGGGGAAGTCCCCCTTCGAGGGGAGTAGATTTTCAAGATGGGTATCTTTCGAAAGGCCTCGTCAGTACCTTTAAAACGAATCGTTGAACTATAAATCTGTGATAATTTAAAACAAAGTTATCGATTTTTTTTACTTTTAACCAAAAAAAAATTTTTTTTTTCTTTTTTTATTGTTACTGAGTAAATTTGAATAGGAAAATATAGAAGAAAGTCTTGTGGTGGCCACAACATACTAATTTTTTTTTGTTGTTGTTGTCTTTTGAAAAATACACCTTCATGCCTTGATTATTTGACTACCTTTTATTTAGAAAAAAAAAAAAATAATAATAATAATGTATGGCAGATTCAAGGGTCATTCTAATTTTTGAGATTAAGTTTAATGACAGCATTTGAAAACCATTTTTATAGAAAAGAAATTATTATTATAACTATCTAACCCATTTCTGTGTTTTGCCCCCCCCTCCCCCCCCCAAAAAAAAAAGGTATTATATTCTATACAGTAAGCATTATGTAAATTATTATATTGTTATAGTCTGTATTTCACAGACTAAGGAATCAACTAGACCCGGCAGACAAAGTGAAGTAAATATATAAGACGCTTAAAGCACAGACTAGGCTGGTCCTAATATGGCTGTTCAGCTACAGATGAGACTTCACTTTTAGAACCGTCTTGCCGGGTCTAGTTCATTCCTTAGTCTGCGAGAAAAAAATGTTAAGGCGTTTTTCATACAGTTGTATGTATTGCTACGATTCTGAGTTATTTGTAGTAGAGGCTATAAATTTTCAATAATGGTACAGTCGGTAACAAAAGTGTCGGAACGCTAGCAAAAATTCCTATGTATAAAAAGTACACTTTATAAAATAAATCCTTGTCGAATCCTGTTCTTAGACTGACTAAGAACAGGATTCGATAAGGATTTATTGAACAAAACCGTATGAAGTGTACTTTTTTTTTTTTACATAGGAAGTTTTGCTAGTGTTCGGACACTTCTGTTACCGACTATATGTGTAGCCTATGGTTGCACGAACAGACCATCTAAAAAAGAATTACGTTTCACATGTAAGTTTTAGAGGTGAGTTCGGGCTCTATTTTGGAAATCCGAGCCCGCCCGGGTCAAACATTTTTGAACTGAGCTCGCCCGAGCCCGAAAAATTTTGTGTGATCAGAGCCCGAACCCGATATTGAAAGAGGTACGCTATGCAACGCATACACAATAATAAAATTGAATACCGTTTTCATTTTCAAATTAATTTTCCTATTATCTATCCTCAATTTAAATAACTAGAAATGTAATTATAACAATTTATAATGTGTGTTTCTCTGTATACTTGAATATATTTATATAATATATATTTATAGTGCAGCCTATTGTTTATAACGCGCCTATCGGGGAACAAAAAAGTTATCCGAATGAGTGATATAATAAGGCCCAATATAACTAAGGAGGAAGGATTACTGTATAACACTATGACATAATATATGCACCCGTTGAAAAAAGAAATTCTATTTAGAAAAAGGAAAGTCAAAGCTACTAAGGTTTGCAAGATTATTTTGTGATTTATAAACTATCATGACTATTATGGCATTACTAAAGGTACTCTCAAAATGAATATATATATATATTTTTTCCAGTTAGTGAAGAATAAAATAAGCGGAACTTCTAGCTTGAATCCGAGCCCGCCCGGAGCCCGAAGACTTCCGTAAGATTTGAGCCCGATCGGGCTCGGGTTCGGGCTTACGGGCTCGGGCCGAGCCCGTCTCATATCTAGTAAGTTTCAGTAAATATACTTGATTAACAAAAAATGTCCGTATTTATTTTAGAATTAAGAGATGTGGTAGTCATTTTCCAGACAAGCTTTGTAGATTACCCATTACTTCGTTGAATAGAATATGTTACATTAATAATGATTTTTTTCTCATTCCGTCAGTGTTAAATTATCTCAGCTTTGTAACATATCTGAAATGAATATATTATTTCTTTTAGCGTAAAACATAACTGGGTACTAAAAACATTCATATATAATACTGATCTATCAAGTTCGCTTAAAATATATATATGAACATATATATAGACTTGCTAATTCTGCTAGTTTATCCGTAATGGTATTAAGCCCCGCCTTTTTTCACACCAGAATAGTTGTAAAGCAATAGTCTTCTCATTTAATCATGAGAACATATTGCTGAATATTACAGCTATTCTGGTGTGAAAAAAAGGCGGGGCTTAATACCATTACGGATAAACTAGCAGAGTTAGCAGGTCTATATATATATATATATATATATATATAATTTTTTAGCTAAAAATGAAAAAAAGTTTATCATTTTGCTTTGAATTATCCAAGATCTATGTTTCATTCATTAATTTTAAAGGTATAGACGAGCTCGCTTAAAAGATAACCATACTGAAAAAATTTATCCCCGGAGTAGGGGGGGGGGGGAAGCGATGTCCTAAATATCAAATTTATTTTCGTGGTTGACTATTTTTAATATATATATGTACATATTATTTCGCATTGCAAAATTCAAAAGTAATTCTCATTTAGTACAATAAAATTTTGCACTCATAAAAATTTAATATAAAGAGATTTTCATTAAATGGAGATTAAACATAGAGATGTTTCATAAAGCATTAAAAAATATGTATATATATATATCTCAAAAAATATAAGACACAAAAAAGGACACATTTTCTCTATTGTTTATTTTATTTTCTATTTCATAAGGCATAATATTTGAAAATAAGAGTGATGAGGGAAATCCGTCCTCATCACTTTGTTATATATCCATATCTTCTGCAATAGTTTCTTTCTATTATGTATTATTCTATAAAAAGAGCAATTCTGAGGGAAATCCATCCCCGTAAATTTTAAACAAATAAAGTTTGTTGAGGTTTAGTTTATTATTCTTGTATGGAAAAGTATTTACTGAGGGAAATACATCCTCGTTAATTATCAATAAAAGTCTATTTATAGTAGCTTCTTTTATTTGTATACATCTGTTATCTAGAGAAGGCAGTTTTCAGTAATGACATCTTTTTTTTTGCATATTTTTTGAAAATAACAGTGATGAGGGAAATCCGTCCTCATCACTTTGTTATATATCCATATCTTCTGCAATAGTTTCTTTCTATTATGTATTATTATATAAAAAGAGCAATTCTGAGGGAAATCCATCCTCTTAGGTTTTAAATAAAATAAAGTTTGTTGAGGTTTAGTTTATTAATCTTGTATGGAAAAGTTTTTAGTGAGGGAAATACATCCTCGTTAATTATCAATAAAAGTCTATTTATAGTAGCTTCTTTTATTTGTATACATCTGTTATCCAGAGAAGGCAGTTTTCAGTAATGACATCTTTTTTTTTGCATATTATTTGAAAATAAAAGTGATGAGGGAAATCCGTCCTCATCACTTTTTTATATATCCATATCTTCTGTAGTAGTTTCTTTGTGTTATGTATTATTATATAAAAGAGGAATTCTGAAGGAAATCCGTCCTCGTAATTTTTAAATAAATAAAGTTTGTTGAGGGTTAGTTTATCATTTTTGTATGGAAAAGTTTTTAGTGAGGGAAATACATCCTCGTTAGTTATCAATAAAACTCTATTTATAGTAGTTTCTTTTATTTGTATACATCTGTTATCTAGAGAAGGCAGTTTTCAGCAATGGCATCTTTTTTTTGCATAATATTTGAAAATAACAGTGATGAGGGAAATCCGTCCTCATCACTTTGTTATATATCCATATCTTCTGCGATAGTTTCTTTCTATTATTTATTATTATATAAAAAGAGCAATTCTGAGGGAAATCCATCCTCTTAAATTTTAAATAAATAAAGTTTGTTGAGGTTTAGTTTATTATTCTTGCATAGAAAAGTTTTTAGTGAGGGAAATACATCCTCGTTAATTATCAATGAAAGTCTATTTATGGTAGTTTCTTTTATTTGTATACATCTATTATCTAGAGAAGGCAGTTTTCAGTAATGGCAACTTTTTTTTTGCATATTATTTGAAAATAACAGTGATGAGGGAAATCCGTCCTCATCACTTTATTACATATCCATATATTCTGGAATAGTTTCTTCCTTACATGTATTATAAAAAAAAAAAAAAAAAAAAAGAAAGAAAAGAAGAGAAAAGAAATAGTGAGGGAAATCTTTCCTCATACATTTTTAATGTATGCATACGTTTCTAAATATTTTAATAAAGTCTTTAAGATGATTTTTTACAGCAACAGAACATTTTTGAAAAAAAATTACGTAAGGACTTGAACTTTTTTTTAGACTTTTTTTCTGGTAAAATCAATAAGAATTCATCCTCATCAATTAACAACAAATATTTATCTTCTCCAATACTTTCAACACCCCATTCTTCATAAGACGTTTCGTCAATATTTCTAAAACAAGCTTCTTTGCTAAAAGATACGAGTAAAACAAACATATTATAAAAAAGTATTTATTTTATGTTAAAAACATTACAATCAAGTTTAAGTTTTTTATTCCCTCTAATGAAATGTTTAATAAAATTCTATCACAATTTTAATATCTTAGTCATGACGTTGTATAAAAGAGTAGCCAAGTGAGGGTGGGAGGAAATCGAACCTCCCCATATACTTCGAAATTAAATAAATTTTATTTTGTTTATTGAAACAAATTAATAAGTTGTTCTCACCCTATCCTCTGCAAGTCCTTTTATCCTCCTGCAACTAATATCGGCGATCTCCGCAATTAGACAAATATAATTATATACAAATATGGAAATTTTGGATGTAACACTAGTATCGCTGTCTCAAAGACGTACATTTCACAACCCAAATCGATCATGTAACCGGAGTTATAAAAATAACGCTATATGGTATCGCAGGGACACACTTCTCAAAGCACAAAAGAACAGTATGTGAATGGAACAGTACAATGCATTTAAATTAAGTGCATGTATTAGTATGCATTGGATGATGGAAATAAATCATGATTAACTTAATATGTAGTTTTATCCGTGTTATTGTTTCCTATAGTCCTATATGTTTGTCACTTAAAAATTACTGAAAATATTGATAATTCTGTTGGGTTTGGCCATTTAAAAACTTTAATGCACTTTTGAAACCTGATATATGTGTTCCGGCAACACCTCCTGTAATAATGCCTCCGGGCTGAGCTCTACGTCATGGAAGATCGGCCGATTTTATCCAATCAACACTTCCTATGATACATGTTGGATCGTGGGGATTGGATGAAATCTGTCGATCTTCCGTGACGTAGAGCTCAGCTCGAAGGCATTATTACAGGTGGTGTTGGCTCCGCACATTTTGATGAAACGGAATAAAGCCATCCCTATTTCCGATGTTTCTCCCCATGTTGGACATCGAAACCTTTTTGAATCAAGTCATAACTGGAAATGAAATATGGGTTTGGCACAACAAAAGGGAAAAAAAAGTAGTTGGAAGAGCAGAATTTATGGCAAAGGCAGAGTCACATCCAGTGTAAGCGTGTTTAGTGTGAAAGCATTTTTTAAATTCCTGGTGCTTTACTCTGAATGATTTCTGGTCACGCGGCGATTTATTCAGAGGCCAAATTCTAAATTTAAACTTTTTGCTGTCTTATTTTATGAAAATATTTTTTTATGTTTTTCTCATTTTTCGTTGGAGGTAAGCATTGGTTGCGACCAAATGCAGGTACTCCGAAGCACTCACGTTGACGTTGACGAGAAACTGGGTTTCTATGAACATCCACTGACCTGAAGAACAACTAGAGGAAATGCTAGACCGGTTTCTGCGTGCTGTTTTTGGAAGGTTTGTCTTCCGAGCGTTGCACGGCAGAAAGCATTTGATATCTTTACATTTCAAAGTAAAATTGTGTAAAGGTTGTCTGTTCGAACAACCATATGCTAAACATGATATTGCAATTTTAAATTTTAAATCTTTAGAGAGTATAATATTAATAGACGACCCGACAAATGTTGCCTGCCGTGCAAGGTTTGACAATGTACGGCAAATGATTGCAGAAAAACTGGCACGCACGAACACTGTGTAAATGTATTGGAAGCATTTGCTCCAGTTGTTCTTCAGCTCAGTGTGAACATCTATGTTATTCACGGTTACAAGGAATGAAAGTTGTCAAAATCCGTGGTATTAAAGTTATCCATATTGTTAATATAAAATGTATGAAGATATATAATCCATTTAACACCTTGAACTGAAATGACGAGTGCAGCTCAAAAAAAAAAAAAAAAAAAAAAAAAAAAAAAAAGGAAAAGGAAAAGTAGCTTAATTTTAGACTCCTTTTGATTCTTTCTAAAAATCAGTCAAAAGTTCTTCATCTTTTTTTTTTTTGGGGGGGGGGGGAGGAAAGTGGCTTTGTGGCTTATTATATAACGTAAGTGAGAAGTTAGAAGACTGGCAGCTTGTAAAATCTAAAATATCAATGCAAAGTGGTCTAAAAATATCCTATATTAATTCGTTAAAAAATAATTTGTGAAATCTCTAATTTTCAAAGTAATTGAATTTTATTTTAGTCTGCGAACTTATATTATCATTATTTACAGTAAATTTTTATTTTTTGACAAAATCGGTTGAAAAACCAGGATATTTTTTAAAAAAAGCTTTTTTATACTCTAATCCAAAAATTAAGCCAATGATTTAATATACGATAAAATTTCAAAGATTGACAGTTTGCAAATTTTAAAAATATCATTGTAAAATGGCTTAAGGTATCTGCCTACTTACGGAGCACTTTTTCCTAAAAAAGCAGACTACGCATTAAATAATTATATTTTTAGTTATAAACGGACATAGAATGATGAAAAATAGTACATTTTAAACAAAAAATTCTTTATTTTGCAAAGAAGTAGGTGATTTTGTGTAAAAAATGGGCAAAATTTCACGTTTACGCCAAACCTCTTGTACTCAATAAAAATTAATATAATTCAATATCCATTGAAATACATAATGATATGACCCTTATCTGTGCAATGAACTAAAAGTTAAGAGAAATTCTTAAAACTGACTGAAACTAACAGAGAAAAATACAGAATTTTCCGGAAAAAAAAAAATGTTTCTTAGAAAATAAGCACATGTAAAATCTTCAAAATAGTACATAGAACTTAGCTTTTAGTTCATTGCGTGATTGCAAATCTGTTATATACTGTGAAAAAATTTCATAGAAATATCTTGAAAACTTTTGGAGAAATCAGGCTTATCGCATACACATAAATCGAAAAATATAGTTTTTCATAAAATGCATTTAAAGATTTTATTTTGAAATTTACTTAAGTTTTTTTTTTTTTTTTTTTTTCAATTTATACCTTCAAAATTTCACACATTTATAAGACAAGCATTTATTTATGTCACAGTGCAACAACTTTAATTTTTTGACTGGTCAATTTTTTTTTTTCAATCAATTTTTGCAGAGTCATGTGAATGCCATAATTCTGAAAAAAAGGCAAAACTTCCTGTCTTAAAGAATCTCACCTTAATTGGCTATAACTTCGGTTCTAATGAGCGTACAAAAAAAAAGTAAAGGTGTTTTGGAAAGCTAAAAGTCTATTCTTTAAAAATAAATAAAAAACAGAAATTCGATATTTTTGTCAAAAATGATCATTTTAAAGTAGGCAGATACCTTAAAATAAATTTACATTTTAAAGAAATTTATGAAATAGATTTTCACCACACAGAGGTATGAACAATCTCTATTATTACTATTATTACTTACAAACTTTGAATAAACACCATAAAATGCAATAAACTCGCAACAATTGTTTCGGGTCGAAAAAACACACGACCCTTCATCAGGCGAACAAAGTAAGCACGAGTGCTGCAGTCAAAGCGGCAACGCACTGCCGTTGACTGCCGTTGCCGCTTTGACTGCAGCACTCGTGCTTACTTTGTTCGCCTGATGAAGGGTCGTGTGTTTTTTCGACCCGAAACAATTGTTGCGAGTTTATTGCATTTTATGGTGTTTATTCAAAGTTTGTAAGTAATAATTTTTACAACGCCAGTTTTTTTATGCTTCTTTATTAAAAATGAACAATCTCTGTTAAATCAGCATTCTAAAATTAACCAATAAATAAAATAAAATAAAATAAATTACCACATTGAAATTATACTATTGATTCGGAAGTTACAGCGTAAAGTATATCTTACCTACGACCCCTTTCAACCTGAACCAATTCCTGAAAAATAGATAACAAATAATAATCATAATAATAATCATAATAATAATAAACTTTTTTCAGTTTTGTAATTTTTATTTTTATATATTATGAGTAATAACGTTAAAGATATTTGTTTCAAATAAATTATAGTATATTTAAAATAACACTGATTGTATGTGAATCTTTTACCAACTAAATAAAGAAAAAATTATGAATTGCTATGATAATTTCTGATCAGGATTGGTAATTTCTATATGCAATTTCTAATTTCTTAAAAGAATACAAAATAGAAGCATTTTTCATTCAAAATAAAAAACACATATCGTTAATTTCACTTATTGAAGGAACACTGCGAAAGTATAATGTGTGTTCTCAAATCGATATTATGCTGTTTTCCAAAACTTAAGCAACAGGTTGTTTTCTTCTTTTGCACATAACTCTTAAATAAATGAGCATATGAACATAAAATTTCGGTGTAATGTTCGTTAATTATTAATTGAATTTTTCTCGAAAATAACTTGTTCTTTGGTGTTAACATTTTACCTCGTTTTTTTGTTCTCCGTCTTACTATCGGTATAAAAAACTTAGGTATTCATGAAATTTTCAGCCTCTGATTTTTTTTTTTTTTTTTTTTTTTTTGCGTTTTTACATATTTTGATATTTGTGGAATCTGAAAAATCACAAAACTGATCTGGTGTCAATGTTATATTAGTCAGTTTGTTAGTACATTAACATGTTAGTTTGGTAGTGTAAAATATCACTTATGATCCTTGTTAGTTTTCAACATTCTAATTTGGAAACTTTGTAAATTATTAGAAATTTACGACTTTTTTAAGATGGGAGAATAGGGTCAAATTCCGCACAAACATGTTTAGTAAGGATTATTTTCTGCCTGAATATTTTTGACCAGTTTTAAAATTTATTTATGATACTGACATGAACATCGTTGACTAGAAACATTCTACTTTGAAACCTCCGTATGTTCTTCGAAATTTACTCTTTCCTTAACATGGCAGAATTTCACATAAACTCGCATTACATTGGACAATTGCATTGGAATACTACTGAGTTACATAGAAACTAAAATAATGAAATTTGAACCTAAATAATTAAACAACAATTTAGGATAGGTAAATATATCAAAGCAAAAATGGAATAGCCTAATGCGTGAGACACTGTACTGAGACATTAAAAGTTATGTGTATGCAAATATTTGTACTAATTGCACAATATGATCTATACACTGTAAAATAAAAAACTGTTAAAAGTACAGGAAAACTCTGGCAGCTGGGGTACCAGTATTTCTTCGTAAAATATACAAGACAAGTACTTTTAACAAAAAACCTGTTTGATTTACAGGATTGCTGTGCAGGATTCCATTCCAGGATTGTAGTACAATGTCGGTCACTAAAATCGACTGAAGATTTGTTACAAATATTTATGAATTACAGGGAATCAGTTGTATAAATTTTAGTGGTCATAGTGTTTGTAACTAATATACAGCGATACACAAAATAGTTTCAGTATATTACGTTCTATGGACGGTATTTTTTTAATATTATGTATTGGCATTAAAATTCAAGACACTTTCCTTGTGCTTTAAATTTGTACGTTTTATTAACCGCCTTATTTTTATATTGAATTGTTATTCATGATTACAACTTATATGTACTGGCATCATATATATTACATCATTCATTTATACATTTATTGAATTAACTATCAATAGTTCTTTAACCCTTTAATGCAGGGCGCGAAATTTCCGCTCGCCCGCTCGCCATTGGCGAGTGGAAATTTTACCGTTGCGAGTAAAATTTCGGTCTAAATGTAGATAGAATTCTTATAATATACGGTGCTACAAAAGAAAAAAAAATCGATTTAAAAACGTAAAATCCTGTTAATCTTAGGTGAGGTGACCAGACTGACCAAACATGAGGACAATCTTTTTTTTCAACACTCTGCCCTCTTAAACAACAACAACAACAAAAAAAAAAAAAAAAAAAACATTATAGGACTAAAAAGTTCTCTTTTTTATGTTTTTCGTTCTCTGTCCTTTTTTTCAAATGAAAAGAATTTAGTCCTAAATTTACAAAATTTCGCAAAACTGAGAAGCTCAATCAGCTGTTGGCTGTATCGAACGGGGAACACTACTTTTTTCTGCGTTAGGTTCGCAAAAAAACAACTTTCGAATAAACTTGCCAAAGTACATTATGGTTTATGTCTACACTGAGAAAAAATTCTGTAACTGACATCTAGAATCTAAATTGCGGCTCTAGAAAAAAATAGTTCCATGCCATTCTTATAAATTCTATTCCCCTTCGAAAGCGAGTTCTAGAAACCCCTATTAGAATTCTGGAGTGTTTGCCTATATTGTCGAGATCAAACCTATTTTAAAATATTTCCAAATAAATGCGAACACGAGAGACAGGTTTCAGAAACTATAATCTTGGTTTAAGACACAATTCCTGATAATCAAGGGAGAATTTTTCGTCATACAAAAGATTCAGAATATTGTTTCACCATCTAGAAATATGTAGACTAGAAATTCTCGATCATTTCGCCTATTCAATTTATTGGCATTCCTTATGCGCATCGCTCCGGAAAAGGGATTTAGAAAATGGCCACTTATTTATTCTAGATGCTGGCGGTATATATATATATATATATATTTCTCAGTGCATTCAGAGTTTTCGAACACAAAGAATTAAAAATATTCCCAATATTTCTACGGTTCTTTGATCCGGAACACGGAATCACTATTGAAAATGTCATGAAATCATAAGAAGGTGGTGCTCCGGTTGATACGCGCAGTGAATTGACGTGTGTTCTCACTTTTGCATGAATAATAAAAATAGGTCCTCATAAAAACAGGAACACCAGTGACCGACAGGTTCTGTGCTCGAAGCTGGTATACGTAAGGTACTGGGTTTTATATCCAGTCGTGGTCGTTGGCTTAGCCGTTAGGACTGTTCCATGGTTTTCTCCGAAACTAACATAGTTATGGGCTAGGACCTCTTAGAAAAAACCCACGGAGTGCTCTTCTACTGAGGCCTGAATCCTAGTTCAGAAAATTGGTCTTAATGATAATACTACCACCACCACTTCACAAAATTATGCAAAAGTTAGTTCAATTTATTTGATGTCCTCCTGGCAAAAACGGTCCCACAAAGCGACTGTTTTTTTCAATGAACAAAATGTAGACATGTGAAAAAATCTCCTTTATTTGCCTACTTTAAAAATTTATTAACTACTAAGACAAATTTGTCCAGTGACACCTATAAAAATTAGGGATTTTTTCTCTCATATCCATATATTATTAATTTAAATTAAGGTGCATTGATCCAAATTCATCATTTGATATAAAAATGTTTCCATCACTTGTGTAAAGTAGCATTTGAATCGTTTTTCCTAATAATTTTCCTTCAATTTTGTGCCCTCTAAAATAACCGCTTTTTCAAAATCGTGTGTCTTCTATTTTCTTATAAAATAAAAGACATTGTGTAATTTCTCCTCGTTTTCCAATAAAAAATTTTGGTCAAATTACACGTAAAAAATAAAGTAAGTTAATCATATTTTATGGCGAGTAACTTTTTTTTTTCAGCGAGTGTAATCTAAGATGAAATTTCGGGCCCTGCTTTAATGTATTGTATACTATTTGCTACAGTTACCTTTTCTCATAGTGTATTATTATTTTTAAATCCATTTTTCTAAACAGTCTTTTAGTACCACAAAAATTCATACCAATGCAACTGTGTTGCGTATGTGTACAATTATAATTATTACTATTTGTATGTTTATCTCCCGCTATTAATTATAAACTTACACTTGATTATTTTTCATTCAATATGCCAGTTCTGATTCTTATGTTTGATTTTTTGACCTTGTTGCACATAGATTTTAGTTCTTATATTCTCTCTCTCTCTCTATATATATATGTCATTTTATTATGACAATGCAGAGAAACCAGGAAACTGATCAGGATAAAAATGATCAAGAATTTAAAATATAACCAATACATATTATGTATATAATGCATATGTAACAGCTTTAGTTTAGGATCCTCTTGGCTAAATTTGAAATTTGTCACCTAGCTCGGATGTTTCTCACCAATGTATGCAATTGCGTTAGCCATTTTAATTCATCGAGAAAATCGCAAAAAATAATAAACGTTGTCAAGGGAATCCTATACTAGCTCTGTACCCACTAGTTTAACCTTTATATTAATTAATGGATATTATACTAATTAGTCTATGAAAGATATTAGGACAATATCTAACAGAGATGATTCTCTAGACATCAAAGATGTGAACCGATAGAAATATTAGCCTAAAATTCATATTAGTAAACATAATGTGAATTACCTTGTCAGGAAGCATTTTGCAAACACAAAATAGATCACTTTGATGTATTTTAACCGTGAATAGATAATAAAACCTTTGAAGCAGAAAATTTCTAACCTACAAAGACTAAAATCGATGAAAGATTCAAAGAATTTTTTCATGTAACAATAAATTTAATATCATTAGACCATTGTTGGAAACAAAAATTAAATCATTGTTAGAGAAACGCGAAAAACATTAGCTGTAACACACAACAATGAAATCGCTTATTTTTGATATTGTTGTCTGTAATTTATTAAACTTTTAAAACTTGTAATTTTCCAATATATAATATCAAAACGGAAGAACTTTAGTATAGGACGCACACGGCAACTTTCGAAAATTGGCGCCGAAGTAGTTCGGGCATTTTCCGCCAATCACTTTATTTCTGTGACTGAGCTAACCAGATTAACACCTACAGCATGTTAAAAATGTGAAAAAATAAAAATAAAAAGTACTAATAAATAAATAAATAATGGTAATGGTGATTAATAATGAACAATAATCACGTAAGTTATCCATAACATAGCTAATGAAACATCTGACGCTGAAACATTCAAAAGTATGCAAACATAACATTAGCAAAGGCTTTTATGCTAATAGCCAGTGCAGCAAACATGCAAAATTACTTTTTAAATGAATTGACTGCATAAACAAATATACAATGTGTGTATATATATACATAAATATAAATGATAGATAACTTAATAAAATTAAACCTTAAAATTTTAGCACTTAATAGATACATGCCAATACCAACACAACAAAAATAGAACTGATTGTAACGCATTGCTAAATCTAGCACTAAAATGTTTCGATACATGTTAAGATCCAGTAAGAGGCAAAAACAGTTGAAATTACTTATATTACGCCCACTTGAGTAAAAGGAACCATTATACTTAAAGGAACCATTATACTTAAATTCGGAGAATACAATATACATATATATATATATATATATATAAAGACCTTGACTTTTACATATCAATCACTTGGACAAAGATTATAAGTTACGAAGTTATGTAAAAAAAAAAAAACAGTTTTTTTTTTTTTTTTTTTTTTTAACCAATTTAAAATTTTAGGAAATTCAGTTTTCAGAATTACAGAAATTAAGCTTACATACGACTCTCACACAAAAAATAAATAAGTAGATAAAATAAAAATAAAATAAAATAGAATAGAATAATCCGTTTAGAAATTAGATTAGAAATCAATAAATAAAAATTCTGCTTACATGTTTTGTAAATAGAATTTAGTTTAGAACGGCAGAATTTATTTTAATCTACTCTTCCTTATAAGACCATGTGGTGACTGTATTTCATTCCCTTGCATCGGTTATTATATTTCTTCCTTAAAATTACTTTTGGTATAGCTTAGCTCAGAAGCCCTTTGGCGGTTTTTACATTTTAGTTATTATTTTGGAGACGAATTAAAATGAACGAATTCGCAACTGCGTGTAAAGACCATAACAGGAAACTTCCGAGCTAATTCGGGGCCAAATTTCAAATTTCGACAAGAGGTTCTGTACTGAAGCTGTACTTACTCTCTCTCTCTCTCTCTCTCTCTCTCTCTCTCTCTCTCTCTCTCTCTCTCTCTCTCTCTCTCTCTCTCTTTTTTACATAAAAATAAATATATTCATATATTTATTTTGGCATCAATTTGGTTTTTTCTCTTAAATAATTTTAAAGTTAAAATGTGGTTTTTTATCTAATATTTTTTTAATCAATTATCCAATTGAACTAAACAATACAGCGTTTGCTAAATTTTGTCCTTATTAAATAAGTTTATTAATTTTTGATGTAATCCAATAGTCTGGACAGATACAATGACAAAATATTTTTAATAAAAACAAAAATGTTTGCATTTGCATCGAAGAAAATTTTTTCTAGGTGACTACAACGCTAAATCGTTATCTGGAAAAAAAATCTATCATACTAATAAATTAATAAATAAATTAATTAATGAAAAAAAAAAAAAGAAGAAAAAAACACCATTGAGTGAAAGTGACACATACACTTATAAAATGACATACAAAATTTCTGTAAAGCGTCGTAAAAAGTTAAGAGGATGGTGAATGTTGAAAATCATTAAAAATCAGGCCCTGAATTTACTGTCTTAGATTTATGAAAATTTGCCTACAAGTGCATTGAAATATATCAGTATTAAATGTATTAAATTTTCTCGAAAAGTATTTAAAAATAATAAAAAATTAAAATGAAAAATTTTATTTATTTATTTTATTATTATTTTGAAAATTTTTAAAATGCTCCATGCCATCGAAAGTTTTTTTATTTTTTCTTGATTTTATATTATTATGGTTTATCAATATATTCTAAACATTTTTGTACATTAATTATTCGATTGATTGATAAGTTATTTTTTTTTTAATAATTTCATGTTAAAGTTTTAAAAATTTGCAAATCTAAAAACGTCTTTAAAACTTAACAGTCAAGGGACAAATTAATGCACAAAAATATTTAGAATAAATTGATGAATTAAAACAAATTTAAAATCGATGGAAAAATTTAAAAGCTCAGTCGCATGGAACATTTTAAACATTTCCAGAAATTTTCATTTTTTTAAACAATTTTTAGGACATTTTAATATACTTAATATTGCATGTTCGCAAAATTTAATAGCTCTAAGACAGTAAGTTCAACACAACTCTAAGACAGTAAATCCACCATCCCCTTAAAGAAAAAAAAAAAAAAAAAAAAAAAAAAAGAGAGAGAGAGAGAGAGAGAGAGAGAGCGAAGACCAAAAAGTCTGGTTTAAACCACTTTCCAATGTTCCGATATAAATTTGTCAATGGAAAAGAGCGATTGACGAATCGAGTTTTTAGAATCAAACGCAATTCATTAATGGAAAAAACAAGTTAAATAGCTCATTAACCTTTTAATTTATTAATAATACGTTAACAAATTCATTTAATTATATCTCTAAGACTTTTTAAGACTCAGTTCTGAAATTTTGTACATCAAATAATTAGAGTAGGGGAAATTTCCCCAATTAAATGTATATAGCATAAGGATTCTCAATAAGTTTTCATATTTTTCCCTGTTTTTCATGTGATATATCATTTCTTTCTATGCAATGTTTGAAGAAGTTTTCATTAAATATATATACAGTAGCCGCCTCTTAACAAAATCACTGGTTAATAAAATCAGCCGCTTAATATGATCAAATTGCAAATACCGGAATCAAATCAATACAGATTATTGTAGAAGCCGCCGCTTAATAAAATCAGCATCGCCGGTTAATAAACTCAAATAAACCTCCTCAGCAGCCAAAATTATCATTTATGCACATAATTTTTTTTTTTTTTTCATTTATATTGTGATTTTTTTTTTTTAATAAAAAAAGAAATTAAAGTACCCATTATCGCTCATTCTCGAAAATTTTACATTTGCAACATAGTTACAAATTAAACATGCCCCATAACATCTCTATAACAATTTTAAGGAACGTATTCTTCAAAGCGCAGTAATATGTTGCAAATTTGATTTGATTCGATTTGCAAATTATATATATATATATTTAATTTTTAATTATTAAAAGACGATTCCTAGTTATTATCTTGAAATAACTATAAATTAAGATATTTTAAATTTATAAAAAAAAAAAGTGTGATCTTTTGGTAAAATAATGATAGTTTCCTTCGAAGGAAAGCGCGTAGAAATTTAAAAAGCGTTTAATTTACTTATTTCGGAGGAAGAATTAATTATCTATCAAAATTAATTAATATTGTTTATTAATTCCGTTATTCGTTACCTTTTGAAATTTCTTTCCAAATTCAGGGAAGCAATGCCTTTTCCTTGAGTGCTGGAACGTTCGCCGGATATAAAAATCTGCCGCTTAATAAAATCACTTTGGCTCAGGACGAATGTGATTTTAAGAAGCGGTGGGAACTGTATATATATATATAATTTGAATAATTTAATTCCTTTACAACATCAGCAAATGAAAGAGAGATGAAAATACCAACATATGAAATTTTAAATGAGATGTAGTTCGACTAATATTATACTCACGGTGATAATTTAATTTAATTGCACTGAGTAGTAAAAACGTATTAAAGTACTTACGCAGAAAAGAAATGACACACATAAATCATAAGCCTAACGATGAGATAATTTGCATAATCAAATAATCCAGTAGAAACATTCCTCGAATAGTAGAAATGGAAAGAGATAATTTAACCAAAAGGATCTGTTAAAAGAAAAGAGAAGTCATGAAATTAAAAATGCTGAAAACCAGAAATGATCTTCATCAGGAAACTTGCATCTCTGTCAACATATGCAAGATTGCGGATCGCTGTATAAATAATTCAAGCAATATACAACTCAATTTTTTATCTTGCAACAAAACAAAGTAAAAAAGAAAATTAGATTAAACATTAACTCAACCAGAATTGAAAAATGGATTAATTATTTTTAAGTCCACATGTAACCGAATCCAAACAGAAGTAGTGGAAATAAACAGGTTGCCAAAACGAACAAACTGAAAAGAAATGATTAAAAGTAAAGAAACGATTAATCGAACTAGTTGCTTCTGAAATGAAATAAATGAAAGCATTAAGAGATGGTTTATTAATCTTAAATTCTTAAAGCTAAAAACACTATTAAAAAGATGATATTTAACAGGGTTATTTAATTAAAACGTTAATCTTTTGTATTTTCAGTTGAGATTAAGCGTTCAACTATATATATTATGATAAATATAAGAATGAGAACGAAAAATAAACAGATGATTAATTCGACACAACAACCCACAAAAGCCAATTTGGTAACTAGTTAACTTGATTAATTTTTTTTTAAACATTTTCATTTATTTGAAAAAAGAAAAAGAATACTTATTTTACAACAACTCCGATAAGAATTCAAAACATATAGAAACTGGGTTTTTCTGTACATATATATACATACATACATATATATATATATATATATATATATATATATATATATATATATATATATATATATATATATATATATATATATATATATATATATATATATATATATTCTTTTATTAAACCTCTAATTTTATAATTACTCTCTATTTTTAAATATGTCTGAACAATACTAAGCTCTAAAATTAAGTTTATGTAATTCGTAGGTAACATAATTAAAACTTTCATGGTTTTCGTTTTAAGTTTATTTTTTCCTTGTTTAATATTTTTTTCTTTTCGCAGTATTTATTATCTTCATTTTAACTTTTCATTTTGTCTCAAAATGGTCTTGCAGGGGTTCTCGGAGAAAGGTGGACTAACGTAAAACTTGATTAACCTGCTTCACCTTTCTGCTTCTAGTATATATGTTCCTTATTTCTGGCCTTCCTTCTTGGTGTTTTATCTTTGTAATCTATTATATATAAGGTAATTTGAGGGAAGTCGCTATATATAAAGATGTTTTGCTTAGTACAGCCAAATATTGAAATCATATGATAATGAAAAAATACACCATGCTCTTTAATGATTAATTAATTATGTATGATAATTAATTCTTTTCCCAGTCTGTGTGTGTGTGTGTACACAAATGAAAAATCTAATGTTAAAAAAACTTGTGTAATTGTGGCAACTTCCTCCATGTATAAGGAGAAGATGCCACCAGTTATGAGGTAAGAATCAACGCCAAAAAAGTGATAAAAATAATAAAAATATTGGAAAATTATCTTTCACTGAGAAAAAAAAATATATATACCTCCTTCCTCTAAAATGAATAAGTGGTCGTTTTCTAAATCCCTTAACTAGAAATATATGCGCATAAGGCACGCCATTAAACTGAATAGATGAAATGATTGAGAATTTCTAGTCTACACATTTCTAGATAGTGAAACAATATTCCGAATATTCTGAATGTTTTGTGTTGCAAGAAATTCTCGCTTGATTTTCTAGAATTGGGTCATAAACCAAGATTATAGTTGCTGAAACCCGCATCTTGTGGTCTCATTTATTTGCAGAGATTTTTAAATAACTTTGCCCTCGATAGTATAGGCAAACGTTCTAGAATTCTAATAGGTGCTTCTAGAACTGGCTTTCCAAGGCGACTAAAATTTATAAGGATAACATGGAATTTTTTTTTCTAGAGCCACAATTTAGAATCTAGATGTCAGTTGCAGAATATTTTCTCAGTGTTGAATTAAAAATAACTATGGAAAAACAAACAAATTTGTAAATTATTATTATTATTATTATTATTATTATTATTTTGCTTTGCTAAAACTAATAAGGGTACAAGTTTGAATGTTATCCCGCACAACATTCAATTTAGTGCAAATGACCGCTATTGCAATTTATACCAAACGTGCTACCGTTTCTTGAATTTGATATGAAAGACTGGTAGAAGCAATGGCTTTTCTGTGCTGTTGGAGGCAACTTCTGGTGACAGTCGACTGCCTCTAGCTCTGTTATAGAAACAATTGCTGGTGTAGGCCTATTGTCACATTGTCAAATGCATCACCTCTGAAAGCTACTGATATATTATTGCTGGAATCAACAGAGACAGCATACCGTAATTTAGTGTGTATAAGCCGCAGCTTATTAAGATGTTGCGAAAAAAAAAAAACAATGCTCTTAGATAAATCGCATCGGAAAGTAAGCCGCGGATTATGAAAGCATTGTTACGATGGTGTGACAGATAAATATGGAAAAAAGATATCAGTCTTCTGACATCTACGCAAGTGAATAAAAATAATAAATTTTTAATTATGGCAGTTTGGCATTAATTTAAAATTTATTTAGCTAAGTAAATAAATAAATGAAAATATGGTACATTTTCTCTTTTATTTTTTTTCTTTTGAGTTTTAATATTCTGTATATATTTTTGTATTTTACCTGTATTTTTAATGAAATAATATTATTTAATCAAGTTTAAAATAATTTCGTTTGTTTTTTATTTATCTAAATTCACATATTCTGCTTTAAAAGTCAAATTTGTATAATATATCAATTTCTCCAAATTTTAAGCTTTTTAAATAACACTTTTTATTCATTTATTTATTTCACTTTTTATTTATTTATTTACTTATTTTTTATTTTTTATTATTATTATTATTATTATTATTGTCTAATTTAAAAATTTTATTCTGCAAATAAAGCAAATCCCTGAGTGACTGAGCTGACGAATACATCCTGGTTTCATACCCGACACCTTCCGCTCACCTAAAAGTACTGGGGAATTGAATGTCGGACATTTTGGACACTGGGGAAAATTTAATCATGCATATCGATTCTTGCGTTTAAAAAACGTAAGTTAATTTTATACTTATAGAATTAACCATAAAAAAATATTATAGAACTATTATAGAACTGACTATAATTAACTCCCAAATAAACTTAAAAAAAAAAAAAAAAAAAAAAGGAAAGAAAGGAAATATAGGTTTAATATCTAAAAGTCGCTTTATTTCCATTCGAGAATACATGGATGTAATCTATCAAATATCAATACTAATTACACGTATAGTATTAAACATCTTATTACAAAAGTAAAGCTAATGGTGTTGCGTGTTTTCAAGGAAACAGATTTCATTCGTGATATATGACAGCGTTTATCACAAGAATATTTTCTTAGTAGTTATAATATTATTTTTAAAATTATTTTTATATTATTATAGTAATTTAATGAATTATTTTGTAAGCACTGAAAGAGGCCCACCAAAATTTACTTTTGGGTTTATCAACGATATTACATGACGCAAAAGTAAATATAATACACATATTTCTCTGCAAAACGATTACCATAGAAGGGAGTATTAATAAATGAGATATAAACCTTGACAGCATTTAAAAATATTTCTTTACAAAAGCAACAAACAAGCCACAGTAAAAAGGATAATTATTAAATAAAATATACATTTTAACATTATTTTAAGATTATTCTTTTCTAAATAGAATTAAAAAAAAAATCTACTTTTTTGCCTGTGTAGTGGCCAATAACAATAATAATAATAATAATAATAAAGAAAGAAAAACTGTTAAATGTTAAGTGTAAATATTATTTCTGCAATATGAACTTTATGAAAATTTTCGTTATTCGACTGTGTTAAAATAGTAATAATATTAATGATGATAATAGTATACAAAATTTTCAAATTAGTATGTTAAAATTCAAAAGAGATTTGTCAATATCAAAAATATTTTAAAACTGGTCCGAGGTTTTTAGGATGATTTATTCTTCAGATAATTTCTACGAAGTTTAACAAATTAAGAAATTAACAAACAAATTAAATAAAAAAATAACGTACAAACTAACACGCTGCAAACTAACTACAACTAACGTACAAACTAACAAGTCCTATAAATGGACATTTTACCTATTTAGTGATTTTCGTATTCCTCAAACCTAAAATGTGTGTAAAAGTCAAAAACTGAGATAGAACCTTTTTTCGAATACCTAAATTATTAATAAGATCAGAACTAAAATTATAAGCTGTAAAAGTTAATACAATAGAAATAATCATCAGGAAAGCAAAAGATTTTTGGGAGTAAGCCGATTGACTACACTAGGGTCCTAGTCATGAGGGGAAGAGTCCTCCATGGGAGTCTTTCTAAGAGGTCTTATCCCGTATTTACGCAAGTTTCGGAGAAACCCACGGAAAACTCCGCACGGCTACGTCGATGAGCGCGAATTGGGATCGAACCCGGCATCTCACGTCTACCAGCTTTGAGCGCAGAACCGCTCGGATGTTGATGGGCCCTGGAAAGTAAATGGCAAAGTTATAAAGAAAATGATATCAACGAAAGCGTATTACCGTGTGTTATGAAAGTTACACTTTCGTATTTTCACTCCTTCTGTTAAATTTTGTTTAACTCTCTATTGAGCAAACAAGAAATATTGCAAAGCTTCATTCTTGTGTCTTTTATTACTTGGATAAAATTATGAAATATTAACTCGAAGGACTTTAAATATAATTATAATTATCTTGTCTACCCCTCTTAGTTTCAGAAGTTATATGTTATATCAAGCATTATTTTTCAAACCAATTAAACATATTTTTTTAAAATAAATAAATAAATAAAATAAATAATAAAATCAATTCTTTTTTTTTTTTTTCGCTTGTTGAACTCTTAAAAATTTTTTTAATTGTTAAAAGCTGCGATGCATTTGTAAATAATAATAATAAATTATTTATTATAATAAATTATTTATTATTTATTATTTTCTTTTCGCTTGTTGATAGCTTAAGAAATTTCTAATTGTTAAAAACTGCGATGCATTTGTAAATAATAATAATAATAATAAATTGAATTGAATCTTTTTACAATATTTAAATGATATAATATATAAAAATGAATAAATAAAACTTGTGCAATAAAAATAATAATTTTCAGCATATCTGAAAAAAAAAAAAAAAAATCTAAAAACGTACGTACAAAAAGTACGTACAAAATGAACGTATAAATAATTTTAGTTTTAATCCCCCCCCCCCTTTTTTTTTTTTTTTGTCATTTTTATAGATTGTTTAGTTACATATCTTCATATATTCAATTTATATCCAATAATTTAAGGAATGAATAAAACATTTCATAAATAAAACTTTTATCTAGTTCCATTCCTTTTAAATTTAAATATGCGGATTTTTCATGTGATATTTCTTTTATATAAAATTTGAATCCCCTCATTAAAATAAAATATATATTTTTAATATTATTTTTGAATTATTTAATTTGCCATAACTTTTGATATTCAAAAGCAATAATAAATATTTTTTCTTCATCTGGCTCAGGTAATTAGCACTACATTTATTTATAATTATAAGTTTATTTATGTCATTCTGTATTTTATGTAAAATAAGCCATTAATTGCTATGCTAATGAAAAGAAATATCCAATTATTTTCAAAAAAGACAACTTGATTATTGATAAACGTTATCATTTAATTTTAACGAGAGTAACTTTGTTCACGAATGTACTTATCTCCATCAACTAAAGGTGAAAGATTATTCATAAACAAGAAATGTGTTGCTTCTGACATGTGAATTCTTTTCCTTTCCATTCTACACGGGGAAAATAAATTCCCTCTTTTGGTCATCACTATTCGAAAATGAGTTGCACGTGCGCCACCCATAGCGACTTCTCATTAAGTAAGGGGGTGAAAATCGCTTGGACTTACCCGTATAGAGAGCAGTTTGTCAGGAATTCACACACCGTTTTCTAAAGGTTAACCGGAAAAGATTTGAATTGCATCAGTTAATGATATTTATTTAACAAACAAAGTAATCTATCTACACTTAATTATTTGAGCTTAATAGAAAGTACAAATTGAGCCCTTTGAAAAAGTCTTTCTTATATTATTAAATAAAAGTTTGTATTACACAGTTAATTGAATGAACTCATATTATTTAGCTGATAATTTGGTACTTAATAAATTTCAAATAAAAACTAGATTTATTTAAATAGTATGTGAGTAACTTCCTTACAATTGGAGCATCGCTACCCTCCTTAGAGAAGAGGTGTAATTCTTCAGTATGAGAGGTGTAACTCATAGGTGTAACTCTTCAATATGTCTCTCTATCTCTATCTTTCTTTTTTTTTTTTAGTTGTCAAAACGTTTAAAACAAACACTTAAACCATAGACAAATGATAATTTGAAATAAAGTGATGCGATTTAAATATATATATGTATATATATAAGAAAAATCTTAGAAAAAAGGAGTTTCTAAGATGTCGTCTGCAAAGCAAAAAATTGACTTTCTTTGGACATTTAATGTTATATTTCACTGAGATGAAAATCGCCTGCATTCATCATTCAAAACACTTTTAATAGGTAATAAATTTAGTAAATGATTCGTACTGTGCAAATATGTATCGGAAAATACAGAAGTAAATTTTGTGATGGCAACGACATACTAGTTATTTTATAACTTAAACTTAGTTTGAATTTAACAAGATATTTTACCATGTTTCTATTAACTTCGATTCTTGTGTGTTTGTCAGGGACAAATCTTGCAATCGATTTTTAACTAACTTCCCGACTAGCTAGACATTTGAAACTTTCACAGTAGCTCAGAACCCGGTGACAACACAATACTTCGAAGTCAGATTTTCGAATTTTCGAATAGTTTTCTTTTAATTAATTAAAATGTGAAAATGATAAGCTCCTAATAGCAATAAAAATAGCCATTAAGTTATTAACTATAATTTAATTGTTGCCAAAAAAAATTTACGAATTCATTTTCTTTCGACGTAAAAATAAATACATTTAATTAAACGTGAGCGTTAAAAAATTGTTAAAAGTTAAATTATGCATTTGGCAAAAATTGACTTCGTTATCATTTTAAAGATTTTCTACACAATGATAAAGTGCTAATGTAGTTCATGATGCAAATATATGTTGTTCGGAAAGGATTAATATTTTATTTTTAAAACCAACTTTTTTTTTTTTAAATTCAAATTTCCGGTAACTCTTTAACCAATCACTTTAGAACGTCCATCTTTGGAATATCGATAATAAGAATTTTCTCGTCTAAAGTCGCCAAAAAAGTCGCCAAGGGAAAAAAGTTGTCAAATTTGGCGCCAAATCCATTACCTGCCTATTGGAGCTTTTTAATGAGTATTAAAGAGAAGTTTAAGCTATTTAAAAACATGATATATATATATTTTTTTTTTATCTTATAATTACTTAAAATTCATACGTTTCTTCTAATAATATATGTACCGGATGTGTACTAAAGATATACCTTCCTATTATTCTTAAAACAGCAATTGTAATTAAATTGAATGTGGTGTATAGGTATAGTTAATGGGCCATGGTCTACAAGTTAAGATAATTTACAGTGCCATTTGACGGGAAATTATGGAGCTAGTATTTTAAACACGGAAATGGAACAAGATACAAAAAAAAAAAAAAAAAAGTTCATTTACCAATTACACACAATTTCATAAGAAAAGACACCTTACGTACAATATAAAAATAATGTATATGCGAATGGAACGCACATTTAATTGTCGTGATTTTCTTGACCCGTGAAGTTAAAAAAAACGCAGAAGAAAGGAGAAAAGGCGGAAACTATTTGAACTATGATCTTTTTCAATATGAACCATGTGCCTTACCATTGAAATCAATCCTAGACAAACGCGCGTTTTATTCGTTCTTTTCTTAGATGCAATGTGTGGAATGCTTTTTTTGTAATAAATCATAGATGCTCTGTGTATTCTTTATTTGCCTTTCTTACGACCATAGAAGCTTCTGCGCATGAGCAGATTCAACGAGTCCACTGTGAAAATAGGGGTGATAACTCTGTCGTTTGACAGAAAACAGTGATAAGGGAATGCCGAATGACTAGATACTTACCGAATTTCAACTTGTTGGTCCATTTGGCACCCCTCCAAGACCTTGGACTCGTCCTCAAAGGTAGACGCGAGAAATTTGGTTACACTGTTTTTTTTTCTAAATGTGTTACCATTTTTGAAACAGGAACACTAATACATTTATTTGACTCCCGATATATCACATATGAAATTGTAGTGCATAGCTACATTACGGTATATAAACTCCACTGTCAAGGCAATTTTTAAATCCGTTCTAAAGGTAAGATAAAATCAGGATTTTATTACGATATACATAGGTACCCTGTGTATAACGTATTTTCCGGCATATAACGCGCAGGTCACATAAATGAGTTACGCACCAGAAAATTTAATTTACAAATAAAGTTATATTTGTAAGAAACAAAAGCTTGTTAAAAGGTAGCTTTTACTGTAAATTTAAATTTCCGATGTGTAACTGATTTAACCCTTTAACGCGCGCTGTCCTCCCTGCGAGGACGCAAAATTTTAGATCCAGCTGCAAAAATTCATCCCGGAAATTTTTTAGCAAAAATTCACGTTTTTAACATGTCAGAAAAGGCCGGTTTTTTAAACCTTAAAATTAAAAATTTCTTTAAGTTTAATTTAGTTCATGAATTCCGGTGGCAGTATAATTTAAATGTTTCAAATTGTCTTGCGCCGCAAAGGGTTAACAAACCAGCGCGTTACATGCAAGAAAATACGGTATTTTTAATTACTGTTTAGAAAAAAAAACATAATTACATATTATTTTAAATAGATTATGTTAGATGTAAGTTAGATGAACCCATGATGTTTTATAATTAAGTAATACTTAACCGAAGATAATTTGTATTCATTCAAGTTATGTCACGAAAGTTAAAAAAAAAAAAAAAAAACATAGAAGTTCGGATTATTGAGATTTTTAAGGAGAAAAATGCAACGTTGACAAGTATTCAAACAATGTGAGCTACGAAGTTTTATAGTATTTTAAATGATGCTTTTTATTTTGGATACAAGAAGTTTAAATCAATTTTATAAATGTTTTGAACATATCTTTTGAAAATTCCTTAACCTCATAATATTTTAAATAGAAGTGTAAATATTTATGTCATTTTATACTTTTAAAATAAGATAGAATTTAAAGTTTTTAGCAAATTTGCACGCACACATACTCACATATATATACAAAGTGATCTTAAAATGTCAGGCTAATAAGAGATTCGTAATACAATGCGTGTCCGGAAATGCTAAGTGAAGGCGGCTGAGGGCGTTGCAAAGGATAGTGGAAACAAACCAGCATTGCCGGAATTATTTTTAGGATTTCAGATGGATATCCACTAATTCATCAAGTGTTGTATGCTGTAAAAAGTCATAGCGCGGTATGAAAGCTTTCTAGTTTGACTTCCCTACACAGCATTCGCTATCACCTTCACTCGGCAATTCTGGACAAAACCTGTACTGCGAATCATTTTATGTCCGTCCCTTCTAACCCCTTTAAAAACTGCATGATATTTTCAATCACCCTGTATATAAATATGATAGATATCGTAATAAAATTTAACCTTAAAATTTAGCGATTAATAGATACAAAACAATACCAACACAACAAAAAATAGAACTGATTTTAACTTATAGGTAAGACTGACACAAAAATGTTGCGATACAGATTAAGAACCAATAAGAGACATAAACAAGTTAAATTTCTTAAGCCGACATAAATAACAATAATAAAAAAGGGATCATTAAACTGAATGACAGAGGAAATAACTAAAGAACCACAGAATTAATAATTGGATAAAAATGCTTAAAATTAGAAGTAAAAACCCGTCAGGGTGCATGTACTTCATAAAGCTGTGAAAGCTGCATCGATTTTTTAAAACAATATACCTAATCATAGCAATTTATATTGTTCCAGCCCCGATCGAGGCAGCAAAACCAATTTGAATGAGAAATTAAATAAATTATTAAATCAAATCATCAAGGAATCCATAGAGAAAACTAGAAAAACACAGAGTAGCCACATGTAAAACTTTTACACAAACTGGAGAATAGGAAGATGGTAACAAATGATTGAAATTAAAAATAAAAGCCTTGCAAACTTCGATTAATCTATAAAGAATAAACGTCTGTATATACATAGCTACCAATTCTACCCCCTTTTTTTTGGAGGGGGGGGGGAGACACTTCATAACAGAAAAGTGTTATATAAGTTTTTAATTTATTTAATCGTAAAAGGTAAATAAGACAGATACTTATAAAAAAATAGTGGTAATAAATATAATTTAAAAATTCGAAAAGTTGACAGTTATTTATATATAATCAGGTGTAAAGAAAAAAAAACCCTTCATCCTTTTTTTTTTTTTTTTTAATTTATTATTCTTATTATTATTCCTGCTCAAAAGAAAAAGTTCTTCTTATTAGTTCCCCATCATACTATAGGTATGGGGAACTTAGGTAATCGTGAAAATTTTCGACCTCGGTTTTTTGACTTTTTTACACGTTTTCAAGTGTGAGGAATTCGAAAATGACAAAATTTGTATGTTGTCTGTCTGTAGGCTGTCTTTTAGTCTGTTAGACTGTTAGTCCGTTAGTTTGTTAGTCTGTGTACACAATATCTCAAGAATAAATTGTCGCAGAGAGGTCAGGTCAGTTTTAAAATATTACTTTCAACACTGGCAAGAACCCTATTCATTTGCAACATTCGAATTTAAAAACTTCGTAAGTTATTAGAAATTTACTATTTTCTTAACATGGGAGAATAGCACAAAAATTCACTTAAACGTGCATTTAATGGAAACTTTTTACTGTAAAAATGTCAGACCAGTTTTAAAATTTCACTTTTGATGCCAGAATGAATATCAGTAACTATAAATATGCTACTTTGAATATTTTGTAAGTTATTGGAAATTTACGAATTTCTTAACATGGCAGTATAGGGCAAAATTTCACATAAACGTCAATTTTGAGAGATATTTTCATCGTAAAGATGTCAGACTACTTTTGAAATATTATTTAGGACACTGGCATGAATTTTCCAATATAAAAATTTCGTAAGTTATTGGAAATTTACGAATTTCTTAACATGGCAGAATAGAGCAAAATTTCACATAAACGTCAATCTTGAGGGATATTTTCATCGTAATGATGTCAAACAACTTTCGAAATATTATTTGTGATACTGGCATGAATATCATAGACTATGATTTTTCCAATTTAAAAATTTCGTAAGTTATTTGGAATTTACGATTCACTTAACATGTTAGAATAAGGCAAAATTGAGCATAAACTTTCATTTTGAGGATCATAAATACATTAAACAACTTCAAAATTACATTTATGATATTTGTTTGAACATGATTGAATACAAATATTCTAATAGGAAAATTTCCTAAATTATTCGTATTTTACGATTTTATCAACATAGTGAAATTGTAAATTTTTCATATAAATATGAATTTTGAGGATTATTGCATTGGAAATAGCAGCATGAAACTAAACAGAATTGACCCTGATAAAATAAATTAATAGATTAGAATAAGATAAATATATCGAAGTGAACGGTTGATAGCCTATGAGGTGGGGATTTCATTCTGTCACTGTTTCAAGCTTTGGTCAAATTAATTTTTTTTAACATGATTATACTATGTCTCGCACTAGAAATTTATGACAATATATATGTGATGGGGAACTGAGTAGAGTCCACCTATGCCAACTAGTTTTTTTTTTCTGAACAACCCTAACTTTAATTTTTTTTTTTTTCTTTTTCCTTGGTACTTTTCTACAACAAATAAAAATTTAATGATGAAAAATACAGATTTTTTTAACAGTTTAAACTCATAAAAGCATGTACAAATTTAATTACATTTCGCAATATTTTCCTAAAATAAGCAAAACATAATTTCATAAATGTTGATTTATGAAATGCAGCTAAATTTATAAATTTATAAATATCAATAATAGTCGCATTAAGAAACACTTTGTATAAATATTCCGTTGTGAACAATTGTTAATTAAATTACTCTAAATATCTGAAAATTTTCTATTCATTGTTTTAATGTAAATATTATGTTAAATTTAGATTTTCAATCTCAAACAGAAACACTGTTTATTTTATTTGTTCATAGGAAATCTAATTATTGTACATAGTTTATATCCACATATTTTATCTTTTAATTAGTTTTTATGATGAACTGTTTGATAGAATTATTTGTTTTTATTAATCTATAGTATTCAAATTGCTTTGTAAATTCATTAAAAAAAAATCTGGAGTGACTCCACTCGACTTTCCGAACATTGAGTAGCTAACAGTTTTGTAGATAAAATAAAGAAAGAGGAGTTGCTAAACAAACAAAAAAGAGAAAACCATAACAGAGTGTTTGAGTATTTTTCTCCATATATCACACGAGGTTTTATTTAACGCTACTGAACTTTGAGCCCTTAGATCATAAGGATAAAGAATTTTTCGTTGTGTCCCTGTAAAAATCTATAAATGCTAGATTCACCAAAATGCTTATAGTTAGTGCAACAGTGATTTATAATATTCATACAAATTTTCAGCTCAATTGAATAAGGCGTTTAGATGCTATCGCTGATCTCATACGCCATAAAGATAAAGAATTTTTCTTTGTGTCCCTGTAAAAAAACTGTAAGTGCTAGATTCACCAAAATCTATACAGTTGGTTCAAATGTGACCTATAACATGCGTACAAATTCTTTGCTGAGATTAATAAGGTGTTTAGACGCTATCACACTTTTAAAAATTTGGCAAAGAATTTTTCTTTGTGTCCCTGTAAAAAAACTATAAGTGCTAGATCCTCCAAAATCTATACAGATTGAGTATCTGTGACCTATAATATGTGTATAAAGTTTTTGCGCAATTGAATAAGGCGTTTAGATGCTATCGCACTTTTAAGATTTTGGTCCCTTGGCCATAATGATAAAGAATTTTTCTTTGTGTCCCTGTAAAAAAACTATAAGTGCTAGATTCACTAAAATCTATAGGGTTCGTACTATGGTGACTTACAATATACGTACCAACTTTCAGCTTATTCGAACAAAGCGTTTAGACGCTAGCGTGTTCACTCACAGACATACACACATACATACACACATACATACACACATACACACATACATACACACACACATACATACATCATCGTAAAAATAGTGAAAACGGACTCGTTGGACCTCGAAACGTATAGAAACATCAAAATCTCGAATTCGGATTTTTGACATGATTACAATACTTTCCTCACTATAGTGTTCGGAAAGTAATAATAACAATAATAATAAGTTCTGTTCCTTCAGTTAAACTGTAAAGTGTAAAATCAAGTAATTTTGATGAAAGTTAAAATATTTTGCAGGTAGATTATGCAGGTAGAAATACTTTGAACATTTAAAAGCAAAATAACAAACAAACCCTAGAAAATCATTATTTTTATTGCATATTTATGTGTAAACGGAATTTTAGTGCACATATTTAAGCACTATTTATATTTTGTTACGGATACGACAAGTATGATTTAAAATATGTTATGGGTTTTCTAAATGAAAATAAATATGCCAAATCTTCATTATGTTACATTATGTTTAAAGAAAAATGTAGGCATTCCTTTTCAAAAATTCCTTTTCAAAAATGTTTAATTAATATATTGTGTACTCTATATGCAATGAAAGGCATTAAGGAGATAAAGTTTTTTCCTGTATTTAGAATAGTAAACCTATGAGCAATAAGTTCAACCATTTAAAGTCAAATAAATGAATTTTTTTTAAGAAATGGTTTAAAAAAATATTCATGCTATAATAAGAAACAAGTTAACGGTTTATATAGGATTTACAAGTACTTTTTCTGAATTAATATAATGAAAAATTCTGCAAAAGTATTGAGATTATACAGTCGGCAGCAAAAGTATCCGAGCACTAGTCAATAATTCCGATATCAAAAAAGTACACTTAATACTATTTTGCTAAATAAATCCTTGTCAAATCATGTTTTGAGACTGATTAAGAACAATATGACTCGACAAGGATTTATTTAACAAAGCAGTATTAAGTGTACTTTTTTCTATTACCATGAAACGGGCTATTAGTGTAAGAAAAAAAATTACAAAAGGTCATGGGATTTTATCCCGCCCCTCTCTTCCCCCCCCCCCACACACACACACCAAAAATAAAGTTAAAAAAATTATCGCGAATATTTTTTCAAAAAATAAATAAATCCAAAATTTCAAATTTTGGAAAAATAATTCTGAGTAAAAGCAGAAAGAGCTGTTTCTGCTCCATGGTGATTTATTTCTAGAAATTTCGTTTAAATTATGGCTAAAACTGTATACGTCCATTTTTGAGTAAACAAAATTTTACGAGAGCACTTATAGCTATAGAGCATATTCTGTAGTCTTTCTGTATATCTTAAATTTGTTTATTATTAATATTATCTATATATTAATAGGCAAGCATAAAATTTGTTGTCCCTTTTTAACATATTAATTATGGGAGTAGAGGGTTGAAAATGGTATCATTCGAAAGGTATGGTTAGCCGGAAGGTGCGAATACAAATATTATTTTCTTACGATGTCAAGAAGATATTTAAAAATACATTTATTTTTTATCCATTTTTCCCCATTTTTCCCTTTTATACACGTATTCCTTTACATTAAAAAATACCTAAAAGTAGAAAGTTGTTAAATCTGGCAATTTCATAAAGCTCAAATAAAACCATAGACACAGTAATTTGTATAATGTAGCATCACTATACGCAAGCGAAGTGATGACGTCACTGTCTGTCCATGGAGCCATGAAAAAGTCTTTTTATGTTAATCGTTCATTGGATTTTTTGTAAAAAATTATTAAAAAATAACGGAAATTATCTGCCGATTTTAATTCCGATATTTGGGTATAGTTATATATAAGTTACTGTCTACATGTGTTTGATTGAATTATTTTTTCTGTAAAATTAATAAGATTTTAATTTATAATCACAAAACTCCAGGAAAAAAAAAAAAAAAAAAAAAAAATGGCAAACTTCCAGTTTCGAATGTAAACATAAACATTTCATTTCAAAGGGTGATATTTAAACAATAAATATTCAACTAAAGAAAAGGAAAATGGATTTGTTACTAACTGCTGCATGTATAAGTAGACGATACGGAAAAAATTCCGATTTCAGTTTTTTGCTGAATTTACATGTTTTGAGCCTTCTTTACGTTTCAATTAACTGAAATTGACTACTTATTTTTTAAAAAAGTGTCTTTATTGCTAGCTTTTGTGGGTAGAAGAAGCAAGTAGAAGATACATAAAAACTTTTGATTTCCGGTTTGCGATGAGTTTACACGTTTTGAGATTTCCTTGCATTTTAATTAAGTGAAATTGACTACTTATTTTTATTTTTTTAAAAGTGGATTTATTATTCTTTCCTCTGCATATATAAGTAGAAAATATAAGATTCAGAAAAGTTTTAGATTTTCGGTTTTCGATAAAGTTACACGTTTTGAAATTTCTCGAACTCAATTCGACCATTTTTGAAAAATATCTTTTTTTTTTCGTTCAAACACTGTACTTTATGAACCAATCGAATTAATTTAACAGAATTTGATACTTGGTTGGGCCTTGGTTTGACATGGTACCTATTAGCTTCTGGGCTGTATCACACAACAAGGGGCGTTTTCACGTTGCGATTTTCTCTCATTTCAGGAAAGGCTAACATCTACAGATAGAAATAATTATATTAAGTAAAACTCTGCTGATTCAGTTAGAGTGAATATCGGCAAACAATTGCCGCAGCTGTGTTGCAATTGCATTCCGTTTAGGACAAGGCAATAGCTTTGCTTTGCCTCGATTTGAAAAAAAAAAAAAAAAAAAAAAAAAAAGGTCGAGTTTCGACCACTGGGCGATACTAGTATATATTAAAAGAAAAAAAAATGAAAAATAGCTATCCGAGGTTAAAGCGAGTTTCACCATCGTTAGTCTTTCATACATTGTCCAAATATAATTATACAACGTGTAATACAGTGTGTCCTAAAAGTTCCAGTACTCCAACATAAATAATTCATTGTGTCCATGATTTTTTTTAAATATTAAATTTTATCGTCTGCTTATTATTGCATCAATTCTTTAATTTTTATCGTTTGTTTCTTTTTTCGCTCAAGTTGTGCGAGAATAAAATTTTATGTTATTTTGTTCTTCAGAGTGAAATGAGTTTATCACGCATTCTGAGAATTACGCTGTTTGAAGGTCATTTTTAATGTAAATCGTATGAAAGATGCAAAGATGTTAGGCGATATAAATATCCAGAGGATGCAATACCGAGTAAAAATATGCTATATCAGCTCGTTCGACAATTTTGTAATACAGGTTCTGTGCAGGTGTGTACAGGTTTCTCTACAAGAAGTCACTCCCAGCATGTTAAAACGCGTTTCTAAACACATGTGCAAACGAGTTCAGCTTTGCCTCCTAGAAAAGGGTGGACATTTTGAACATTTATTATAAATGTAAGTTCTGTATTTTTTCCTCCGTTATTTTAAATGTGCCTTTTATCATTAGCAGAAAAATAATCGTTTTAAGGCTTGTTGTTTTGTAAATAAAAAATACATCAGCGTCAGTACTGGAACTTTTAGGACACTCTGCACAATGCTTAATATAATGTAGGCTTAACGTAATTGTCAACAAATCAGTTCGGATATATTTTTACATCATATTTATATAACGCAGAAATACAACCACATACTTTTATGATCGAAATCACTGCTCTCCTCGTTAAGAATTACTTAACAGGCTGATAAATAAACACAGAAATGTACACAGTGTGATTTACATTATGATTAAAAACATACTATTTTTTTAATGCATTTTTACGCTTTCATAATGATAAACGAACAAATTTTCCTATTTTTGCATCTTTCTTCGGTTTTTTATATGCAATAAAGTCTTGTTAAAATACGCAGAAGTTAAGAAGGTTTCTTTTTTTTTATTAAAATCCACAATCAACTGATTGGAAGAAAACCATATTTATTGAAATTTTATTTTTCCGACTGGTTGAAAATAATGCCTGCACCGGGAGTCGAACCCCGGTCACTCAGTCGGAGTCATTATTTTCACTCAGTCGGTAAAATAAAATTTCAATTAATATTGTTTTCTTCCAATCAGTTGATTGTGGATTTTAATAAAAAAATTGTATTTCTTTCCCATTGTTTAATAGTGTTTTCCATTACCTGCGGCTTATTTCTGTTGAGCTATCTATATGATAGACCAGATATGCCAAAATGGCTGTATGAGTGAGTAATGCTGACCGGTTGTCGGCCTGGATAGCTCAATTGGTAGAGCCTTGACCTTGTGAGTCAAAGATCCGGGGTTCGACTCCCGGTCCAGGCATTATTTTCACTCAGTCGGAAAAATAAAATTTCAATGAGAAGGTTTCATTTACTGAAATGTTTGAAATCGTTTTCATTATATTTTCATTCTTAATTATTACGCTGCTTTTGCGCGAATTTTTTTGAATGATTTTATTGATATTTCTAAATGCAAAATCCTACATATACTGTTATTTTGTGTGTGCTCTTGTTTGGCAGCTTCTTAATTATTTAATTAAGTTTAATAATGCTTGATTTGTCACGGTGCATTATGCGCAAATTTCATGTATTATTCTTTATTCATAAAATATTATCTTCATGTTGATTCGAATTTCCTTTTCTTGCATTGTTTTACATCACATAACATTTAGCATTTCAATATTATGAATTAATTGCTTCATGCATTTATCTAGTCCTTCATACGATACTTGGTTTCATCTACTGAAATGTTTGAAAAGGTTTTTATTATATTTTCATTCTTAATTATTACGCTGCTTTTGCCCGAATCTTTTGGAATGATTTTATTCATATTTGTATATGCAATATTCTGCATATTCTGTTATTTTCAGTGTGCCCTTATTTGACAATTTCTTAACTACGATTAAAAACTATTAAAAGTTTAAAATTAGAAAACATTTCACGTGTATATATAATATATAACAGGTAACAAACCACTTTAAAACACGTAGATAAAATATTTTTATTAAAAACTGTCAGGTATAGCAAAGTGCTACAATTAAAACTCGCACTTTGCGGGTAAAACGTGAATCTGCTGTTTTAGGATTCAAGTCGATTGAGTGATGGAGTTAGTTCCTATCCTAAATTAAAATTGTAAATTGAAATATGCAAATATTTTGGAAAGTAAGATAGATAAAAGGAGTTGGAATGAAGATTGATTTGGAGAGTTGGTACGAGCGTTAGTTGGAAGGCGAGTAAGTTGAAGGATGGTAGTTAGAAAGTTAGTGTGAAGGAAAGTATGAGAGTTGAGGGAGCTAGCTGTTAGCGGCTTAGGATAGAAGAGAGTAAGTCCTGTAGCATTGTAGCGTCAGGAAATCCTCCTACATGCGAAAGACTACTTGGTCTTAGAAGTTAATGAAAGTGATTAAAAGTAGTTGAGATCATTTGCGAGTAATTAAGTAAAGTAATGTAAAGTAAAGTAACGGTGGTTATTTGTTAATATCAAAGTATTTAAGAGGGCCGCCCATTTAAACGTAGTAAATCCAATCAAAGTCCAGCGTCCCCCTTCTTATTTAAGCTCAATTAAAGCTCATTTATGTTATATATTTGGACTCTGTCATTTCTTCATAAATTAAGTATTTCATTTACAGCTCCAAGTTAAAGTTAAATTAGTATGGAGAAGTTACGTTCTCCACATTAGCGCCCAACTTTGCTCGAATCCCCCCCCCCCCGAGCAAGTCTTTTTTCACGGCACCACTAGCGTGCTGCAATTCTTTGAGCAGCTTGAATATTTTTTCCATTTTCATAAAATCAATGTTAAAAAGCAATATTCATGGTTAGCCTATTCCCTAGAAGGAGAACCGAGACAGTGGCATAGATTAATCGCCTGCCATTCACTTGGGCCAAATCCAACGTATGACGATTTAAAACGCAAAGTTATCGATCTTTTCGCCACTCGGTATGATAAATTACGATTGGAACATGACCGTTCCCTCCCCCCTCACGAACGTCAGTGGGAAACAATATTAAACACAGCGGAAAAACCGCAAGAAGTTATTAAGTCGCCAGAAGTAAGCTCGAGTACATTAAGTCACCCTAAAACTGGTGAGGAAAACTTTATTTCTAGTGGCAAAAGCCAAACGCAAGTGACTGCAAACGAACAAATTTCATTTTCAAACAGCGATACATAAGAAACTAAATCTATTATTCAGAATTTTGCTACGGATACTAAATCCGAAAAATTATCTCGTGTTGCGACAGGAATTGCAAAAGAAAATCCTATTAAAATTACTGTGGCTGCGGAAACTGTTAAACTAAGAGAAAATATAAAATCAATAAATGATGCGGTTAATCTTGGTAACTCGCATTTAGAGGACAGTTTCGAATCTATACAGCCGACAGAATCGGTTGTTTCTATTGAGAAATTGCATGTAAATGGTCAAAATGACACGCCGCTCAAAGCAAAAGAAAATAAAATTAAGATAACTATGGCTGCTGAAACCGTTCAACTCAGCGAAAGTTGAAAATCATTACATGATGCGGATAATCCTGGTAACTCGCCTTTAGATGTCAGCTGTGCATCTATACAGCCGACACAATCAAATATTTCTAATGCGAACGTGAACTTAAAGTTTCAAAGTGACCCGCCGATTAAACCAACGGAAAATGCAAGTAGTTTTAAGTCGGCAATTCCAAACATCTATTTAACCTCCTGATAAGTTTCCAGAAAGTCTAGCAGCCCTGAATTCAAAAGCACGGAGCGAACGCAGTCCTCTGTGATAACTGGGGACAGTGACAAGATACCGGGCTCGAGTCCATCCCAGAAAAATGCATCTCCGATGCCGGACTCCGTTCTACAAGCCACCAGTACGGAAATTGCCACAACAACTCTACTGATCAGTCTGAACCGCATCTCTTTTGCTGATATCAAGGACTCAATTTGTCAGGTCGTATTGTTCAGTATTTTAGTTTTTCTCAAGTATTGGTTTATCAGTACTGTACTAAAATTTTCGACATGTAGAACTTTCTTCTGGACTTTCAATCCTTATCTCAAAGAGATGAACTTTTTAAAATATCACAAATCTAAATTTAAACTTGCTGCATGAACTTTTTAAAATTTAAAAATGCAAAATTTAAACGTATAGCATGCACTTTCATCTCTCGAAATTTCATGTACTGTTTACATGTCATAAATTTTTTTCTGTATATAATATATGCATGTATGTACGTTAATGTTTTTTAATTCCTAGCCAACACCAGCAGTTTTTGGTAAAAAAAAAAAAAAAAAAAACCTTGTTGAACTTTTGTATAAACTTTTCCCCCCTCTTTAGTTTTTTGAATGATCAATATATATGTACTTAAATGCCTTCTGTTTTAGCCATCACCTGCAGCGATTCGTAAGATAAATTTTCTTACCTTTGTATATAAATTTTCTCTCTAAGTTTTTACATGATCAATATGTATATACTCTACTACTTTTCTATTTTCTAGCCAACAACGGAGTCTTGAAAACTTTTTGAATAACTTTGTATATATATCTATTCATTATATATATTTTTCTAAATGTCGTAAATTGTATAAAATAAACTTTTATAAGTGTATAACCATTTTTCTCTATAGTTTTGTAAATGTAATGTAAAATGTATGTACGTAAATCTTTTTTATTTCTCAGCGATCAACTGCAGTTGTGAAAATTTTGTATCCTTAAATATGTTTTCTAAATGCTGTATAAAGTGTATCAAATGAATTTTCTTGTTGTAAACTTTTGAATTTTTTACTAAAAGTTTTTATGTATGTATATCTATTAGTATGGGGTAAAAAGAGAATTTTTTTTTCGCTATTTTGCATGTTAATTCGCGTTTAACAAATTAACCTTAATACACTAACACTGTAGTTTTTTTCCCTATGCAAATAGCATAGCTAAAATATGGCTTGTGTAGAAAATTATGTCATTTATCTATATATAAAAGTGTAGTTCACGTCTATTTTTGATGTATACGTTTAAAAAAGTTTTAATTTTAGAAAATCTGAGGTCCAGTTGCTGATCCTGACTCTAAACCCGAAGTACAGAGGTTAAATCTGAATCCAGGCTGGTTTCTTAAAGATTGTTACTTTTCACATGAAGTCGAAAAAACTTTTTGGAAGTCTGCCAGCAGCGTTTCTCTTTTCTGAAGTAAAGTGTTTTTGGAACTGTGCCAGCAGTCTGGATTGACATTTTAGAGATAAATCTACTGGAAAACTACAACTCTTATTTTTGATAAACACCTGAAATAAAGACTTTCTTTACAGAATCATTTTACACAAGTTATATTGAATGCTAAATGGTCGCACGTTCTGTTTAGGCGATCCCTTTTGTACTACATTTTTTTAATTCATGCAATTTTTTCCTTTCCATTTAAGGAAAGATGTGCCTGTATTTCCCCGCTGTAATTACGCTGGACTATATATATCTTTATTTAATTATGAGTACAAACGGTTTTCCCGTGTAAACCAACTTAGCCTGAGCTTTTACAAAACATATTTAAAAAAGCTAAGTGTCGGGTTTTTTCGCCGTGTACTCTTAAAATTTTTTTCCCTATTAGATTTTTAAAACAATATACTTCTTGTTGGGCAGTTTAGTTTAAATTTAAGTTTCCCCCCTCTTTTTTTTTTTTTTTTTTTTTCTTTTTCTAAAATATTATATAGTTGAAATTTAAGCAGTAAGTCACTGCAGCTAATTTTCTTTGCATAGTATTGCAATAATTAAAAATTTGCAGGGGTAAAAACCCGTTGGGGATTTTTTCCGCGAAATTTTTTTTGGGGGGGAGGAACTGTCAGGTATAGCAAAGTGCTACAATTAAAACTCGCACTTTGCGGGTAAAACGTGAATCTGCTGTTTTAGGATTCAAGTCGATTGAGTGATGGAGTTAGTTCCTATCCTAACTTAAAATTGTAAATTGAAATATGCAAATATTTTGGAAAGTAAGATAGATAAAAGGAGTTGGAAGGAAGATTGATTTGGAGAGTTGGTACGAGCGTTAGTTGGAAGGCGAGTGAGTTGAAGGATGGTAGTTAGAAAGTTAGTGTGAAGGAAAGTATGAGAGTTGAGGGAGCTAGCTGTTAGCGGCTTAGGATAGAAGAGAGTAAGTCCTGTAGCATTGTAGCGTCAGGAAATCCTACTACATGCGAAAGACTACTTGGTCTTAGAAGTTAATGAAAGTGATTAAAAGTAGTTGAGATCATTTGCGAGTAATTAAGTAAAGTAATGTAAAGTAAAGTAACGGTGGTTATTTGTTAATATCAAAGTATTTAAGAGGGCCGCCCATTTAAACGTAGTAAATCCAATCAAAGTCCAGCGTCCCCCTTCTTATTTAAGCTCAATTAAAGCTCATTTATGTTATATATTTGGACTCTGTCATTTCTTCATAAATTAAGTATTTCATTTACAGCTCCAAGTTAAAGTTAAATTAGTGTGGAGAAGTCACGTTCTCCACAAAACGACACAAAGCTTTTCGCTATTATAACAATAGCATCATCAGGCGTAATTGAAAAAAAAAGAAATACTGAAAATGATATTGAAATGAAAATTTTTTTTATTGTAACCGTAACTTTAAATCGTTTGAACTTCTCTTGTTTATATATTGCTGGTTCTACGTAACGCAATTACACCTGATGATGCTATTGTTATAATAGCGAAAAGCTTTGTGTTGTTTTTAAAAAACTATTTTATCTACGTGTTTTAAATTTGTTTGTTACCTGTTATAAATTTCTTAATTATTTAATTAAGTTTACTAATACTTGATTTTTCATGCTACATTATGCTAAAATATTTGAAAAGTTTCTCATTATATATATATGTACGCTCCTGCTCAAAAGTTTAGCAAGATTTACAAACGATCAGTTTTTTTTTTTTTATTTATTTAAAGACTTATCTCTAGATGAAGTGCTCACTGGATATACAAAGAACAGGTTCTTCTTTCATGTTTTTCAGTGAAGATTAAGTTACGACAGTAAATAGGGGCCAGCAACAAATTGAGCAAAATCAATAATATATGCAGTCATTCTGAAACGTTAACTGAAAAAGAAAATCTGGAACTTTTTGATATGTTAACATAGACCCAGTATAATTTTTGGATGGATTTGTATTATGATAGCATGTTATAAATAACGAAGATGTAAGCATTTATTTTAAAACTCCAAAATAAATCAGCATGAACTTTATTTATAATTTACAGAGTTATAAACGAAAATTATTCCCACTTTCAGATAAATTGAAAAAGCACTTTTGAAATAATGTACTGCAATCGGAATACAAATATTTTATATATCTTATGAAATTTGAGCATTTTTAGGAAAAACATTTTCACTACTCATGCTCGAAAGAAAGAAAAAAAATTATTAGATAGGTTGAAAGCTAGAAATATTGGGCAACTTTTGTCAAAAGTTCATTTGAATAGAATAAATATTAATCTAATTGTCGGCAAAAGAACGAGCTAGATTTTAGTTATTTTTCAAAGTTGAAATTTCGTGAGGGATTTTTAATATGACACCTTTTGATAATCCAATTGAATAAACCAATCATTTCAATTATGCACCAAAAGTACTTTTTTTGTGAAAAACCCCGTATAAGCTTATGACTCTAACATATTTTTCTTCATTTACTAAGATTTGAGAGATCATAAGGGGGTTTTCATGATAAGGATCTTTGCAAAGTGATTGAAATAATTGAATCTTCAAATTAATTACACGACATGTGAAAAACCCTTTATAAATTTCAAATTTGGAAAGTACCTAAAATCTAGCTCGTTCTTTTGCCAACAATTTGCTTAATTTTCCCTCTTTTCAAATGAAATTTTGACAAAAGTGGCTCAATAAGTCTAGCTTTCAACCTATGTAATATTTTATTCCCTATCTTTCGTGCATGCGCAATGAAAACTTTTTTTTATTTTTTTAATAAAAATGTTCATATTTTATGAGATGTGTAAAATATTTCTACTCTAATTGCAGTATATTGTTTCAAAAGTATTTTTTACCTGAATTTACCTAAAAGTGGGGAAAATGTTTATTTAAAACTCTGCATAATTTTAAAAAAAAAACTTTTCTTTTTGTCGTTTTAAAATAAATGCTTATATCTCCGTTACGTAACATGTTATCGTCTCACAAATTCATCCACAAATTGTATTCAGTCAATATTAACATATCCTAAAATTACAGATCATTTCCTTGAATTAACGATGCAAGACGATCGCAAACATTATTGATTTTGCTTAATTTCTTGCTGGCCCCATAATTATTGTTGTAGCATAATCTTCACTGAAAAACACGGGAAGACCCTGTTCTACCTCCAGAGATAAGTCTTTAAATTAAACACACACACACACATATATATATAAATTAAATAATTATAAACGAAAAAAAAAAAAAAAAGAATGAAACAAAACAGTTATTTAACCAAAATGCAATTGTCATCATTGAGAAACCAAAAGGCAGGGTGGAGAAAGAATTTACAAGCAAAAGATAAAAGTATCTTGGTTTCCTACATCTTACCAAGTAAAAAAAAAAACTTATGCACTGCAGCTCGAAATCCCGAATGAAAAATTATTTAAATACAAAAGAAAAATAAACAAATTAAACATGAATATATACAAATATAAATGTAAATCTTGTAAAATGATTGTAAAAAACACTTACGAAAAACGAAATAAATAAATAAACGATTAATAAACATCTAGTCAACTACTAAACAGAAAAATAAAGCAATTTAAATTAAAAAAATATATATATATATATATATATATATTTAGTTAATTAATTAATTAATATATCTTTTTATATCATTCGGTGCAGTTTTTATAACAGAATCATCAATTATAGAATAATCTTATATATATATATATATATATATATATAGCTTTAACAATTAAACCAGTGACAATACGAATACTTCATCTCAAATTCCTCTTAATACACTGTTTTCGAGTTTCAATTATTCAAAATATTTTCAAATTTTCCAGATATATTTCTGCAATAAACAACAAAACCAATTTTCATTGATGCGACACCAATTCATTGAGAAAACAGAAAATCGTTTTCCAAAGTCACTTCAAATATTTCCTCCAACATAGCATTAACTGAATAACTTAATTTTGTAAATGCCAAGCTTGTAACTTAGTCAACATTGTTATTTAATTTACTGCTTAAACGGCCCATTTGAATAATTTATTCTTTGTTGTGACGTCCAGTCACTCTTGACAATGTATAAAATGGGTGGAATGTAACTTTATCAATAATTTTCATTTTAAATATAAAGAAGAGAAAATTGATAATTTTAGAATAAAGTTTCTAATTCTAGATTTTCTTAGAGGGAAAAAAACGAATTCTGGAATGTAATATGTAAGGTAAATTTTTCCTATATGTATAATTTATAAGATAAGATAAATTTTTACAAAAACTAATATTTTTATTTTTTTTTTCAATTTATTAATTGTTTCTTAATAGTTTGTTATATAAGATAATTTATCAAGTTTGTATATTTACAGATGTGACATTATTCTGATTAATATAAAATCATCCAACTTGTTTATTTATAATTTTCATTTATTTCAAAGTTTCTTTTTTAATTATAAAAGTTGTCACAAACATTTCTTTTTTGTTAGAAACAGCTTTTGTATTATTAATCTAATCTATAATGTGTTTCTAAAAATAGAAGTTTAAAGATATTTTCAGCTATAACTCTTTCACGATATTTAAGAACAAAATACATTTTTATGTAGCACTGCAAATTTCAGACAATGTACATGATAATTCCTAAGCAATATATTTTCAGATTATTATTATATATATATATATATATATATATATATATATATATATATTTTTTTTTTTTTTTTTTTTTTTTTTTTTTTTTTCGAATTTATTGCACACCTAAAAAACAAAATGTATATTTATATATCTGATATTTTTATGAATCACACAGGGCATAAAAGAAAACATAAGGAATTTATTTTATGTTTTTATTTTTTCGTTGAAAGGGAAGCGAGAAAGGTGTGAAAATTTCTTCTACGTAAATGCAAAGGAACTATATGATAATCATCATAAAGCAAAACACGTTAAACGTTAAACGGTGAAGGGTAAATTTGGAAAGTGTTTATTTTATATACCAATTGCATGACTTTTTCTCTTGGTTACATTTTCTTCGTATTGAGAAACATTAAGTTTTAACCCTTTACCAGCCATTTATTACTAATAACGGTATTATAAAATATTTTTTTGATTGTCATTGATTGAAGAAAAAATATCCATTTAATTTTTTAGATAATATTAATTTAATTTTTAACATCCTTTTTAAGGCTACACTGTTAAACAAATTGAACTTTGCTGCCAGAAGTTCTCTGTTTACAGAAAAATACGTTTTGTCAACGTAATTTTCCCGTAATTACGACTTTTTTCTAAAATTACAGAGAATTTCTGTCAGCAAAGTTGCATTTTTTTAACAGTGTATGGTAAGTATACTTACCACCCAATTCATTAATTTTAAATGAGAAAGACGTGCTAAGATACTTTTCCACGTCTGCTGCTTTCAGCTTAAGCATGCATTTCTTGTGGTAAAATTACTTACCACGACCTTAGATAGAGAATAGAAGAAAAATGAATCAACACAGAGTGCGATGATTTGATATTTTATTTTGTTTTTTCATGTATTTTTAGTTAAGTAAAAACGAAAGTTTGGTGGTAAGTATACTTACCTCGTTAAAAGAAAAAAATAAACTGTAAAAAATTGCTACACATGATATTAATTAAACGCTATTTAATATATATATATATATATATATATATATATATATATATATATATGTATATATGTATATTAAAATGATTTGCAATAACAATTTAGACCTGAATCTGGCTATAAAAAATCTCAAAAACATACTAACTGTTAACCGCTATCCTGTTCTTTTAATCTATAAACATTTCAGTATTCTTGATGACAATCCCACTTAGGGCTTGTTGTTCCGTTTCGGGTGACATTTAAGTGCTGGTAAGGGCCCTACTAGCTGAAGCGGGTTCTATGTTTTATAATGGAGGGTGGTTTTCAATTTTCCATATTCTAATGACTATTCCAGTTTGTCCATGTATGTATTTATATTTTCTGGCATTATTAATATTCTTGTATTTTATATTGATGTATTATATTTTGTGCTTGATTTCTGAATTTAATTGCTTTTTATGCTTTGTATTAATTAAAATTCGTTTGCTGTATGGTCTTGCTTCCATCTGTGAAAAGTTGGGGGCTAGAAAGGTGTTTTTTGGTTAAATTACCGGAATTTCGCCAGAAACTTCTCATATTCCTTTCCCTACATGGGGGATCTCCTCTGATGAAGGCCCTCATGTGTTTTGAGTTTAATTTTTCATCTGGCTTTAATTATTTTGCTTATTTATTATAGTTTTATATTTCCTTTTGCTGCATTTACGCATTGGTTTATAAAAACTTTGTTCTAGTTCTGTATTTTTAATAATTCAAGTTTCACTCCATCCTATATTTAAATTTTATCTTATATATATATATTGCTTTTATACGCGTTTTTACGTTAAAAAAAATTATTATGTTACATTTGTAATATTATGTGACTTACTGCACCAGTTTTAATGTTAAACTAAAAAAGATGTCGCAAACGAAACAACTCATAATACAAACAAATACGGAATGAAAAATTAAATGCGTTATTTCATATTTATTTATTTCTGTAATTTTTATAGAGTAATTTTTTATGACTGTATTAAATTTTTTTATAATACTATAAATTAAAATAACATATACTATTATTTTATTTCAAAACGTACAATGCATAGGAATTAATGTTAGAAGTTCAACATAAGATTATATTTTTTATTAACAGTTAGCTTAAACTAAGAAGAAATATAACATAACAAACGCTATTCTCATAACAGCGGAGAATAATATAAAAATGAAAAAAAATATTTTACTATATTTTTGAAACGTTTATAAATAAATTTCCTGAAAATAAGAGTTTGCATTATTTTAAAATTCAAAATACCTTACGTTCATTTTATAAAATGTTTTGTCAATTTAGTATAGCAAGATATATTATTCATCTAAAGGAAAAATAAATAATAAAATGTCGTGTTACGCTGTTTAAAAAGATAAAATATTTATTTTTTTGTGAAACATGAATGTCATGAGAAAAATCTTCATAAAAGTTTCATGAAACACATGTTTCCCATTATAAAATATTTAAAATTGAGAAAACGTTGTTTTGTTTATCTGATTATTTATATAAAATATTAAATGAGGTTATTGTTTGTCTGTTTTTGATAAGTAAGATATTTAGAAAAAAATAATTAAAAATATTCCATGCATATAATTATGTTTGTATCCAAGTATTATTTATGTAAGTTTAAAGAAAGAATTGTTTTACGAATAAGACAATTAGGATCCATTGTTAAAAAGAATTTCATACGACTTAATACTCAGAAAATACCAAAACTGGTGTACAAACGATAAATAAACAATAAGACTTCTTCACACACCATAAATTTTAAGCCAGCACAACCGGCATCGAAAGGACGTAGCCTTCCTTCATCAGGTGCAAACAAAAACACGTGCTACTGCCTTGGAAGCAAAAGCATGGCTTAAAATTTATGGTGTGTGAAGAAGTCTTATTGTTTATTTACTCAGAAAATATTTCAATTTCATTTACGGAGATTGGTTTTTTATGAGACTTCTTATATATTTTGGAATGATGTTTTGATATGTTTTATAGAATTTATTTCTGTTTAAGAATGAAAAAAAATAAATAAATTTTCACAGCATTATATAGAATAATTTATTAAAAAAAAAATAAAAAAATAAATAAAAAGAAAAAACATGTACAACAATCCTAAAATGACTTTTTTTTTTTTTTTTTTTAGTTAATTTAATGTAAGAAGCTCGAATTAAGTGTAATCGCTGTAATCAAGGATTTCAATGAGTGTTCCGGGTGAGAGTTTTCTAAAAAAAATTTTCAACTTAATAACAGCCTTTTTTTTTTTTTTTTTTTTTTTTTTTTTTTTAAATAAAGGTAGATAGTATATTTAAATTTGGGGTTGAACAGAATTGAATTTTAAATTAAATAAAACTATTCCTAAATCTATTTTAAATTGCTTTTAAATTACATTCATGTATATGGTACATACTCATAAATCTACAAACTATCTATCTTACTCATAATTACTTATCTTACTATTCTCTTATCTTACTATTCTATTTACTTAAACTATTCTCATTAAACTACTTATCTTACTCATAAATCTACAAACTATCTTCATAGTATTGAATTGCAGGTTAAGATAAAGCAGTTTGAGTGACCACACTATTTCTTTTTTAGAAAAAAGAAAAACTATAGACTTTAATAATGGGTATTAAAAGTTTACAAAAATTTAAAAGGTATGTATATATATATATATATATATATATATAGATAGATAGATAGATAGATAGATACAAACTTCTTTATAAGAAATTTACCTTCACTTAAAATGGCATCCGAAAATAACGTTTATATATTATATTAGTTTATATATAACGAAGTTAATACTTAGTATAGGGAACCACATTAAACAATATGATGACCAATCTTCTCTTTTTTTTTAGAACAATTATTCAATGAATTGACTAGCCCGAAATTTTAAACAGGTTACAAAGTATGATAAAATCAGCTAAATTTTCATTACCTAACAGTTCGCTAGATTTTTTAAAGTAGCACTGAAATAAATCATGTAATAGTTTTAATTTCATGTACACTAAGAAAAGAAACATATATACCGCCTTCGTCTAAAATGGATAAGTGGCCATTTTCTAAACCACTTAACTAGAAATATAGATTTCCGAGCTATGCGCGTAAGGCACGCCAATAAACTGAATAGACGAAATGATCGAGAATTTCTAGTGTACACATTTCTAGATGAAGAAACAATATTCTGAATACTCTAAATATTCTAAATCATTGTATTGTGAGAAATTCTCGCTTGATTTTCTAGAATTGGTAAAAAACCAAGATTATAGTTGCTGAAACCTGCCTCTTGTAGTCTCATTTATTTGCAGAGATTTTTAAATAACTTTGCCCTCGAGAATATAGGCAAACACTCTAGAATTCTAATAGGGGCTTCTAGAACTCGCTTTCCAAGGGGACTAGAATTTATAAGGATGACATGGAACTATTTTTTCTAGAGCCACAACTTAGATTCTAGATGTCAGTTACGTACTTTTTTCTCAGTGTATAGCAGTATATTTTAGAATTTTATGGCTAAAACTGTAATAGTGTCGCAATATACTCGTACGTAACTATTTTCCTTGTAACGTATATAAATTTATACTTATGTAACGATAAATTTAAAGTTTGTAAGGTTTATAAATGAATACAAAATATAAAATATTTCTTATAGATTTTATAATAATTTGGAAAATTTTAACTTCGCAAAAAGTTTAATTTTTTATTATAAATAAAATGTATAATATATAAAGGTGCATATAAAATACTATTATTTTGTTTTCATATAACTTAATGCCTTTGTTAAAAATAAATACAAATTTCTTACAAAATATTCACATGGGTACTAATAAATTATTTCTTGAAAAGTGAGCGAATCATAGATCTCCTTATTTTTCGGTTATTTCAATGATAGAGTGAAAGGAAGTTTTTTAATAGCGTAGTCCGTTTCAGTTCCTAGAATTCTCAGTACATTTTAGATTACATTTAAATACGCATGTGAGACATGCCTTTTAGGTGTTTACGATTTTAGATACTTATAAAGCCGCATCGACTCTTAACAGCAATTCCGTTTATTTCTACTTTTATCACACAATTTAAATAATACTGAAGAATCTTTTAGTTTGGTTAAATATACACCGTAACAACACACTTGTCCACAATACATCCTTAAGACGTCCATAGGATCTCCATAGACGTCATTTTCATCCATAGGACATCCTGAGAATATCATTTGGAGAAGATGTGCTGTTAGGGCACTACCTCTGAATAGCTGAGTTCAATCGGTCTCATTGTAAATATCTGTCCTATTATAGATGCAGATTTTTGTTTTCAGGTAATTATACTTATTATTTGTTTGCTCAGGGCGGAACATTTGTTACCACTGAAAGCTAATTTTTCTGGAGATAAGAAAATTTTAAATCTAATCACCATATCAAACCTTTAACTGTAATTCCTTATCAAAATCGTTCAAGCAGTTTCCTAGAAGACAATATTTCTGCTATGTATTGTTCTAGGGCAGTGAAGACTAATTTTTCTGAAGAATAAAATAATTGAGACCACTTTTCATAAAAAAATAAATAAATAAATAAAATAACAACAACTCTCTCTCTCTCTCTCTCTGTATATATATATATATATATATACATACACATATACATATATATATATATACACATATATTATTTTTAATCATTCCAACGATTTCCGAGCAAACAAAGTTTATGCAGTATTTCTCCCGGGTCATATGCGGGTTACCCTTGAAAGCTAATTCTTTGAAGTTCTTTCAGAACGAACTGTTATCTCAAAAGCACACCAATTCTAAATACTTATCAAAATCATTCAAAGACTCAGAAATATATATATATATATATATATATATATCCTGGGAGAAGCGCAGTTACCGGTGAACACTAAATGTTCTAAAGAAAGTGCCACACTTTTGTGCTTACAAATCAATTGTAAACTCAAAAATTCCTTAAATCGAAATTTTTATTAAAATCATTCAAATAGTTTCTAAAAAAATCATGTCTCTGCTATATTTTGCTCCGTGCGAAATGAAAGTTTGTAGAGGAACTCCAATTTTCATGAAGATGAGGATAAATCAGATTTGTTTCTCATCTTAAAAAACTCTCAATTCTAATTTTCATCAAACCTATTTTTTAAAGACATTTCCTAGAAATTTTCTGCCTTAATTGTGGTGGAGTGAAGGCTAATTGTAAACGTTTATTTTCCTTAAGATGAAGAAAACTCAGTATGAATTGTCTTTTGAAAACCCCCCAAACCTTAAGTAATTAAGAAAATCACTCGAGAAGTTTCCAAGAAATCCAAATTGCAGCTATATTTTGCCACATTGGAGTGAGGGTTAACACAGCAGTGAACGATGACTATTTTCGAGACGACGTTATATTAGGTACATTTCTCATTAAAATATATATATATATATATGTAGCGGGCTGGCATTCTGTTCTTCTTCCCCCCTTACTTGGCTTTCCTGCAACTCAGAATCCAAGCAGCTGATCGTTTGACGGAGTCTCAGAATATTAAAGGAAGTGCGTGATCATGACGTGAATGGCGTTACTTCCTGAGCGGGCTACTGCTAAAGAGCGCTGAAGGAATGAGGTTCAGAGTTCGACGAGTCTCCGACGTAGCTTGTGTGCGTGATGGGCACAATATGATTTACTTATGTGACGAATTATAGTTAATTTGACGAACTGTTGAATATACTTGGATAATCAATTTTAAATGCTCATTAGCATCTATGTAAATAATTGTAAATACTTTAATTCTTTATTAAATTTTAAGTGATTAATAGTAATTAAGTATTAGTTGATTTATACAGCCCACACATAAGTTCGCATTCCTACAAGTCAGAAGTGGGATCAAGAATGAAATTTACTTGATAAAGCATAAATCGATTATTTTAATTTAACTTAAATTTCGGATTAAACGCAAATTTTCATATAAAGTAAAATTGTAATGAACTATAAACTTTTGTTGGACTGAACTTTTTAAAAACTGTTCTTAAATATGAACTGTGTTTGAACTTATTCATATACTAATTCATGCTGGACGAATTTTTTTTTTTTTTTAAGTGTGTAGTAATGCTTTATAATCAACAGAAATGCACAGACCGATGAAATTTGCTTAAACCAAAGCAACAAAGTGCGAAATATGTGCTTCAGATTTCTTAAGGATTAAAAACAGCAAGTCGACTAAATCTAAATTTAAATAAAATTTAAAACAACAGCTGTTTCCGCTCTACAAAGGTACGTACACTTTATCTTCTTATAAAATGGTTTCATTGGGGGATATACCCAAAATCGGCGCTGCACTGAGGACTGAAAGTTATACTAAAATTAAAATTCTGCATCGGTTTTTATTCGATGATAACGGCGATCGCAGGAACAGATGCAGAATAAAAAAATTCACAGGATTCACTTTCGCCACTGGCGACGAAAAATACATTGAAAAACAAAAAATAATTGATGACAATTTTTCTTTGAACGAACTAATTCTTATTTGTAATATATTAAATGTCCCTTTTGATGGGAACAAAAATGAACTGAGAGATCGATTACTATTACATTTGTGTGACACGGAGTTGTTAAAACAAGAAAGTTCAGAAAATAATTCAGATGAGGAAGATTCTCAAAACGAATCGAGCAGTGAATCCGAAAGTAGTGGCGATAATGATATTGAAAAAAATGACTCCTCTGTGCAATGCCATATGTATAATAATAAGTGTTATGAAAATAATGAAAATGGTAGTAATAATGTTAATTCTGGAACACATGGTGCAGTTATTTCATTTAACGATTTCGAGAACAGTATCTCAAAATTTAGCGGCGAACCGCATGAAAATATTATTGAGTTTTTTAACGAATTTGAGGAAGTGTCAGTAATGTTTAATCTTAATGAACTACAAAAAATTATTTTTTGTAAACGATCTTTGAGCGGAAACGCTCTATTATTTATTAAATCTAAGAAAGCGCTACTTACTTACAAAAAATTAAAAAAAGCGCTTATTGAGGAATTTAAAACAGAAATAAATTCCGCCTCTTTGCATGATATATTAAGTAAAAGGAAAATAAGAGGCGATGAGTCTGTTACAGAATATTTTTTTAAAATGCGTGAATTAAGTAAGAACGGGCATATTGATGATGCCGCTATCATGCACTATGTGATCCAAGGAATAAATGATAGATCAGAGAACAAAATTATGCTATATGGTGCTAAAAATTTACGTGAATTTAAGGAAAAAATTAAGCTATATGAAATTTTCAAAAAAGATAATGAGAAAAATAAATTCAGATTTGATAAAGTAGATAATGCAAAACCGAAACACGTAGCCTATAACGTACATGAAAAATTTAGTCCTAAAAATGAAGTAAATAATAAATTGTGTTATAATTGTGGTGAAAAAAACCACTTATCTAGAGATTGTCCCCATAAGGCCAAAGGCCTGAAGTGTTTTACGTGTAAGCAGTACGGGCATAAAAGTTCGGAGTGCCCAGGTTTGAAACCAGAAGTTGAGACATTATGTATTAGTGTAAATCAAAATATGAGTAAAATTATACAAGTAAATGATGTAAATTTCAGCGGTATAATAGACACAGGAAGTGAAGCAACATTGTTGCGTAAAAATTCATTTGATAAATTAAATGTAAAAAAATTAAATACTATGAGTACTACTTTGAAGGGGATCGGGAAAAGTTCAATAACGCCGTTGGGATCAATTTAAGTGAATCTTAAAATTGATGAATTACAATGTGAGACAGATGTTTATGTTGTATCTAATGATATGATACCGTACGATATAATTATAGGCATGAATGTGTTAATGTTAAGTGAAACAACAATTAATGAGAAAGGTATTTTTGTGAAAAATAAGTCTAATTCTCTATAGGTAAACTTAGTAACAGTACTTCCAGTAAATGCATGTCAAAACGAAATTAAATCGAATGTTGTTATTGATGCCCCTATTAACTTTGAGAACAAAAATTTTGAAAATTCCCCAGAAATAAATGAAACTTTGAATAATGCTAAAAAATGTGAAAATATAACCCCTCACCCTGTTATGCTGTCAAAAAAATTATTAGAATCTCCCGAAAAAGCCATAAGTGAAATGACGATAAAGACGAAAATGACGAAAGTGATGACGATAAGATGCTTTTGAAGGATGATAATAGTGTAGATGATGACAGTGATGAAGAAGAGGAGCCTCGACGAAAGAAACAGAGTCACACGAGCATTTTCCAGACAGATGATGATAGTGATAAAGAGGAGGAGCCGCGCCGAAAGGGACGAAATCAGACGAATGTGTACCGAATGAAGTCGCCAAGGCAAGAAAACACTTATTTGAAGAAAGATGAAAAACAATTCCTACTTGAAAAAATTTCACAGTTAGCCGAAGAGTTGAAAGAGTTAAAAGGAAAAGTTGACGAGAATTCTAAGCTCCTCAAAAGAAAGAAATCGAGAAAAAAGCCATCGACAATAGATTCCACTGAGTGTAAAAGACAGAATTTGCCTAAAGAAGAGACTGCCAGTGTAAATTTGAGAAAGTTGTTCATCCCATCACTTCCATTGACGACCACAATTAGTGAAATAGCCATATTATTTCCCAAAGCTGTGCAAATAAAATTAGAAGTTTTCCCTACACATAAAAGTGCTACTATAGACTTTATAGACGAACAAGGCTTCTGTAGCATAGCCTTAAAAGGCATTAAAACTGAAAATGATCGATTAGAGGGTCTCGAGTTCGAGTCCCAAAATAATTTTGAACCCCAAAGTAAAGATTTGAGTACACGTGATAAAAAACATTCTTCTCGAGTTAAAAAGAAAAATAAAATAAAATGCAAGTTAAGTGGACGGTCACCAGAGACTGTTGCCACGGGCGACCAAGTTGCCGTAAACCCAAATTTGACTCTATTTTGTGACTTTATAACAGCAAAAATGAAAATTGATAATATTGATAAAAAAAAAAAATAGAAATGGATGCCATGAAGGCCCTCATTGCACATCTACTCATGTTGAATTTATCAAGCAGTGGATAGTTAAAAAAAAAAAAATATATATATATATGTCAAATTTGAAAAATTTTGTAAATAAGTATGTTATTATTTTGTGTTGCTTTTAGTTAGTTTGTTTGTTTTTTGTATTTTTCAGTGTGATCGCCTGGAGGTCCAGCCGACACAGGATGGCCGATTGTAGCGGGCCGGCATTCTGTTCTTCTTCCCCCCTTACTTGTCTTTCCTGCAACTCAGAATCCAAGCAGCTGATCGTTTGCTCAGAATATTAAAGGAAGTGCGTGATCATGACGTGAATGGCGTTACTTCCTGAGCGGGCTACTGCTAAAGAGCGCTGAAGGAATGAGGTTCAGAGTTCGACGAGTCTCCGACGTAGCTTGTGTGCGTGACGGGCACAATATGATTTACTTATGTGACGAATTATAGTTAATTTGACGAACTGTTGAATATACTTGGATAATCAATTTTAAATGCTCATTAGCATCTGTGTAAATTATTGTAAATACTTTAATTCTTTATTAAATTTTAAGTGATTAATAGTAATTAAGTATTAGTTGATTTATACAGCTCACATCTAAGTTTGCCTTCCTACATATATATATATATATATTTATTTCTGAGAAAACCAAGTTTTTGCCATATTTTGCAATGATGGAAAATGGTTAACAGTGAACGCTAATTTTTGTGAGGTTAAGTCAAATGGATTTGTTATCCCCAAAAACCCTTAAACCTAAGTTTTTATCAGAATAGTTTGAGCCATTTCCGAGACAGCTTTCAGTCATATTTTTTAACGGAAGTAATGAAAGCTAACAGCGATAGCTAATTTAAAAGAAAAAAAAAAAAAAAAAAAGGATGTAAATGAGATGGGTTTGTCTTCTCAAACCAATCTTTGCTTCAAAATCATTTAAACCATTCTCGAGAAAACCTGGAACATCTCAATTTATGCCACATTTTTCAACGGTTAGAGTAAGGGTTAACAATAAGCGCTAATTTTTCGAAAAATGAAGGTAAGTCAAATGGTTTTGTCTTCTCAAAAAACCTTTAACCCTAAGTTTTATTGAAATCTTCATATACATTTCTTAGTAAACCCAAAATCTGTCATATTTTTCAACCGACGGCTGATGGATTGGTAGCGAATGCGAATATTTTTAAGATCATGATAAATCCAATAAATGTTTTACCCTATTAAACCTTAACCCCTATCTTCTCTAAAAGTCATTATAACTATTTCCGAGTAAACCCGATTTCTACCATATTTTGCAACCGGGTAATAAAGGGATGGCAATAAATGTGAATTTTTCTTATATGAGATGAAAAAAAATCGATTTTTTACTTCAAAACACTCTTAATCCAAAACTTTCATTAAAGTAATTATTTCTGATAAAACTCAACTTCTGTCATATATTGCAAACGGCGGATAAAGGGTTAACAGTGAACGCAGCGATTATATAATGCAACACATTTCCTGAAAATGAGGAAATTTAATCAATTTTCCATCCCAAACAATTCTTAACTCCAAATGTTTATGAAAATCTTTATATCCAAGTAAACTTAATTTCGACCATATTTTGTAAGCAATAGATAAGGGTTAACAGCAAATCCCAATTTTTATGAAGATGAGGATTAGTCTGATCGATTTTTTACTCCAAAAAACACTTAACATCAATCGTTAATCATAATCATTGTATCTATTTTCGAGAAAAACAAATTTCTGCCATATTTTGTAAGCAACAGTCAAAGGGTTAACAGTAAATGCGAATTGTCCCGAAGATAAGGATGTATATAATTGATTTTGTTCCTCCAAAAATCTTATCTTAATCCAAAACTTTCTTCAAAATCATTACATCTATTTCGGAGTGAATCCAGTTTCTGTCGTAATTTACAACCGGTTAACAAAGGGTTAACAGCGAGCGTGAATTTTTCTGAAGATGAGAAAAAATCTAATTGATTTTGCACTGCAAAAAAAACCTTAATTCCAGCCTTTCATCAAAATCTTTATATCCATTTCCGAGTAAACCCGATTTCTGCCACATGGTCAACTCGTCGATAAAGGGTTAACAGCGAACACAATTTTTTCTGAAGGTCCGATGGATTTATCTCTTAAAAAAAAAAAAAAACTTATTATTAAACATTTATGGAAATTGTTATATTCATTTCCAAATAAACCCAATTTCTGCCATATGTTGCAGCTGACTGATAAAGGGTTAACATCGAACACAAATTGTCCTCAGGATGAAGATATGGCCGACTGATTTAGCCCCATGAAAGTAATTTAACTTTTAACTCTCATTAAAATTGTTTCACCCATTTTTAAACGAATCCAATTTCTGCCGTGCGGTGCAACTGGCTGATAAAGTTTTAACTGTGAACTCGAATTTTACTGAAGATGAGGATATGACCAATCGATTTAGCTCCCTAAAAACAATTAACACAAAACTTTCATCAAAATCGTTATATCCACTTCCGTGTACACTGAATTTCTACTATATGTTGCAATTGGCCAAAAAAGAGATAACAGTGAATGCGAATTTTCGTGAAGATGAGGATAAGCCCAATCGTTATTTCTCCCTAAAAGACATTTGACCCCGAACTTTCATCGAAATTGTTAAATCCACTTCCGTGTGAACCGAATTTCTGCTATATGTAAACCAGTAAATATACAACGTTAGGAATGCCAAAGAGAAAAAAATATTTAATGCACAGAGCTGTTTTGGTATCCTTTAGCGTACCGTCTTCAGTGCATAAAGATCAGTGCATCTTTATGCACTGAAGATGGTACATTAAAGGATACCGAAACAGTTGTATGATTCAAATATTTTTTTCTCTTCGGCGTTCCTAACGTTGTAATTTTTATTGGTTTAATAATCCAGCGCCAAGTCTCCTTTTAATATTCTGCTGTATGTGTCACCTGGCCGATAAAGGGTTAACAGCGACCGTGAATTTTCCTGAAGATGAGAATAAGCCCAATAGTTCTAGTCATATTTGTATATTAGTAAACAATCACATACGTAATTATTTTCTGAATAATTAGATTAATTAAAAAAAAAAATATTTTATTTAAATTTATTGAATTTCATATTATTTTTCGTAGTTTCTAGTATAATCTAAAATATAATGAGTAACAAACCTATCTTTTTTCAGATATTTTTTTATTAATCGTTTACTGTTTTGCTCGCTTCTTCTTCTGAAAACTCCAATATTACCACGAGTCTATGTTGTTACAACACTTTATTATAGATAAAAACTTCAGCTTTATAGATAAAGCTTCTCTAATAATTCCCTCACGTTTCACGAAAACCGCTGATAAGAGAATTATTTTAACACAGCACTAGGGCTCTTCCACTTTGTCGATTTTTTTTTTTTTAACTTTGTTTTTATAAACAGTCTAATACGTGCAGGGATGGAACACGGGCGCAGAATTCATACCGGAATGTGTTTAAGAAATTTCTCTACCTATAATATCGTCGATTTAAGAGGTAGAAATTTTTCTTACATTGATAGTGGTATGAATTCTGCGCCCGTGTTCCATCCCTGACGTGATGCGTTTCTCAAATAAATAGTTTAGTATACTTCTGAAATACTTATATTTTGAATACTTTCGTATAAATATTCTTTTTAGGAAAATTATTGTATAGAAATTAATTTTTATAAAAATATAATTTTTTATAAATTTTATCAGAAAATTTTATTTTAATTAGCGAAAACTGTTAAAAACTTTTTTTTTTTTTTTTTTTTTTTTTTTTTAACAATAACATAGCTGCCAATATTTTAATTTATTCCGGAGTATTTTTAGCCCCGCCTTTATATCGTACCACTTATTTATTTATTTATTTATTTTTATTTTTATTTTTTATTTCTTATTACATCAAAGTTATATAATGGAGAAATTTTTTCTATAAATAAACTGGTGCGAATTAAAGGCGGGGCTAAAAGTACTCCCGAATAAATTAAAATATTGGCAGCTATGCAGTAAATAAATAAATAAATAAATAAATAAATAAAAATAAAAATGCGTTTTTTAAAAGAAAGCCATAATAGGCTTCAATTATTTTAATTAAACATACATATTTAAATTAGATGAAAACATATAAATCAATAGGGTAAAGTAATAAATATAAATATAATACATATTTAAATATAATCAGTTAAAAATGCAATACAATAGATGCATATATAATTTATAAAACACAGTACTGCATAGCAAAAGTTTTCAAAGTTATCTACGTCTTTTGCAAAAGCCACGCCTCCTCCGAGGCAGGACCATTTCGGAACTAATCGGTTAATCGGGGCTCGGATATTTGCGGCTCTACTGTATTTACATTAAATAGACTATGGTATTTTATAATTATACAAGTTTTAAAAGACAGTGATCCATATTTTTTTAAGTTTTCTTTACTTCATAAAATGTATTTATGTGTAATTTAATGTTATTATTAAGAGAGAAAAAAATAACGTAAACAAGTAGCAAAAAAAAAAAAAAAAAATAGAATTATTTCCCCCTCCCCCATGTACTATTAAAAATGCTGTTTTATACAGAAAAGACAGACAAGAGAAATCAGTTCCCTAAATAATGTGAATTGGATAGGTTTTGAAAACTTTTCTAATCACATATATTTTTAAACAGACATGTAAATATTTTTGTTGCGTTACAATTTTAATGTAAATCCCTTTCATTATACAGTTGGTATACACGCTCTTAATCAATGGTAACCAAAATGCGACTGCAAGGGCCTTGCGGTGGACAGCTGTAATTTTCCTGAGCTTTTCAGCTTACGCAATCACTTGTGTCTTACTAATTGTACCTATGCTTCCTTTTGGTAACTTTGATTTTGTTTGCAAGCTTGTTCATCAAATGCAATTTAATTTTAAAAGGAAATACTAAATATTAAAAAATAAGTTTTGAAAATATACATGAACCAAAAATCTTTTATTTTTCTTGTGAAATTATTAAGAAACATTAAATATTTAGCGATTTAATATTTCAATATTACAATTTGTAGTTTTTATTTCTACTTGAATGTGAATATGTTTAGTAAAGTGTATTTTTAAACATTATAAAAATCATTATTATTATTATTATTATTATTTAGAAGAATAACTCCGAATGTTTCGTGCATGATTTTGGGAATTTAAAAATAATAAAATGTGAATAAAATAAAATAAAATAAATAACATAAAAAACAGCTTTATGTAATAACAGGCTCGACTACTCACGAAATAGAAATACAAATTTTGATCAAAGGTGATATTCATGCAGACCCAATACATGTCAAAGCTGTTGTATATATTATATATACATATATACGTAATGGTGGGGGTGTCATGATTGCGAGATGTCCGTTGTGGCACACAATAACTACTAGGAAGTCTTTACCGAAACAGCTTTATTTTTTCAATATGGCAAAGTTGTGGCGACATGGCAAGGTAATGGGATGTCATGGAAAGCAAGGACTATCTCAAGAAACTTCGCTGATCTCTGACCGGGATTGTACGCCTCTCGGCGTACAATGTTAGGAAAACAATCACTCCTTCGTAATTTCGGAGGAGGGTTTAGCGTGAAAGTGTTTAACAATTTAAAACCGTGGCAAGAATCGTACGTTTGTTTAATGTTTCGGCTTATATACCAGAAATTCTGAGCTGCTGATTGGTTCTTTAGATCGTCTGGACTCTAAAAAGAATTTCTGGGATTAATTAATATGCATTATCGATGCCTCGAGAGTCGCAAATTGCGTTTACATCAGCGAATTTTGACTTGTAATTTCGTTTCTTTTCTGATTTCTGAGTGATAAAGTCGTCTGCTGGAAAACATTCTTTAAAGGAGCAATTATAAATTATTCGCGATTATTATTTTGACTAGCGATTTTTACACTTTTAAATTGGGTTTTTTAATAATTTAAATTTATTTATTTTTATCCCTTTCATATATATATATATATATATATATATATATTGAATTATTATATCAACCCCAAAAGCTTGAAATTTGAAAGCTTTGCTTGTATGTGCAATTCTGTGTGTATTTTTCTGTGTCATTGTAGTTTCCAAACGAATAGATCGATTTCAATGCGTTTCATTATTATTATTATTTAAAACTTGATTTTATCCAGATAGTTTTTAGATAGGTTTAACGAAAAATCTGTTCCAGTAATGAAAATCAAACTGAAATAGAAAATAATTGCTTGAAATAAAAAATAAATAAAAATAAAAATAAACAAAAAATAAAATCTAAGAGGTTCTGCTTACTTGAATTAATAACCGTTTAGAGGAAATTAAATTTTCTATAGTTACTTAAAACGTAGGTTCGTTTTATTTAAACGTTAAAAAATTTGATGATTTTGCGACAATATAATTAATGATTTTTCTTTTTATGTTAATGTTATGTTATATTATATTTCTTGTTTCTTTTTATGTTAATGTTATGTTATGTTTCTTGTTTCTTTTTTATGTTAATGTTATGTTTATGACTATTTTTAAACATGATATTAAAATCTAACTAGTTAAGGCTTAGTTTATTTATTTTTTTTTCTTTATATATTTTTTAAACAATAAAACAGCTTCAAGCATAAAATTATGGATTGAAAAGAATTTTATTATTACAGAATTGACATGTAACAGAAAACCTAGAAAAAAAAAATCTAAAATAAAGCAAGGCAGATTACTTAAGTACATACCAACGCCCTTTGACAGAATATTTATATTGAGTTACTATACCAATTCCTTGCACAAGTATAAAGGTTAAATATCTAGAGCCTTTATCAGTTTGTGTGTGCATATGTGTATGCAGATCTGCTAACTTTTTAATAAAGTCCGTAGATTTTCTAATGTATACCTTTTTTCATACTACTTTATTAATAGAGTAATTTTTTCTTATTTAACTAAAATTACAAATTAGGAATAAATTTTATACAAAAACATTATCGTGAGAAAAAGCAGGTATATTGCAGTTGTGTTTCCCGCGCCTAGCATTGAGGACGATTCTAAAGAATTGGAGGGGTGATAGATTGACCGACGATTGGTATTTGGCAAACAGTTAGTCATTCGGCTTTCTCGTATTGCTTAATTTCTCTCAGCTGCAAAGGTTATTACACCTATTTTAACACTGAATTTGTTGAGTTGGCACTAAAGCTTCCGTGATATATATATATATATATACGGTCGATAACAAAAGTGTCCAAACACTAGCAAAAATTCCTATGTAAAAAAAAAAAAATACTTCATAGGGTTTTGTTTAATAAATCCTTATCGAACCATGTTCTTACACTGACTAAGAACAGGATTCGACAAGGATTTATTTAGCAAATCCGTATGAAGTGTGCTTCTATTACATTGGAATTTTTGCTAGTGTTCGGGCACTTTTGTTGTCGACCGTATATATATATATATATATATATATATATATATATATATATATATAAGCTTTTTAAGAACACTAACAATGCTACGGAGTAAATAAATAATTGGAAGCTCTGTGTATATGTATTTGTCTGTGATATTGTAGCTGTCAAGTGGATGCACTGATTTCAATGCACTTTTCTTCTTATTATTATTTTTATTACTGTTTTGTAAACGGAATAATTCGTAGGCAGATTTATAAAAGTATGTTCCCATAGTTAATTTTATAATGAAACTATTTTTTTTTAATGAGGAATAATAAAATTGAATCAAAATCGGATTTCTAAACATGCCTAACGTTAAGAAATATTAATAAATTGTTTTCATATATTCATAAAATTAAAATATTTATTTAAATCATGGAAAATAAATCAAACATTTTGTTCATTTAATATCAGCTAAATGCGTATGTATTTAAATATACTTCACAATAATTTTATAACATCACTAAAACAGACTATCTCAATTGTTAATTCTCAAAATGAATAGAGTCATATCAATAATTATTTCTTAAGTATTTCGTTGGGAACAATAGTTAATTAAATTAAAATAAATATGCGATATTTTTCCATTCATTATTAAAATGTAAATATTCCAATGAATTACGTTCTTTTGTCTCAAAATGATCAATTAAATATCAAACGCTGCTTATTACATTTGGTTCAAGAAAATCTAATTATTTTAGAGATTATTTAAATACAAATGCTCGAAATTTTAATTAGTTTTGATTAGTAACTGTTTCATAAAGCTAATTATTATCATTAGTATACATTTCTCCTTTATGCAAATTGCTTTGTAAGTTTGCTTTTGTAAGTATAAAATAATTAACTTTAAAACATTCAACTAAAATGAAAATTGTAAATTAAAATATTTTGCAATTTGTATTTAAGAGGAAATTTTGTTCATAAAACTTTTCAAGGTATTATTTTAATTGTTTTCTAACTTATAAACGCAGTACTATTTCCAGGGTTTATACACTTTTTTTGGCCTCTTCTTTCCAGGTGTGCATTCCATAGAACATTTACATAGATAATAATAATAAATAAATAATAATAATAAATAATAATAATAAATAAATAAATAAATAAATAAATAATAATTAATAATTAATAAACAACATATAATAATATAAATTTGATGATATTAGTTATTTTATAATAGGTTTCTAACAATCTTAATGGCATTGTTTTAAATTAAAATGATACTTATGTACAGAAACAGAAACTGGGTTAAATTAGGAAATAAAATATTGTTCGATCTACTTTTGTAAAATGGCTTCCTGTCAGTAGGAATGAAAAATCGTGCAGTTTTAATAATTACTTTAAGTGATTAGACGATCGCTGCGTGGGCAAATGATTATGTCGACATTCCGCTAATCATTTGCGGACGTAGGAGACTGGGTTCAATTCCCGCGCTGATTCGAATGTTTTTCTGTTTGTTAGTTATAATCCTACTAACTGCTAACTGTCTTCATCTGGAAGAAGGCATACAAGCGGACCGCGAGTCAAACATATATGACTGATTATATGATGATCTTAACTATATACAAAGAAATTGAAATTTTTTAGTAGCATAAGTGTAAGCATTGTCGATTTTTTAATTTTATTAAAGCCATAAAATTAGGAAGAGTTTAGTTATTTATTAATTTAAAGTATGGTAGTTCAAGATCCATTCATGTTAATTACCTTTAGTTACTAGCTAGGTAAAATATCAAATTCAGAATATTTTTTTCTTTAATCTATGATGTCATTTTATCTGTGTAAAAGTCATAAAAATTTATATATATTTTTATTATAATATCAAGTCTAAGGAAAGATATAACAATACGCTGATTATAATGAAAAATATACTAAAGACCTTTTTTCATGCATTGATAAAATATTGTTAAACTTTGTTACGATATATTGTGTTAAACATGTATACATGCTGTCAGTTCAAGTAAATTTTTTCTGACAATATTAATTATTCTTTTAGTTATATTTCAGTAGTAATTTATCTTCATAAAAATGTTGAAAGTATTTAAAAATCATTACATCTATTAAAATTCTTTATAATAACTTTTTAACTACAATAAAAATGTGGAACGCTAATTTTCCAGACTTCAATCTTCGCCTCTTAGTGAGGCATGCACATTTCCAATTGAGCACACCTCACTTTTGTAGAGAAATTCTGTACGATTGTTTTAACGTTTGCTTTCTGATAACACCACTGATGAGAGACCTAAAGGGGTTGAAAAGTAAAATTTTGTGTTCTGTATATAATATTTTAAATACTTTTATTGCATATAATAATTGTCTCAATTTTATTGTGCTTAAAAAGTTATCAGAATAAAATATGTTTAATGAAAACGATTTTTACTTTCTTTTATAGGTATAGAGAGAAAGTATTGGATTCGTGAAAATTTTCGAACTCCAGGTTTTGATGGATTTATTCATTTTCGGTTGTTCTGAACACAATCTGACTGCTTTTTATAAAATGTCTGCTTGGGTATGTGTACCACAAATATTGTGGACGCCATATCTTACGAATCAATGAACGAAACTTAATCAAACTTGGTATTTTGTTGGACTCTGACATGAACTGGGGCTGATTAGATTTGGGGATCAATCACTCAAGAGGTTGTTCTGAGGTTTTATTTTTTTTTAATTTTTAACATGGCAGTATAGTACAAAATTTCGTATAAATGTAGATAATGAGAGTTATTTTTAACGTGTGACTGTAAAATTAATAGGAATTATTGATAATATTAATAGTGATCTAGGAGAAAAATTTTGTCCACGTGTAAGTTTCGCTCTCCCCCTCGGGGGGTGTAAATTTTCAATATGAGTATGTTTCGAAAGATCTCATCAATACCTTTAATACGAATGATTGAACCATAGATCTGTGAAAATTTAAAACTATTTTATGTGAAATTTTTATGTGAAAATTTAAAATTATTTGAAATCATTTTATCATTTTTTTTCAATTAAAAAAAATAAATAAAAATAAATAAATAAATCTTACTTCTTCTGATGTTGGTACAAAATTGACTTTCATTCGGCATTTAGTTTTATAATTCTGTCAGATAAAAACCATCTGTATTTATCATGAAAAATAATTTTCATAAATAATAATTATAGTAACACAACATAGGGTAAGTGCACCAGAGATTGACACTTTTAGAGCAATCTCTGATGTTTTTAATGTTCTAGTCATCAGAAAATATTTTTAGAAATCTTAAGTTAGTACATGTGGTATGAAAGACATTCAGAACAACATATATGTTAATATATATATATTTGATAACAATTTTTTTTTTTTAATGAATTTTTATTTGACGCCCACTCAATGTTCCAGTAATTGACACTGCCAGGTTTCCCTTTTATCGGCAATTGGTCGCCTATGTTCCAGTGTTTGACACTGCTAGTTATTAATTTTACCAGTTATTAGCACCCTATGCTCCAGTGTTTGACATAAAATGCTAAAATTCTTATATGTAAAATATATGATTTTATTATTTTTCTTATTTATTAATTATTTCGGGATAGATGTCAATTACTGGAGAATGCCAATCACTGTAGCACCTACCCTATTAGTTTTGTATTTAACTTTGTTAATGTGTCATGAAACGTAAAACGCTGAAACTTACAAAACTGCAATTTGAATCCAAGATTTTTTCACATATTTTTAAATAATTCATGTAACTTTTAACAAAATATTAAAAATAAAATTTGTTATAAAATAGTGCTTTATAAAAAATATTCTAGTCATTATGTGTTTTTAGTATGTACTCTAAAGACGTTTTAGTGAACTAAAAAGGTAAGAATATACAAATGATCTATTAATGAGTTTAAAATGAAGGTGATTGAGAAAAAGTATTGAGATTGAGTGTTATAACAATGCTTTTGATATTTTATTAATGTAAAATAAATTCTAAATTATGACACTAATGATTTAATATTCGTTTAATATTTTTTATAGGAAAAAATGGTGTTCTCACACTGAGAAAAAGTTCTGTAACTGACATCTAGAATCTAAATTGCGGCTCTAGAAGAAATAGTTCCATGTCATCTTGATAAATTCTAGTCCCCTTTGAAAGCGAGTTCTAGAAACCCCTATTAGAATTCTAGAGCGTTTGCCGATAGTCTCGAGAGCAAAGTTTTTTAAAAATCTCTGCAAATAAATGCGAATACAAAAGGCGGGTTTCAGCAACTGTAATCTTGGTTTATGACCCAATTCTAAAAAAGTAAGCGAGAATTTATCGCAATACAAAAGATTCAGAATATTCAGAATATTGTTTTACCATCTAGAAATGTGTAGACTAGAAATTCTGGATCATTTCGTCTATTCAGTTTATTGGCGTGCCCTATGAGCGTAGCTCGGAAACCTATATTTCTAGTTAAAGGATTTAGAAATTGACCACTTATTCATTCTAGAGAAAGGCGGTATATGTATATATATATTTTTTTTTTTTTTTTCAGTGAAGATACCTTTTTTTTTTTAATGATAATATAAAAACAATAAATATCACTATGTTTCTTATCTAATTACGTTTAACATTATTAGTATATTGAAAATTGGATTAATAACAAGAAGAAAAAACTCTACCCTATGAATAAAAAAGTCAATTTCTACAAACAAATTTACATTTCCTAAGTCATGCCATAAAAAGAAAATGCAACTTCAACCTGAAAGAATTACGCAATTTCCTTTCGTATCAAGATGAAACAATATTCGAAATTTTATTATACATTTTCATTCTACTTGTAATTCTCGCAAGATTCTTTTACTCAGGATGTTATTATTCCACGTCACATAGGTTTGAAGAAATGTGTCAAATAAATAAAAGCATAGATTTTTGTCTCATAAGTTATAGTCAATTTATTTTTGCATTTATTTACTTATATATTTATTTATTTTTGTAAAAATCCCGTTATTTCATTACATTTCAATAGTTTTGTGGACATTTTATATTATTATCATATCACATCTTTTATTATTATTTACTTGGCATCTTTAAGATTTATACATTGGCTTTCGTCTTTATTGATCCATATTTTAAGGATTCTCAATTACAATGCACAATATTTTGTATATTTACCCTCGCATTAAAAAGTAAGTTACACTAGCACCAGTTGGCAACGTATTGTAAATAAATCGTAGTAAGTTTGCGGTATTGAAGTACAGCGTCTAGAATAAACAGTGTGGAAAGCGGCGAATAAAACTGTACTAAAAAAATTAAGCCTGTCACCAGATGTCATTGTAATCTAAGCTAGTGTCACGACAACAAAACTGAGACTCCCTATTGGTTAATTATATGCTTAGATCACGTGATTAAACTGACGAAACTGGGAAAAGCCAATCAGGTCTTCGATTTGAGCAATAGCTTCGATCACAGCGACATCTGGGTAAGCTTAATTTTTGTAGCATCATTTTAACATCACGGTTATAGGCGATTGCCACACTGTTTATTCAAGACGCTGTAACTGAAGTATACGAGTACATCAGAAGTTTAGGAGAAATGCAAAGTAGTAGTGTTTTTTCAATGAGCGTGTTTGGAGAGCAGTTTGTAGTGGCGAGTCAGCTAAACCCTATTCCAATTTAGAAATAAGAGAAACGGAATATTTTTCATGACACAAATCGTTTGTATTACACACAAAAACATTGTGAAATTGTTTTTTTTTATGTTAAACATACAAGGTCGGAGCCAGCAATTTGAAATGGTTTAGGCAGTTCGAAACTGTGAACGGCACGTTTTGCCCCACCCAACTTAGTTTCTTAACTTAGCACCGCTCGTTTTCCATTTATTAACAGGGAGGAGGGGCCGCTCACCACTCCAGGAGGTTTTCCATTTGTCGAAGAACTGAACAACAGGATCAATAATTTCTAACCGATGATGAAGTTAAACTGTCTGTGATGAATTTATTGGAAAACGCTGGGGGACATTTGTATTGTAATGTTATGAAAAACCAACTGCACCAGTAATAAATGCTTCGATTATTTTGGGGAACAATTGAAGAACGGCATCATTTAACAATGAGCAATGCATCAAAAATTATTTCTATTTACTGTTCAATACAGATTATCTATTTCTATCTGTCTTTTTACTAATTACACTGGTCTACAGTGGTTCGGTAACAACGGTCAAATTATTATTTTTATTATTAATTCAAATTTTTATTTAAATATCTGCAAGCAAAAAAGTCCCACCACGTCACATTTTTCTGTTAGAGTATCAGAAATTGGCAGTTTTCACGGATTTTTATCATTTTCACAGTATCACATGTTGTAACCCTTCCTGCTGGCAACCCAGAGTCCTGGCAAATCAGAGTCCCGGCAACCATGTTTGTTCCATTTTTGTTGTTGTTGTTGTTGTTGTTGTTGTTTAAATATCAGAAAATGGCAAATTTCTTTTCTTTCTTTTTTTTTTTTCTTTTTTTTTTTTTTTTTTTTTTTACAATACAGTCGACAGCAAAAGTATCCGAGCACTAGCAAATAATTCCGATATTTAAAAAGTACATTTAATACTATTTTGTTAAATAAATCCTTATCGAATCATTTTCTTAGACTAACTAAGAACATGACTCGGCAAGGATCTATTTAACAAAGCAGTATTAAGTGTAATTTTTTTAGACAGGGTTATTGCTTCCAGTACAGATTAAATAATCGTAACAAAAAATCTGTACGTCTTACAGATTTTTCGCTATTATTTTTGAATTCTGCACTACAAAATTAATTGAAAATAGCTAATTTCATTTTTGTTACCCTCCAAAAATTTTTTTTTGTCGACTAGTGTTATTTTTTCATCTATTTATTTTTGCTTCCTCCAATTTCACCTTGCCTGAGATTAGAATACATAGTGATGATAATGCTGTCTATGTTATAAATGTTAGAACTTCCTTTTTTTTTTTTTTATACCTTGAAGTACTTTGCACTTTATAAAAATGTAAAATCAAAATAATCTGTTATTAAAGAAATTATGGACATTTAATAATTGAAATGTTATCTTGATTATTAGAAATTCGATATTTCCATACTAATTGATAACATCAGTGGTATGCACTAAACAGTAATCATTACCTGTGGTAAGAATAGACAGTAATAACTAAATTTAACATTTTGAATAATTTAAATATATATAGATTCTTATAAATATTTTAATGTATTGCAACATGTTGGATAAAATTATAACAATTATCAGATAAAAAGAACTTTTTATATACCATGTTTTTAACATTTCTGTTGAATTACATGACAATTCTATGTATTAATAAATACTCTTTAAAAAAAAATATTTTGATGAATTATCCCATCAACTTGGAAAAAGATGATCAAATACATAATAAAGAGAACAGTTATAAGAAATTTTCAAACATTTATTAATTGAATAACAGTATTAAAAAAATGCATTGTCTTCGCGCTCTGAGCTATTCTAAAAGTTTTAAATTTCTAGCTAGTCGGGAAGTTAGAGCTATAGAACTATATTAGCACTTCATCAATGTGTATAAAATTTTTAAAGTGATAAGGACGTTAATTTTTATGAGATGCATGATTTAATATTTTAACAATTTTTTATTGTTCACGTTTAAGTAAACATATTTTTTCCTGTCAAAAAACCTCATAATTATTATTATTATTTTTTTTTTTTTTGGTAACAATTAAATTATAAATAAAACTTAAATGGCTAATTTTAAAGCTATTATGAGGTAACTATTTTCACATATTATTGAATAATTAAAATAAAACATTTATTAATAAATAAAAGTGTTAAAATAATACCTTATCATCCTGTTCTAAGCTATTCTAAAAGTTTCAAATGTCTATCTAGTCAGGAAGTTAGTAAAAAATCGATTGCAAGATTTGTACTGGAGAAACAAACAAACATGAAAGCGAGTTAATGAAAACATGGTAAAATTGAAAAAAATTCCACTATAAATTTCGATGAAACAAGTTCCATATTTACTGGTATAATGGACATTATAAATCATTTTTGTAAATTACTATCTTAAAGTTTTGGAAATTTGCATACACATTCTTTGAAATATAAAATATTGAGCATATTTAAATTTCTGAAAATGTTTAAATTCAATTAAATGAAAATTCTTAAACGTATTTATTATTTTAACTTAAAACGTGAATGATAAATATATACATTAAATTTGCCCTTAAAACAATTTCAGATTGTAATTGCATTTGAAATGTAGTGATGATGACTACATAAAAAAAAAAAAAAAAAAAAAAAAAAAGATTTGTTTTTTTCTAATTTACATTTAAAATGGTTCTGACTATTCTCTATTTTCAAACAACTTCAGTTTCCATTAGACGGAGATTTACACTAGTCTCATCTTTTAAAACCACTCCAATCAAGTACAGGATTATCATGTAAGTGCTGCAATTTAGAAGAGAATTTTATTGAGTGCTGCACTTCAATAGTTTAGCGGAAACAATCATATTATCCCATGATTAAACCTTTCATGATATGCAAATTATTATATTAGAAATTTAATACCTAATGATAATTGCCTAAACAAGAAAAGTTTTTTTAATTTTATATGTTTCGGAATACATTGAATGAAAATTATGGGGTAAAATAAAATATTTATGTAATATGAATGCATTTTTAAATTAACAACGAGATATTTTTTCTCTAAGTAAAGCACTTAGATTAAATAATAAGTACAAAACTTTGAATAAACACCATAAAATACAATAAACGTACAACAGTTGTTTCGGGTTGAAAGAACACCCGACCCTTCGTCAGGTGAACAAAGTAGGCACGAGTGATGCAATAAAAGCGACAATCATAACGCCAGTTCTGTGTACTTAGATTGGATATTAAAAAAATATTTTTAATATATGAAATTACTTTTTTGCTGCAGTAAAAATATTCACTAATCACTGTATTTGTGGTTTTGTAAATTATGAGATCATTTTAAAGTTTAAAAAAGATAATGTAAACAACACTAAATTTTGTACCATTTTTTAACTAATTTACAGTACTGATGAATTATGAATTGTTGGGTTTACAAACAAAATTTATAAAAAGACAGATTTCTCTAATTTTATATAAATTGATGTGAGATATTTTAAAAATTTCAACTTTATATTTTTACATTGTAATATACACCCCGCGACAAACAGATAGGTACAAAGGGTGTTTCTTTGATTTTTCATAAAATAACATTATCTAAATTATGCTGATCATTTATTATCATAACAAAATATTATCATATCAAAAACATACTAAATATTTGAATCATATTCAAAATAATCATATTCAAAAATTAAAAGAATAAACCCTTTGTTCCTATCTTTTTGTCGCGGTGTGTAGTCTTAAATTAGAAAAATTTTAGTCTTAAAAGAAAAATTAGTCCGGGAATAGTGTTATTTTATGCTAATAATAAATGATAATCACAATTTAGACAAGGTTATTTTATGAAAAATCAAAGAAAAACCCTGTGTACCTATCTTTTTGTCGCGGGGTATATATATATATAGAGAGAGAGAGCTGCAAAATTGCCAAAAGCATACTATGGAAAAAATACACAGAAAGAAATTTTCATTAACAGAACAATACAGAAAATATTTGTTCTAAACAGAACAAATGTTCAGTTTTTTTTTTTTTTTCTTTTTAGGTAGTGCATACTGTAAAAAAAAAAAAAAAGTTATTGACTAAAATTCTCCTTCTCTACCCAGCTAGGATCGAACCAAGGTTCACCGCATACAAAGCATCTTCACATCTACGTCTTCACTAATAGTTGTTTAACTTATCACTTCCGTATCCTGCTTGACTCTAAATTTTCTTTGAACCCTGCTTTCAAACGAAAAGTAACTATCAGTGATAAAATGTTCCGCTTTTTTATTGCCACGAATATTATCCAGCAAAACTTTCTAGACTGTAAAATTACAAAAATAACAGTAAAAATATTATAAAAAATTACCAGTAAAAAAAAAAAAAACTGTACTTTTTATTCCTAAAATATGTATCCACCATATGAAATCTGTAAACGTTGATACAGATTACCCGGTTACAGCAAACTAATGATTATTAACAGATCGTGACGCAATTTTACAGTCCTTTTTTCTAGTTTCAGAAAACAAAATGTAGAAAATAGGTTAAGTGCACCAGTGATTGACACTTTCAGAGCAATCTCTGATGTTTTTAATGTTCTAGTCATCAGAAAATATTTTTAGAAGTCTTAAGTTTGTGCATATGGTATGTAAAACATTCAGAACCACATATACTATGTTAAAATATATACATTCGATAGCAATTTTTTTTTATGAATTTTTATTTGACACCCACTCAATGTCCCAGTAATTGACACTGCCAGTTTTTCCTTTTATCAGTAATTGGCCCCCTATGTTCTATTATTTGGCACTGCCAGTTAGCACCCCATGCTTCAGTGTTTGACATAAAATGTTAAAATTCTAATATGTAAAATGCATGATTTTATTATTTTTCTTATTTATGAATTATTTCGGGATAGATGTCAATTACTGGAAAATGCCAGTCACTGGAGTACCTACCCTATATAGAAATTATGTAATTTATGTATTTTTTTTTACAGTGTAGTTTAAAACTATAATATGGACACATCATCCATGTCGTAGTTTCACATAATCTCTACATAAAAATATTAAATGGAATAGTTAATATTTAATATTATTTCATTTGCGATTCTAAACCAAAATTTGAAAGTGAATTCACATACTAGCATTAATATATGGGCCATTTTAAAAATTTAACATATTTTATCTATTCTTTAACTAAATTAATTTTAATATAGTTCAAAATATTCTCGAATTTCAAGAAGATTTAATTTCCATTACACGAGGATTTACCAGTATCGTCTTTCAAAGCCACTCCGATCTAGTATAAGATTAACATATATGTGATAAAATTTAGAGGAGTATTCCACTAACAATACTTCAATAATTAAGTGGAAATAATCTGATTATCACATGCTTAAACCTTTCATGATATGCAAATTATTTTGTTAAGAATTTAATATTTAATGATAATGGACTAAACTAGAATGGCTTTTAAATTTATAGCGTGGATTACATTAAAAATAAATGGCGGATTAAAATACAATTATTACATGTAATGAAAAGAATATTTCTTTTTTTAAGTATAAACTGATAAAATTCCTTTCATTAAAAAACGTAGATTAAAGGTTAAAGTATTTTTATTTCAAATTATTATAAATAAAATAATAATAATAATAATTGAATTAAAAATTTTCTCTAATTATTTTGTAATTATTTACAATATCAGTTTCGTTGGAAGAAGAAAAAAAAAGAAATAAAAGAAATATCACGAAATTAAATGATTATCAAATTTTATCAATATAAGGTAGTGTGCAACTAAAAACTGATGAACTGATGAAAAATTAATTTAAAATTTCATTTTTATTTCAAATTATTATAAATAAAATAAATAAAATAAATAAATAATTATTGACTTAAAAATTTTGTCTAATTATTTTGTAATTATTAATCGAATTGCTTTGAATAATTATTTATAATATCAGCTTTTTTGGAAGTAAAAAAAAAAAAAAAGAAAGAAAAAGAAAGAAAGAAAAGAAATGTCACGAAATTAAATGGTTACCAAACTTTATCAATATAAGGTAGTGTGCAACTCTAAGCTGATGGGCTGACAAACAAAATTAGCTTAGTAAAAATTAATAAAATATTTTACTTTGAATTTACTGAAATAATGCGCGATGTTTGAAAAAATGCTCGAAAAAGGTTTAGCTTAAAATTATTATTTTTAAAATTGTTTTCTAGTTCTGATTTTTAATCTATAATAGATGTAATGTGAGAAGATTCCTAAATTATTTTCTAATATTTAATTTATTTTTTCAGACTTTTAATACACAATGGTAATGAACTAAATTAGAATGCCTTGCAATTTTATATACCTTATTTATATTAAAAATAAATTCAATTATTACTTCACCGAAATATATAATTTTCATATTTTAACAAAGCAAATTTTCTTTAAATAAAGCAATTTTACTAAATAAAAATTATACAAATCATTTTGTCTGGGTACAAAATATTGCAAAATCCCTGCGTTTGTGTATTTTTAACATGTGAGCTACTTTTGAAGATGAAAAGAAAATCATATAACTAACGAGGAAGTAGTGAATAGTTTCCTAAGCTCTGTCAATAGAATGTAATGCGCAAATATAAGTGGTCACGCAAATAATCAAATAAAATATATAAATAAATAAAATAAAATAAAATTAGTTTCCTAGACGTTAAAAAATAAGCTTTCTTAACTTCTAGAAATGAATGCGCTATAATTAAATATTAAGAGAAAATTAACGTTTTCAAGAACTGTCAAAATCTGTGTTTTTTTTTTTTTTTTTTGTAAAGATTTTACAGAGGGCATCTGAACTTCTTTTGAACTACTATAATGAAAAAACATATTTTAATTTAATGTTGATTTGATTGAATTTTTTTATTTAAAATAAATTCCCAATTAAACAAAATATACAAAATATGACATTTATTTAAAGGGTATATTAAAAACAAAACTTTTACTTGAATTCATAGTACTAAATTAATTGAAAATATTTCAAAATACTTTAGAATTTCAATCAGTTCTAATTTCTATTACACAACATTTACAATTATCATCTTTGAAAGCCACTCTAATAGGGTATAGGATTACTATATTTGGTCTCAATTTAGAGGAGAATTTGTCTAAGTATATTTCAATAATTAGAAGAAAATAATCTCATTATCTTATGCTTAAGCCTTACATTATATACTAAATATTTTATTAGAAATTTATTACCTTATTAACATAGACTAGACAATAAAGGCTTTTAAACTTATATCCTGAAGTGCATTTAAATAAATGGCGGATTAAAATACAAATATTGCATATTATGATTTTTTTGTTTCCATAATGCTACAAAGTAAGTTTCTTTTACACGAAAGATGTAAATAAAAAACCGAAACTATTTCAGGCTAACGCATTTAAGATAAAGTTGAGTTAATTTGTGATTATTTACGATATTAATATATTAACTCGATTTTCTTTGAAGATTCATTAATTTGAAATTGTTTCATCAATATAAAAAGTCTTTAGATAATAATAATATTTTTTTGATAAAAGTATATTTTGACAAAAGTAATGAAACACGTTTCGATTTTATTGATGTTTTGCAAATTCTCTGTGCTTCTAGGGCACTTTTTTTTTTTTTTTTTTTTAATGTGAAGTTATTTAAAAGTAGAAATTTCTTTTAAAATATACCAAATAATTAATTGCCGAGTTATATGAATTTAAAAGATAGAAAAACCATAATTCGAACAGATAAATAAAATGAATTTTGTAAGAGCTAATAAATTGCTCCTTACTGTTACATAAATGAATGTGCTGTAGTAAAAATAATAAGTTAAAACTACCGTTTTTAAGAATATTTAAAATTTCATCTTTACAAATTGAAATAGACCATTTTACAGAGTATCTCTGTAGTTTTCTTTTTAAGTTTGACATAAAACAAAATGTTTTATCTCATCATTAATTTGATTGGGAATAATAATAAACATATCCTGTTTAGACAATACATGTGACGTGACACATACTTAAAATTATGTTAAAAACGAAACTTGTAATCGAATTTACTTTATTGATTTAATTTTAAAATAGCCCAAAAGAGTCTGGAATTCCAAGCAGATATTATTTCCATTAAATAAGGATTTTCTAGCCTCATCTTTTAAAGCTACATCGATCCAGCATAGGATTATCCTCTAACCATGCTCAATTTAGAGGAGAATTTCGCACAATATAATGCAATAAATAAGAGGGCATAATCTTCTATCTCATGTTTAAACCTTTTATGATATGCAAATTACTTTATTAGAATTTAATATTTGATGATAATAATCTGAACAAGAAATGCTTTGAAATTTATATCGCGGATTACATTAAAAATAAATTAAGGATTAAAGTGCAGTTCTAAGATACCATGAAAAGATTCTTTTTCATAACAGTATATTTTCATAACAGTATATTTTCATAATAGTATATTTTCATCACAATGAAATACTTTTAAATAAACGATGTAGGGTAATAACAACTATTTTATCACAACGTTCAGTAGCGGCTTTGGGCCCTTTTCGCATAACATTTTCAGGGCCTCCTATGAAAGAAATTTTTCGACGTTTATGTTGCATGGCACAGTGTTACAAGAATTTTTCAACAGGCAGTTTCTAAATTGCTGTTACCCTGAACAATTCTATTTTTCCCTTTAAAGTGCCATTTCCCAATTGTTGGAATAAATACAATAGCTAACTTATTTTTCTGTGCATGAATCGATATACTTGATTATATTTATTTTTATGTGTAGACAAAGACACTGGTATGGAATAGGCATTTATAATCGAGCTGGATTTTATATGCATGTGAACATTCGTACTGACAACGTAATCGCTTTAAAGCTCTGTTGTAAAATTTTAAGAATACATAATACAATAAAATAAAAAAATACACTTCAAGCGACTTTCTATTCTCCTAATGTATCTGAATATATTTCTGTAGCACTGATAAACAATTATTAATGTCATTATACAATATTATACATAAAATAAGCTTTTGTAGAAGTAAATAATTTAATTTAATTTCATTACCTTTTATGCAATACAAGGGTACTGAATTATGCTTTATAGATATTCCTTTCACATATTGTTATGCGTTATAGTTCTTTTGTACGCCCCGCGACAAAAGGATAGGTACAAAGGGTTTTTTCTTTGATTTTTCATAAAATAACGTTATCTTAATTGTGCTTATCATTTATTATTATCATAAAATAACACTATTACCAAACTCATTTTTGTTTTAAGACTAATTTAGAAAAGCTTTAAGACTAAAATTTTTCTAATTTGAGACTGCACGTCGTGACAAAAAGATAGGAACAAAGGTTTTTTTCTTATTATTTTTCATAAAATAACATTATCTAAATTGCGCTGATCATTTATTATCATATCAAAAACATATTAAATATTTGAATCATATTCAAAATAATCATATTCAAAAAAAAAAAAAAAAAAAAAAAAAACACTTTGTTCCTATCTGTTTGTCGCGGTGTGTAGTCTTAAATTAAAAATATTTTAGTCTTAAAAATTTTCCAAATTAGTCTTAAAACAAAAATTAGTCCGGAAATAGTGTTATTTTATGATAATAATAAATTATAAGCACAATTTAAATAATGTTATTTTATGAAAAATCAAAGAAAAAAACCCTTTGTACCTATCTTTTTGTCGCGGGGTGTATGTCCCTGTACATAAACCAATCGCACGATTTATACTCTTTTAAATAGAGAACATGCCATTGTAATCTTGAATAGCATATATCACCTTCAAAGCATTCAATTTATAATTACGATAGTGCGGAAAGACATACACGTAAACGAATCGAAATCTTATTTCTTTTTGAACATCATTGGAAAGTGTTAAACACGCATGATATAATTTCTGGTGTAGGAATTCACTGCACGTGGGTCTTAGGTCTAAGTAAAATGCAGATTAATACGGGTTTTTAAAGAGTAAAAGCGAATATTTACATGAGTTTCAGAGAAAACTACGGAAAATTTCTAGCGTCTACGCCGACGAACGCCACATGGTATCGAACTCAGTACTTCTCGTCTAATAGTTTCGAGAGAAGAAACTCTCGGCAACCAGATGGGACATAAAGCAACTGAAAATGTTTTTCCGGCGATTTCCAATTGCATCCCATAATGTATTTGAATAATTTTGCGTTACCCTGTAAAAAAAACATTGATATTAATCATACCACGTTATATGGAAAACATATTTTTGGGTATAATAATAATATATAGTTTTTTTTTTTTTTTTTTTGTATATTTTTGGTACACAGAGAAAAAATTCTGTAACTGACATCTAGAATCTCAATTGTGTCTCTAGAAAAAATAGTTCGATGTCATCATTACAAATTCTACTCCCCATTGAAAGCGAGTTCTAGAAACCTCTGATCGAATCCCACAGCGCTTGCGTATATTCTCGAAGGCAAAGTTATTTAAAAATCTCTGCAAATAAATGCGAATACAAGAAGCGGGTTTCAGCAACTATAAACTTGGTTTATTACCCAATTCCAGAATATCAAGCTAATATTTCTTGCAATACAAAATATTCAGAATGTTGTGTCACCATCTAGAAATGTGATCCAATTCTAGATAATCAAGCAAGGATTTCTCGCCATACAAAAGATTCAGAATATTGTTTGATCATATAGAAATGTGTAGACTAGAAATTCTCGATCATTTCGTCTATTCAGTTTATTGGCGTGCCTTATGTGCATAGCTCGGAAATCTATATTTCTAGTCAAAGGATTTAGAAAATGACCACTTATTCATTCTAGATGAAGGCGGTATATACTTTTTCTTAGTGTAAAAGTACATTAAAATATGCTTTATAAAAGTATTTCTCATTCAATGTAATGCCATGAAATTCATTTCGGAAGTACCCAAGCCAATAATGCACAGCAACCAATTTTGCTATTTTTACTAAATCGAATTGTTAACAAACTACAGAATACTTGAATAACATATCAGTTTCATGCCATTCTAACGATATTTGTGGAAATTAGAACGCAGACAGACAAACTGGTGTCCTAAATACTTTTTAATTTTGTTGAAAAGGTTTAATAACATGTACTTAAATACCATTAGTATTTCAGGATGTTCGATTATCCAGTTATTATATTCATTTATAGAATTAACGTATTTTTAAAAGTATTAGTAGTTTAATATTCTAACCCCCCCCCCTTTTTTTTTTTCTCTCATATTTAATCCTCAAAAGTTTTTTAGAAATAAAAATTGTAAAAGCTTAAAAACGTAAGATTTCTTTATAGATGAGCTTTAGTATTATAACGAATAAAATATATAGAGAGCGGATAAGAATTTTGAAAATATAGTCTAATGTACTCTATTTAAAGAAGTAGCTAAATCCTCATAAGAGATTCGTTATATGAAAAATTTGTTATACAGAGTTTTTTTTTCTGTTACCTATAAATACATACGCATTAAGTATTATGTACAAACGTTTTAAATTATACTTTTTACAAACTTATAATAATTAGTTGCAATTATTCTAGTTAGAAAAAAAAGAAAGAAAAGGGAAAAAACTGTACCATGCAGAAATCCACTGATTTTATAAATTTAAATGTAAAATAATTTTCTTAAATAAGACTATAATGCATATGAAATAATATTATTTTAATACTTTATGACATTATAATATTCATTAAAGCCACGTTATTTTAAGCATGCATAAAATAATATGCATCTTTCATTTTAATTATTGAAAATATCTTAATTTTCTCCAAATCTTTTGTGCCAAAAGTGCCTTATTTTATAATATACCTTCGCAGTGCTTTAAAAACGTTTTCTGATGTATTTTAAAGGATCTGGAAGAATTGTTAGAAAATATTTTGCCATACCTGTAAGAACGTGAATGTTTGTTGGTTTCAGTACCATAATATTTTTAATTTCTTCTTTCGTTACAATTTTCAGTTGCACTCTTTCTATTGTCTCTAATACTCTGTTTAAGGTATTCAAAAGTGAGTTTTAGAGAAAACCACAGAAAAGTCCAAGTGGCTAGCCCTACAAGTGACACGAGTTTGAACATAGAACCTCCCGTTTACCAGCTGAAAGATAAACCCTCTCGGCTACCAATAAGGTCCCTTAATTTTTTTGAATAATCTTTATAAAAATCCAATTTTATTTTTTTGAACGTAGCAAAATGCGTAGAAAAATAATTTTTTGAGAAGTAAAATGAAAAAAAAAAAAAAAAAAAAAAAACCTGAAATTACAAAGCTAACAGTTCAATAAATAAAGAATGCATTTTACTATTTGAAGTTTTTTTTTTTTTTTTTACAAAAATATTATAAAAATATTCTTATTTGCTTCCAAAGAAAAGTCGTTTAGATGAAGGAATTCTGAAACTGCAAGTTCGTTAAATAGAGGTCCAAAATTACTTATGAGTAGAAATTTAAAGTTGCTTTAAATACATTCTAATTTTTTTTTTTTTTTTTTTTTTTTTGGAATTTTCAATACTTAATAAGTATAAAACTTTGAATAAACACCATAAAATGTAATAAACTCGCAACAATTGTTTTGGGTCGAAAAAACATAAGACCTTCCATCAGGCGAAGGAAGTAGGCAAGAGTGCTGCAATCAAAGCGGCAACGCACAAAACCGCTTAAAAAGACAAATGTAAATATTAATACTGGAGTGATCAGAATTATCAAATGAAGAAAGAAAATAAATAAAGGAGGTTAAAAGTTGTAACAAAATCTTAAAATCTTAAAAATATCAAAATTAAACGAAAATCAAAGTTATGTGAGTACTTTCTAAGCATCAGACAAGAAAATAGTAGAAGAGATATCATTACAAAAATTTTTAGGAATTTTTATGTATGTAGAATGTTTCATGAATATCCAAATGAGAAAAGGAGACAGCAGATGAAATTATATTAGTTTCAGATTCTTATCTTTTTCAATTGTATTCCTTTTTTTTTTTTTTTTTTTTTTTTTTTTTCAGACAGCATCGTAACAGATTTTTATCTATCACCTTAAATGAACGCGTGAAAGCATTTTTGTTTATATCTAAATATATAAAGTTGAAACTGTGTCATTGTATCTTTCCGGATTTTTGATCCGGAAAGATACAATGGATTTTTGGTCCAGGTTTTCCGGATTTTTGATCCAATTTTATCCAAAAATTGGAACACTTATTAATCAGGACCAAATATAGCTGACACAGTATTTTTTGTTCAATCAGATTAGTGGTTCAAAATATATTAAGTTAGAACCTCATTTTAGCTTTAAAATTACAAAACAGAAAAAAAAAAAGATACCAAAAATAAGAAAATAAATAAGTAAATAAATTTCGTTTTATGTTTATAAAAATTAATGCGTAAACATTGTTTTTAAAATAATTAAAATAAAATTGAGAAAAATCGTGCTAATGAAATGGAACAGCTTTAGTATACTAGAACCCTTTGGCGAAGTTTGAAATTTCGTTCGAAGTAGTTCAGACAGCCACTTTAGTTCATCGCCAAAATGACAAAAATATTTAAAAACAGTCAATTCTAAAGCTGTATACATAGATATATATATATTGTAATACAATATTATCAGCGCAAAAATTTGAAATTTAAAGATGATTTAATTTCAGTATTAAAACAATTATTCAGAACATAAGCGAAGACTTCCCAAATCAAACCAAAAAAGAAATACAGTAAAATCGAAATGAATTATTGGAAATTGCAATGAGAAAAAAGCATTATTTGCATTCTAACGTTTTCAAGGGCCTGGTAGAATGAAAATATGCTAAAAAAGGGATGTTTTTCTGTCACAAAGAAAGCAAAAACTAAGAATTTCTTTATATAATGAATATAATAACCGATGCTAGGGACTTAAACAGAGTTAGTGCATCATGCCTTTATATGAAAGAGTAGATTAAAATAAGTTCTCTCATAGTAAATAGAATTCTGTTTAGTGCAGAATTTTTACCTATTACTTAGAAAACTAAAATAGGCTTAGTTTTTTATTATTTATTTATTTATTTATTTTTTATAATAATTTCTCTATCTGTTGAAAACAAAAATACTTGATTTATGATGCTTAAATGTTTATGCTTCGAGCTATATTATTTAAAAAAAAATAATAATAATAATCTTTCTTAATATAAAAGTAATTCAGCAAATTCTGTTCCTTTTATAATATAAAGCAGTTTCCGCTGTATTAATCTGAATAAAATTCATATGTAAATACTTTCGACAAAAAAAAAAAAAAAAAAAAAAAAAAAATCATTTTGTTAATCAAAAATCTCTTAAAAATGCAAAATATTTAAATATAAAGTTAATGAGACGTGAATATTTAAACAAGCTAAAGCAAGCGAAGCATTAAATTCTAAATAAAGTATCTTGTTTGCAGAGCTTCAGAAAAAAAAAAAAGTTAATTTAAAAACAAAGATGCTTTAATGCTTTGAGCAATTTTTATATTGTTGATTTATTTAAATTGAAAATTCATTATTTTCTTTAATATATATATAACATAAAATATTAAATCATTTCTTTAAATAGCATTTTGAAAGAACGATTTAGTCAACACAGATATTTCAATTGCCATTTAAATAATGCGAATAAGCATTTAAAAATGATTTTTAATACAAGCTGTTTAGTAATAACTTTTACTTAATTTTATTGAATCTTTGCATTAATTTTAAATTATTGATAAATTATCAAAGCATTTTTTCCATTTAAAAAAAAGGGGGACCAGTGTAGGATTTGTAAGAAACAATTCTGCCAATCTAATAAAAAAAATCTAGAATTGTCGAATTTGTGTTCGTGTTTATTAAAGTTGCAACACTCTGAAGAAATCAATCACGTGATTGGGATGAAACTTGAAAATCTTTCGGCAAATAAAAATAAGTATCTACTATTCTAATGATTATAATTCCAGAATCCTCACACATGCATCGGCTGAGCAGCAGTGGCGTATCGTGAGTGACGTTTTGGGTATGCTCCATACTGGTGGCTAGGAACAGCTCGTTATAATGGAAAGCTCGTTCATTTGATTGGCTGTTTAAATGTCGTAAAATCTACGTTGTTTCTCGAAACAAGCGAATTAGCCAATAAGATGCTTAAATATCAGTTTTAATGTACTGTTTCTAACTACTCATATGGAGCATGCCCTAAACGTCATTCAAGATACGCCACTGCTGAGCAGTAACCTCTGAACTATTGTTAGATCCGTATAATTAGGAGGTGTCGCTTGGTGTTAAAATAGTGTTTGATTATAGAGTACACATTACGTGAGATAACACGATGAATTAAAAATTATTCTGTAATGAAAAATGGTGTGTTGGCGTTAGGATTAAGGCCGATTGACATTACTAGATCCTAGGCCTGAGAGGGAGTGCTCTCCTTGTGGGTCTTTCTAAGGGGTCTTACTCCGTAAGTTTCGGAAAAATCACGGAAAACACTGAGTGGCTAAGCCTACGAGCGCGTCCTGTGTTCTAACTCGGCACTTCTCGTTTACGAGCTTCAAGAACAAAATCCCTCAGCTGATGATGAGTCAGGTGAAAAGGTGAATACCGTAGCAAATTACAAAGTCTGAATGATTAGACTTCGTGCAGGAAGGTTCTTATAATACAGCAGCAGTTCGTATGGGGCCTAGTAGAAGCCATAATTATGATAATTTGGGTACAGTTTGGGTAAAGACGAAGAAGCAATTCGGAATTATAAATGCTAACACCAAAATCCGGCGTCAGAAGTGCACATAGTCTTCATGGCGGTGACCGTTCAGCTTCATGTCGACAGATACTAAAATTTTGGTGGTGTGCTAATGCTTTCGTGGGCATAAAGTTTGGCATACAAATAGACAGTAAGTGATTAACAGGAAGGAGGGACCACTCATAGCTCCAGGAGTGGTGTCGAGCGATTCTAGCTATGCTAGTCCCCTCCTCCGAAACGTTTATTTAAAAAACTTAGAGAAAAAAAAAATACAAGGGCCGTTGGAGACAGATCTCCCACGCGACAAGCAGCGGCGGTAAAGAAGTCATATTTATATTTAAAGGGACACCAATTCAGAGCAGAGATGGGTTAAGGTAGTGCCGGGCATAACCTTTCGCGACAAGGGGCACTTGGTCAGGATGCTGTTGAACTGCAGACAAAGATTTACTGAAATTGCTTATGGTAATTTCAGTAAATCTTTGTCTGCAGTTGTAAGTTTAATATAAATCCTGATTCGATGTGCGATATTCTGGTGTCTGCATTTTTTCTTAAGGAAATTACCGCGAAGACCATACCGCGGGGAGTGACTTTACTCGTCATAGCAAACAAACACACAGTGTTACAGTTTGAGGTGTGATGGACTACCATGGACGATCACAGATTCTAAAAGTTTTGAATAATTTAATAATTAACTACTATATGGAGAAGTTCTGAAACCCGAAGACATTTCTGTCGTTTTAATTAATTTTAAAATATCGCAGAGAAGTTATAAAAAGTCGTTGCATCGCCTATTAGTGTATGGCAGACTAACCTTAATAATTTCTTCATTTTTAAGCTTAATTTTTGTATACTAAGATGCCATATGCTTGTGTAGTTCAAAGTTAATTTATTACATTTTATTTCGCATTTCAAAATGTTGAGATTATATTAAAAAAGTAGGGTTACTGAATCCAATAAAATAGAAAGTTTCAATTTAAAAATTTAATTAATATACGAAATTAAGCAAACGGAAAAAATCACTGTGTTTATAAACAAGGTAAATGTTTAATAACTATAATTTTGTTTCTTTAAAATGTATTTTTTGTTTAATCTTTCTAAACAAACCAGACAAAACAAAATTAAATATATTGAATTCGAAAGCCTATTTTACTTTACAAAATTTTGTATTAAAATTATAAAAAAAATAACTATTTTAAGAATAAGCTAAAACATAAGGTATTGAAATAAAAAAAAAAAGCCTTCGTATCCACTTGTGAGCAACCCTCATATTATTATTCAAATTTGACTTTAATATGATAATTGGAAACAGAAAAAAAACATAACACAAATTGAGAGTCCTAAAAAGATAAGATTTGAAAAGGTAAAAAGAGATTATAGAAAACTTTTAAATTTAACCTCGAAATGCCAATCCTTAATCTCCAAACATCTTCTTTTTTTTTTTAAACAAAAAGATAAAAATATATTTTTATAAGCAAATACTTTTCATGACATATTTTCTTGAAACATTTAATGCATCGAATAAAGATTAAAAAATTGGTCAATTCTATGATAATGTAATAAGCTAGCAGAATTCATATTTTATACAATAATCCCTTCTTTTGGCGTTTCTCTAAAGTGATTACTGTATTTAACAAAATGTTGTTTACGTATTCGTGTTAAATAATTTTAATTTTAGCCATTGCATTCGATACAGTAAATAATATTATTGCATATTTTGACTTAAAATGTTACAGAAATACGCAAATTGATTGTTTTTTTTCTTTTCATTTTATTATTTTTCTTTATTCTATATTTATTCTTTATTCTTTTCATTTTTTTTCTTTTGTTATTTCTTTCGTTCTCTTTTTTTTTTTTTTTTTTTTTTTTTTTTAAATATAATACCTTTTTTAGAGGAAGGTAGGTGGAACTCTACTTTTTTTATGCTATCTGATATTTCCAGACCTTGCTCGCAAAATTTTAAATTTCAAACTATTGTTGCAATATGCTTATTTAAGAGTATTTATTTAACAAAAGTTGTTAGAAAAACTAACTCTTAAAAATATATTTCGTTATTTTTTAATTGTGAGATATAAAGAATTAATCGATGAATTTTTCATCAAAGCAAACATAAATTTCTAACAAAAGTTATTTGTTTGTTTTAACAAGCATCTAAAATTTATATAGCAATAACAACCAAAGATCTTCTATTTTTTAAACCAGCATACATCATTTTTTTAAGAAATACTGTACGTATACATAGCTACACTACCCTCAGGAAAAACTATTTAAAATAATATTTTTCTAGAAATACTGCAGAATAAAATTTCTTCCTATCCCCCAGCTGTTGTTTATCTGAGTTTTAAACTCTAGATTAAGATCTTAAAATTTTAACATTAAAGTTGCGGTTTTTTTTTTTTTTGACTGAATATAATGTAAAAGTACAGATTTATATTAACGCTATATAAAAAAGTATAATCGAGGTATATTTGACCCAAAAAAATATTTTAAATGATCGAAAGTGCTGAAATTCCTTATTATTACATTTTTAACATTTTCTGATAAAGTTAGAAAGTGCTTATTACTTCGATTTGTCTTTCTGTCTGGCTGAACGTCTGTTCACGCTCTAACATCTGTAAATATTAATGGTATTCCCTAAATGGATATATGTTATTGAAGATCACTATGGGTTGTTTTCTAATGAAAATGGAGTAAATACCACCACTGATTTGTTTACACAGACACCAAAAAGGATTCCAAAACATTGCCTTCTATGAGAGCTATTTATATAAACCATACTTAGTCATAATAAAGTTGACATTTATTACTCATATGCGCAAAAATGTTTTTGTGGAATATAGTATGATTAACATTAAGATTTACAGAGCCGCACAAAAATATTCACATCAAAGACTATAATTTAAAATTGCTGTTAAGCATTTTTAACATTTTCTTGTATTGTTTAAGAATGATTTTGTTTTGACTTTGTCTATGTGTCTACCTTTCTGTCCAATTGACTATTTGTCTGTCTAGCTGCCTCTCTATCCATCTCTAGAGTCCGTAAATACATTCAAAGCTTCTTCAAAAGGATATATATTTTTTCAAATTTAGTATAGCTTGTTCCTTATTTAATAACACAACTGATTTGATTACAGTGATACTCAAAATAATGGCAATGTATTGCATTCTATTAAATGCCTTTTTATAAATCAGTTTTAAACAACTTTGTGTATCACAAATCATTTTAAAATTGATATTTATAGTTCAGAAGATAAAAGAAATGTTTTTTTTTATACAATATTATACGTTTAGCGTTATGATTTACTGGGCTACACTAAAGGGTTACAAATAAAATATGCACTTCCGTATGTATTAAGCGTTAAAAAATTCGAAAAAAAGAAGAAAAACAGACGTGTAAGCTCGTGTTCCACAAATGATGAAATTCCTCTGGATATCAGGGGCGACAGTTTTCATGAGAATAATGATGATGATTTTTGTGCTGTATCTAAAGGATACTTTTAGGATGAAAAATGTGTCAAGTGTGATTGAATTAAGTGCATCAAATGCAAGAAATGGTTGCACAAAGATTGCAGTGATGATCATTTACGCTGAATGTTGGGCAGTCTAACATTTAGACTTGTACCCTTATTATTTATAGCAAAGTCAATTAAAGCAATCAGTTTACAGGTTTGTTTGTTTCTCCATATTTACTGTTAATTCACCGGTAATGTTCCAATATTTGTTTTATTTTTCTTAGTTACTATGGTCTAGCATCTTACCCCATAACTGGTGGCATCTTTATCCTATATATTGAAGAACATGCCACAATTACAGCAGTTTACTTAACATTAAATTTGACCAATCGCGTAAATACTGGGAAAGGAATTAATAAGTATGCATAACCAAACAAATATTGAACAGCAAGGTGTACTTCTTTTTCATTATTCTTATCAATTTTCGCTTTACTAAGCAAAAAATCCCATCATATGACGACTTTCCCTAAATTACCTTATATATATATATATATATATATATATATGTGTGTGTGTGTATGTACAGTTGAACCTCGTTAACGTGAACACTGTTAACGTGAATTATTTTTAACAAGAAGTGTTTCCACAATCCGCGTCAAAATGAAGATTAGTTTAGTTATATGAATATTAGTTACTGATAGCATGAACTATTGATAATATGAACAAATTTTTCATCCCCCTTAAAATTCACGTTAACGAGGTTCGACTGTATATATATGTATATATTCTTTCTAGGTTTCATCTCTGTAGTGGGAAATTTTTAGTATTTTCAGTTATATTCTAAAATGCTCTTTACAATCTGTGATATATTTTTAAGTTTCAGAATCTTTTTTATTTTCTAAAATTTTGAAATCTCAGGAAAATGTCATGAAAATTTGACAAATGCTTTTTTGAGAATTTTTCACCCCAACTTGATATCATATCTTATATATATTTTTTCTCTGAAATAACAAGAATAAAATATTTATCCCAGTTATGAATTTATTGAGGAAAAGAAATATTTTACATCTATAAAAATAAACATTTTCTTCAACTTGGATTCGGAAAATAATGTTTTATATGACTACAATAATCTGAATTTAAATTTATAGTGTATTTTTTCGAAATCTTATGCAATAAATATTTATTGCTTTTGTGAAATATGAAAAATGCTATTTTTAATTTTTCCCACCCGAAAATATGGTTTGTAATAACGATTTTATAACTTTTTTACAAACATGGTCATTTATTTTTGTGATGGTAAGAAGTTAATGTTGTAAATTTTTATGCAAATCTAAAATCATTTCCTATTACAAAAGATGATAAAAAATATTATTAAAAATTACTTTTGTAATTGTACAAAATGTACCAACCGATAAAGATTCTTTGAAAATTATTTGAAATATGAAATTTAACATGAACAAGATAACATGAACAGATTAACATGAACAAATATTTATTTTAAATGTACTTTTCAAGAAAGAAAAATATCCCTACTAAGAAGCAGAGATTTGTTATTTTTTTACATTTGAATTTTGAGTTAAACTTCTTTTTTTTTTTTTTTTTTTTTTTTAAGGTAAACAGTAGGATTTTATATTAATATTTTTTTGCATAACACTAAATATATATTTCTTGCAAAAAATACATTTCTTTCTAATAAAAAATTAAGAAGCGTACGAGAAATGAACGAGCAAAACCCACTTTTATCAAAACATGAGTATGTAATGTGTACTATACAAAATCAGCGTACGGTATAAGATATTTTCAAAAAATTAATTGGCGTATTACATAAAAACTGAAATATTAATTTTAATCTAAAATTTTGGTATTAAATGTTTTTAAATAAAAAATGCAATATTTGGCGTAAAATAAAATACTAATACTAATAATAATAATAATAAAAAAATAAAATAAAATAAAATTGTTAGTTTGGAATAAAACCTTGTCGTAGATTTGGAAAAAATATTAAAATTACTCGTCAGTAGCTGGTAGATTTTCTTAGCCACGTTTTTTTTTTTTCATTTTATTTAAAATTAGAAAAGAAATAAAAAGAAAAAGAAATTATCCTCTTATAAAAACTTTTGACGTTGTTCGAAATTTATGAAGATTCTGTTTAACATTTTACTTACTTAATTATAAAATAGACAAAAATATGTTTGAAATTCATCGTTCTAAGTTATATAACTTTTTTTTTTTAATACATTCTTCATGTTTTTTTCTAAAATTTATAGTAAATTGTTGATGCAATATACAAATGAATTATAATTAGAGATGGGCGTTATTTCACATAATAAGATAAATAATAGTGTTATCACATAAGAACCTATTATCACTGTAATATATTGCTGAAAAGATCATATTAAATAAATAACTCTTCCATATTATCTCTCTGTACACACAAAATAATAATAATAATAATAATAATAATAATAATAATAATATCAGCTTTTTTTTCTTCTTTATTTGCAGAAGTTTTAGTATTAAATAAAGTGAAGGTCACTCTTCGAAAGCATTGGGACTCGAAAAAACATAAACCACATCCATTATGCGGGACACTTGTATATATTGCACATCCCGAAAGAATTAGAAAGACATTAGCCATATATAAACTAAAAAGTAATAGATTATAAAAAACTAGTTGGCATAGGTGGACTCTGCTCAGTTCCCCATCATATTTATGTTCTCAGAAATTTCTAGTGCGAGACATATTACTAGTGGATCTGCAGATCAGGAGCCTCAACGTCCTATTTGCATCAGACATTATTCAATAGGTCATTTTTATTTATTCCTTATTATATAATAGTATATATTGATTCGATCGACTTATTACCAAAATCAAATACATTCCTGAGGGGGGCGGCAGCCCCCCTCAACCTCCCGTTGTATCTCTCTTTGTATACCTATTTGTATATGATATAAAGTGTTACGAAATTGTAAATAATTGCATTTATTTTTGTATAAATTCTTTCAAAGAGGTTTAGTAAGTTGATAAAATGCTAATTTTGTGCCTTTATAGTCGTTTTAGCGTTAAAATAGACAAATTTTCCTTTAAAAACGCATTAAAAAGCTCCTATAAAAGAAGAAATAAATTTGGCGCCAAATTTGGCGACTATTTCCCTCCTTGGCGATTTTTTTGGCGATCTTGGCGAGAAAATCCTTATTAGGGATATACCAAATATGGAAGCTCTAATCTCATTGGCTGATGTGATACGAGAATTTTCCAGAACAGTCTGTTTTCGATAGAAAAGTATAAAAGGAGCATTATTTTCGCCAAGGCGGTCAGTCTCAGATCTATATCAGTTTCGTCAAATGCTTGCTCAATGGGCTCATGAATATGTGTACCAAATTGCAAGTCAATAGCGTTATTTTGGGGGCCGCTATCGCGGTACATACAAATTCTTCCCATAGGCCATAATGGTAAAAAAAACTTTGGCGTGTCCCTGTACACGAACTTACAAATGGAATGCACACCGAAAAGTATACAGCTAATTTCGTGGGCATCATGAACATGTGTACAAAATTTCAAGTCAATAGCGTGTTTTTTGCGGCCGCTATCGCATGACAGACAGACAGACAGACGGAATCCAAAATCCTTTTGAGTCTCAACAGAGGGCCTCCATTCACATTTCGGCAAAAATTGGAAGTCAATAGCTTGATTTTTGCGGTGGCTATCGCGGTACATACAGATTCTTCCCATAGGCCCTAATCATAAAAAATCTTTGGCGTGTCCCTGTACACGAACTACAAATGGAATACACACCTAAAACTATACAGCTGATTCCGTTGGGCTCATGAACACGTGTACCAAATTGCAAGTCAATAGCGCGATTTTTGTGGCCGCTATCGCGGTACATGCAAATTCCTCCCATATGCCGTAATGATAAGAAAAACTTTGGCGTGTCCCTGTACACAAATTACAAATGGAATACACACCCAAAACTATACAGCAGATTTCGCGGGGCACATGAACACGTGTACCAAATTGCAAGTCAATAGCGTGATTTTTGTGGCCGCTATCGTGATACATATAAATTTCTCCCATAGGCCGTAATGATAAGAAAAACTTTGGCGTGTCCCTGTATGCGAACTACAAATGGAATACATACCAAAAACTATACAGCTGATTTCGTGGGGCTCATGAACATGTGTACCAAATTTCAAGTATAAATAGCGCTTTTTTGGCGGCCGCTATCGCGCGACAGACAGACAGACAGACACAGCCCAAAACCGTTTTGAGTCTCAACAGAGGGCCTCCACTGACGTTTCGGCAATAATGTTAAAAGAAATCAATTTGACCAAAGCTTCATACAGTGACAGAATGAAATCCCCGCCTAATAGGCTATCCACCGTTCATTTCGATATATTTATCTTATTCTAATCTATTAATTTATTTTATCAGGGTCAATTTTGTTGTTTAGTTTTCATTCTACTATTTCCAATGCAATAATCCTCAAATTCATATTTATATGAAAAATTTACAATTTCGCTATGTTGATAAAATCGTAAATTACGAATAATTTACGAAATTTTCCTATTAGAATATTTGTATTCAATCATGTTCAAACAAATATCATAAACGTAATTTTGAAGTTGTCTAACGTATTTAGGATCCTCAAAATGGAAGTTTATGCTCAATTTTGCTTTATTCTGACATGTTAAATAAATCGTAAATTCCAAATAACTTACGAATTTTTTAAATTGGAAAAATCATAGTCTATGATATCCATGCCAGTATCCTAAATATTATTTCGAAAGTGGTTTGACATCTTTACGATGAAAATATCCCTCAAGATTGACGTTTATGTGAAATTTTGCTCTTATTCAGCCATGTTAAGAAATTCGTAAATTTCCAATAACTTACGAAATCTTTATATTGGAAAATTCATAGTCATTAATATTCATGCCAGTGTCCTAAATAATGTTTCAAAAGTAGTCTGACATCTTTACGATGAAAATATCTCTCAAAATTGACGTTTATGTGAAATTTTCCCCTATACTGCCATGTTAAGAAATTCGTAAATTTCCAGTAACTTGCGAAATTTTCAAAGTAGCATATTTATAGTTACTGATATTCATTCCGGCATCAAAACTGATATTTTAAAACTGGTCTGACATTTTTACAATAAAAAGTTTTCATTTAATGCACGTTTAAGTGATTTTTTGTCCTATTCTCCCATGTTAAGAAAATCGTAAATTTCGAATAACTTACGAAGTTTTTAAAATCGAATGTTGCAAATGAATAGGGTTCTTGCCAGTGTCGAAAGTAATATTTTAAAACTGATCTGACCTCTCTGCGACAATTTGTTCTTGAGATATCGTGTACACAGACTAACAAACTAACGGACTGACCCACTAACACACTAACAGACTAACAGACTAACAGACTAACAGACACCCTACAGACAGACACCATAGAAATTTTGTCATTTTCGGATTCCTCACACCTGAAAACGTGTAGAAAAGTCAAAAAACCGAGGTCGAAATTTTTCACGATTACCTAAGTTCCCCATACCTATAGTATGATGGGGAACTAATAATATGTTATAAGAACCTATTACCAAAGCTAGTACGCTGTAAAAAAGTAACTATTACCAGCTGCAAGAAGCTCTCTGTGATTAGAGAGTTTCTCGCAGCTGGTAATAGTTATTTTTTTACAGTGTAGTAATAAAATGAAGTAACATATTACTAAAAATTACTGTTTATCCTACCTATTATTATAACACGCGTGAAGATCGTGATAAATACCAATGAAAGAGGAGCGTCAATACAATATTAATTTCATTCTTGACCAAAAACGGCTGCAAGTAGCGACTACTGCCATGTAGAGGGAATAAAGTGAGATTATATGTTATATTCTTATGATTGCGGATTTTATGAACTTTTTAATCCAATGGTAATTAAAAGTACCGTCAGTGGTAAAGGGTTGAAGATCGATAATTTTTGAAGTGCACAGTAATCAACTTGAATTTTTCTTGTAATATTACTACCAAAATTAAAATGGGATTCTTGATGTTTGGTTAATTTTCCGGAATTATGTAATGTTTTTTTATTGTTGCTTGAGAAAATACGCATTTATTTCTTTGAAAATATGTAGAATTAGTTCTTTTTCACACCTGATTTTCGAAGTGCATGATTATTTCACCAAGAATAAAAATAGCTTCTGCCTTTTGACGTCTAATTTGGGAAATATGTCATATTTTTAACGATATTTTTATTGTAGGTTTTTTTTGCAACTTTTTTAATTTATTTACTTATAATTACCAAAATACGCAACTTATTTCATATGGTAAATTCATAAACTTACTTAATTTAAAATTTCAGAAGTAAAAAGGAAGTTAAAATGTGGCACGTTACTTAAATTTTGAAATTCGCCATTTTAGTTTCTTCATTCGATACAAGATTGACGAATGTATACTTTGAAGTCTACCCATATGTTTTGTTTTGTATACTATTAAAAAAAAAAGAGGAAGAAGAAGAAGTTAATATATATATTAATTAAAAAAAAATTAAATAATCTATTAATTTTATTTAATTTTTCTTTAAAATGGTTATTAACCCATTAACGCCCAGCGTCCTCATATGAGGACAGCTAATAAAATGGCACGTATATTTTTTGTGTTTTCTTGTAATGATTTCTTCTTTTTAGTGACAGTTTATAGCATCACTCTAAATGATCCCTGAAAGTTTTATGTTCCTACTCTTAATTATTATTTCATAATTTGGATAGTCATTTTATGATTTTTCATTCGTAAGACGTATATTTGATTTTTTACGCAGGTGTACTAACTTAAATATAGTTAAATAATAATATATATTATAATACTTTACTTTTGAGATCTTTGTCAACAGAATTAATCTGTTATCTCAATGTTTTACTATCTCGAAGTTTTCTCGCTAGAACACTATACGTCAATAAATGAGGATAGGCTTTAAATTTAAAACTATCAGAAGCATTGCTTAAGTTAATTTATTTTACTGTCAGTTGTCCATATTAATTTAGAAGTGAAATATTCATCAAAACATGTTTTGCAACATTAATTCGGGCGTTAACGGGTTAAATATACTTTGAGAAAAGCTTACTACTTTTTAGGCCTTTGTATTTAAAAAAAAAAAATACATTTTTCTTCTAATCTTCTAAAAACAAGTCTTGAAAATTGTGTGAAAATGATTTTTGAATATACGACTAAAGAAACCGAAATATGAAGTTGTTATCTCGATACAAGTTTCTCTAGCATTTTTATGTCAGACTTCCTTTATAACGCCTTTCATATTTTAGCATAAATTTATATATTTCTGTCATAAAAAAATGAGAGTTTTCAAAAGAATGTATCCTTTTATGATAGAACTTTAGCATCTAACTTATTTTATGTTGTTTTTATAAATTCTATTTAAATGCAGAAAAGTGCTCTAAACGAAAAAACTAAAATATTGTTACCTGTATTTTAACATATATTTTTTATGTTGATAGAAGATGAAGAAAATTCAATATTTATTTTATATTAAGCTAACTGCATTTTGAAATTCTAAAATTTGAAGGCAAACTTCAATTTTCTAAACTGTAAAACTTATATAAACGAGTATATATAATTAAAATAAATTATATATATATATATATGAATTATAATTAAAAGCCTCCCTTAAAATTAAACCTTAATTTCTAAAACCTAAATGATTCTGGTTCACACCAATCCACTCATCGCGCCCTAACTAATAGTTTATTAATTCATTTTCTAAATATTTCAGTAATTCTAAATTCATTAACTCGTTCGCAATTCTTAAACCCACTTTATTTTATTTTCCTATGAAACAAAACCTATATACATATATAGTATATATTCCGATTCAGTCGCGATCACATGACCTCGGCTACTTGAGTGAATAGAGGATTTTTCAGTGCAGTTTTATAAGAGAGTTCTCTGTTAATTAGCAGCCGATAAGGATGACTTAGTTTTGATTTTAATTTCTAGAAAGACTCATATTCGCGATGTAAGTTCTAGAGTTCATTAGAAACACTACAGATTTCATGACTACATTAATTTAATTAGTGTTTTCTGATGTCTATTATTTGTTAAATATGACAAATTTATATATATACACACACACATATTTGATATTAAATATACATATAATGATATTAAATTTAGAAATATTATTAGTAGGTCGACGAATAATAATGGGAAAATAACCATGGTGGTGTTCTTTCACCATCATTATTCATTGTCATATAAAATCACCGTATTGATAAAAAAAAGATTATTTTTTTTTTTTTAAATAGAGGTGGGAAGAGACTTGAAAAAGATACGTTCGTAGGCTTTCTCTAATTTTAATTAGTTTTGAAAATTTTCAAATGACAAGAAATTCGACATATTTGAAGATTAATTTTTAAAATAACATTTAATTGTTTCGAAATTGTGTAAAAGTGGATGTATATCTATTTGAATTTCTATATATATTTTACATTTATGTGAAATTCATATGTTTATATGCATAATGTTAAAACGAAATGCTTGTAAAATCGAGGTTGAGCTTTATTAAGTAGTAAGACATTTAGTAATTGCCTTGAAATTTGCAGTGAGAATGATCTGGAGATATGTCACTACCATTTTGAGCCTTCACGGAGGAAGTTCTCCCTATTTTTCTACCACATTGACCAATTCTTAAAATTCTCTGACTGAGGATGATGCTGTGCACAACTGAATCATACTTAAATTTATGTTAGGATACTGATCACATAATATAAATTTAAAAGACCATGTGCTTTTATATGTAAAAGTCTCTTCAAAATCAGATCGTGTTTTATTTCTGCACTATTCTACTTTCATGAAATACCATAAAACATCTAATAAATTATAATGGTTTATTGTTTACGATATAGCGTAAATGCAGTTTTGTGATTTTAAGTAAAAGTTTTTGTGTAATAATATTTAGCAATAAAAAATGTATTTCGCATGGAAAAGGCTGCCCGTACTATTTATCCTTCACTAATAATAATAATAATAATAATTAAAAAAAAAAAAAAAACTGTCTTTGACAGAATTTAATTTCGCACGATAGGCTAATTTATATATTGCAATCTTGTAACAAAAATTGTTAGCCACCCTGGCTAATAACAAGCTCTACATTTCTCCCATACTAACCGTTGGTAAGGTCACCGTATCTGCAAACGCAGATGTAACGGTTGTTGAATAAGAAATGTCGATCTGGTTATCAGCCAGGGTGTCTCAGTGGAAGAGCATCCGCACGTTAAGCGGAGGGCCTGAGTTCAATTTCTGGCTCTGGCATTTTTCACATAGTTAGTATAATAAAAACTACTTAAAACGAATTTTAACGGTTGTTGAATTTATTAATAAAATTACTAAATATTTTAAGATAGTTTAAGAAATTAAATGGTAAAATTGGACATTGCCAGCTATTCTGGCATATTGGAAGCGTGACAACGAAAAATCGCTATCTGAAAGAAATAGTCATGCCGTACTAAAAATACATTAATACAGTCTAGTTATGGGAAACTATTGCTTTAACAACATTTCCACCATACACGGAATAATATATAGGATTTAAAATATGAATAGCATGCCCTAGTTATTGTTTTACTAGCAACATATAATTGCCTACGTAAAAATTCTGTATAGATTTTGCAAAATGGTCATTATTTTAGTAAATTTGTGAGATCGAGACTGTAGACGGTCACCACAGTTTGTTTAAAATTAAGCTGGATCTAACAAAGTATTCAGTTGGGATGGTTAAGTCGCTTCTGCGCCAGTGACTCGGCGAAATTTTAGGTCGGATTAGTTTTGTGTCGACATGGTGCTGCAACGAAGAAATTAAGTTGCGAGATGTAGATGAATGGGAAGCGATATTAAAAGTTCGGTTGAAATGAAGAGAAGGGAAGTTGGAATGTGGTATAAGATGGAGATGATTTTCGACAGAGGTGTGGTGTAGTGGAGTCTTGTCCGACGTCTGTCTACGAAAAAGTTTAAGGCTTAGAGCCTGGAGAAAGTTATATTTCGATAAAGAAGATTGAGTTGTACTTAAGTTAAGTAGTTTAATGAGTGTTGCTGTGCTTCGGTGCTAGCATTCGTGAATGGAAAATTGGATTAGCCGGGAATCCGTTAATCTAATTGGAGTCACGGCAGTTGAGTAAGGTGTGCACCCGTCTCTATAACTTCTACTGTTCTGGGGTGAGATATTTCAAATTATCTAAATTAGTTATTACAGTGCGTATCGAAATGATAGGTCCACCCGCATTTTTCAAAATTTCGGCTCTTAATTGAGAATAAGAATCACTTTTTTGGTAGAAATAATTAATCAGTAATTGTTATAACTATTTATGAAGAAATTTCTTAAAAATAAATAATTCCTTTTTATTTTATGCAAATTTTCATTTTCAGACCGTTTCGAAAAGATAGGTCCACCTTCAGAAATTTTGCACCAATCACGTTTATTTCCAAAAATTTGCATAAATATCGTTGCTTAGTCTTACTGCGGGATTATGCTGGCTGCTGTGGAGGTATTTAAACAGATTTGAACATCACGTTGTAATCAAACGAAATGGGTCGTCGTTGCAGTCTTTCGCTGGTTGAGCAGGGGAAAATTGATGCATTTAAAACGTGTGGAAAATCGAATAGAGAAATAGGTAAACTTTTAAACAGATCACATAATGTTGTAAACAATTGCTTGCGACTTAGAAATGCTTATGGCAGTAAAAAATCATCTGACCGCCCATCAAAAGTGACACCCCGACAAAGAAGGACTATCGTAAAGGAGTTAAAATCTGGAAATATGAGTTTATCCACTGCGGCCAGACAACAAAACTCTCCAATATCAAAATCTATAGTCCATAGAGTGGTAAAGAAGTTCGGCAATATAGTTTACGTGAAGAGGAAAGCGACTCCGAAATTGACTAAAAAGCACAAAGAAAACAGATTGAAATTCCCTCATGAAGTGATGTCCTGGAAACAAGATTGGCATCGTGTGATATTCAGTGATGAAAAGAAATTCAACCTGGATGTTCCAGATGGCTGGCAGTACTACTGGCACGATCTGCGTAACGATATATAGATATTCTCGAAGAGGCAAGCTGGTGGTGGTTCCGTTATGGTATGGGCCGGATTCGGAGGTGCAGGAAAAACTGATATAGCATTTGTAGACTATCGTTTGAATGCTGCAGGCTATCAACAGCTGCTTGAACAATATTTTCTTCCACAAGCAGAGCACATTGGGGGCCCATTCTTCATGTTCCAACAGGACAATGCTCCTGTGCACACTGAAAAGTCAACTTTCGAATGGTTTCTGGATAATGGTGTACATGTTATCGATTGACCACCTTGCAGCCCCGATCTGAATCCCGTAGAAAACATGTGGGGTATACTCGCAAGAGCGGTGTATGCAGGTGGAAGGCAGTACAACAGTACTGCAGACTTGAAAAGGGCTATTTCCTCCGAATGGTCAAAAATCGAGGAAAAGTGTTTGCAAAAACTTGTAGAAACCATGCCGAATAGGATTTATGAGCTTATTCTGAAACAAGGTGGAAAAATTTCTTATTAATTCAACATTAATTTGATGCTTGGTTCAGTGGACCTATCTTTTTGAAACAGCTTTTTCATGTAATTTTTGTTATCCTTATTATTCCTATTATTTGTATATTATTCATGTATTATTTTACATTGAAGGAAGTAATGTAGTTTATAAAATAGTACTTTGTACACAATAAAACCTTTTTTACCAACATAATTTTCGTTTTTACTGGTGGACCTATCATTTCGACACGCACTGTATACATTTATTTGTTAAAGTATTTAAATTCGCTGACTGAGCTACAAAATCCAGATCATCCTCACATTATTCTAGTTGAATAAACTCTTAGATTTATTTTTATATATCTGAGTCTCTGTGCTAATTTCATATTTAATACTTAAGTAGTTAAGTTAACTAAGCTAAGATGGGGTCTGCGTCAACACAAACCTCACAAATTCAGTTTTATTAAGTAACAAATTTATTCAAAAGCATGTAGCACCGTATTGCAGCAATTGACAACACAGAGAGATACTTACAGAATAATTTAGAGTAAATTAAAGTAATTAAATCACATTTCTTACAGCACTGTTTAGAAGGAAGCATGTAACAAAAATGACAGTTAAGAACTATTTAAGTTGTTATTTATAGGAAAAGTGTTGAATAGGCGTTTTGTTATATATCTTATATTTGTAATAATTCTTTTATGGCTGTTCTGTTTAATACGACTTAAAATCTTAAATAAATTTAATGTAATTTATTGCTATTAGATATTCATATGTGAAATTATAAAATATATTTTATTCAATGCCACAAAACATTTAAGTACGTATATTGTGTGAGCATAGAAAATATAACTTCATTATCCAAGTTTTAATTCATAATGTAATTTTTTTTTTATGTATATATTTCTAAAATTATAAAATAACAATTTTTGTATTTTTTTTTCTTTCATTCTTTTTTTCTTCATTTTTAAATGAAATAAACAAAGTAAAAATAAAAATTTGATAAACACGAAAACGAATAAATAAAACAATCGATTTAAGCACATTAAATAAAATTATGTGTATTTATCAAAAAGCTACAATTTTTAAAATAAAAAAGTAAAATTTAAAGCTCTATGAAAGACAGTATAAATGTAATTTTAAAATTTAACTTATATATATATATATATATGTATTCATATATACATATATAACAATAAATATGTCAAAATGTTATCCCTATTATTACTTTCTTCTATATGTAATATAGAGAAAGTATTGGATTCGTAAAAATTTTCGACCTCGGGTTTTTGATGAATTTACACGTTTTGAGAGCTGTAGAACACGATTTGACCATTTTTAGAAAATGTCTGTCTGTCTGTCTGTGTGTGTGTGTGTGTGTGTGAGACAAAATTTTGTGGCAACTGTATCTCAAGAACTACTGCACAGAATTTCATACAAATTGGTATGTAGTTGCACCTTGACATAAATTAGTGCCTATCAACTTTTGGTAAAAATTGTCTTACAGGTTGCGTTGCCATCACGCTTTTTCTAAATTTTTAACATGGTGATATAGGACAAAATTTTGTATAAATGTGCATAAAGAGAATTATTTTTTAGTAATCATTATGAAATTTACAAGAATTATTTATAATAGAGATAGTCAACTGGGAAAAAAATTTTGTATGCGTAGGAACCTCGCCACCCCCCCTTGGGGGGAAGTCCCCCTTCGAGGGGAGTAAATTTTCAAGATGGGTATCTTTCGAAAGGTCTCGTCAATACCTTTAAAACGAATGGTTGAACTATAAATCTGTGATAATTTAAAACAAAGTTATCGATTTTTTTTAATTTTAACAAAAAAAAAAAAAAAAACCTTAGAAAAAAATCGTACTTTTTTTTTTTTTTTAAACGAAATTTAACCAGACTTGGTATTTAGTTGGCCCCTGACATAAACTGAGGCTGATTAGATTTGGGGATCAATCGCTCAACAGGTGGCGCTGTGATCGTTTTTTTCTAAACTTTTAACATGGCAGTGGGGGGGGGGGGGTGTAAATTTTCAAGATCGGTATCTTTCGAAAGGTCTCGTCAATACCTTTAAAACGAATGGTTGAACTATAAATATGTGGTAATTTAAAACAAAGTTATCGATTTTTTTTTACTTTTAACAAAAGAAAAACTTTGAAGAAAATCGTTTTTTTTTTTTTTTTTTTTTTTTTTTAATATTCTTACTGCGTGAATTTGTATAGGAAAATATAGAAGAAAGTCTTGTGGTGGCCACAACATACTAGTTTTTTATTATGTTCTTGTAGGGGGAAAAAAAGATTTTTTAAAATACCATGTAAATATTTTTAAACTATTGTGCCTGCTTAAATTGTACATATATATATAATAATATTTTATACCACAATTTCCTTAGTATTTCTTTCTTTTTAATTATTTACTTCATCTTCTGTTCATTATTATAATTATTATTATTTTATTATTTATTTTATTAAGGTTTACCGTATTAAAATGTTTTATGAGTAACTAGTTTTTCGTTGTATCATAATGCAATTAAAGCATTTTTATAAATGAATGCTTTTTTATTAAATAAAAAAAAATCTATTTCTCTTTGAAATTTCATACATTAGCTTTAAGTTAATTATCTTGAGGTTATTTTATATTTCATGTAAAAAAAAAAAAAATGCTAAGCAGTAAACAAATTTATTAAATAATGTTCAAACAATTTTTACTTAATGACTTTTATGCAAATACCTAACAGCTTCGTGGTAATGTGTTTCGAAAATATTTAGCATATAAATAAGTAAAGAAAATTACTTATGAAAAAAAAAAAAAAAAGAGCATTACATTTTACATATTTAAATTGTTTTACATAAATAACGGTGTTAAATATGGAATTATGAATATTTTGTGTGTATATATATAAGGAACGAGATGTATTTTGAATTTTATTTCTAAATATTTAATTTCATTTGTGTGGTAAATGGATACTTATGAGATATAGAAATAATTCTACATTTCAAGCAAGAAATTAAATATATATATATATATATATATATATATTATATAAAATTAGTTAGAAATTCTGTCTTAAGGATGCAATGCCGGCTGAAAAAGTATAATTCTCACTTTTTCCAGCAATTTCTACTTTACAAGTCGACTTACATATTTATTGCAAATAAGATTTTATTGTATCAAGAATTCTCTTAAGAAATCTAATTTCGAAATTTATTGCTTTTCTAATAGCATGCAGCAATCGGCCTCTTTTTATCGCTAACCGCGTTTTTTATTATTTACATTAAAATGGATCAGTCATTTATTGGCTTACCGTTATGCCACTAGCAATTCATGCTAGGAAATTTACGTACGCATGTAAGGCTGGTGTGAAATAAATTATGTATGAATAATTGGCCGAGACTTCATTTTTGATAAATTTTGAAGTTCATGTCATCTTGATAAATGTTATGTACTTATGTTCACATTTATTTTGAGAAAATCAATTTTAAAAAAGACTTTTTACAGGTAGAACTTGCATTCAGGCAGATTTCCCAACTTCGATAATTTATTCACGAGCATTTTTAGCCCCGCCTTCTTTTCGCACCAGAAATTTTGTAGATTATTTCTCTTTAATATGTGACAACGATTAAATAAGAAGAATATCATTTTTCAAAATTTCCGGTATGAAAAAGAGGTGGTACCAAAAATGCTCGTGAATAAATTATAAAAGTTGGAAACTCTGCATTCAGGGTCATTACTTTTTTTTTTTTTTTTCGATTTTTGTTCAATACACATTTTTTTGTATAATGTTGTATGGTTACCACTTATATGCCAATATTGTAATCAATATTCCATATTACGCACCCCTCCCCCCCTTTTTTTCTTATTTAATCGTAATTACAATTATAGAAAGACACTCTAAATGAAAGTGGTTTGGAAAAAGTGGTAGGTTCTTGCAAAGCTACGGGATATTAATTAGAATGATAGCAGGTACATACTTGCCAACATTCTAATTAATATTCCGTAGTGTTGTTAGTCCCGCCCTTTTTCCACACCTATAAATTTTTAATGTAATATTTTTCAAATGCATTTACAATTAAATAAGAAGAAAAGTACTCTAAAAAGATACTGGTGGCAAAAAGAAGGCGGATCTAACAATACTACGGAATATTAACACTTTCGCGACCGCATGATTTTTGTCTTTTTGACAGTAAGGTGTGCCTGTGGGCGTTATTCTCCCAGCATAAAATATTTCAGAACAACATTTTTTGTATTCACATTTATATTACAAATGAATATACATTATAATTTAATTCTTTCTAATTAATATATTTGCATCCATAGTATATTTTATAGCAAAAATATGAATACTGGGTACATACATTAGAAATAAGTAACGTACAAATTACGAAAGAAACGTTCACTGGCGGAGTTACAGATTTTCAAATGACGTGAATCTACGTCAGCGGCCGCGAAAGCCTTAATTATTATGTTGGCAAGTATGCAAGTACATTATTAGCAGATCTGCCAAAAAACCGAATTTTTAATCACCAATTATTTGTAACCAAAATATTCTCTTTAATTATTATCTAAAATTATGTGAATATATTAGGCGAAGATAAGACACAATGAAAAATTCGCCAAAACATCTTTACATCCCTATATGCATAAGAAAGAAGCAAAGGATTTTCATATTTCTTGAAATCTTGTTTTCAGTATTACATACTTTGGTATAGTGTAACCACGTTTCCTACGCCTAGCAGTGAGGGCGAGTCGAAAATCTTGGAGGGTTTCCAAGTTGACCAACAGGTTTGAATTTAGTAAACATCCAGTCATTCGGTATTCCCTTATTGCTTATTTTCTCTCAAAGCTTGTCTCCCCTATTTTACTAGTGGACTCGTTGAATTCGCACTTGCGCAGAGGCTTCAATGGTCGCAAGAAATGTAGTTAAAGAGTATATCCTGACACCAACGACAATTTATAGGAAAGGTCTGTTTATGAATCTCTGTGTGTCTGTGTAAACAGTGACTGCATTAAATCACCTGATTTCACAAAACCTTATGTTTAGTTTATCTTTGACATTATTGATGTCTATGAAATTTTGGTGCAAATTGAGAGATAAACGATGTTGCTATGTTGAATATTTTCCTTTATATCTAGGGTTGCCAAATTTATGCTTTTACCGGAAAATTTTAATGCATTTCATTTTATTTTATTTCATCAGTGAAAACTGTTAAATATATAATACAATTCCATTAAAATTGTGCAATAGCCGAAACGCTTAAAAGTTGGTAGCGCTATTATTTATGAGAAAGTTATATACAATGACTATTACATAGATGTCGACATTTTAATTTATCCCGAAGTACTTTTAGCCCCGCTTTTATTTCGCACCACTTTAGTTTTAGAATATTTTCTCCTATACATAACTACGATAAAAAAGTAAAATTTATTCTTTAAAAAAAGGTGGTAGGGAATAAAGGAGGGACTTGAAATACTCCGTAATAAATTAAAATGTTGGCAAATCTGCTATTATGTAAATTACGTTGACAATATTCGGGTTCATATCAGCCGGTGCGGTTACATTATGTTGCATTTTTTTCTATTTGCGGAAATGTAAATGATTAATTATAAAGCTTAAATTATCAGTATTTACTAACATTAGTCATAATTAGAAGTAGAAACAACTAATATAGAAACAACTAAAAAATTTTAAATTACTTTTCGTCATTTGCATCTAGCGCAGTATAAACATGTTTTGTCTGACAAAAAAAAAAAAAAAAAAAAAAAAAAAAAAAACTACTTGAATTTTGAAAATATACTGTTTTCCAGAGCCTGATTAAGGGGGAAGCACACATTATTTATACTTACACCGTTATTTTTTAACAAATACTTTCCTCCTATAATAAACAGAAAATTCCCATTAAAAATTATTTTAAAAGAATTCTGGTGTCTAATAACGGTGAGTAAATTGGATTGTTTTACACCGTTCATTTTTTATAAAAAATATTTCCTCGTCAAAGCGTGGAATTTCAATGACATGAAGTAAGAAATAATTGTAAAAATATTCCGGTGAGAGCGGAGATAATGTGTGCTTCCCCCTTAATCAGGCTCTGCTGTTTTCTGAAATAGAGACTTCTGATGTGCTCATTTAAAAATTCATTTTTGTCTTATACTTTTGGAAGATTTTTAAATAGACTTTCTAAAGATAATACTCTGCTTGTCTATGAAAGAAAAATATTAATAGCTTTTAAAAGAATAGTTATTATAATTCAGATATTTTTTAATAAAGACAGAATGAGAGGATTGGTATTTTTTGCATAACTTTAAATTATTATACACAAATTGTAAAAATACTTTATCGGCTGATGCTATTTGTAAAATTTCAAATTTATAATATAATATGATTTTAGATTGTCTACAGAAACTTCAACTTTAATTTCATACTTTCAATAAGATAAATTTACTTGTTTGTAATATAATATTATAAAAAATGATATCACAAATCACATTTTTCTTTAAAAGAAGAAAGAAAAAAGAAAGAAAGAAAAGGAAGAAAAGAAAAGAATGTGGAAAACTAAAATTTTGCCAGTTTTACCAAAGAAATAATTTTCGATTTTTAATGGCTTCAAAGGTTTGAACAATAAGTTTAAATTTATATTGCTATAGCCATATGAATTATTATTTTCAAATATCAGTTGAAAAATATATTTATAGATGTAAAATATTTCTTTTCCTCTAAAATTCATAACTGTATAAAAAAAAAAAAAAAATTCTTGTTATTTCAGAGAAAAAATATACTTGTGATAGGTATCAAGTTGAGGCGAAAATATTCCAAGGAAGCATTTGTCAAATCTCCATGACATTATCCTGAGATTTCAAAATTTCGGAAAATAAAGAAAGAATTTGAAACTTGAAAGATAAATCATAGTGTATATATATATATATAAAAAAAATAAGTATATCATATAAAATCACTATATTTATGTATATATATGTGTGTGTGTGTTACGTATGCATGTACAAAAGTCTCTCTCTTTTAATAATTAGTTATTCTTTAACCCGTTAGTAGTCGCTATAGACAGCGCCACCTATTACAGATTGCGCACTTTTTATTTAACTGTCACCAATAATTTTAAGAAGTGATGTGATCGACGTTTCTTTGATTTTATTCGAGTTTTAAGTATATCAAATGCCACTTCTAAAAATTTTTGGTGGCAATTGAATACAAAAATCTGGCAATACTGAAGTATGGGCGGCAAATGGACCAACTAGCGACTACTAACGGTTTAATGAGAAAAAATATGTCAGCTGATTTCCTGAAAAACAAGCTATTGTTGCAAGTTCAAACAGATAAATGATTTTCTTTATAGATAATTTTTATTTTTGCATCTGTTTATGTTTTAAAGAATTTAGAGGATTTAATTATCTCAATTAAAAAAAAAAAAAAAGTAATTCTTACATTCTTTTTAATACGCTTTTATCCGAACTTCTGTCGATAATAACCTATTTCCCTTTTATTAGTTTAAAGTCGCGCACTTGTTTCATTATACTAAATCTACTTTAGTTGTTCTATAATAATTACCTCAAAGTTAAAATATACTTTTTTTTTATTCCATGTTGCATTAATTACTAATATCACCTATTTTAAATGAATAATATATTCATGCATTCAAAAATATTATCCGTGAAACGGATAGATATAACATTAGAGAAACATTAATGACATATCCGTTGAAAGTTTTTGATTTTAAAATATGCAGATTGATAAACTAAAATGAAACAATTCGCATATAAATGTGAAACATAATATGCGCATATTTTAAAAAGTTTAAGTTTATAATATATATTTCATAATTTACATACTTATTTTGAAAAAAAAATTGTAAGGTCATATTATTTAAAAGTTACATAGCTAATTACTGAAAAATAAACTAACAAGGAAACATTCAAAAGGTGTCGTCTTCAAAAAATATTGAAAAAAATATATGTGATTCTACTCTTTATAAAACACCAGAAAGTGAAAAAATTATCGGCTGAAATGAAATAAAGCGACCACAAAAAATTATCAAAATTAAGCATATTTGGCGATTTCAGAGTGTTAGGCGATAGATTTTGAGTTCTTGGTGGAGAAGCAAAACACGTTTTTGCTCGTACACGGCAATCTCTGTGCTAGCGAACTTATCGTCTAACAGCGCTAAATCTTCAAAAATGCTTAATTTTGATAATTTTTTGTAGTCGCTGTAATTCATTTCAGTCCACAAATTTTCCACTTTCCAGTGTTTTATGAAGAATAGAATCACATTTTTTTTTTTTTTTTTTTTTTTTTTTTTTTTTTTTCAGTTTTTTTTTTTTTTTTTTTTTTTTAAGACGACACCTTTTGATTGTTTCCTTGTAAGTCTAAAAGTAAAATAAATGAATTTATTTAAACTTTAATTAGTATACAATTTTTAATAAAATCACACAATCAACTGTGGAAGAAAAACATATTTATTGAAATTTTATTTTTTCCGACTGAGTGAAAATAATGCCTGGACAGGGACTCGAACCACGGACTTACAAGGTCAAGGCTCTACCAATTGAGCTTCCACAGTTGATTGTGTGATTTTATTAAAAATTGTATTTCTTGTCTGACCGGGATGTCGGCCTGGATAGCTCAATTGGTAGAGCCTTGACCTTGTAAGTCAAAGTTCCGGGGTTCGAGTCCCGGTCCAGGCATTATTTTCACTCAGTCAGAAAAAATAAAATTTTAATTAGTATGATAACATTATGAACTGATTAAAGAAAATATGTTTTAAATACTTTCGGTAAATTATATTTTATTCAAAAATCAAAAATTCAAATAGTGTAATCATTAACTTGTTAATATAAATTAATTCACTTCTCCATTAATTCTTCATAATTCTTAGTAATAAATAATGAAAATGTGTTAAATGAACATGGCGATTAAACGTATTTTGTTTCATGAATGTAAGATATTATTTTTAACATTAATACAGATATGAAGTTTCAATTACCTTTCAAATATTTAAACAGTGTACCAGTCAAACAGGCCTACAAAACTGAAGTTGACAAAATACAGGGATGGAACACGGGCGCAGAATTCATACCACTACAAGAGTAAGAAAAATTTCTACCTCTTAAATCAACGATATTATAGGTATAGAAATTTCTTAAACAGATTCCGGTGTGAATTCTGCGCCCGTGTTCCATCCCTGCAAAATATGATTTGATGATTTTAGCTGAACTTTATGGTTTTTGATGTGTTGGAAACGAAAATGCAGCCCATTTTTCTCTATCACGTCTAGATTTTTACCAATACAAGGTGCTTACCGACTCAATTTCTTACCTATATCATCATAACAATAAGTTGTTTGGTATGGTTTTACGCCACATTGGTGCTTCTCTATTAAAATAATAGTTATCCATAATTAATTAATCATGAAACATATTATAAAATTTACCATACAATTATATTGTTGGACGAGTAATGGAAGAAATTATATAGGTAGGCACCCTGTATTCTCAAAAATCTATACGTGATAGAGAAAAACTGACTTCAATTTCGGTTTCAGAACACAAAAAAACATGAAGTTCAGTCAAAATTATAAAATCAAAACCTTACGTGTCGACCTGTGTCATTATTGAAATTTTCTTATGCTAAGTTCTTATTAATCACTGGTTTTCTAAATTTGAACAAAATCATTTGTAAAGACAAATATGGTGGCACCCTAGTGATGAAGTGGCGCCTTCGTCTTTCAAAGTTATACCAACTGTACGTGTAAGAAAAATAAACACTCAGACATTAATGTCCAACTTAACAAATATTTAATTAAATCTCTTCAAAGTGGGGAGACTAGGGCTACTTCATTTAACGTATAATAAAATATAATTGATTACATAATTTCAATTCAAATATAATAAATAACTTTAAATTACCATAAACTTTAGCCAACATAGTTACTTAGCGGTGTGAAGCTTGTCTGCATTCCTTTACAATCTGAGCGGCATTTGACTCATAGATATAGTAATAAGACATAGATTGATCAGCAAGAGGGAAAAAGTGATACCTTTTTTTTTTTTTTTTTTTCGGAAAAAGTCACTCTAATGGCTGCCTTTCCCCGAGTAAATCACACACAGGAATACTCACGGACAATTTAGTAAATAAAATTTATGAATAATTTATTTAGTAAAGGTGAAGGAAAAACTCCAGATACAGTTTCAAATTCATTTTTCTTTTTATTCTTTTTTTCAAAACTCTCTAATGGCTGATTTTAGAACTTTTTTTCGGCATCAAAATTTTTTGCTGGATAACATGGGGAAGATCTATATATATTACTATATCTATGATTTGACTATCATCTGTCCCTTCATAAAACTTCTCAAAATTCGCAAAACTCTTCCAAACTCTTCAAGTGTTCTCCATAGCTGCCAAGTTTTTAAATATATTCCGGAATGACGCTAGCTCCGCCCTTTTTTCACACCGTAATATTTGTAGAAAATTTTTCTTCATTATTTAACTACTACGATTAAACATGAAAATTATTACTCTAAAAAGATTCCGGTGAGAAAAAAGGGCGAGGCTAACAACATTCCGGAATAAATTAAAAATCTTGGCAACTATGCTTCTCAAAAACCCCGAGTATCGTTTTAACCTGCATTTTACACTTTGTCACATTAATTTGCATTTCCTACGTCATTTGACTTCCGACAACTTTATTCTATTTTTTTCTATCTGCTATATTTCCTAAAATCTGAAACTTTAAACTCGTAGAATACCTTCTTATGTAGAGTAGTGATTCTTAACCGAACTAAGATTCCTCGCAACTCCGATTTGCAAACTTCTTACGAAGTCTTCTCTTAACCTTACACATTTAAAAAGGCTAAAATAATATCCAAATTTACTTCTGTAGTATTAAAAAACACGTTTATACTATTTTTTTTTTTTATTATTATTTAATAAAATAACTATTTGATACTAAATTTTATTAACCACTAATTAAACAATCTAATACTGACAAGGATTGTAAACACTTTCGAAAAAAAAATAATTGTGAATGTTCCATTTTCAGTACGCAGACAATCTGCAAATTATTCAATAAGTGGTTATTTCTATATAATATAACCTATTTGGCAAGGAATTTCCAAAAGGAATATGTCCTATGTAAAAATCCTCTCAGCTATTCTATTATTCAACGTGGAAAAAACCTACCTTAAACCCTCACCTTCCGACAAAATTTTACGAAATTCGCTTTACAGTGCTACCGTACACTCTCGACTCTGAAATGAGGAAATCCTTTGAATACACTGTCAAGATTCCTTTGAAGGTTATTTTATTTCATTGTCAAGCCGTGTTAGTAGTTTTACTGGCAGCAATACGATACAAAAGATCGTACTTTAGAAAAACGTATATATACGTCCGGGGCAGTTAAGGGGTTAATTAAAAAAATCAGAAAAGTATCAATTGGATCGAGATGAAAGGATTAGAGGTACAAGCTACAGTTCTTCATTGTCGTGATATAAACAAACAGTTGATTGTGACGTCATATTTATCAAATTAGTTAAAATAAATGAGGTACCTAAGGTTACTTTGTTACAAATATGGTACCTTTCATTTGGTACCTTATTTGTAACGAAGTTTTGATTAGATATTTTAGAATTAATTAAATTGGACATTTAAATTTATGATTGTTGCCAAAACATTTACCAGTTATTGTTATATATATATGCATATATATGCATATATATATATATATATATATATATATTTTTTTTTTTTTTTTGAGGGGGGGGGGGCATAAGATGAAAAAATGTTTTCACGCGAAAAATTAAAAAATATTAAATTTGCCCATGCATATAAAAAATACTTATTAAAACGAGTCGAAGAAGGAAGCGAAATAAGTACTGAGTTATATTACGATAAATATGATATATAATATGATACGTTATATTAGATCTATCGTCCTGGGTTGCTATTTGTCGTCAATTTATTTGTCACTTGATAGAAAGTTATCGATAAACAATTTTCTGTCTATTCATACACTGTAAAGAAAATAAAATGAAAAAAGGGAAAAATTTGTTCATAAAATGTATGTTTTTTAAAACATAAATTGATAAATACAATTTATGTTTAGAAACAATTATGAAACGATTAAAAGATAGTCAAACTTTTCTTGAAAAAGGAAAAGTAATTTTAAAAAATCTAATTTCGCAAACAAGTCATTTTTTTTATATACTGATATTTGAAAAAAAAATCTATATTTAGATGCAGAGAAAAATTTTTCGAGGCAATTATTCATGGTGTCGTGCCAGATCTAGGCATTGGAGATAAAGGAGAGAATTGGGAAAAATATGGAAAATTTTCACTTCATAAATTCTAAGAGTATTTCAAATAAATGAATTAAATTAACAGTATTAGTGCTATTTTATATCTAATAAATGTTTTTCAATTTTTTCTTTGTGTAATTGATGTTTTTGCCAAAATTTTATATGAAACAATGAGAACATGTAAATCTTAAAAACGTTTTTTACTCGCCTAAGACCTTATGTTCATCCTATTGAACATATAAAAATAGAATGTATTTTTAAAATTTTAAAATAAATTGTTATGTGTAGTGTTTTCTAGTCCATTATGGAGCAATAATAATATGAATTAGGGTAAAATTTGCCCTAAAATAACGATCATGAGTCCCAAGAGTGTGGAAGATTGGTATCAGGGGGTGATTCAGAAGCGCTAATTATTAGAACAAATTGCGCTTCCTCGTCTGTTAGGTAATATCGTCGCCTGCAATACAATGGACGCTGTTTCGATACTGGCCGGTAGAACTAAGGAATTTTATTTAATGTGAGTATTTTTACGATGCGCAAAGTGGCAAAAATCTGTTGCGAACTAATATTTTCTGTATTTTCTGTTACAAAAAAATTTTGTCAATGTAATTTTTGCATGTCACACAGATAATTTCTGGAATCATTGTTACTGGAATTTTTTTGTCACGTATGTGGAATTATTTTACAATATAAATCTTCAACGGAAACATTTTCAAAAAATAATAGTTTTTAAATAATTTTTTTTAATAATTTAAATGTTTCAAATCTTTGCTATTTTTCCTCTTTTTTTTTTTAAATGTATTATATATATATGTATATATATATATAGAAATACATTAATATAATCAGTACAAAAAAATTTTTATGAATATATTCTTAAATTTTTACTATATTTTAGGCTTTTATATAATTTAAAATAAATCTTTCTTCAAAACGTCTAAAAATACTTTTTTTGAAAATTGTGCAAAAGTCATTTTTATGTCTACCACTAAAGAAAACGAAATACGAGGTTGTTATCACGCCACCAGACTCTTTAGTATTTTTATGTCAGACTTCCTTTTTAACACCTTTCATATTGTAAGCATATATATATACCTTTATTATAAAAATCGAGTCTTTAAAAGAAAGTATCTTTTTATGTTAGAATGTGAACATGAAACAAATTTCATAGTAAGTTTTGCTAAATTCTATTTAAATATAGAAAAGTTGCTCCAAAAAGAAAAAAGAAAAATATTATCTGACTTTAAGCACATGTATTTTATGTTACTGGAAAATATTATGAAAATTGAATTTTTCTTAAAAATAAATAAATAAACTAAACTTATTTCGGAAATCAAAAATTTTAAAAGAACTTTTGTTTTTTGCAGACTGTAATACGTTATTTTTGTATTGAATGTAATATTAATTTTTGAAATATCATTAAATAGGAAAATAGAGACCTAATTACAGGTTTCTTAATTTTTTTTTACCACTAATTTTTAATAGGTATTTTTATCATAAAATCAGCATATGAATTTAAAAATACGTTTATTATTTGAGAATAGCGGTAGAAGAGTCCTCAAACAAAAAAAAAAAAAAAAAGACTGGCCGTTAGAAAAGTCAAGGCTTTTCAATATTTTTGAAAAATGATGTGTTAAAAAATTCGTCAAATTTGAATGTGATAGGATAGGGAATTTAGCGGTTATTTAATTGATACCATTTATTTCTAGAGAAAATATCTGAGTGGTTTTCAGAGATTTTCGAAAAAAAAATCATTACAAACAATTACAAAAATTTTCTATTAACCCGTTTGTAGTCGCTAGTTGGTCGATTTGCCGCCCATAATTCAATTTTTCCAGATTTTTTTATTCAATAGCCATCAAAAATTTTAGAAGGGGCATTTTATATACATAAAACACGAATAAAATCGAAGAAACGTTGATCACAACACTTCTTAAAATTATTGGTGACAGTTAAATAAAAAGTACGCAATTTGTAATAGGTGGCGCTGTCTATAGCGACTACTAACGGGTTTAAAAAAAAAAAAAAAAAAAAAAAAAAAAAAAAAAGTTTTATTCAATTAACTCTCTGACCGCCTTTGGAAAAGGCAAACTTGCAATGTTATTTTCACTGCACGCTTTCTTCAATGCACTAAAATACACTCATGTCCATAAATTAAGGATAATTCAGATTCACACTGAAATCGAACTTTAATGCAAAATTTTCACCTGTAGAAATACCACACACATCTTTAAGAATAATATGCAAATTACAGGAAGCCATCAGATGACGCCGATATGATGTTACAATGACGAAAGTGAAAGAAGGGGGTAGATAAGGAATGGGAGCAAAGAAGGAAAATTGTTCACAAGCGTTCTGTGTGCCGCTCAGTGCCACAACCGAATGGTTATGATACAGAGGACGCATGCAGATAATTTTTTACGTGGTAGAATTATCGGATGACTAGAATGTGGGCGAAGTATCGGTGGAACTTAGAATCGCCCAAAGTGTCGTCTCTAGGCTTCGGCAACGATTCCAAAATGATGGAAATGCCAGTCGACGTTACAGTACTGCTCGGCCCCCGAGTTATAATGCCGAATGGCCACCGATATTTGGCAGTAACTGCCAAAATAAGCAAATAAAGCACAGCAACGGACCTGTCTCATCAGCTGTCTGCAGCCACGAGTGCCACAGTTTCAAGACAAACCGTGTATAGACGTTTGGGAGATATTGGTCTATATGCTCGCAGGCCTGTTAGATGTGTTCCACTCACGACAATGCACTGTGCCATCGGTTAACTTGGAGTAGACAAAATGCAATGTGGACAGCGGCACAGTGAGCTTGTGTGATGTTTTCCGACGAGTTCAGGTTTAGCTTGCAGTGTGATTCATGCCAGACTTTCATATGTAGAACGTCAGGGGTACCCGTTACCACCAAAACAACATCATTGAACGACACCGTTATTATGGGGCAGGAGTGCTCGTTTGGAGGTGGGGGGATCATATTGGACACCAGAACAGATCTACGTTCAAATCGGAAGAATGATAGGCCAGATCTATCGGGACATCATTCGGGAACAGCATGTACGTTTGTTTAGGGGTGCCATGAGCCCAGCATTTCTGTTTATGGATCACAATGCGCGCCCGCACCGTGCAAACGTTGTACACCGATGCCTACAATCCTAAGATATCACCCGCATGGAATGGCCAGCATTCTCACCTGACTAGAATCCGATTGAGCATGTGTAGGACATGCTTTCCCGACGAGTTGTAGTTCGTCAACCATCTCATACATGTGTACCGGAACTTCGGAGAGCATTGTTTACTGAGTAGAGTAATCTTCCCTAAGATCAGATCAATAATTTAATACTCAGCATTCCTAGGCGTTGTAAGGATTGTATTTCATCATCTGGGAGGCATACAATGTATTAACCATCATACCAACCATGTAATGTTAAGTTTTTGTAAGGGAGATATTTTTTGTAATTGCTTCAGGGAGCAAAAATCGTAGTTTTTATAAATGGTATCCTACATAAACCGCCTTTTTTTTGTTCTTGACCTTTTGTTTAATAAATGGATTTTATGAATAAGTCATGTTTGTTTTGCTTCTGAACTTTTATTTGCCTCATTTAGCATTACCCTTAATTTATGGACATGAGTGTAATATTTATTTCAACTTAAGAATGAAAATGTGCCTGTTTACATGATTTTAGTCATTATGACTGTTATTATATTGTTTTTGACCTTATATTCATTCTAGTCTTAGGGTATTTTTCCCTACACGTTTTCGATTGTGCGTTTTTTCGTTTTCACCCCATGCTATTTTATATAAATTTTTTACACTTTTTTATAGTTAATTCCATTCTAAAGTGCGATGGGAAGGAGGAGATTCCACTGTATACCATGGAATGAGGATTCTTTCCCCTTGTCAGGTGCCATCTTTTCACCTCCGAAGCACCTTTGAGTAAGGGTGCCATGTGTCAACCGTGAGGAACAAACCATCAAACTTGAAAAACACACTAAATTTATTATTATATAATTTCGCATTTTAGGTGTATTGTGGAAAAAAGTGACCTTATATATCGTTTCTGCGGCAGTCAAATTATTAAGGGACCGTTTCATGCCCTGATTTTATTTACCTTTTTACACGCAATAAATAAAAGTTAGAAGAGAAATATAATAAATTTAATAAGTAAGAGAAATATAAAATAATCTGGTGTGTCACTCACGCGACTTTCTCTTACCCTGAAATTTAATACTATAAATACAGGTTGCAGATTAAGAGGTAAGGTAACGAGAACTGTCATGTAAACCTACGCTAAACAATTCAAATTAGGCTTCAGAAGAGTTTTATAAGATAATTAGTTCTGTGTGAGGGGGGTGGGGGGCTATTTTTAAAAAATATTTTATTAACATTATTATTTAAAAAAAAATATCTTTTATGATAATGCAGGCGATTTCCATATTAGAGAAGTAGTGTAACACCCAAATATCCAAAAAAAGTCCATTTTACTCTCAATAAAATAAAAAAATAAATAAATAAATAAACGATTTTTTTTTTCTGTTTATTTGTTTATTTATTTATTTTTTAAGTAAAAAAAAAATCTATAACTTTGTTTTAAATTATCACAGATTGAGAGTTCAACAATTCGTTTTAAAGGTATTGGTGAGCTCTTTTGAATGATTCCCATCATGAAAAATTACTCCCCTCGAGGGGGGACTTCCCCCCCAGGGGAGGAGGCGAGGCTCCTACATACACAAATTTTTTTTCTCAGTTAACTATTTCTATTACAAAAAATATATATTCGTTTCATTTGGTTTAGTGCAGTATATAGACGTTAAACTCTACTTACCTGCAATTTCCCCCATAGACGTAATGTATTAGAATTCTCTTGATTGTCCCTGTACAGGAACCATTTGCTTGATCTTAACGAAAAGCTTACTGTAGCATCCCTATATGATACACATTTAGAATACCAAGTTTGAACTTTATGCCATAATTTGCTTTTTAGATATGCTGATAACAGACAGACACACACACAGACACAGACACAGACACAAACACAAACAAACACACACACACACACATACACACACAGAGACACACAGACATACACACAGACCATTTGCTAAAAACATGATTTTCGTATTCAGGGGACCTCAGAACTTGTAACTATAACATAATCTCGCTTTCGAAAGTTTGACCCAAAAACAATACTTTCTCTACCTTATGGGTAAGAGAAAGTAAAAATTTAAAAATTGAATGACATAGAATTAATGTTAACAAATAAGACGCAAAAATGCACATGTTTAAAAGAAAAAAAAAATCAAAGATTAAAAAAATAAAAATAAAAATGAAATTTAAGATATTATAAATGAAAGAACAATGGTAATTTGAAGATGTTACTGACCCTATATATAAACAGGATATATATAGGATATATATATATATATCCTATATATATATATATATATATATATATATATATATATATCCTATATATATATATATATATGTGATATATATATGTCCTATATATCCTATATATATATATATATATCTCTAAATACACATTATTTTTGGATATTTTACTATTACAATGATACATAATTTTAAGACGTTATTTCCTTTTGATGAAATACACTCTTTTTAGAAAGAAAAGAAAAATCAATTAATGTATCAAAAAAAATGTTTATTTAGTTAATAAACCAAATATATTAGATTTTTAAATATAATTATTATAATTTCAATTATATTCTTTTAGATGTGTAATAAGTTTTAAAATTACTGCATAAATATTTTTAAGCGACTATGTATATTACTTAAATTATTCTTAAAAGGGGAAAAAAAACTTTATAATTTTTCTGCACTAAAAACTGCGGAGGTACATATTTCTTTCTTACTTTTTATTTATTTATTTCCTTTTAACTTGATTACCCTTTTTATTTAGTTTTTATGTGTTTAACATATTAAAATATTTCACGAGGTAATTGTTTTTCTTCTCGTTATAAAGCAATTTAGATACTTTTATAAATTAATTTACTGTTACATTTTTAATAAAGATGAAAAATGGTTCTATCGCTTTTTTATTTTCCATATACATTAGCTGTTAGCTAATTATCTTGGGGTTATTTTATATTCCCATTTAGAAAAAAAATATTAAACGATAAATAAATATTTATTTATGAAGTAATGTTAAAATACATTTCTTACTTAAAGAATTTTATGTGAATTGTCCATAAATAAAACAAAATCAGTTTCATAAATATTTAGTATGTAAATAAGTAAAACAAATTATTTGCCTAAAAATGCAAATACATATGTATAAGCATTAGTTTTATTAAGAATTATGAAAATGTTATTAGTTCATACATTATAGTTTAGATATATTTTGAATTTTATTCCTAAGTATTTATTTTATTTTTACGTTTATCATTAGATAAAGAACGATTTATGTATATTTTACCTTTTCTTTGATATTTGTAATTTTAACTACGCCATGTGTAGCTTATTTTTATTTTATTTTTTAATTAATATATATAATAAAAATACTCTCTTTCTTCTTATCTGAATCACATATATCTATTAACAATTGAAGATTAACAAAAACTGTTTAAAGAATAGCTATGAACGTGTTTATTACCTAAAAAAGGTTATTAATGTAAATAATGTATAAATATTTGATTTTAAAGATTTAATTAATAATAACATAAAACTGTCTGAACTTAACAATATCATAAATTTGATATTTAGTTTATATAAAAATCAAATAAAAAATTCAAGTAATATTTATTGAAATGACTTTGAAGCACTTACTAATTATATAATTAATTATAACTACCCTCTTTAAAATAACTAAATTTACGTTCAAAGAATCGACATACAAAAAGAGGATAGTATTTTCACTACGCCAGCGAATATTTTTCTTTATTACTCTGAACGTAATTTTAACTTTAACAATATACAATTTTATCACTATATTGATCATATAATAGTAATATTATATAGATAATAATAATTTTAATGATGTTAAATGCAACTTTCCTCCTAATTTAACATTAACAAAAAATTGTTCATTCAATAATACTATAAACAAACTTTCTCGATTAAAAGATAAATTAAAAAAAAAGTACACATTACTTTCTCTTATTGTGCATTTTAATAGCATTTTTTTTTTATATATATTATTAAAATAAAAATTGTTATGCAGTTTAAAACTTTCATATTGACAATATTTCTGGACATTGCATAATTTAATAAAACACATCTTTTAATATAAGTTGGATATGCATTATAGTGTACTTAAATAGCATTGCTTTTAAAAAGTCTTAACAAAAACTAAAAGGATTTTCAAGGCATCTCCAACGATAGTCCACTAAAATATCCACCATTCCTTTTTCTCCGTAAACGAACGATGTTTTTTTTTTTTTTTTTTTTTTTTTTAATACCTTATTCTAAATGAAGTATGTTTTTGTATTGCCAGTACTGTCGTTTTTTAGGAGATGCGTTTTATTGAATAGATACCCAAGTTGATACGATTAGTTCTCGGTGAAGACCTCGTAAGAACTATTTAGGTTTGCTTGCAAAATTATGGATTACAAAGGCCAACAATCCTTGCATCAGGGAAAATTAGACGAATATTTCTTAATTTAAATAATAAATAGTATTAGTCAATAACGCAAAAAAAAAAAAAAAAAAAAAAAAAATTCTAGAAATTTTTAATCCAAGGACTCCTCTTTCTCGTAGAATGCTGATTCAGTTATTTACTTATTTAGAAAACTGCAATTGATTAATTCATTATAATTCATTGAGCTTTATGTAGTGAGCTTATGTATTAAATTTATGCTTTGTTTACCAAAGCTTCCATATATTTATTTTGAAAATTCATTTTGTAATTAAATCAATATTGAATTACTTATTTTTATTTTTTTTTCCATAATTGTTTGGTTTCTTGTTAAACCAATTAAAGCTAAAATGTTAATTTTTTCTTTTACACATTATATTTTAAGTTTTTTTTTTTTTTTATCTTTTAAGTTTTTTTTTTTTTATTTTATTTTTTTTTTTATTACTTGCGCAAAGAAATACCCTTACAATGTAATATTTGTATAATCAAAATGGAATTTAGATAAAATAAATGTAAAAATATTGAGAAGTATACCTATACATATGTGTGTGTGTGTGTGTGTGTGTATTAAGGGATTGTAAAAAACGTATTTCATGGCCTTTTGTTATATTTTATTTTTATTTTTACAGAAAATATAGAACAATTGTAGTAAGGATTTCGTAGGAATAAAAGAAACATTTTACAATGTTTATATTTTCAATGCTTTTGTCTCAATAAGCAAATAGATTTTTCGGTATTCATTGTAAAAATCTATTCCTTTATATATAATATATGGAATTTTTTATGAAATGCTGTACATATATATACGTGCAAACTTTTCCTCGAGAGAAAACAATCTCAGAATAATGTTATTCAAGGAAATATTTCAGGATAAAATGTCTTTGTATCCTGAGGCTGTTGTTATCACTGCTTTGAATTTTCTATCGAATACTTTAAAGTGTAAACTTAAACTGGTATTTTTCAAGTTAAATGCAGAAAAAAATTGAAATTCATACACGTAAACAACAACAACAAAAACAAATCTCTGTTAAGAAGTATTATTTTGTTTTAAACATGAAAACATTGTTAAAGAGGGCGTTGCTAATTTTTTCAAAATTGTGTACGGCGGAATATTAATGTATTGGCATTTTAAGAAGGTCTAGAAAAATTCTATATTTGTAAATGTCTAAAATTAACACTGTGTATGTGAAATTTTATAGCTCATATTTTTTCAGAAGTTATAAAGCTTAGCCATGTAAATGGCGTTATGTTTTATGTATGTATATCTAAGGCTCCTATATATACGAGCTGGCGCATCCGACATTTTTTTGCCTTAGGGTTGCCGCATGTACCTAGCGTGATAAACAAACGGCAGCCATTGTTTCTACCGTCTTGCTCGTAATTTTAGTGAAATAAACTGCAATATGGAAGGTTGTTCAGCGATAAACTGCTGTAAACACTCGAGAAAAGGATACAAAATGTTTAGGTTTCCTTCAGATAATGCAAGAAGGAGAAAATGGGTAGCGAATTGTCCTCAAGATTCTTGGATCCCGGGACCTAATGCACAGCTTTGCATAGTAAGTTTTATTGTTATTCACTTATACTTTTCTTTGCATTTCTGACATTTATAAAGTAAAAAATTTAAAAAAAAAGTATTATTGAAATCTAAATATGTATTTTAATAACCACAGATTATTTTAAGAAACGCTTTTTTACCGTGTGTTTGTAGAGTCTTGGCGACGTTTTTTTGGTTCGCCAAAGTTGTTTTGTTTCTGTGTCCTGATAGTATTAGGTCGTTGCAAAGGTTCCTGCGGAAGCGGATCATTTTATTGCCTCCAAAGACGAGAGCTTCTATCGCCGTAATATACATTTGTTACCCGAAAAATAGGCAAAGGTTGTAGAAAGTAATGGAGAGTATTTTTATTAAAAATTGTCATTTGATTTGATGTATTTTTATGAAATGAAGCAATAAAAAACCGCACGAATTTATGCAAACACCTAATATATATTTTTTTAATTGAAATTTTCATTAATTAATTAATTATTTTGTTCTATTTTTAGATTTCTTTTTCTTGAGATATTTATTTCATATTACAATTTATGTCTACTTTCTAGGGGGAAAAAATTTAAAAAGTCATACTCTTTCTTTTTCTTTTTTTTTTATTTTTACTCAAAAAAAAAAAAAAAAGCATTAAATTGAAATAAACGTCTCTATATTAATATTACATATACATCACGTAACTGTACATAAATTCATATTAATAATGACTGCTACCTTAATTCCTTTAAAACTGCAACTTATTTTTTTTTTAAAGTTTTGTTATGAAAGCGATATAAAACAGTAGTATGAAAAAAAAAAAAAATTATACAGACACGACATTATTTCATTATTTAAAACATGAAAATCTGACATTGACAGATTTTAATTTAGTGCCAGAGGCCTACTGCTAAACTTGTTAATATCGACAAATTCTTCTTTAGTTAATTCGTGACGATCTAAATTCCATGATAAAGTTTTCATTAAATCAAACCAATGTGTTTCAGCTGCAGATATTGTAACAAATAACGTTGGAAGTCCAAACTGTCTTATAGCCGCAAAACAAAGTTTTTTCTCTTTTTCCCAATGAGGGGGGGGTGTGCCTTGGGGGGGGGACTCATGTCAAAGGTGTGCCTTGGGGGCGGGACTCATGTCAAAGTTGTACCTTGGGGGGGACTCATGTCAAAGTTGGGCCTTGGGGGGACTCATTTCAAAGTTGTACCTTGGGGGGACTCATGTCAAAGTTGTGCCTGGGGGGGGGACTCATGTCAAAGTTGTGCCTTGGGGGGACTTCATTCAATAAATCCCCATTCAATAAACCGACTGAAATAGGCCCTTAGCACTATTAAGAGTGTATTATAAAAATTCGACAACGCTGTACCGAATGAAATAGGGGTACCTTGGGGGGGACTCATGTCAAAGTTGGGTCTGGGGGGGACTCGTGTCAAAGTTGTACCTTGGGGGGGGACTCATGTCAAAGTTGTGCCTGGGGGGGGGACTCATATCAAAGTTGTGCCTTGGGGGGACTTCATTCAATAAATCCCCATTCAATAAACCGACTGAAATAGGCCCTTAGCACTATTAAGAGTGTATTATAAAAATTCGACAACGCTGTACCGACTGAAATAGGGGTACCTTGGGGGGGGACTCATGTCAAAGTTGGGTCTGGGGGGGACTCATGTCAAAGTTGTGCCTTGGGGGGACTTCATTCAATAAATCCCCATTCAATAAACCGACTGAAATAGGCCTTTAGTACTATTAAGAGTGTATTATAAAAATTCGACAACGCTGTACCGACTGAAATAGGGGTACCTTGGGGGGACTCATGTCAAAGTTGTGCCTTGGGGGGACTTCATTCGATAAATCCCCATTCAATAAACCAACTGAAATAGGCCCTTAGCACTATTAAGAGTGTATTATAAAAATTCGACAACGCTGTACCGACTGAAATAGGGGTACCTTGGGGGGGACTCATGTCAAAGTTGGGCCTGGGGGGAACTCATGTCAAAGTTGGGCCTTGGGGGACTTCATTCAATAAATCCCCATTCAATAAACCGACTGAAATAGGCCCTTAGCACTATTAAGAGTGTATTATAAAAATTCGACAACGCTGTACCGACTGAAATAGGGGTACCTTGGGGGGGACTCATGTCAAAGTTGGGCCCGGGGGGGGACTCATGTCAAAGTTGTGCCTTGGGGGGAGTTCATTCAATAAATACCCATTCAATAAACCGACTGAAATAGGCCTCTAGCACTAATTAAGAGTGACCTATAAAAATTCGACAACTGTACCGACTGAAATAGGCCTCTAGCACTAAAAAAGTTGTACCTGACGGGACTAATGTGCAAGTTGTTCCGAAAGAGCAAACTATATCTTAAAACGAAAATGCCGGCAACAGTTAGAAGTCGCTGAACCACTTTAGAATGTAAAAAATCGTCTGTGTATGAGTAAGCATTTATTAGAACATAGTTTTTTTTTTTTTTTTTTTTTTTAAAGTTAGTATATTAATGGCATCCTTAAATTACTAACTCAAATATAAACTTAATTATGTTGTTTCTTTCTTCTTTTTTCATGCGCACTTTTTATTTCCTTATTCAAAATTAAAAAAAAAAAAAAAAAAAATTTTTTTTTTTTTTTTTTTTTTTTTTAAGTTATGTTGATAACAAATATGAATACACATCAACCGCTAAAAATTTGACTTTCGTTACCAGGGTAACTCAAATAGTGTTATTATACTTAAAAAATAAATAAATAAGTAAATAAATAAAAATGAAAATAGAACTTTAAAGAATTCTTTGTTTACAGTATGGGCATGAAAAATTAATTTACCTTGCTGAGCAGTTCGCTGACATAGTTAATGTAGCAAAGTACTTCCATAAATTACATTCAATAGAACGTTTAGCTCAATTTTGGGTAGCCCTGTATATTGTCTATGAACAATATAATAAGAACTATAAACAATATTGTGAATTTATATTTAGTTTTATATGAAAAACATCTAACACAAAATGAATTACAATTCTAGCAATTTCCAAGTATAACCCCAATATATCCAGATACTTTTGGTAGCCCTTTAAACGAATGAAGAAGCATTTCCATATCACAATCAACAAAAAACATAGTTTTATGCATGTTTTTCTATTTTTATTTATTTATTTATTCATTTCGTTTTGTTTAAGACAGCCTAGAGATGTTACACTGTGCTTTAAAGGTCTGTTGGAGGCCCGGCCCAGTACGAAATCGAAAAATCCGGGCCGTTTATTTTTACCAGTGCACGGTCCGACCCGGGCCGGATAAAAAACGATAAAATCTGGCCCGACGCGGCCCGATTCATAAATATGTAAAATAACAAAATGAAAAAAAAAATCATGCTTTTTTTATGAAAAATAACTTTATTATGTGTTTTGTAGAGGTTTTATATAGCTAAGCAATGGAATGTTCTTTAACACAACTGTTCAATAGTTACAAGATAATTATAAAAAACAGATGCTCAATATTACAGACATACAGAAGGCAGAATGACTGACAGAAAGTCAAATAAAAAATATTAGCATTCATCAAAAAATATAGGAAGGTGTTTAAAATGATTAATACTACTAAAAATGCACTTTCAAACATTTCCTCTTATATACTGTAATGTATCCGAATCTTTCATGTAATCCAGTAAACAAAACTTTAATACTAATCTAACCATATTCAATTAAAAAGATGCTTTTGCACATGCTAAAAATGACTAACCCATTGACCTGGAGAAAAGAAAAAGGATCCTTAGAGAAAAAGTTAAAGCGGAATAATCTTTATAGCCTTCATCGCTTCATACCTCCTAAACTCTACAGACTATAGTACATAAAGTAACATACACAGTAAGGGCACATAGTAACGTATTTAATTTCTTTTGTTTGTACATGTGCCAAACTAGTAGTGGCAAGCATTCTATTTTGAATAGGAAACCATCTAATATTACTTTAAATAAAATATATTAATTTCGAGACATGCTAAAAATATTTGCAGAAAGACAGATCGCGAACAGACTGATAGACAATTAAATTGAAGTTACAGACATTAAATAAATAAATAAATAAATAAATATGTGACATACCAGCCTGTAAAATTATGTAAAATAGATGACTGAAGATTTTATCATTTTCCTTTTTCATTGATTAACGAGGAAGCTAGAAAAAGATTCGGGCCGAAACGGCCCATAAAAAATTTCTTCATGGCCCGGTCCGAGTATGCACAAAAATAAATAAATAAATAAATAAATGAACCCGAGCCCGGCCCGGCCCGACAGTAAATTAAAAAATTCGACCCGAACCCGGCCCGTAAATCTGACCCGTACAGACCTCTAATGTGCTTATCAGAAATTACTCTATAGAGTATTGGAATTCTCTAGGATGTTACTGTACACGAACTATTTCCTTGATATCAACGAAAAGTAAAATGTGTCATCCCTATATGATACACATTGAGAATACCGATTTTAGACTTTCTGCTACTACTTGTTCTTCACACAGACTAACCGCTAAAAACATGATTTTAAAACGTGTAAATGTGACAAAAACTCAATTTTAAAAACTTAACTTGAAAATAATACTTTCTCTATCATATATATACGAGGAAGAGAAAAGAAAATTAATTTAAAAAAACTTTCCAATTTTAATTGGTACGCTCTTGTTTTTTTCCCCTTTCAAATGTTATGAATTATTTAAGAAACAGAAACAGATTACTTGTGTTGCTTATCATTTTTGGCCGATTTTATTTTTAGATGAAAATTTCTTAAAACCGCCAGTGAAGCGATAAAATCGCCAAGCGGAAATGCTATCCTCTTACGAGGCAAAAAAATGGCGGTGATGCACCGGCCTATTATTTATTTAAGGGGCTCTATGTATATCAGTATTTTAAAAAAAATAAATATTTCTCACAATACACAACAAAGAAGTAATATATGAGACATATTATTTTATATTTATGTTTATCTATTTCATATTTATTTAATTTTCCTTAATATTATTGTTGTTGTTGTTGCTGTTCTGTTGTTGTTGTTGTTTACTCTAATCTAATTCTTTGGCACAAGAACGGATCCTTATTTGTTAAGAATATTTGCCCATCTACTAGCTACTTAGTTTGTGCTCTGGTGCTACAAGGTGCCCATGTCAACTTCCGGTTTAAGCTTTATTTTCAAATCTTAAGGGTGTATGCTGCTTTATTTACAGTTTGAACAAAATATGATGGCATAAGTAATTTATATAATCATAAAGGAATCTGGATAACATATCATTTCCAACCTACTTTTAATTAGAGAGAACAAGGTTGTTGATTTTTTTTTTTTCTTTTAAATCATTCATATTTTTCATAAATCCAATCGTAACGCGCATGTGACTTAACTTTTTTATATGTCGCAAATATTGTTACAGAAAATAAAATCATAACAGGGAATAATAAAAAAGGGACATCACACACTCATCTGGTAAAGAGCTTCAAGTCACTTCTGTAAATTATTTTATTTTTAGTGACAATAAACGCGTATGAAACATTTAATAACTTAATTTCATTCTATTATTTTTAAAATATTAATACTTTTATTAAAATTTTGGAATTAAAATTCATGCATATGTATAAGTATAATGTAACACCACTCCTACGTCTCAAGTTGACGATGAAGTTCTTGTTTTCTTTTAATTTACAGTATTTTTTAATTCAGTTTAAGTTTTTTTTCCCTTTATTTCATGTAAATATATACCTACCAACCATCTCAATTTAAAGAATATGATTTTTGGTAACCGCCTTTTTTTTTTACACCAGTCATTTTTTAGAGTAATTTTATTCTTATTTAATCATAATAACGTTTGGAGAGACATAATAACATTACTCTAAAAATAAAATGGTTTGAAAAAAGGGGCGTTAACAATTTTACGCTTATTAATGAGATGATTATCAGGGGTATGTAAGTATGTTAAATGTTTTACTTGTTGTTAAACTTGTTTGTTGTAAATAATAATAATAATAATGATAATAATGATAATAATAACTCTTTTCGTCTATTATAGGATAGTGGAGAGATTGCCACATAAATATTTGATCTCAATGCTTATTAATGAAAGTATTAATAATTAAAAGAAATTAATTTACATTTTATTATGCATTATTTCACTATATCATACTTGCCAGCATACTAATTAATATTCCGTAGTATTGTTAGCCCCGCCATCTTTTTCCCACCAGTATCTTTTTAGAGCCTTTTTCTTCTTATTTAATCGGAATTACATTTGAAGAATATCACTCAAAAAATCTACTGGTGTGAATAAAAGGGCGGGGATAACAACACTACGGAATATTAATTAGGATGTTGACAAGTATGTACTATATATACAGGGTGTCCGTTATGGCTGTAGACATTTCAAAACTTCAAAACTTTTGAAAGAATTGACAGAATTAAACGCGGATTGCGAAAAAATCATTATCGTGAAGGGGGATTTTGTGTGTGTGTGTGTGTGTGTGTGTGTGTGTGTGTAAAGAAAAAAAAATAGTTAATTTTTTTACCGACGATTGTTAGACAAATAGTTAAATTTTTCGCACGGATGTGAAAGAGTAATATGCAGATGAAAGTCCTTTAAATTGCACAATTTAGTGATTAGATCAGCTTACTTTTTATTTTGCCTCCTACTTGTGCATACATGACGTTTTAATTGCGAAGCTGACTTGCTGGATAAAGTGATATTGGTTGAAGATGTTTTCCCTCAGGTAAGAACCGCCGACTGAAACTGATGTTACCAGTATTGTAACCCGTTTGAAAACTGTAATTTGTGGTGACCACAGACGCATGGAATAGTATTTATATGCCTGTAAACATTTGCATGAGAATAAGTACAGTTTTTCATGAAAATGTGTGATCAGGTCATGCACAGCGCCCTCTATCGACAAATAGTTTAAGTCTTATTTTTTTTCTTTTCCAAAAAAATCCCCATATACGAGAATGATTTTTTCGCAACCCGTTTTTCAATTATATCAATTTCTTCAATAGTTATGAATTATTAAAATGCCTACACACTTATGGCACTCCCTATATATATATATATATATATATATATATATATATATATATATACATGTATATGCATATTTCAATCCAATTTATTGTAATAATATCAGTTGAAATTTATCTCGTTCCTCAAATTATTTAAACTATTTTTTATTAATAATGCAAGAATGTAATATATTGTACATAATTTTCTAATATTGTAGCAACATATTTCGATTTATGTATTTTTGTTAAGCCATAAATCTGGAAAGAAACTCCTTCCTTAAATTGGACCTTGAAAACATATTTATTTGTCCATGCATACGATATTTCATTCTTTCTTTTTCTTTCTTTCTTTCTTTTTTTTTTTTTTTTTTTTTTTTTTATTGTAGTTTATAACAAGGAGAATATTTTATATTTTATTTTTGTAATTTCATAGAAGGAAGAAATAGTTGTCAGGGCATCAAGTTGAGGCGAGAATTTACAATAAATCATTTGTAAAATTTTTATGACGTTTCTTTGACAGTTTAAGATTTCGAATAATAAAACATGATTTTGAGTTTAGGAAAGAAATACTAAAAAGTAGAAATTGTTTCAATTATCATAGCTAGTACTGATAAAACGCCGTAATATACGACACAATAAAAGAAAGGAAGAAAAATATCTCAGTGTAAGGGAAACTTTTTTTATTTTTTAATGTGTATATATATATATTAGTTTAAAAGAAGATTATCTCATTACTTTTTAAAAATAGAGGAATTGCTTATGTTCGATTGATATCGAAGAATACATGTTTTTTGTAATGAAAATTTAATTGTGATGGCATGTCTCCACACCACTTTTAGGGGTAAGTCTTAGGTAGTCGCCAGTTGCTCATAACGCAGCATTAGTGCGATATAAAAAAAACTGAACTAATGAAAAGTATTACATACTTGCCAACCATCTCATTAATAACTGTACAATTGTTAACGCCCCGTAAAAAAACGCCCCTTTTCTCACACCACTATATTTTTAGAGTAATTCTCTCCAAATGTTGTTACGATTAAGTAAGACTAAAATTACTCTAAAAAATTATTGGTGTGAAAAAAAAGGCGGGTACTAAAAATTGTACGGTTCATAATGAGATGGTTGGCAAGTATGGTATTATATCAAGATTTCACCATGATTTTCCAAGAGACTTTAAAAATAAAAATAATAACTTTAAAAATAAAACAACTTTCTTCACTTCTCTTTTTTGTCTACGGGAAGCAAAAGTTCGTAGAATAAACACGATTATAAAATCATCTTGAACTTTTTTTAATGCAATACAATATATATATATATATATATATATAAAGTGTTGCAGAAGGCAGATCGACAGATGGCAATACTGCTGTAATTTTGATGTCGTGAGAAATTTGAGTAAATGTTTTTAGTAATAGTGACAGCGCTGTGTAGGTTTTATGGCAACTTATATGTACTGATAGAATATATTATGTTTATACTTTTATTCATCTGTTTATTTAACCGTTTATATTAAAAGTATGTTATTTTTATTTTTATTCATGTAAATACATTCTTTAAGGATTACTGTTTTGATTTTTATAAAAACTTATAGGAGGATTAGTTTTATTCTCCAGTTAAAATTATTACTGATATGTTCAATTCATTTCATTTGATATTTTTATTTTACTAAAAGCATGATCTTTCCTTAGTTATGGCAAGCTAGAGGGAGAGTACATATGGTAAAGCTCGCTAAACCTCACATTGCTGTCTTAAGTCAACATGTCTTGCTAATTTTTGATAACTAAGAATTCACTCCTCTTTTAATGTTAACTTACGATAATTTATGATTAAGTATTTATGATAAAATTATATATATAGGCTACTAAATATTTCCAAAACTCATGTTAAAAGTTTAAAAATTCATGTTGGAAGAAATTAAAAAAAATTTTATATCAAAAAATTCATATTTATTAAATAACTGAATTTGTGATTTTGTCAAAATGACTACGTTACACTTTTTGTAAAATTTTGAAGTTTATTTTTGTTTAAAATTAGCCAATAATGTTTCCGTCAGCTTAAATCATAGATTTTTTTTTTCTTAATCCGGTATAGTTTTCCTAGACATGCTGTACCTAATTCTTGTTTTTTTTTTTTTTTTTTCTAGATGCACTATTTTTTTTTTATTATTATTTAAATGTATTGATTTTAATTTTTTTAATTATAAAAAAGTATTTTTTTAAGTCTTCGTCATTAAGTACAACATATTGAAGATTAACAGCAGGATTTTCGCCAGTCACAATTTTTAATACCGCATTTTCAATAATGAGATCAATGTATTATTCTTTAAGTTTATATACTACAAAACATTAACCCCTATCGCTCGTATGTCCCTTCTGAGGGGACATTAAAAAATTGAGCCAAGCCTTAGGGTGTTCCTCTGGAAATGAAATGTTATTTTTCTAAAACGTGCAACTATAGTCTACCTTTCGACTACCGGAAAATTTTAACAGAAAGATTTATTTTATTTAATGATGAAGTAAACAAATTATTAAATTTTTTCTGTAGCCAAAAGGTAGTCAGTTGGAAACTATACGTGTGACGTTATAAAGGAACGCCAAAAGGCGTGTCTTACGGAAAATATGCCGAGCGCAAAGGGTTAATGAAGACTACTATTAAAAATTTTCAAAATAGTGACCACTGAGAACCCTAAGATTAAACAATACAACAGGTAAATAGCGATAAATAGTGCTTAGAACCTATGAAGTTCGAATGATTTTTCATTCTTACTGTTTTAATCGCATATGTGTTTATTTTAATTTAAATATTTATTTCAATGTGTAAGATAAATCTGATATACAGATACACTATGTACACGTTCTTAACAAAATTTTCAAATCGTTTTATTGTTATAGTTGAGACAAGCTATAAATATTTTTATATCGCATTCCAAAATAGCATCAACATATTTCGTTTTATGCATTTTTTATAATGACATAAATTTTGAAGAAACTGTATTCCTATATTGGACTTTTAAAACCTATTTATTTGTCCATGCGTACGATGTTTCTTTTTCGTTATATTTTATAACAAGGAGATATATTTTATTCTCGTTATTTTCTAGAAGAAAAAAAATATGTCTGACAAGGTGTCAAGTTGAAGTGCGAATTTGCACGAAATAATTTGTAGTATTTTTAGGATATTTCAGTAGAAGTTTTAGATTTTGAATAATAAATATGGTTAAGAGTTGAGAGAAGAAATACTTAAATGTAGAAAAAGTTAAAGTATCATAGCAAGTGATATAATTACAGGGGAAATAACTCCTATTAATTTACTATCTCTCTTAAATTTTATCACTTTTACGTAAAAATACTGCTTATTCCTTGCGTAAAGTTGCATGCACCAATATTCTTCGTGTAATTGTAGTAAATTTTTAATATCTGTATTGAAAATAAACAAACGACTACAAATTTAATTAAGTTGTGTCTAAAAGAATGATAAAAAGAAAAATATATGTATATTTTTTAACCCTTTAACGTTCCTTGGTTTCACAGCGAAACGAAACATTTGGCATAATTTAACAATTTTTATGCAGCACATTTTTAACATTCCCCCCTTGTTTTAATCAGGTTTTAAACATATGTTCCTTTTCTGTTTAGTAGATAGCAGCGCTATTCCAAAATTTAACAAATAATGCTTCAAAGGAAGCTAAATTCATAAGTCACTTGAAGTTTCTAAGTGTGTACGAGTGCGAATTACTGGTTTGATGATGCACTCATGTCTAGTTTTTTTTCATTTAATGAAGTGCTAGACTGTCATTTTCACCTGAAACGACTTTTACGAGTTTTTGTAGTCGATAATATTTACTTACAAAGTGTTTTATTTATTCAATTAAATATTATTCAAATTTAATAAGGTTAAATGATAGATGTTCAAACCAAAACATTTCTCGTAAAGGAAAAATGCTAATTTTTTTAATTTTTAAATATTTATGATCAGCTATGTGTCTAAAAGCCATTTTTAAAAACAGTTTAATAACTTTTATAATAAATTACGTAGTGAATGTTAAAGGGTTAAACAGATTATTTACGACAGGCCTGTTCAATTCAAAACATTTAGCATGCAGCATTGAAAATCTATTTTATTCCAGCGGACCACACGATTTTTGTGAGTATATGAATCATGTACGTATGTACATTTTTCGGGGAAGACTGAGTGAAGACATAGAACAGAATACATGAATTTAAATTATTTTCATTCATAAATGATCAACAGTATCATGGTAAATTTATGACTATACATTAATAATTATGATAAAAAGAATGAATAATGGATCTAATAATATTTCATTCCAACAGTGTTATTCTTTAGCTAACATAATCGTTGAAAATCATTTTCACTTCGAAAAATCAGAACGGAATTAAACCAAATTTATCAAATTTTAAATGTCGCTAGTCACCTTACGGGCCGCTGGTTTCCCATTCCTGATTTACAGTATTTCAGTCAAAAGATAGCAGTAAATTAATACTAAAAAAAAAAAAAAAAAAAAAAAAAAAGGGGGGGGGGGTTACTCATGTTAAAACATGCATTTTAAAGGCAATTTTTTATGAGAATAATTACATGAAATCTAGACAGAGAAGTTTCGTTAAAAGAAATTAGTCTTTGACAGTCAAATTGTATTTAACTTCTATCAGAACATAAGGGTCTTATATGTTTAGTCTGTTTTCTTATACAAATAAGCTCCCTAACCTAATACGCAGCATTTAATTCGAATTCATTCTTAAATTTTTCTTAAATTTGAATTCTAGAATTCTATTCAGTCAAATGAGTCACAGTTCCGGATGATAAAAAATGGTTATGGTGTATGGTTATGGTGTATGAGTATGGTGTAAACCTCAACAGGCCATATACTCAAGTGTTCAACAATGTATTGTTGAATTTGGTGTTGGTTTCATACTGATGGGCACAAGTTTTCCATGGAATGTAATAATTGTCTGGTTAAACCGAAACTGAAAATTATGAATTATATCTGAAAATTATTAAAAATTGCTGAAACATTGCTGATTTTTACTGAAAATTGTGAAATTTTTCATTTACGAATAAAAATACAGAATTTTCCAGGATAGTAATAGACCACATAGATTGGGGAAATAGTTTGCAAAATCACAACCAGTGATTTGGCCGCATATATTGCCAGACTTGAATAATTTTCAAAAATATATGGGATATAATTGAAAAGTTGTTTCAGAGGGAAAATGCTGCTTAAAAAACTTTTTTATTATATGTTTGACTGTAGAGGCTGTCCATAATTACAAATGTAAATATTCAAACAATAAATATTAAAAGAAGATATCTATCCGCATAAGAATATCCAAGTATAATATTTCTTCAGAGGATTTACAAAGTCTTGTTTAATCAATATCAGGTCGAGTTACTGCACTTGAATAAACAGAAACAGGACCGACAAGTTATTATTTGATATTGCAAAGATTTTGGTATTTTAGTGTATATTGTCCTGGATTATTGTTTTAGTTAAAACATACCAATTTGAAGTGCAAATACCATAAATATGTGTTAATTAAAAATTTAATGACTGAATTGACTTATCAAAAGCAATTTTAGAGAACTTTATTTTTATCAACATTCAAAATATATGTTATCAATATAACATTTTAACACTTTCGCGACCGGCATACTTTTGCCTTTTCTAAAACTGATTGCCGGGGAATATTAAAGCTAGTTGCCGCAAAGTTTTGCTGTTTAAACGTGGATAAAAGTTGAATGTTTAGAAATGTTGCTCTTGTAATTACCTGAAGCTTGGAATGAAGATTAGTTATACAGGGATGGAACACGGGCGCAGAATTCATACCACTATCGATGTAAGAAAATTTTCTACTTCTTAAATCAACGATATTATAAGTAGAAAAATTTCTTAAACGGATTCCGGTATGAATTCTGCGCCCGTGTTCCATCCCTGGTTATATAATATTAGAACGAACCTATAATATTATCAAAGAATTGGTACTCTAATAATACTATCGAAATAATACTGAAGTATTGTTTCCATAGAAATTCTTGAAATGACGTGAATTCTCGTCAGCGGTAACCAGGAAAGTATCTGATAAGACGTGAATTTACGTCAGCTGCAACTAGCTATAGAAGTTGAAATGACGTGAATTCACGTCAGTGGTCGCGAATGTGTTAATATGAGTAAGTTAAAAAAGAGAGTTTGCTGTTTAAAAATATCTTCTAGTTTTTCTAAACCATACAGTTGGACAAACAGAATGTGTAATTCCAATTTTTATATCATTTATTTTAAAGTGTCAGAAAACTCGTAAAAAATTAGTATTTGATAACGGAATATAATGAAGTTAAAAAACTGATCTTTCTTTAATTAAAATATTTTACTTATTTTCTTTTATGACATTTTTATCGGCATTTTCATATAAAAAGATTTTAATATCTCTACGCATTATATTTGACACATATGCCATTAACGAATAATGGTTTGTTTCTCAACTCTGCTTCTGCGTTCAATAATATTGAACATTTTATTTTATGGTCATCAAAAGTCAATAAAACTGCATTTGACTTGTAAATTATTGTCATTTTTTGACAGCTTTTCTTTCATGATGTCAACAAAAAATATATAGTATATAATTTGACAAGCTATATTTTGATAGAGGTAAATAAGATTTTGATTTAAAAATAACATACGCAAAAATATAAATGAAATTGTGATATTATTATTATTCTAATTATCTAAAAGGAGTTAATTTCCTAAGTATGACAGGAAATACGCATTTAAAAAAAAATTAACAGAAATTCTTATTAAAGTAACAAAATTCAAAAAGTTCATTTGTCACATATTATAAGTCAGCATAACTAGATTTATAAGTGCCAGTTAAAATATTTATGTTAAAAAAAAAAAAAAAAAAAAACGCAAAAGTAAAAGAAATGTTTTTAAAAAAATATTAAAAATAAATAAAATATCACTTTATTAAGTCATAAAATGCATCTGTATTTAAGAGAAGCTGTCAAGTTATTCTAATTTTTATATTAACTTTATATAATTCAAGTGTAGCATAAATAATGATATTCACATGCCAAAAGAAAATTAATAGAACATTTTAATTATTAACATAACGCATTAAAAATCTTAATAGACCTTATCTAAGCTATAATATTATCTGATAAAATTTTGAACCAAATGAAAAAAGGTAATCTATGTCTAACATTTATTACTTTCTTCTGGTGAAAAATAATTTCCCTATAGGTTTGAAATGCAAATGTCAATATAGGTATACAATTCATAAATAAAATAGATGCCAATCTATGTAGTGTTATGTGATCAGTAAATTTACGTAAAAGTTAGAGAAAAATATGTTTTTGTATTTTCGTAAACATTCAATCATGATTATTAATTTCGACATCCAAGTTAAACGCACAAAAATAAATAAATAAATATATATATATATCGGAAAGATTCAGTATTTCACTTTTTTATTTTTTTTTTTTCAATTTCTTGCTAAATTATATATTCTGAAATAGAGGCTTTCATGGGCTAGGCCGGGCTCGGCTCGAAACTACATTGGAAAAATGTTTCGCTAAATTGAGAAATTCGGCCTGGATTCTGTTCAGGGTTTTGGACCCGCCCACAAACCCCAAAAAACCGGGCGAGTTTTTTTGGGGGGGGGGTTTACCCTCTTAAAAAACCCTAATAAAATCTATTATCAGGTGGGTTTTATTGGGTTTTTTAAACCTAATAAAATTTTTCATCTTTTTTTTTTTTAATTATTTATTATATTCTAACTGGCATTATTATATACTAATTTGATATTATGTAATTATTTTTTCCCCATCAGTTTAAGAAAAATCCCTTTCACTGCAAGCAATATTACCTTAAGAAAAGCTTTTCTAATTTAATCTGTAATATCTCTTTCGAATGATCTGTTTTAAAAAAAGAAAGAGAATAATTGATCAAAGTTGAAAATTTTGCAAATTTTGTATTTGTATGTCATGATATATATAAATAATAACAATAATTTGCTTACAATTCTAAGAATTTAACAAGAAATATTATTTATAACTAATGAATATAATATATTGGACTTACAAGGTTCGATATTGACAAAAAAAATGGGTTTATCTGCTGCCCCTCACAAAATTCAAAGTCGTAAAAACAGCCTTTTTTAAAAGAATTAGTTTTATAAAAATAATCTTTTTATAAAATTTTTACGTGTTTCCACAATTACTTTGAATATTTTATCTATGCGTAGTTCATTGAAACACTATTAATTTGATAATAAACATCTGTATAGAACGACTTATAAAATGGAAGGTGTTACATGATATCGTCCTCCCCCCCCCCCCCCCCCCCCAACTCTCAAGTATATTATGCCTTTTGTAAAAAGAAGTAAAAATTTCACACAAATATTTTATTTTTCACAAAAATGGGCCCCAAAAACCCTGGATTGACCTCTGACATGAAAGGGTAGAATATAGGCAATGATATATATTTCTTTGTTAAATAAGTTTTCAAATATGAATAAAATATGTCAGTATCAATATTATAACAAAATTTTAAAAATAGATTTATTTTGCGTACTTTTCATTTTTACCCATACAAATACATACTTCAATGAAAATCGTACATGGAAGATGGAAGGCTTAAAATATTTTGCTTTTGTTACCAGTTTTAATTTTACACAAAATAATTTAAAAATAAATTCAAAATTTTGATGTATACTGAATAGAATGAAATAAGAGTTCATTTCACTTTTATTCCTCAGTTTAAACCAAACCAAACATTATGAATGTTTGGATGAGTAAATGAGGTCCACGCTTAGCAATGGTTGCAATTTCATTCAAATTGTAGCAAGCAACCGTTGCTGTGTAATACCATTAAAAAAAAAAAAAAAAAAAAAATGCACGTGAGCTGGGCAGCTGCCAGATTTGATATAACGCGAAGCAGTATGATTTTCGTTACTAAAACGTTGCACGAGTACGGAGATTTATTGTGAAATGTCGGTAGTGCACAAACTTCATGCAATATTACGTTCAGTCATTCTGAAATGTTTCCAGCAGTCCAAAGGGGCCGCACAGACTTAACCGATGCGTAAATGCATGGAAGGCCAACATCGTTGAGCACATCGGAAGAGTGAGCTTCGAACACAATGCACAGGATTTAACGGTATCTGTTAGTGGCGTTCATTCTATCGTCTGCCACCTTATACTCTCTATCAATTCTCAGTTGTCAAGTTCTACGTTAGCTGCATAAACAATGAGCAATTTTCTATCGCCGAGAAAACTAACAATTAGTGCAACATTTTGATCGCCTTCGGCGACTCAGAAATTGCATAGAAAAATAGTGTATTCGACGTTTGTTAGGTTGCATAGTAGTGCCCTTCTAAATAAAATGTTACTTTACCTTCAATATACGAATGTAACTTACTTTAAAACGCCCCTAGTATAAATAAATTTTAATACAATTCTTTTTTCACCTTAACTAGTCTACATTATATACTATAAAATACTACAAAAGTTCCCTGTCTCCATTAAGAGCCCTCCTCTGCTTTTCATATAAATTGCATTTATTTTTAAATTACATAATGAGCGCCCCCTTGTACTCAGGGGTACAGTCTGTCGGAATAGGCGACAGATTTTTTTTAGTTATTTATTTCGCTCATAACATCCGCTCATACACAACATACTACAAACAATCGTCAGCTTAAATAAAAAATGCATCATGCAGTGGGTGCCAGCACATGTTGGAATTGATGAAAATGAGTCCGCGGGTGCCTTAGCGAAAGAGGAAAGAAAGCTCAACAATGATAAACTACTATGTTGTAACACTTAATGGTATTAATGCAGCGACAAAGTCAAGATTAAAGGATAAGGGACTGAAACTTTAACATCAAATCTGTGAACCAGACACAAGCAAGACCCTTGCGAACACCCTTACCAGATTCAGAACACGCCACCTGAGAGGGATGAAAATCCAAAAAGATGGAACTACAAAGAACCTGCACTGCAGAAACTGTGACCCTGACACAGAACTCTCACCTGAACATCTCTTCTCCTGTCATGCCATCTTGGCCACTTTGCAATAGATTAGTGACTGTCCACAAGAAGATCTCTAGTCGGACATTTATCTTGATATAGCTCAAGCCGTGTTTAAAACCTTGTTGTTGTTTTTCTCCTTCCATATCCATAACACGACAACCAACCAACCAACCATAACATCCGCTTTAGTAGATATAAACGTTGATTTGTATTATATTGAATGGGACGCTAATTATTTGAAAATGTAAACTTCCTAAAATAGTGGCAAATATTTTAAAACAATTTATTGGAAGGAAGAAAAAAAAATCCGAATTTTTCTGATTAGTTGAAATTTGGATAACTAACAACTTTTAGTATTTGATTCTTTTTTTTTTTCCTTTAATCCCAACAACTTAAAAATATCTTTACCTTTTATTATAAAACCAATTTTATGCCATTTAATTTTAGCTAGGATTTACATGACAACATCTATATTTTTGCATATACTGTTTATCCGCCCTTACCCCAAATATATCTCGCTTTTTCCTGAAGACTGAAAGGACGCTTAAACGGTATTTTACGGTGTATATATATATATATATATATATATATAAGGGTAGGTGCTCCAGTAATTGACATTTATCCCGAAATAATTAATAAATAAGAAAAATAATAAAGTCATATATTTTACATACAAGAATTTTAACATTTTATGTCAAACACGGGAGCATAGGTTGCTAATAACTGGTAAAATGAATAACTAACAGTGTCAACACTGGAATATAGGGGCTAATTACTGATAAAATGAAAAACTGGCAGTGTCAATTACTGGAACATTGAGTGGGTGTCAAATAAAAATTCATTAAAAAAAAAATAATAATTGTTATCAAATGTATATATTCTAACATGTATGAGGTTCTGGATGTCTTTCATACCATATATATTAACTTAAGATTTCTAAAAATATTTTCTGATGACTAGAACATCAGAGATTGCTCTAAAAGTGTCAATCACTGGTGCACTTACCCTATATATCGTTGTGTCTCTGTCAGGCATGAAATAGTTCTTCTTTTGTAACCAGTATTTCTACAGAAATTTTTGTCACATTTTTACAATTATTTTTGTGATCCTTTAAGTTAAAAATATTTGTAGAAAAATGATATGTATGATATTTATTATATTCTTCTAGCATTAAAAAAAACTATTTTCTATAAACAAAAATATTTCTGCGAGAATTTCAACAATCTGTCTTTCGTTGTATTATTTATTTATTTATTTATTTATTTATTTTTATAAAAAGGAAAATACACCCAAATGTCTGTATTTAGAATCATTGTAGATTTAAAAGTTTTATTATTCATGGTACAAAAAAAGGTAATAAAGAATTTCGCAAAAAGTTTTTTCTTATTTTTATTGCTCGAAATGTAAATTTCTTTTTAGTCTCTTGTTGATAAAAACATTAAACTGACTCTTAAATAAAGATATATGAGCCGATTGCATTTGTTTCAGCTTAAAAACAAACATATATTAGTCATTAAAATTCGCGAATAAAATCTACGAAACGACACAATTTTTATTAATGTTTATAGATAATTGGTATTTGTTTGACTTTTATTGCTTCAAAGCTTTATTACTTTAAAGTAAACTTTCTATGCTTTTTCTTTAAAATGAAAGTCATGATATATATTCCTAAAGAAATAGCAGTTAAAATAACGTGTGGAGCAAAATTTAAATTCATTAATTTGAAATTCATCTTTATTAAATATAAAACTCTAATAATATTAAATATTAATTGATTTTATTATATTTAAAAATTATATCTTATCTATCACCTAAGAAAATTAAATATAAATATATAACTCAGAAAAGTAAAATTTTTTTAGGATATTAAACAAGTAAAAATTTAGCAAAATGTTTTTGAAAATGTTCTTTCAGGGGGGGAAAAAATCACGTTCATTATACTATTTTTGCTTTCCCTTACCCATAGGGTCGAGAAAGTATTGTTTTAGGGTGAGATTTTCGAACGTGAGTTTTTGTTATATTTACATGTTCTGAGGTCCCCTGAATACGAAAATCATGTTTTTAGCGAATGGTCTGTGTGCGAGTCTATCTGTCTATGTGTCTGTCTGTGTGCATGGATGTCTGTGTGTCTGTTATCAGCATATCTCAAGAACAAATAGTAGCAAAAATTCCAAACTCTGTATTCTAAATGTGTATCATATAGGAATGCTACAGTAAACTTTTCGTTGAGATGAAACAAATGGTTCGTGTACAGGGACACTCAAAAATATTGAAATACATTTCATGTATGGGGGAAATTGCAGGTAAGTAGAGCTTAACATCTATAGACTGCACTAAACCAAATGAAACGAATATAGATTTTTTGTAATAGAGATAGTCAACTGGGAAAAAAATTTTGTGTATGTAGGATTCCCGCCTCCCCACTCGAGGGGAGTAAATTTTCATGATGGGTATGTTTCAAACGAGCTCGCCAATACCTTTAAAACGAATGGTTGAAACATCGATCTGCGATAATTTAAAATGAAGTTATCGATTTTTTACATTTTTAACAATATATATATATGTGTGTGTGTGTGTGTGTGTGTGTAATATCGAGAGACCATTCAACTTTTTTTTTTGGATATTTAGTGGTGCTATGCTACTTTTCTAATATGGAAATCGACTGTATTATCATAAAAGATATATATATATATATATTTTAAATAATAATTTTACTAAATTTTTTTTTAGAAACAGAATTATTTTTTAATAACCGAATTAAATTCTATCTAAATGTAAGTGCATTAATGAAAAATAATATTAAATTTCAGGGTACGAGAAAGTCGTGCGAGTGACACACCAGATTATTATTATTATGTTATTTATTTATTTATTTATTTTTTGTTAATTAGAAATGAAACAATAAAAGGGGTTATTGGTAAAACAGGGAAAGTCATTTTCTGCTAGGAAAATATTATCTGTTTTTTTTTTTTTTTTTTTTTTTTTTGTTTTGATTGACGATGGATAGGCAAGGACTTATACTTTTAAAAAGATTTAATAGTTTTAAATAATAATAATAATTTAATTTTTTTTTAATTTAAAAAATTACTCCCCTCCCCCTTTTTTTATATATATAATATTTAATTGCCTTTATCTACCGCACCATGACACAAGCGAAAAGTGTATTTAAAAAATATTTTTTTTAAAGTCACTTAGAAGTAATTTTTAAAGATGTATCGATAAAAATTATGCACATTACCTTATTCTAGTGATTAGTAAGATTTTAATGAAATAGTAAGTGTACTGTGATATATAAAAGACGAAATAGATAATCAGAGATAATAGATTAAGATAGATAATAGATAATAGATAATAGATAATAGATTAAAATGTGTAAAGAAGCATTCACATTTCATATTTTTGTTCTAAAATTGATGATAGATTCTCAATTGATGGAATCTCCTTTTTAAAATTGATGGTAGAGGTAATGTAAGAATTAATTATTACATTCGTGAATATTGTAGAGAACACCAATTTAAAACAGCCAGGGTACTCTATAAACGCCTTTCTGAGACAGCAAAAGCTGTATGTAGCGTTTAGTGCAATATAGTAAGGTTAAAGGGAGTTATATATGTTTTATTCAGACCAATTCCTTTAACATTTCTTCTATAAAATAAACTTTCTACGCTTTTTAAACAAGTGCTGCTTTAAAGCACCATCAGTACGTAAAGGGTTAAAACTGCTTATATTTAGAAAAATGAAGAGTGAATTTCGTAGAGTGTATTAGATTTTTCTCTACTCTAATGTTTTATATATATTGATTTTTTTTGCGGAATGAATTCATAATTAAAGACAATTTAACTTGCAAATGATTTTATATAAGAATACCTGTATTTCCTTAAAAAAAAAAACCTGCATTTATTTAGCGATATGAATTGTGATATTTATAATTCAGTATAAATTAATTTATTGCGTTTCTTTGAAAATTTAAAATGATATAAATACATTTTATAAATCTTTCCAAATGTAAAAGAACAAAGAGTTTTATAAAGTTAACTGTTGGAGTAATGTAGATAAAATGAAGAAAATAAATGTATACAATCTTCATGCATGTATTCAATGTATATAACATTTACTACGCCTAATATTGGTTCAATGTTAAAATGAAATAATTAACAATTTTTAAAAGCTCCATTCTATAACGAAAATTATAAATTGTTCAGCTTTGATACTTTTGTAAAAGTTGATATATAGTATAGCCCCAAGTTCTAATGCATGAACAGCATCGGATTTTCATTCATAAGATAACTATGTCGGACACGTAAATTTCCAAAGGACATCGTACTCTCTACAACTCTTATGGTATCTCCTACAGGTTTGTGATGGAAGGTATAGTGCTGAACAAATTCGCTAAAGTACCATAATATAATGTGCTTTGTCTATTTTAAACCAAATGAATGAAATCTTTAATCAATTATTCTAACGACCTGTTCAAGTAAGTATCTCTCTACAAGCACAACTCGATGTGGCTGAACATAGTTACAGTAATTAGCAGCAATATGGACAGCAATATATCTGACAGGTTTAGAAAGAATATTTTTGACAATTTCATATTTACTTCAAATTAAATACATGGAAAGCTATTTTCTCCTCAGCACATTTTCTCTTCAGGATATTTTGAGGATGCCCTAGGGAACTCAAGACATTCTAGAAAGATTTGTGTTATAGATGAAAATTTGAAAACGTGATAAAAATGAAAGAGCTGAGAGAACAAAAGTTAACAGCTCTGGAGCTTGGCGATGAAACGAAAGTAAAAGTTCAGTGAGGACCCTGAAAGGTAAGTTCTGTTGAGTATTTCAAGTGTAAATACTTAACGGGGTTTAAGTATCGTAGTTAAAAGGGAGCAGAGAAAAAGTAGCGCTGAAACTATTTAAAACCATGGGTGGATATGAAAAGATATGCGGGGATTATACTTCTAAATAAGCTGAAGCCATATTTTAGTGATGTTCGATGGACCTCACAGGTCATTTACGAATGAATTTGAGTTTTTGTAAATATGGAAAGATTGTCAAAAAATTAAGATCGTGTACAGAAGCAAATTTTTGAATAATGCAAATTTCAGAAAAATAAACTTTATTTAAAAATACAAATATCATATATTTCTCCTCTTCCACACTTCCTTTGAAATAGTTTCTGTGCTACTTTTTCATTGAACTTTTCTTCAAATTCGGCACTTTAAGTGCTAAATTTGCACTTGAGATACCTAACACACTTTTCTGTTAATTTTTGCATGCCTTAATACTTAATTTTATTTCCTATAAGTACCGAAGAAGAAACTTTACACTTTCCAAAACAATTTTATTCTAGTTAATATATATATGCCTTTTTTAACATTATTTTGCTTTTCTTATAATACACAGAATTGTCTAACATATTCCAAATGAGTAATTATTTTAATTAGAGTTACTAAAATGTTTCAGTTTCTTGAAAAATTGTATTTTTATAGTAAAAAAGAAAATTTTTATTTTAATTTAATTAAATCCTTACTCTACTATGTCAGTGAAATAAAAAAAAAGTATTTATAAATAGCAAAAGAGATTTCTGAATACATACAATTCAAAATTACTGTCGAATTTATTTAAATTTAATTCCATATAAATTTAAACCATATGATTTGAAAATTCATTCTCTTCATAATAAACGAATAATAGCAGGAAAAAAACATTGTAACATTTTAAAAGTTATAATGTAATAGCTTATTAATTTGATAGTTTCCAATATAATATTCCGTGATTACTTTAAGAGGAATTATTCTTAACTGATAACAATCACATCATGAAGTAATTTTTGGAAACATTAGAGCAGAAAAAATAATCTTTATAAAACTTTCAAGAACTGTTATCAATTAAAATGTTAAATATTTGGTTTTAATTATCCAATATCTTCATCTGTCATCCATTCGAGTTAGACAAATAATGCCATTGATAGAATTAGATGAAATTAAACAGTAAAACCTTCATGCTGGATTAATAAACAGGGAAATTAATAACATTTAAATTAGATCAATATTCTTTTACAATATGAAATTTACATTAATTTATAAGTAGAACATTCCTAATTTTACAGAAAGCTGCAACAGATAGTGTACTTCTAGCTCTGAATTGTTTTTTTTTTTTTTTTTTTTTTTTTTTCTGGTAAAATTAGAAAAAAAGGAAATTGAATTGAACCTTCCAATTGATGCTTTAAAAAATTCATTAAATTTGTAATTACATTTGTGTATATAAATTTGAGTTTTTAATACATGCAGTTAGCTTATTATTAATAAAATTTAGTTTCATACCTTAAAACTATGTTAGAACAAACATAATTAATTTTAGATATTTGCTGTTATAATGAAGATATTCTTTCAAGCTTATTTCTATTAAAATTCTGTAATGCCAGAAATTTGTAACATATTATCATAGTGTTCAGTATTCTAATAATTAAATTTCTCTTTTATAAATTTTGTATTCCCCTTTGTATAAGCTTATACATGTAAATATTATTGTATTATAGTAAAATAAAAACTGTTCTTAATATGTGTTTCAATAGGAAAAAAACCATCTATGTCAATATAAATTTTGTAGGATGAATAATTTTATGGATAATTGATATTTTGGCTATAAATAAATTAAGCTATTTAAAAATATTGTATAATTTCTTTATTAAACTTACCATATACTCCTATATTCTGGTGATAAAAAAAATATAAACAGTGCATATACAGTATTGATTACTAATATGATTTATATGCATTGCACAAAAAGTCATACATTTTTTTTTTTTTTTTAATTAGTGAAAATTTTGCGACAGTTAAACCACCTGAACTATGTAATATTTAGATTTCAAATTTTATGAAACAATGACATTAATTACTCCTAATTAATTGTAATAAAAGAAAAAAAAAGTTTTCGCGTGTAGGTACTTTTTGGTCTTTATGCCCTGAATTGAGGATATATTATATAAATAATAGACAAAATTGTCTGATTATAATCATTAAATTAAAATTACATGTAGTTAAACATGATAATATAGAAAGATTATTTTTAATTAATTAATGAATATAACTCTAAATATCTTTTGATTGGTACTGTAAAATAAGAATTTAAAAATTATATTTATATAATTAAGAAATAGTTCATTATCACAAACGTAATATTTGATATTCTATTAACACCAAGCATGTTACTATTCATAATGTTAAAAGTGTATAATATCTAATCTCGCCAATAACCAAAGCCTGTGTTATTCTGTGGGGAAATTTGTTTTCAGAATTACTCATTACATAATATATTTTTTAAATTGTGTTTTCATATTTAGAAAATTTGCATTTGTTTTCAAAAAAAAAAAAAAAAAAGAAAGAAAGAAAAAAAAAAAAAAAGAAAGAAAGAAAGAAAAAATAGAGGGGAAAAAAAGAAAATTTTCCCCTTTTTAATTTTTTTTTCTAGTTAAAAACTGTGAAATATACATTTAGTTATTTTTTAAAATCAAAAATAAAATATTAAAAAATAAATAAATAAATAAATAAATTTTTTTAAACAATAATTTATTTAAAAGTTGTGAATTCTCTTAGTGCGAAAATGTAATTAAGAAAAAAAATAGATAATGAGTAATTGTGGAAACAAATTTTACCATAGAATAACATAGACTGTCGATGATATTAGACAACGTACGTTCTTATTACATTCATAATCATAGTAATTTATTACAATAAATATTTCATCCATTTACTTATGTACAAAATGTAGGCAATCAAGTATCATCTATTGCATTTCCATTTCATGAATCAAAGTTAAAATGCATTTTATTCTTTTTTAAAATATAAAAAAATAGATATTATCTTGGATTATTATTTGACTTAAAGAAATCGCTCTGTATGCCAATTTCTAGGTTAGATAGGTTTAGATTAATCATGAGTACAGGCTCACATAAGTATATTCTGTGATCTATAAATGTACTGCTAACAGTTATTGCCTACTGTATCCATATCAGTGCTGCATGTAATGAAACGAGCTCACCAGTGAAATGCTGTATGTATATGGAATATGTTTAGTAAGTTAATGCAAGGGATATTAAACAATACCTCCGAACATTGGAATTTCACGTTAGATTTATACCTTTCAATGGTTTTAGTACATATAACAAAGTACTAACTACATTAATGCGATGAGTGGTGGAATTGCAAAATAGGTTTTACAGTGGAAAATCAATGTTCAGATCTATTTAATTAATGTGATAAAGGAAACAAATATGTTATGTTTATATTGAGTTAAAAAAAAAAAAAAAACTATTCACTGTATTGGGCATGTTACTCCTAAATATATTATTTCTGTTTATGTATTCCAAATAAATGCTGCTTCACTTTGGAGTATTAAAAAAAAAAAATAAATAAATAAAAAATAAAAAGCAAATCACAAGTGTACATAAATGTCTGACAAAATTTAACATTAAAAAATATAAACAAATGTGTAGACAAAAATTAGGAAAATTAATTTACATTGTTTGAATTTTTACGAGCTGATATTTTAAATAAATAATTAATTTTACGAAAATAATAATTAAAAAAATAATAATACATTCCATACCTACCTATATTTTAATTAATATTCCGTAGTAACAGTAATGTCCGCATTTTCTTTCACACCAGTATTTTTCAGAATATTTTTCTTCTTATTTAATCGTTATTGTGTTTAGAAAAAAATATTTTTAAAATGAAGTGGTGCAGAAAAAATGTGTGGGTATTAACAATGTTGGAATGTTGGAGTATTAATTAGAATGTTGGAATGTATGACTTCATTAGAATAAATAGATAAATAATAAATAAATAGAACTTTTTATGGTTCAGATTTATGGCGATGTATGTTAAATTATACGATATTGCAAACTTTGTTGCTAAAACCTTCGTTTTCAGGCTGATAAGCTGTATTAAAAAAGACAATAATGCAAAACATTCAAATTGGTTTAAATATATATAATATCATATGTTTTATCCTTTTCTATTAAGCCACATATTTACAGAAGAAATACGCAGAGTAGACTCGTAGGGATCACAATATACTAGTTTTTATGTATAGGATGTTTTTATGTATAAAGGAATTCATAACTTGGGCTCACATAATTCACATTTTTTTTTTTTTTTTAATTTGTGGATATACTTCATAAATAAGTAATAAAATTGGCTGATTAAAATCATTAAAATTAAAATAATACGTAGTTATACATACTAATATAGAAAGTTTATAATTAATTTAAAAATAAAATTATAAATCACCTCCTGTTGCCACTTTAAAGTTCAATTTAAAAATTTTATTTATATTAGTAAGAAAAATTTCGTAATAAAAACTTAAATGTATAATATATTCTGGATTTAATAGCACCAAATGCATCACTAGTAATACTGCTAAAAATTATCAAACCTAATATCGCCTACAGTCAAACCTCATGTTATTTTGTGAGGATTTTTGCTTCTTCAAGCACTCATTTCCTATTATATTTTTTACTTTCCGAACATACATATGTATGGAAAGTATTGTAATCATGTCAAAAATCTGAATTCGAGATTTTGGTGTTTCTATACGTTTTGAAGTCCAATGAGTCCGTTTTCACTATTTTTACGATGATGTGTGTGTGTGTGTTTGAGTGAACACGCTAGCGTCTAAATGCTTTGCTCGAATGAGCTGTAAGGTGGTATGCATGTTGCAAGTCACCATAGCACGAATCCTTTTGATTTTGATGAATCTAGCACTTATAGTTTTTTATAGGGACACAAAGAAAAATTCTTTATCATTATGGCGTATGGGACCAAAATCTTAAAAGTGCTATAGCATCTAAACGCCTTATTCAATTGAGCAAAAATCTTATACACATATTATAGGTTACAGGTACTCAATCTGTATAGATTTTGGAGAATCTAGCACTTACAGTTTCTTACAGGGACACAAAGAAAAATTCTTTATCATTATTGCCTATGGGACCAAATTTTAAAAAGTGCGATAGCGTCTAAACACCTTATTAGACTGAGCAAACAATTTATACACATATTATAGGTAATAGTTGCATGAACTGCCTAGAATTTGGTGAATCTAGCACGTCTTGTGTTTTTACAGGGACACAACAAATAATTCTGTATCATTATGGCCTATGGGGTAAAATTATTTAAAGTGCGATAGCATCTAAATGCCTTATTCATTGGAGTGGAAAATTTATATACGAGTTATAGGCCACTATCACACAAACTATATAGATTTTGGTGACCCTAGCATTTAACGAGTTTTACAGGGACACAAATAAAAATTTTTCATCATTAAGACAAATAGGCTCAAATTATTTAAAGGGCGACAGCGACTAAACACCTTATTCAAATGAACTGAAAATTTATATACATGTTGTACGTCCCCGTCACACGAACTTTATAAACTTTAGAGCACTTGTAGTACTTTTTTGGGGACAAAATGCAAATTATTGTGGCATATGGGCTCAAACTTTAAAGTTTGTTAGTGTCTAAATGCCTTATCCAATGGAGCTGAAAATTTATAAGTCACTGTTGCACTAACTATAAGCATTTCGGTGAATCTAGTATTTGTAGGTTTTCACAGGGATGCAACAAAATATTCTTTATTATTATGATCTTAGTGTTCGGTAAAATAGCATTAAATTAAACATCATGTACTATGTAAAGAAAAATACTGAAACTCCCTATTATAATTTTCTCTCTTTTGTTTATTTAACGACTCCTCTTAATTTACTTTATCTACAGAACCATTATTTACTCAATGTTCGGAAAGTCGATTTGAGTCACTCCAGATTTTTTAATTCTGGTTTAGAACACCAACAATAGTTAAATTAGTACTCGTTTAAAAAAAATGATTTTTCTTATTTTTAACGCTCTATTTACGAGCTGAAAAATGCGCTTAATTATTATTATTAATATTTTTTTTTTTTTTTTTTTTTTTTTTACTCAAACGTAAAATATTATAATTGTAAAAGTAAATTTCAAAGAACAAAAACTAATTTAATGGTTGTTAATTTTCTAAATGTAAAAACGGAATTTAAAAATATATCAGGTAATGAGTAATTATGATATTGAGTAATTTTATATAATGAATAATTGTAAAATAACACATACTTGACTATTGACGAGATTATGTATTGTAATCTCTTAAAAATTTTTCAACCATACTAATTTATTTAGATAATTATTTTATCCATTTAAGGGGGTCCGGGACACCAAATGTTTGTTTTTATTATTTTTTTGATGAATTGCTGTAATTATTTTTTCTGAAATTGGAGCTTTTTTGACAATGAAGTTGAGCAAGAAAGAATCTTAACCCGTTAGTAGTCGCTAATTGGTCGATTTGCCACCCATCTTTTAGTGTTGCCAGATTTTTTTATTCAATAGCCACCAAAAATTTTTAGAAGTAGCATTTGATATACATAAAACGCGAATAAAATCGAAGAAACGTCGGTCACATCACTTCTTAAAATTATTGGTGACAGTTAAATAAAAAGTGTGCAATTTTTAATAATTGGCGCTGCCTATTGCGACTATTAACGGGTTAAAAAAATTTAAATAAATTTTTAAAAAATTAAATTAAATTCTAAAAATTAAAATTTAAAATTTTTGATAAATTTAAAATTTGTTATATCTCATGAACTATGGTTCAATTTAGAAACTTTTTTCACTCTTATATACAGAAAAGATTTACCTTCAATTTGTCTACGGGATTTTTAATTAGGAGCAAAACTTTTTTGGTAATCCAAAAGTTATGCATGAAATAAATACTTTTTTCAAATTAAAATTAATATTTAAAAAAAAAAAATTATTATAATCAGAAATCCTGAAGACAAATTAAAGATAAATCTTTTCTGTATATAAAGGTGAAAAAAGTTTGTAAATTGAACCATTAGTTCATGAGATATAACAAATTTTAAACTTATCAAAAAAAATTAATTTTTAATTTTTAAAATTTTATTTTAATTTTTTAAATTTTTTAAAAAAATTTTTTAAGATTCTTTCTTGCTCAACTTCATTGTCAAAAAAGGTCCAATTTCAGAAAAAATAATTGCAGAACATCATCAATAAATAATAAAAACAAAAATTTGGTGCCCCGGACCCCCTTAATTACGAAAATATAATCAAACGTAATCTATTCCATTTCAAGTACATAAATCAAATTATTTTGTTTAACTTCCCAAGTAGCTCATAGCGTTTTTATAACGTTAGACATAAGTCTGAACAGTAAAAAATTGTTTATACCAACGGTATGTACTACCTGGGCTATGAATAAAATGCACGAAAATTCCATTACATTCATTATTAAAATACAAATTAAATATGTTATCTTACATTATTATTTCACTAAAAGGAAGCGTTGTGTCTGCAAATTTCTAAGTTAGATCGGTTTAGATTAACTATAAGTACACGCGCACATAAGTATATTCTACAATCCATATATGTACTATTAATAATTATTGACTCCTATATCCATATCAGAGCTTCATGTAATGAAACTAGTTCACCAGTGAAATGTCGTATATATGGGATATGTTTAATAAATTAATGCAAAGTATATTAGGCAATACCTCTAAATATCGGAATTGTGCATTAGATGTATGCATTTTAAGGGTCTTAATACATATAACAAAGTACTAACTGCATTAATGCGACGAATGGTGGGATTATAGAATAAATTTTACAGTAGAAAATCAATCTTAAGATCTATTTATTTAATGTGATGAAGTGAACAAATGTATAATGTTTATACTGAATTTTAAAAAGATCTATTCACTGTATTGGACATATTATTAAATATATTATTCCTGTTTATGTATTTACAATAAATATTGCTTTTTTTTTCAGTGTGAAAAGCAAAATCCGATCACAAATAAATCTAAAAGTCTGAAAAAATTAAACTTTTAATTTTTAAACAAATATTTCAAAGTAATTAGTAAAAATTTTTTACAATATTTGAATTACTATGTAGGTACAGGTGTGTGCTGCTATTTTAAATAAATAGTTAATTTTAACATATTATTTAAAAATAATAATAATAATAATAATACTTTTGATAACTGTCGACATTCTAATTAATATTTCGTAGTATCATGATCATCTGCCTTTTTTCTCTCTCAAACTAGCCTTTTTTTAGAATATTTTTCATCCATTTTAATAGCAATTACATTTGGAGAAAAGTACTCTAAAATTAAAGGGGTGGGTTTTAATAAATGCTGCAGAATATAATTAGAATGTTGATTGGTAGATACATAGCAGAAATCGTACTCTCCACCCTTTTCTCAGAACACTCGCAGGAATACGAAATTTTAAAATTTATTGCTATCACTATTTTTGTACAATAATATCTACACTGTATAATCATGGCCCATTGGTATAAATCAATCAGAAGTATATCTGCCTGAAATTAGTGGTGGTAAAAATGATGAAAATGAGTGTCCTGGAAAAAAAATAAAAAAATAAAAAATAAATAAAAAGGCGGAAGTTCGACCCCTGATATAGGTGCTAAGTCCCCCGTTTTTGAAGGAAGACTTAACCCTTTGCGCTCGGCATATTTTCCGTAAGACACGCCTTTTGGCGTACCTTTAAAACGTCACACGTATAGTTTCCGAGTTACTACCTTTTGGCTGCCGAAAAATTATAATAATTTGTTTTATTTTACTTCATCATTAAATAAAATAAATCTTTCTGTTAAAATTTTCCGGTAGCCGAAAGGTAGCCTACAGTTACACGTTTTAGAAAAATAACATTGGGCTTTAGAAAAATAACATAAGGTGTGGCTCGATTTTTTAATGTCCCCTCAGAAGGAACATACGAGCTATGAGGGTTAATATTGGAAATTATTTGTACTTGTTTTTGGTTTATTTAATTGCCGAGAATATATGTGACAGATTAATTTTTTAAAATACCTGTGAGGAATTTTATATAAAAATTAGAAAGGTTGGCAATTACACAGACATGACTTTCCTAGAATAAATAATATTGTTTTTGGAGTATTTCATCGCCGAGAATATATGTGACAGATTAATATTTTTAAATACCTGTGAGAAAGTTTATATAAAAATTAGAAAAGTGGCAATTACGCAGGCATGATTTTCCTTGAATAAATAATATTGTTTTTGGAGTATTTCATCGCCGAAAATATATGTGACAGATTAATATTTTTAAATACCTGTGAGAAATTTTATAGGAAAATTAGAAAAGTTGGCAATTTCACAGGCATGACTTTCCTAGAATAAATAATATTGTTTTTGGCTTATTTAATCGCCGAGAATATATGTGACAGATTAATATTTTTAAATTCCTGTGAGAAATTTTATATGAAAATTAGAAAGTTTGGCAATTTCCTAGGCATGACTTTCCTAGAATAAATAATATTGTTTTTGGTTTATTTAATCGCCGAGAATATATGTGACAGATTAATATTTTTAAATACCTGTGAGAAATTTTATATGAAAATTAGAAAGTTTGGCAATTTCACAGGCATGACTTTCCTAGAATAAATAATATTGTTTTTGGCTTATTTAATCGCCGAGAATATATGTGACAGATTAATATTTTTAAATTCCTGTGAGAAATTTTATATGAAAATTAGAAAGTTTGGCAACTTCACAGGCATGACTTTCCTAGAATAAATAACTAAATAAATACAACTTTTTTTTTTTTTTTTTTTTTTTTTTTTTTTTTTTTAAATCTAAATTTATGACGATGTACGTTAATTTGTGAGATGGTGTAACTTTGTGACCAAAACGTTCGTTTACAGACTAAGCTGCATTAAAGAGCTGAGAATAATGCAAAACTTGCAAATTGATTTTTCAAGATATAATAGAAAAACATAAAATATATAATATAAAATACCATAAGTTTTACTTTTTTTTTTTTATTATTTCACATATTTACATTTCTGCTTTGGTGTGTTTACTAAGTATAGCGTTCATTTTTTAATTAATTAAAACTCACTCAATTTTAAAGCTATAGGTATATGAACTATTGTAATGATGTTGTTGCATTAAAATCTTTCTTTGATTGTTCAGAGGGTTTGTATTTATTAATACTCTCGCGACCCCTGACGTAGATTCACAGGGGTCGTACTCTCCGCCCTTTTTTCAGTACACTTTCAGATATGAAAAATTTTCGCCACTATTGCTACCAGTATTTTTATAAAATAACTTTTACGCTATTTAATCACGACACATTACCATTAAAATACCATAAAAATTTTTGCATGAAATTACTGGTGGCAATAAAGGCAGAAATTTTTCATATCTGGGAGTGACCTAAAAAAAAGCGGAGAGTACGACTCCTGGATTCATGTCTTTTGAAAATTTGTAACCCCTCTAGTGGGCGTTACTTTTGCAATTTTTGTGTTGCTATGATTCTTAAAAATATTCCTTATATTCATATTTGTACAATAAAAACACTATAGATAAAAATGCTTTCACTAGAAAAAGTATAATTAATATGTATATTCATATGAAATATAAATATGGATACAGAAAACCTTATTCTGAAAAAAGGTAATTTGAAAGGATAACGCCCAAAGACGGAACATACTACCAAAAAGGACAAAAGCATGCGGTCGCAAAAGTGTTAAGAGGGCTCGTATAAATATTTAAAAACAAACTAATACACCTAAAAAAAAGCTAGAAAATAAACACATGAAAAACAAATGCATCTTTCGTGGTGCATTTTAATCGAATTTAAAATAAAAACAAATACTAAATTGCCATTGTGTTATACATAATTTCGATAGCCTCTATTTAAAAGGTATCAAAATCCAATTTTTACTTTCTTATGCATGATTATCCCAAAGACGTAATTAAATTTATAATTTCTATTTTTTTTTTTTTTTTTTCAAAATCAAAAAACAGATAAATTATTTATCTTTTCTTGGATTTTATGAATAATGCATTGCCTATATCAATTTAGATAATTTCCAACACATATTACGTGATATATAAATGTCTATATATACGTGATATAAAAAGTCCAGTATTCATGATTTGTTTTTTATTTAATGAATTATGTAATATTAGAATTCTTTTTTTTTTTTTTGCGATAGCAATATTTCATGTGGTATTAAAAATATTTTCGTTTTAACAAATATAAATTTTAAAACTTAAAAAATTTTTGCTATGTTCCATATTTTATGTTTAAACTTTTCGTTATTTTATATTTAAAATGAGATATTTAATAAACCTTACAAAATTAAAAAGGATTCTAATAAATGTTTTTATTCATTTTTATAAAATTTAAATAATCATAGGTTGCCTAGTAATACCATTTTTCTTTCTTTTATATATTTATTTATTTACTTATTTATTTGAAATATTATTCTAATAATCAGTAATTTTTTTTCAGAGTAGAAAGAAATTTGTAATGTTTAGATTATTTTGCTTTACATCTTTAGTATGTGACCCACTTGGCGACTAGTAAAATTTTTTCACTACTTGGCAATGCATTTTTTGGTATAATTGCTTGTTTTTTTTTGTTTGTTTGTTTGTTTGTTTGTTTTTTATCTAGTTGTTCGTATTAAATCATGTTCATATTAAATCATCACAAAATGGCAGCTATGCAAATAGTATATATTTGAGAATATGAAAAAAAAAAAAAAAGAGAGAGAGAGAGAGAGAGAGAGAGAGAGAGAGAGAGAGAGAAAGAAAAAGAAAGCTGAGATAATATTTTTTAAAGTTCTAAATGATTTTTTTTTAATGAATATCTGAAAATTTATGTTATTTAAAGATCTTAAAACTTAAAAGAAATATCTTTTAAATTGAACTATAAAAGATGTCACAAAGAGCTAATCTCATAAAATTTATGTTCTAACTATAAGCTTTTTCTTCATATTTCGCTGATAAAAGCAATGAAAAGGCTATTAAATGAAAATATATGAGCAGTTTTTCTTCGTTCTGCATTTGTTAGATTTTGAAAATCATTAATAATCTCAGGCAGAATACGAATCGGAAAAAATACTACCTGCAATGTTTTGTCATTAAAAAAGTTTCTGCTATATATTTATAGATGCGTCTAACAAAAAAAAAAAAAAAAAAAAAAAAACTTTTTTTTAAACTAAAAAGGTACATAAATGTTTTGCAATTAGATTGAATTTGATATTTTATTGGTTAAAAATATTTTTCCGTAAATTATAGGAAATTCCATTCAAAAAATATATGCTTTATTTTACTTATATATCTCTACGTGTGTGTGTACATATATAAATATTCAGGGTGTCTTATAAGTCTGTACATATTTAAAAAATTCATAACTATCGAATGAACTCATATAATTCAACGCTGCTCGCGAAAAAACCATTCTCATGAAAGGGGAGTTTATTTATTTATTTATTTTATTTTATTTTATTTATTTATTTATTTATTTTTTATTTATTTATTTATTTTATTTTTTATTTTTTTTTATTTTTATTTTTTTTTTTTTTTTGTAAAGAAAAATATATAGTTAATTTTTTTGTCGACAACAGTTATACAAAAAGTTAAATTTTTCTCACGGATGTGAAAGAAAAATATGCAAATGAAAGTCCTATAAATTGTAAAATTTTGCAATTAGAACAGTTTATTTCTTATTATGCCTCCTAATTATGCATACATGATGTTTTTATTTCGATGGTGACTTGGTGGATGAAGCATTATGGGTAAAGATGTTTTTCCTCAGGTAAGAACCGCCGACTGAAGTTGCAGTTAGCAGTATTATAACTCGTTTGCAAACTGTAATTTGTGGTGACGACGGACACATAGAATAGGATTTATATGCCTGTAAACATCTGAATGTGAATAAGTACAGTTTTTCATGAAAATGTGTGATCTGTCACGAACAGTGCGCTCTATTGACAAATAGATTAATTATTAATTTTTATTTACAAAAGAAAAAAAAAAAAAAAAACCTGTTTACGAGAATGATATTTTCGCAAATCGCGTTAAATTCTATCAATTCAATAGTTACGAATTTTTAAAATGTCTACAGACTTATGGGACACTCTCTACTTATATACGTTAGCTAAGTGTGTGTGTGTATAAGCATACTTATATACATTAGCTTATAGAGCCACAGCAACGCTGGCCATGCGTTGCTGTATATATATATATATATATATATATATATATATATATATATATATATATATATATATATATATATATATATATAGCAACCATATATATAAATGCAACCATAAGTATAGGAATTATAGTAGCATGGATTTTTTAAATGGTAATGTTGGTAGCGATGAAATGGTAAATGGAAGTATGTTGCGGGGAACCAGGGGGGAGCAAAAAATAAAAAAATACAAAAAAAGAAAAAAGGAAGAAAACTTGCTAATTTTGTGTTAAAGGAGGTAAATAAAAGTAACACAAATTATAAGACTAGATATATATATAATCGGAATTTCAGTAGAGATTTATCAAATAAGAATGTGAGTGAAAAAGTTGAATCAGATAACTGTAAAGTGTATAAAACACGTTGGTTCTATAATAAGAAATTTAAAAAAGATTCTAATGTAAACAAAATGAGTTTGTTTAAGTGTAATGACAAAAGGTGTAAAGTGTGCATTTGGGCTGACTTGGAGGAAATAGATAAAGTGGAGGAAAAAAATTGTTTGAAATTCTGTAAAGTCTTTAATTGTGTATATAAACTAAGATGCAATTTATGTGACAGGTTATATATTGGAGAAACATCTAATCAAATAAATATACGTTTCAATAATCATAAATCTGACATTAGGAACCTTAAAAGTAAAAGAGAAGATCAGGACATTGAAATCAAACATTTTGCAGAACATGGCATAGAAAACATAAGTATATCTATTTTGAAAATAGTTCCAAATAAATTGGAAAGATTAATTTGTGAAAATGATATGATGATAAGATACGGAACGGTATATACATACAGTTTAAATGTTATGTTTAACAAAAGTAATGTAATAAAAAACTTTAATTCTAAAAAAATGAATGATTCCATTTATGAAAAACTATATAAAGACATTGGATGTGAATACATAGAGAAAGGAGGAGTAAGTGAAAGAAAAAACAAATATAGGTATAGAAAGTTAAATACTTGTAAAGATATTGAGAATGCGATAGCTAATTGTGATAATAAAAATAGTAATAAAATAAAAATTTAATAAAAATAAATTGTATTTAACATGAAAAAGAAACTAATTCCAGATATATTAAGTTTTTTGCAATATAATACAGGTAAAGTGAATGTGGATTTGGGTTTGGATCTTTTGAGATATAGAATTAAAAAACAGAAATTACAAAAGTATTGTAAGTTAAAGATATGTCAAGAGGACAGAGTTGACAAAATTTATTGTGTATTGGATCACATGGGGGAGCATTACAAAGATGTTAACTTTAATAAATTATTAAATAAATATGATAATCTTTTACCTGTAGGAAAGTAAAAATTGTTAAGGCATTTAGATATGACAAACCATTGGGGCGCATTATATTTAATTATAATGATTACGCAAAAAATTTAAAGCTGAGTGTTGATGAAAGTGTATGTAATTGTCGTGAAGAGATATATATGGATTATGTAAATAAAGATTATGGACATGTCATTACGGGGAATTTGGAAGTTATAAAGGACGAAGAGTTGAGAAGACTTATGGAATATGGTACTAAACACAGAATTAAGCGTATGATAACAAAAAGTGCCGCAATAAAACGGCTTAATTCTAATATAGAAATATTTATACAAAAAATGATGTACAAATATAATTTACCATATACTGTTTTCGAAGAATGGAAATATCATATTTTTAAGGATTTAAAGAGAGAATATGTGAGGGATGGTGATGTTGTTTCACATGAAAAATATTTAGAACTAATGAAATCAATTAAAGATCTTCGGGAGAAGTTTATAGTAACTTATGTTGATAAAGCTAATACAAGCTATGCAATAATTTGTAAAAAATTGTATGGTGAGATTTTAAGCGAAAGTTATAATAATACAAAAATTATGAGCTTATTAATTCGAAAGTTACAGTTATTGAGAATAGGGTTAAGGCATTTTATAAAAAGCTAAAACTAAAACAGAAAAGCCAAAATTTCCCATATTTACACTGTAAAAAAATGTTGTAATTTTTCCTGCACTTTCTGCGGTATATTTTCAAGTATTTATGCTGTGAAATAAATTCAAGCACTAAATGCTGTAAAATCGACTTCCTGTGGACTTTAGACAGGAACATCTGCTTGTGGAAGCATAACATCTGCGTCTCTGAACTCAGATGCAGATGAACCATGAACGAGGAATGAACAACGTGAAGAGCATGGAATGAAGAATGTCCATTCATCAGAAAGGTTAGTTTTTAATTTTATATTAACATTTTGTATTGATTAATCAAAATTTCGTTAAAACGCATTAGTTGTAAACATATTGTAGCATGTCTAGTTCATGACACCTACAACTTTTCTCTTAATTAAAAAAAAATTTTAATTTAATTTTACAATTAATTAAAAAAAAAATGTTTCTTATTAATCATTCAGTATAGTCATTTTAAAGGTTTTTCATACAATTACATTTATCAAGTTATATGCTGGCCAAGGAAGTGCTAAATGCACTTTTTTATATGAACAGATTTATGTTAACGTGTATAAACTTGCACTCATGAAATTCAACAAAAAATATTAATTATTTATTAAGCAATTTATCATAACAAATTGAATATGTTTATGATTACAAATTAATTTTTAACCCTAGAAAACTAGTGGTACGTAAATTTTACGTGCGGTCTTCATTTAATGGTTTTTTCTGCACTTTCCCTACTATCGATACACTTGTTTGAGTTTGAGTGCTTCGAAATAATTATTCAGATAATGAAAAATTAGTAATATTGGGTAAAACAGCAAATAATTAAACATATTTAAAAACAATATTAATCTATATATATAAAAGAACACTTCCTGAGTGAGTTAGTGAGTGAGGGGGTGATCTATCAACGCCCAGACCAAACCCCTGGACCTAGAAGCATGAAATTTTGTGACATTGTTCTTTCTATGACGTAGGCATCCACTAAGAAGCGATTTTACAAAATTCGCCCCCCAAGGGGGGGAGGGGGGGCAAAACGTGATTTCACAAAATCCTTCATATCTCAAACAAAAAAACAGATATCCGTAAAATTTTTGCTTTAAAATATAGCTAATACAAATGTCAAAAAACCAATTTCTGGAATTTTCAAAATTCGGTCCCCAAGGGGGGCGGGGGGGCAAAACGTGATTTCACATGCGTAAAAACGTGATTTCGCATAATCCTATATATCTCAAACAAAAAAATAGATATGCGTGAAGTTTTTGCTCTAAAATATAGCTAATGCAAATATCTAAAAACCAATTTCTGGAATTTTAGAAATTCAGCCCCCAGGTGGAGCAGCAGGGGGGGGGAGAGGGGGGGGGCAAAAAATAAAAAGAGAGTTAGATCGTTCAAAATTGGTATATAGAGGTTTTCGATACCTACAAATCGATTTCGGATATTTTCGAATTTGTAAAATTATTAGGAGGGGCGGGAAGGGGGGGTCGGCAAGGGGGGGGGGTGTATGGGGCAAAAACAAATAGAAATACAGTTAAACCGTTCAAAATTGGTACAGTTAGGTTTTAGATGCCTGCAAGTCGAATGGGGATATTTTCGAAAGTGTAAAGTTATTAGGAGGGCCGGGAAAGGGGGAGGGGAGAGGGGGGGCAAAAAAATAAAAATAGAGTTAGATCGTTCAAAATTGGTATATAGATGTTTTCGATACTTACAAATCGATTGCGGATACTTTCGAATTTTTAAAATTATTAGGTGGGGTGGGAAGGGGGGGGCGGGAAGGGGGGGGCTATGGTCAAAAACAAATAGAAATACAGTTAGGCCGTTCAAAATCGGTACAGATAGATTTTAGAGGCCTGCAAGTTGAATGGGGATTTTTTCGAAAGTGTAAAGTTATTAGGAGGGCCGGGAAGGGGGGCAGAGGGGCAAAAAAAAAAGAAAATAGAGTTAGATCATTCAAAATTGGTACATAGAGGTTTCCAATACCTACAAATCGATTGCGGATATTTTCGAATTTTTAAAATTATTGGGAGTGCGAGAAGGGGGGGGGGAGTAGAGCGGTAAAAAAATAAAAATAGAGATATACCGCTCAAAACTGGTGCATAGAGGTTTTTGATACTTACAAATCGATTGCGGATATTTTCAAATTTGTAAAATTATTAGGATAGACAGGAGGGGGGGGGCGAAGTGGGAAAATAATAGAAATAAGAGTTAGAGCATTTTGGGAATTTTTTCCGAAGGCAGTGAGAACCCGATGCGACATTTTTCCTACTCAGATTTTGTTTCTCTTTTTTTTCATGTGATAAAAATTAATGCAATTTTGAGAATTCATTATAGTGATTCATTTAAAAATAGGGACCAGCGAAGTGGGCGTTGCCTGCTAGTGTAATATAAGCAAATAAAACGACTTTTATATGAGCGCGTCAATTTTAGGTATCTCTAGTGATAGAGTATTTATGAACACGCTAGTGTTCTAGGGTTAAAAGAAGATTTTCTTAACTTGAACTTGAAATGTATTCCCTTTGACTTCAAGATAAATAATATAACAAGTATAAAAACATAGTCCTTAGGATATTATTTGACTTTTTTTTTTTTTTTTTAATAGCAAAGAATGTTCGCATAACAGTATGATGCACATAGTTTATTTAAAAAATTAAAAGAGGCATATTTTTGGGGCCGAATCAGTGCAAAAATTGGGAGCGCTTTAGGGTCATATTCAATGACTTTGACCTTGAATGTTCCTTGTCATATTCAATTTCATATTAAACTTAATTTGTGTAGAGATCCTTAGAGCTTAATTTGAAGATTTCATTAGGTCATTTTAAACGAAATTCTAATTTTACATTCCAATTTTCTTTATTTTAAGAATTTTAATACCAATTTAAATAGAGGTAGAATTATAAAAAAAAAAAATTAAATAATTAATTTAACTAAATCAGGATGAAAGTTCTTTTGTTTCAGTATAGCTTACAAATTGGCCTTCGGCGACCAGTGGGTTTGCGATCCTTCAGAAAAGTCACCGTATTAAACTCCTGCTCGGTGACGTCTTCGACGTTGTTTTCCTGTTTCAAAATCTACGACCGCCTGTTCACTCACCCTGCAAACACTTTTGAAAATTCTGCCTGTAGCAAATTTCGACAATCAGCCGAAATTTGGCGCCAGTTGCATTCTATGCCCGTTTTATAATCTGAACCTGGATGTTTGCTCACCATCCAAACGACCTTTGAATAATTTGGCCAGACAACTACGCTAGTTTAAATTTATGTGTATATCGGCCGACAGGTAGCGCTGCTGTTAATTAACTGTGATCCGATAGTGGGGTTTTTGAATCCCGGAAGATTTTTCTCTCTTTTTTATTTATTGAATTTATTTTATTTTGTGTATTTATTTATTTATTTTCAAAATCGATATCTGCTATAACAGATATACCTATTGAAATTAGATTTTATATTATATTTATCTGCTTTTTTAAATAATCTTACCTTAGAACATTGAAAGAACGAGCTCTGGCATTCCATTACTTAATATTTTAATTATAATAAAGCACAATCACAATAACTATATACATCGCGCGCAGTAAACAGAACATTAGGATACATAAGAACGAATATTCTTACAGGCCGCTGCCTGCGGCCCATGGCCACAGGGGCGTCTTACACGAAAACAGCTACATCTCTCAGCGAGAGCCGACGAACTTCTGACTTCTGAAAACAAAATATTTTCACTTCATTTTAATGATCGGCAAAATATCAATAGATATTTTGATGAGAATGGCGACAGCGCCGTCTATATTCTTTTAAATGATAGGGAAGATGGCTCAATATCGATAGGCTATTTAATATATTCGTAAGAGTTTGAATTTAGCGCTACAACTTTAAATATTATTTCTTCCTTTCTTTTCATTTTTTTCTTTTAATTTATTCCCTTGTTTATTTATTTATTTTTACGAAATAATAACATTATATACTTTAAAAGAAAAAAAAAGGTAGCATTTTCTTGTTCTAAGCATTAGTTAATAAACAATATGGCATTTTTAGCAGTCATAGCTACGTTTAAAAATAAAACTGCAATTAAATATCAACCCTTCAAAATCATTTAGAATTTCTGTAATCGCTTTTAAGAGTATTATGGCTGACACAAAGAAATCTCCCCCCCCCTCCTTTTTTTTCCCGTTTAACCCATATCCTACCAAGCATTGAAAAAATGTTTTTCAATGTCTGTGTATACACACAAAATCAAAAAACTTACCAACTTTTCATTAGTTTAATCGGTACAGGCTGTCCTAAAAGTAGGACAATAATTTAGGACATTTGGAAATATAAGGAAAACAGACCATCTACATATATAATAATAACAGGAGACTTGGCGTTGGAATATTAAAACCCGAATAAACGTCAGAAATGCCAAAGAAAAATATTGGAAATGCATACAGCTGTTTCGGTAGCCTATAGCGTACCGTCTTCAGTACAAAAAGGATTCTGAATCAGGAGAAGTGCTCGTATAGTGCTCGTTCAGGAGAAGTGCTCTTATACGAGCACTTCTCCTCATTCAGAATCCTTTTTGCACTGAAGACAGTACGCTATAGGCTACCGAAACAGCTGTATGCATTTCCAATATTTTTCTTTGGCGTTTCTGACGTAGTAGTTTATTCGGGTTTTAACATCTATATATATATACTTATATAATTGTTTTACCAGTACAAAGTGTAGAATATTACTTCAATAAATTTGTATATCCATTATTCTTGAATGTAAAACCTTTTAAGTAATAATATGTTGAAAATGTAATGAATAAATCTTTAAAAATCGTCATTTTAAAAATTAAAAAACATATATTAAACGTTAATTTAAACTAACGATAAAGACACATATGTATTTATTGGACTTTTAAATAATATATCGTCTTTAATTTGAATTAAAATATTCAAAAGAATTTATATAAACATGACTTATGCATGGTGTCCTATTTTAGGACGAGGGTGAAATATGGGTTAAACAGTTTCACACACTTTTATAAAAAATTATTAGTCTTTAAGTTTACATAAAAAAAAAAAAAAAAATGCTGTGAGATATTTTAGTGCAATAATAATAACCAATTGAACCTAATAAAAATTTCCAATATTTTATTCAGTGTCTATTTGTGGACTAATTTAAACATTTCGGTTATAATGTGAGAATTGAAGGTGTTTGTCTGCCCTTGGGACCTAGGTTCGAGGGGGAGTACACTCAATAGCAGTTTTCCTGTGAGTTTTGGAGAAAAAACACAGAAAATTCCGTACGGCTGTGCGAATGGACATGACCTGGTTTTGAACTAGCTTTCTACGAGTCGGGTCGACTTGAGAACATCATTCAAGAAAAAAATTTACAATTGAAAGCATAAATTTGTAGACATAATTATAGCTCTTTAACTGATTTTAGACACGTGTCGGAGCTCCGTTTTCCTATACGCGGATACCCACCTGAAAAAAAAAAAAAAAAAAAAAAATCGTGTAAGCATGACAAAAAAATATCTCTATACGTTTTCTTTTCTTCAACAAATCGAAAACTGATCATCTATAGAAATTGTATGAAAATTTTAAAGTACTCTATTAAAATTTTTATTTACTATTGTTAATATATGTATATATATATATACACATATAAGAAATACAACATAACCTTGCTTTTACGTTTTGAGAATTTAAATTATTTCTTAATTTACATTTTTTTTTTTTTTTAAGATATCTTTATTTTCAATGAATTTTAATCCTCGCCTTTATGTTAATGAAATTTTGAATTTTCTTCCATTTACATTTGTATATGCAGAAAATATACAGGGAATACTTGTTATAATTTAATTAAAAAAAGTAATGTAAAATAAACACATAAAGGAAACGAATGCCATCAAGGCAGATTATATTCTTTATCGCCTTCTCTAGAACAAATAAATAATGCACTAAGCAAAACTGTCACCGGAGGTAGCTAAGTTGCTGATTATGGGAATTTAAAGTGATCAATGACCCTTAAATAGCAGATGTTTAACTGTAAATCACATACATGCTACACAAATTATTATAGTAAAGTTAAACATCCACATTGGAAAAAAGCAATAAAGAATAATACATCATTTTTTCCCCAGACTATAAGTATTAAACAATAAATTACGAACATTTAAATTGAAGTGCATTTTTTACTTTCTTCTATATTCAATAAAAGAATTGGATTCATAAAAATTTTCGACTTCGAGTTTTCGACGGATTTACACGTTTTGAGAGGTCTAGAACACGATTTTATCATTTAGAGAAAATGTCTGTCTGCCTGTGTGTGTGTGACAAAAATTTTGTGGCGACTGTATCTCCGGAACTACTGTTCAGAATTATATATGAATTTATATGTAGAGGCACCTTGACCTAAATTAGTGCCCATCAATTTTTGTCAACCGATCAACGGGTGGCGCTGCTATCAGCAATTTTCGAGATTTAGGAGGAGGCTATATCTCAGGTTCTATTGAATATAATCAAACAAAGCTTGAAATGTGAAAAGGCTATTACGAGACATTATGATGATCCAATTTGAATTCTTATCGGGTTATAAAAACGCACTTTTTAAGATGCCATTTATAGGCAATAAAAATGCATACTTTGGATATTTAGTGTTAGTTGTCTCTTAAGATGCAAATCGTTTGCATTCATCCTGCTAGATAATAATAATAATAATAAAAAAATTATTTGCACTTAGTAAAATATAGGAAAGTATAAAAGAAAGTCTTGTGGTGGCCACAACATACTAGTTTACTCTTGAAGTTAACAATTTACATAAATCGTTATCTATTTTTCAGATTTTTTAATTTTTAAACTAAACAATTAGTGATTACATTTCAAATTATTTTTTAAATAATTTACCAACTGTATGACAGTGAAAATTTACCTTATTTTATAATTTAAAAAAGTTTTGTATGATTTTTAGATGAATAAGTAATTTTTATTTAATTTTCGGTTTTCGGGTCGGGTTCGGGTCTAGACAGCGGGTTTGGGTCGGGTTTGGGTCGTAAAAGTTTCTCTACTGTGGGTTCGGGTCGGGTTTCGGGTTGATATAAAATTCATCTGTCGGGTTCGGGTCGGGTGTGCAGGACTCTAGGTTAGACCTTAAAACTTCATAGCAATGAGTGAAAAGACAAAGTATAAACAGAAAGCAACCTGATAGCTACGAAGAAACCGAAACTAATTACAAAACGCTTATTCTACGCTTACGTCATCAATAATCGATTGTAAAATCATTCGATTATTAAAATCATTCGAAAGCAAATCACTCGATTATCAAAATCATTCGATTATTCCCATCTCTACCGCCTACACTCAGTGATGCCAGATGGTCGAAAATTATTTCCCCAAACAGGTCTTCAAATTTTCCCAAATCAGGGTGTTTTTTTTTTTTTCGAAAAAAAATCCCCAGCTTGATTTCTACTAAAGAGGAAAAATAAAAATTTCTTCAAAAAAAAAAAAAAAAAAAAAAAATCAAGCAGATTTTTCTATGATTTAAGCTCAGATTGTTCGTTCCCCAAATGAAGGCAATTTTTGAAAAAAATCCCCAAATAACAATAAAGCTATTGAAAGTCTCTAGTCGTAGGGATAAATCATTATGTTGCCAACATTGACAGAAAGTTGAAGAACTCCCCAAAATAGTCCCCACAAACATTTGGTCCCCAAAATTGTCCCCAGAAGCCTCGAAAATCCCCAATCTGGCATCACTGCCTACACTGTAAAAAAAGAAAAACAGTATTTTACAACAAAAGGTGCTGGCACCGCGGCTGCCAACACAGTTGCTGTAAAATTTACAAGCTGCTGCTTTTATGGTGCTGTAAAATTTACTGCACTTTGCTGTAAATTTTTCAAGATGTTGTTTTTAGTAGTGCTGTAAAATTAACTGCACTTTGCTGTGAATTTCACAAGATGCTGTTTTAAAAAGTGTTGTAAAATTAACTACACTTTGTTGTAAATTTTACAACACTTTTTAAAACAGCATCTTGTAAAATTCACAGCAAAATGCAGTTAATTTTACAGCACTGCTAAAAACAGCATCTTGTAAAATTCACAGCAAAGTGCAGTAAATTTTACAGCACCATAAAAAACAGCAGTTTGTAAATTTTACAGCAACTGTGCTGGCAGCCGCGGTGCCAGCACCTTTTGTTGTAAAATACTGAAAATTTTTTTTACAGTGTAATATTAGTGCCAAAGTTTCATAAAAACCCTGTGAAATTTAGAGTGGTGACTTGTGGTTATGGAACTTATCTTGAATTACCTAATAAAAAGTTGTTGAAGGTTTTGAGTGAAATGTTTGAAAAAATGCTATTGGGAGAACAATCTTTTATAATAAAAAATAGTTGTGAATTATTGGTTTACTTAACTAGAATAACTAAGTCAAATAAAATTACCAGCCTATATGCTTACGATTTTGTAGACCTTTATAATACTATTGATTTAACAGATTTAAAGGAAAAAGTTATAGAATTTTATAATAAATATAGTAATAAAGAAAGTGATAAAGATTTCTTCGTTAATCTGCTTAAGTTCGTCGTTCAAGAGAACTATCTGTATGAGGGAAATAAAGTGTTCAAACAAGTTTTCGGAATCCCAATGGGGGGGGGGGAGTTGCAGCTCTATACTAGCTGATATCTACTTACATATTTATGAAAAGAACAATAGTTTAAACAGAGAAACTTTATGTTGTAGATATATCGATGACCTAGTATTGATAAGGTTGAATGGTGAAAATTCAGATATTGATTTTCAGTACTACCCTAAGAATTTACAACTAGAACCCTCCTCAATGAATAGCAAAAATTTAAATTATTTAGACGTAAATATAAAATTAGAGAATGATAATTTGGTAACTAGAATTTATGACAAAAGAAAAGACTTTAATTTTAAAACAATAAAGCTAATGCATTTTACATCTAACGTACATATGTCAGTTAAAAAGAATGTATTTAGAAATGGTTTAATACGTATTGCTAGATTAAATTCAGACTTGGAAGAGATGTTTGAGGATATGGTAGAATGGTGTCGTCAGAGCATAGCTCAGGGTTTCCATAGAGATTTGGTGAAAAGTATGACGTACCAATTCGTGAATCAGTATAAAAGGAGTACTGAGCTGAAAATGTTGTTTGAAAGAAAGGAAGGTTTAGAGAATGGGTTTCATGAGTTTTTTTCATTTGGTCTTGACAGGTGAGGGGAACGTTGCATGCGTAAAACTAGTTTAACCCTGCAGTGCATGTTGTAAGCCATGCCGCCTGTCTTCATATTAATTTTAATTTCGATTTGTTTCAATTTTATTTTTGGTTTATGCTGAAGATATTTTTCGTACTCTATTTGGTTTTAGTTTGTTTGTTAATTTCGTTAAGTTTTTGTTGAACTTTATGTTTAAATATGAAATCGGTTTTGCTTTTCGATGGGATATTTGTATATATATATATATATTACCGCTATTTCGAAGAAAAACAATTTACAGCATATTAATAGAAGTAATTCTGCATTATATCTGCATAAATATAATTTAAATTCAATTGTATTTTCGGAGAATAGAGGAAAAAGGAACTCCAGTTGTGAGGTCGAGACGTATAGACCATCACCAAAGTTCGGACTGTCAAATTACTTCGTCGCCAGTGACTCGGCGAAAGTCTTGGTCGGGTTAGTTTTGTGTCGGAAGGGCGCTGCAACGAAGGAAATAGGCAGTAAAAGGTAGATGAATTAGAAGTGATTTTAAAAGTATTGATTGAAATGAAGATAAAGGAAGTTGTAGAATGTAGTATAAGATGGAGATTGTTTTGGTAGATGAGGAGAGTGAATTGATAGAGAATTGTAGCGGATTAGTGTGTGAGGAGGTGGAATAAAGAGAATGTTGGTGGTGATAGTTTTATGCGTATGTTAAGTGATGGTAGAGAGGTGTAGTGTTGTAGCGTAAAGTAGAGAAGAATCTGTTGCGCCTCGGGAATCCAGCCGACAATTCTGGTGTGAGAATAGTTAGTGGTAACAGAGAGCAGTCATCGACAAGATCAGTATTGGTGAGATAAAAAAAATTTATTTTATGCTTTGTTAAAGTTATTTTTCTGGGGTTTATTGAGTGTTAAAATTGAGTTAGCCCAACACCCTCCTTGATACTGAACGTTAAATAAACTCTTATTTATTGTTTAACTTTCTCTCGTGCTCTTATTACTATCTAAATAAGTAATTAAGTAATTAAGTTAAGATTAAGATCTACGATTGAGGAATGGCGTCCACGAATTCCTCACAGTGGCGCCCAAAAGAGTTCGACAACCCTCCCCCCCCCTCCCCCCCGCTCGAGTCTATTTTACCGACTCAAATAATGTACTTGCATTTTTTGAGGAACTTGAGCAATATTTTGAAATATGTAAAATTGATTTTTCTGATAGATTTAATTGGTTAAGATACTCCTTAAAAGGAGAACCTAAAATGTGGTATGACCTTATTGCCTCTCATTCCTTGGGTCAAAATCCCACCTATGAAGATTTCAAAATCAAAATTATGAGCACCTTTTCCTCAAGTGCTGACAGAGCAAAATGGATGCAAGAACTTTATACGACTAAAATGTCGTTTTTTGATAAGCCGACAACTTTTTTCTTCGGTAAGCTTGATTTAATTAAACAATTGGAGTTAAATTTATCATTCTTGGAAGTATTTGATATTATAAACCCACTGTTCACTGTCCCGATTCATGATTTTCTAGATTAAAACAACCGCATCTGCTGATACTCTTTTTCAAATTCTAGATAAATATCAATCACGTCAAGCTGCTAAACCTGCGAATAACTCCAATCACCCGCAGGAACCCGTAAATGTTCAAAATGAACATCGAGAAAATTTTGCCCCCCCCTCCTCAAATTGGTACTTTCATCCGACCGCAACAAGCTAACTTTTCACAAGCAAGACCCAGTGATTTAAATCAACTTGACAATGTTGCAAGAAATCAACCGAGCTCTCATAATACAACAGTACAATCTATATTTCTAAATTCTATTTCTATTTGTCCAGTAAACTTGCCGCATTTAAATTCTTCTTCTCAATGCGTTTCTAATTTAAACTCTCCGTTACCTTCTAATTTACAGAAGAATGAAATCCCATTAAATGTTGCGGCTAATCTTTTCGTCAATAGATCAAATTTATGTTTTGAAACTGTTAAGTCAACAAGCGTTTCTAGTAGTTTAAATGCACCTCATAATAAACTACATTTCAGTTCTAAAACTGTCAAGTCGGCAGAATCTGCTATTTTTAATGATAAATCATATTCAAATGCTCGACTGATCAAATCCGGGGAGTTATCTAATTTCACAGAAACTGTGGTAAAAGAAAGTGAAAAGTTAAACCACTGTGCTTCTAAATATCTCGCAACTACTTTAAAAGAAAATCTAGTAGCTAATGTAAATGAAAGTAATACATTTCAAAATGCAGTGTTAGCTAACTTTACTTCTGCAAATCTAGTACATAAATTCAACGATAAAGTCGTAAATCGAACGGAAAAGTCAGATAACTGTGTCACTATTTAAAACGACGAAATAACAGAAAAAGTTATTTTCACTAATGCATTACAATATTTTAAAGCTTGCAAGCCCTCCAGAACCTCGAAATCAACGAGTAGAGAGCGAGCGGAACCTTCTCCTGGAACTATGGATAGTGACAAGGTACCGGGTTCAAGTTCGTCCCAGAAAAGTCCGGCCTCTCCTACGCCGGACTCCGTTCTACAAGCCTCCAGCCCTGTGATGTCTGCGACGAGTGCAATGACTAGCAGGACTAACATGTTTTATGCTAATGCTTTTACAGCGGAAACCTTCAGTGAGGTGCTATCGTTCCTTATTTTATTTTTTCTCAAGTCTTTTTTTTATCAGAGCTGTACCAAAATGTACGACATGCCTTGAAGCCTTTCGGACTTTCCATTTTTATATGAAAGCACAGGACTTGCTTAAACTAAAAACTGTAAAATTCAAAATTTGTACATGAACTTTCATGTTCAAATTCATGTTTAAGCTTCAAACATTTTTGTTCTCTCAATATATATTTTATGTATGTACACTAAGTTCTTTCATTTTGTAGCCATCACCTGCAGAGCGGGTAATATAAAATGTTTTCTTAGCCTTTGTAAATATTCCCCCCTTTTTTTTTGTATTTCTATAAATGATGTATCTGTATATATAAACTGAATATTTGTATTTGTCAAACTTTGGAATAAGTACTAAAAGTTTATCTGTATGTACTGTTAGAGGGGGTTCCAATTTAAAAAATTCGTAAGTTATTTGGAATTTACGATTTACTTAAAATGGTAGAATAAGACAAAATTGAGCATAAACTTCCATTTTGAGGATCTTAAATACATTAGACAACTTCAAAATTACATTTATGATATTTGTTTGAACATGATTGAATACAAATATTCTAATAAGAAAATTTCGTAAATTATTCGTAATTTACGATTTTATCAACATAGCGAAATTGTAATTTTTTCATATAAATATGAACTTTGAGGATTATTGCATTGGAAATCGTAGCATGAAAACCAAACAACAGAATTGACCCTTATAAAAAAATTAATAGATTAGAATAAGAAAAATATATCGAAGTGAGCGGTGGATAGCCTATTAGGCAGGGATTTTATTCTGTCACTGTATCAAGCTTTGGTCAAATTCATTTTTTTTTAACATGATTATAGTATGTCTCTCACTAGAAATTTATGAGAAGATAAATATGATGGAGAACTGAGCAGAGTTCACCTATGCCAACTAGTTTTTCCGGAGTTTCCGGCTGTAAAGGGTCCCCATTTTTAATTTAAAAATTAAATTTCTTTTTTCGGGGTTGGTCCAGTTTTCCGCTTAGGAATTTTTTTTACTCGCCATTGTGTTTTACGCTGAAAGCAGTTCATTGCTTAGCAAATTAAGCTTTCGTTTTTTTTCTAACTTATTCTAAAGTTTAGTTTCAGAAATTTAAGTTGTGGCTGTACTCGCACCTACGAGATATGATAGTAGTGTTTAAAATTACTCGATAAAACCCGTTGGGGATTTTCCCGACTAATTTTTTTTTCTTGGAGGGGGACTGTGAGGTCGAGACTATAGATAGACCATCACCAAAGTTGCGACTGTCAAATCACTTCGTCGCCAGTGACTCGGCGAAAGTCTTGGTCAGGTTAGTTTTGTCTCGGCAGAGTGCTGCAACGAAGGAATTAGGCAGTGAGAGGTAGATGAATTATAAGTGATTTTAAAAGTATTGATTGGAATGAAGAGAAAGGAAGTTGTAGAATGTAGTATAAGATGGAGATTGTTTTGGTAGATGAGGAGAGTGAATTGATAGAGAATTGTAGCGGATTAGTGTGTGAGGAGGTGGATTAAAGAGTAATGTTGGTGGTGATAGTTTTATGCGTATGTTAAGTGATGGTAGAGAGGTGTAGTGTTGTAGCGTAAAGTAGAGAAGATTCTGTCGCGCCTCGGGAATCCAGCCGACAATTCTGGTGTAAGAATAATTAGTGGTAACAGAGAGCAGTTTTCGACAAGATCAGTATTGATGAGATAAGCTACCTTTTATTTTATGCTTTGTTAAAGTTATTTCCAGGGGTTTATTGAGAGTTGAAATTGAGTTATCCCAACACCCTCCTTGATATTGAACGTTAGATAAACTCTTATTTATTGTTTAACTTTGTCTCGAGCTCTTATTACTATCTAATTAAGTAATTAAGTAATTAAGTTAATCTTTAAGATTGAGGAATTGAGATACGGCACACGCGAATTCCTCACACAGTGTTGACCGACGAGAAGTGGTACAGGCTTATTCAGAATCAAATTTCTTATTTAAATGATAATTATATATTTACAGCTAATTTGTGATATTCCTTAAGGGCCCGCTTCACTCAAGGCCGCAAGCTAATGTTGTTCTATGGAAAATGTTTTTTTACAAATAACTTATTAACTAATACATATTTAAATTCTGATTTTACATTCTGAAAATTCCCAGCAGTTAAATTGACGGACCTTTTTCAAAAAATTATTTATTTAATTATTTTTTATATTTTATTTTGCAGCTGCAAAAAAACGAATTTCCAATATTTGAAATTTTTTCCTTTTTCAATTCAAAATAAAATATTAAAAATTAAAAAAATACATATTTTAAAAAGGTCCGTCAGTTTAACAATTGGGATTTTTCTGAATGTGAAAACATAATTTAAAAATATGTATTAGTTAATAAGTTATTTGTACAGAAAATTTTCCCATAGAATAACATCGGCTCGGGCTTCCTGCGCGGTAAGTGAAGAGGGCCATTCAGTCTCTATTTTGATCTTTACCACAGATTTTATAAGTATCATAACTGGAGAAAAAAAATTATTATTAACAATTTAGTTTAACGTTTAATATTTTATTTTCTAAAAAAATATTTGAATTATATTTTATTATGAAATTTCTGCAGAAAATAATGTAATATCCTATAGCATACTGCAAATATGCTTTAAAACTTCTTATAATCTAATTTCAAATAAGACAGAATGAAACCTTTTCATTTGAGTACATATTTAAGTTGAGTTAATATTTAAGGATAGTGTATAAAACATATAAATTTCGAATAATACTGTATTTTAACATAAAATTAAACTCGACGAAAGCTATAGTGATTTGATAGTACTTATAGTTTTATCATAAATCTACACCCCGCGGCGAAAAGATAGGTACAAAGTGTTTTTCTTTGATTTTTCGTAAAATAACATTATCTAAATTGTGCTTATCGTTTATTATTTTCGTAAAATAACACTATTCCCGGACTCATTTTTGTTTTAAGACTAATTTAGAAAAGTTTTAAGACTAAAAATTTTCTAAATTAAGACTACACTCCTCGACAAAAAGATAGGAACAAAGGTTTTTTTTTTTTTAATTTTCATAAAATTGCATTACCTAAGTTGTGCTAATCATTTATTATCATAACAAAATATTATCATATCAAAAACGTATTGAATATTTGAATCATATTCAAAATATTCATATTCAAAATAATCATATTAAAAAAAAAAAAAAAAAAAAAAAAAACTTTGTTCCTATCTTTTTGTCGCGTTGTGTAGTCTTAAATTAGAAAAATTTTAGTCTTAAAATTTTTCTAAATTAGTCTGGAAATAGTGTTATTTTATGATAATAATAAATGATAAGCCCAATTTAGATAATGTTATTTTACGAAAAGTCAAAGAAAAAACCCTTTGTACCTATCTTTTTTTCGCAGGGTGTATGTATATTACAAAATAAACATTATGCGCAATATTCTCCAAAGCAAGGAATCTTGAAAATCTGAATAAATAACTAGAGGCTTCTAATCATATTTGTTGAATTTTTCACTCAGTGGCTATGCTTTTATTATCATAGTTGCCGACTTTAGCCCTTTTTGGCTATTATAAAATTTTAATAGTTTTCTTTTATTTCTTTCTTTTTCTTTTTATTATTTAATAAATGCAAACAGTTACTGGAAGTGTTCAATGCATTATTATTATTATCATTGTTGTTATTATTTATTTATTTAATCAGTGTGAACTATAACAGATATAACTAAAAAAAAATTATAATTTTTTTCGGCAGCTAAAAAGTGCTGATAATACCATTCATGTTTATAGAAATAGAGATTTTTTTCCAGTACTATTGCTGTAAAGAAAAAAAAAACTATAATTCAGGATTATTATTAACACTTTCGCGACCGCATGTTTTTGTCTTTCTAATAGTAAGACATCTCCGTAAGATAGTCCGCCTGTGGGCGTTATTCTCCCAAGTTACAATATTTCAATACAAAATATTCTGTATTTACATTTATATTACAAAGGGATATATATCATAATTATATTCTATCTAATCAAAATATTTGTATCAATAATATATTTGATTGTACAAATGTGAATATTGGGTATTTTTTTAAGAAATAAATAACATATAAATTGCGTAAGAAACATTCAATGGCGGAGTTACAGATTTTCAAATGACGTAAATCTACGTCAGCCATCGCGAGAGTGTTAAAAAAAAAAAGTTGCAAAAATTTTTATAACTAGTTTCAGATAAGACAGTATCAATGCATTTTCTTTTACGTTACAACTTATTTGACATAAAATACACAAATTTCCTACCAATAAGATATTTCACAATGAAGTTAAAAGATGATGAATGCCATCATGATGCCATAATACTTAAATTTTCCCCATGTGGTTATATTTTTACAAATGCCATCGTGAGTCTTAAATTTTCAAGCCCTTAAATTTTCAACATGTGGCTATATTTTTATAAATGCAATCGGGATTTTATAACCCTTAAATTTTCAGCATACATCTATGTATATGTGCATATATATATATAAATATAAAGAACATTTTGCAGTATATTTTACAATCGAAAGAATCTACCGAAAGCTGAATTAAATAACTAGATACTTAAAATTATATTTCTTGGATTTTTTAGTAATGCTTACATTTTCATGGTTGTACATAAAAAATAAAATTTTACATCAATACCTTTGCTACAAAAAAGGTTATTCTTTTAAGAATAGAATGAGTTCTACTTGTATTTCCATACAGTATATCTATAAATCTTTTTATTTGTTTTATATGTGGCAATTTTCATATATCGCAAAAATTTGACTTTTCAATTTTAATACTGGTGTATGCACATTAAAAAATAATAAATATTTTTCAAAAAGCGCACGCAAAATAAATAAATAAATAGGTAAAAGTTGACCGTTTTAAATAAATAAAGGATATATATATATATACCGTAATTTCCGGTAGATACCCCGCAGGTTATATAATCCAGTTCTGTACCAGAAATTGATAAATAAATTTATATCTGTATGAGCTCTTTCTTCGAAAAAGTATGGATTTCTCTATTAAATAAAATTTCTGGTGGAGAAATGACACATCTTACCTGCGGGTTATCTACCAGAAATTACGGTATATATATTTTTGCGTAACATGTTTCTGCAACAACTAAATTAGACAATAATATCTGTTTTATTATTGTTATTATTATTATTATTATTATTATTATTATTATTGTTGTTAATGATTATGTTTATTACATACTTGCCAACATCCTAATTAATATTCCGTAGTATCGTTAACCCCGCCTTTTTCTATACACCAGTAATTTTTTAGAGTATTTTTCATCTTATTTTATCGTAATTGCATTTGGAGTAAATTACTATACAAATTTACTGGTGTGAGAAAAAGGGCGGGACTAACAACAGTACGGAATATTAATTAGGATGTTGGCAAGTATGTTACATAAAGACAATGTTTTTCAAACCATCTTATTATAGTTCTTCTTGAAACTCTTTTTTTTAGCAGTATATTCTTTTTTAGTATATTTAGCAGTATATTTTCTAAAAACATAACTCAAAAAAGAGAAATGTAAAATTTGACAAATTAAAGATATTTTCTCTCATTTTTTATATTCAAATACAACTTGCCATGCTGAATAAATTCTACTCATAATATTGATCTGCTGTTATCAACTCAAAATTGAGTTATTTTAAATAATTAAAAATTTCGATAAATTAAAATACTTTTAATTTAAACTGTTTTTTGGCAAAATATATAATAATTATTATTATTATTAAAAAGAAAGAAAAGAAAAGAAAACGAAATCACTAAGGACAACACTGGTATATTTTACCTCCAATGGAACCGAACTTGGATATTCGGTTCTGTTATAGAGTGCACACCCGCCGACCTACTATTTTTAAAATTTAAATCATTAATGAGTCGTCCCCAATCATTCTCGAACCAGATAGATCGATTTATTTATCAACTGCTACTATTTACAAAATAAAATTAAAAACCCAGAATATTAGCATTATATGTCTTATACTATTAAGTGAGCAATATTTGTATATATGTATGTACTGTTCTCGAAAACAGTAGCTCGGACAGTCACGTGATTTAACACAAAGGCGCCCTCCGAAGTGTCATTGTGCACATCGAAGTCAGATTTTCGAATTTTTGATTAGTTTTCTTTTAATTAATATAAATATATGAAAATAGAACTTCCCATTTCTATAATAACGCAGAATGGAGAATCTTAGGAGAGATTCGATTGGTTTATTTGAGTGTATTTTACATTGAACTACAGCTACGTTATGAGGAATTACAAGAGATTTGATTGGTTTATTTGATTTTCATTGATTTGGGTGTATTTTACGTTAAACTAGAGTTACGTTATGAGGAATTACGAAATATTTGATTGGTTTATTTGATTTTCATTCATTTGAGTGTATTTTACTTTGAACTAGAGCTACGTTATGAGGAATTACGAGAGATTTGATTGGTTTATTTTATTTTCATTGATTTGAGGTAAGGGTGTCCAGTGATGTTTTTTTTTTTTTTTTTTTTTTTTTTTTTATAACATGCTTGACAGTGATTGCTGCGAAAACGAGTTTCGTGCGTTTTCAGATTCATGCACAGCGCAGTAGGGGTGTCCAGTGATGTATTTTTGGTTTAAATTTAAATGATTAATGAGTCATCTTCAATCATTTTCGAACCAGATAGATCGATTTATTTAACAACTTTAACTGCTACTATTCACAAAATAAAATTAAAAACCCAGAATATTAAAATTACATATGTTATTTTAAACAACAAATATTCTTATAATATCTATATGAAAAATAGGTTTTTCAAAAAGTAAGTTACACTTGTTTCCCTACAGATCGCAACGTTACAAAAGAAAACTGTAGCTTGTGCAGACGATAACTGAGTTCCATGGCTACTAATAGCAGCAATTTCATTAGAATAGTTGCAACAATTTCTGTGTAGGGCAAGGAAAAATAAGTAGCGCATCGACTGAAAACTTACTCCAACTTTAAAGTAGGTGGGACATTAGAGTTTTTAAAGGCAAAACGTTGCACGAGTATGATGATGTATCGTGGAATATCGGCAGTACATATGTCTTAAGGAATATCACGTTCAATTTTGAAAAATCGCTTTTTAATACTTTCGCGATCTCTGACGCCGATTCACATTATTTGAAAATCTGTAACTCCGCCAGTGGAAGTTTGTTTTTAAATTTGTATGACATTTATTTCTTTAAAATATACACAATATTCATATTTGTACAACCAATATACTATGGATATATATACTTTGATTAGAAAGAGTATAATTGTAATGTATATTCATTTTTAATATGAATCTGAATATAGAAAAATGTGTTCTGAAATATTGTAACTTGGGAGAATAACGCCCACAGGCGGATCTTACTCTCAAAAAGACAAAAAACATGCTGTCGCGAAAGTGTGAATGATTTTCCGCTTCAAGGCTTTTGGGGTCTGTGTGTCCTTTTTGTATATCTCGCGATAGCGGCCGCAAAAATCACCCAATTGTCCTACAAATTGGTATACATATTCATACGCCACATGAAATTTTCTGTATAATTTTGAATGTATATTCTATTAGTAGGTCGTGTAGAGCATACTTGCCAACATCGTAATTAATATTCCGTAGTGTTGTTAGTCCCGCCCTTTTTCTTACACAAGTAAATTTTTAGAGTAATATTCTCCAAATGCAATTATGATTAAATAAGAAGATAAATACTCTAAAAAGATACTGGTGTGAAAAAGAAAGCGGGCTAGCAATACTACGGAATATTAATTAGTATGTTCGCAAGTATATCATAGCTGCCAATATTTTAATTTATTCCGGAGTCATTTTAGCCCTGCCTCTAATTCGTACCACTTATTTTTTTAAAGTAATTTTTTCTTATTTTATCGAAGTTATATATTGAAGAAGATTTTTCTATAAATAAAGTGGTGCGAAATAAAGGCGGAGCTAAAAGTACTCCGGAATAAATTAAAATATTGGCAGCTATGGTATATGTAGAGGGACACACCAATAAATTTTTATCATTACGGGCTATAAACAGAATTTATTTGTACCGCAACAGCAACTTCAAAAATCACCCGAATGGCATGCAAACTGGTACATATGTTCAAACGCCATTCAGAAATAGTGGTAATGTTTGGTGTGTCTATTGTTTATAGTTTGTCTAGAGCGACATGTGTGCGACCTATCATTCGACCTATGTGCAAATTTCGTTAATAAGCCTTTTAACATCGATATACTGTATTCATTGAACTGAAATTAACATCATTATTGAGATGCTGCTTAGACACAAATATATATATATATATATGTGCTTAGACATCAAAATTAATGTGTAAGACTTTACAAGAGTGTTCCGACAATGTCACGTAATCATCCAAATTATGCCAAATTTCGAACAATTTTTCATGATCTACATAGAATAAATTGAACAGCTTTTACTGGTGTATATAATATTTATGACTCGTTTACAAAGATACTCAAAAGAATTTCGTGACATTAGAGTCTATGCACATATTCTTATTTAAGAGCACTTTAATGTGTTTATACTGCATTTAACATAATGAAATTAACTTACATTATTGTCTAAAAGAATGTTTTCTCTATAAAATGATGTGCATAGAATGAATAATTTATTTACAGGACCACACTAAAGACGTTCTGTAATCGTCAAAATAATGTCAAGTTTGGTTCAGATATTAATGAGTTACGATGAATTGGTCGTATACTTTTTCGCTAGTGTATATAACTACTAAGGCACGTGCACAGGGGCACACGAATGTTTTCGTGCGATTACGGTCAATTGTCGATACTTCTTATAAATGCATTTAAACATTTACTCTCCATTAAACATAATAAAATAAATATATATTATTAGAATGTTTAAAAGCATATTTCCTGTTTAAAATGGTAAGTATAGAATTGCTAAATAAATTACAGGGCTACAGGAAAAAATTCCGATAACTTATGAATCATTTGGCATCAAATTCTGTGCAAGTATGTATGAGTTACAAGGAATAAACACAAGGCTATGAGTTTCAAGGAAATATATAGATCTATATATATACACATGCATACAGAGAGACATAGATAGGTACAACGAAGGGTTAATGAGCCGGTAGCCACTAAGAAACATATATGGTTATGTAGCACGGTTCACACACACACACACATATATATAAATATATATATGTATGAAACTGAAATAACAATAAGAAGGAGCAGAGGTCCACACATCTGCGGTTGCCTCTGCTCTTTCTTATTAATATTTATTTTTATTTGTTTGGATTTTGCCATTATTTCGCATAGTCTTCAGTTCATCTATTAAATATATATATTCATTTTTTATATCAAATATTAACATTTAATTTCCATATGCCGTAAATTTGTAAGTTTTATTATTCATCGTATTTTTATATACACTGGTATCATATATATTTGATTGTTCATTTATCTATTTAATAACTTAGCTTTCAAAAGCTTTTCAATCTTTTAATAAAGTCCCCCCCCCCTCTCTCTCTCTCTCTATATATATATATATATATTCAATTCAATATAAACTACAAAAATTAATTTGTATAAAAAAGGCGCTAAAAGCAGCACAAAATTGTATACAAAAACAATAATATATTTAAATAATGATAAGTGATGACATGAAAGTGAAATGTAATACACAACAAGAAAAATTCTTAAACAGTGTTAATAAACAAGAAAATTAGTTAAAGTTAAACTCTATTTAAGCCAAAAAATTAAATTATGCTGTGTCAGTCTCCTCAGCAGGTGGAAACACAGCTATTAATAACTATGTAGTATCTTTTGAAACCTGCTTATATTTTGAAACCTGCTAGTATTACATAGTTATTAATAGCTGTGTTCCCACCTGCTGAGGAGATTGGAACAGCATGATTTAATTTTCTGGCTTAAATAGAGTTTAACTTTATCTAATTTTCTTGTTTATTAACATAGTTTAATAATTTTCTTGTTGTTTATTACATTTCACTTTTATGTCATCACTTATCATTATTTAAATATAAAATATATATATATATATATATAATATGGAATAAATAAAAATATTCTGTTGAACAATGAGTGACGCAAATAGGTCATTGAGGCTCCTGATCTGCAGATCCGCCAGTATTAACTATAAGTACTTGCTCGCATAAGTATATTCTGTGATCCATATATGTACCAATAATTGTTATTCCCTCTTATATCCACATTAGTGCTGAATGTAATAAACCCAGCTCGCCAATGATATGCCATATATATATGGGATATGCTTAGTAAGTTAATGCAAGGAACATTAGACAATATGTCCGAACATAGGAATTCCACATTAGACTTATGCTTTACAAGTGTTAATATATATATATATATATATATATATATATATATATATATATATATATATATAAGACAAAGAATGCTAACTCCATTAATGTTATAAATAATGAAATTCTAAAGTAAATTTCACATAGAAAATCAATGTACATATATATATATACTTTTAATATGTGACTTTAAGTATGTTAGATACAAACTGAGTTTTAAAAAGAAATATTCAATATATTGTGTAATATTTCCTATTATTCTAAAATACATAACTTTCATTTATATATTTTAAATAATTATTGTAAAAATTTCAATTTTTAGGGGACATATAACCTTTAAAAGGGAAAAATAGGCATCAAAAATCATCATCTTTTACATTTAATTTCTCAGAATGTATTTGCTCCATGAGCATATTTTTTTTTTTTTTTTTTTTTTTTTTTTACTGGCTATAAATTAATGTATTATAATTTAAAAGATATTTTTTATATTCTCATAAAAGAAAAATAAGTTTATGTTTTGTACAGTTTTAAACAGTTAGCATTTTTTTTTTTTTTTTTAAGTGATACGACCATTTGCGCGCATGATTTAAAACAAAATATATAAAGTAATACAAAACATCAACTGTAATAACAAACTACAATTACACTCTTTAATCTGAACTTATATTTGTTCAAATTTAGTTTTAAAATATATTTAAAAAGAAATGTTTAATGATCATTTGTTTTTTTAATAAAATCTGAAGTATCACCTGTATGAAAAATAGGGAGGGGGTGGGAGGATACAAATTTAGGTTCAGTTTGAAGAAAAAGTATTGCAGTTTGTTATTACAATCTATTTTTTGTATTACATTATATATTTTGTTTGAAATCATGCGCGCAAGTGGTCGTATAACTTAAAAAAAAAAAAAAAAAACTTCCTGTTTAAAACTGTACAAAAAATAAACTTATTTTTCCTTTATGAGAATATAACAAATATATTTTAAATTATAATACTTCAATTTATAGCCAGTAAAAAAGTTATGGTCACAGAGAAAATACATTCTGAGAAATTGAATGTAAAATATGATGATTATTCTTGCCTAGTTTTCACTTTTAAATATCGTATGTCCCCTTAAAAGGCATAAAAGTGTCACAAATGAACCCCAAATGCTGATAAAAGCAAGCAGTAAACAAGTCAAAAAAATATAGGCATTAGTTAGTGTTTTTTTTTTATATATATATATACATTTTTTCTATATATTAAAAAAAAAGTTGCTGACGCTGGCGACATTTTTTTTTGTCTGCGACCGCATCTTCTCTCGAAGGGCAGGGTTATTCACGTCATGAGAGATATTAATGTGTTCCGAATACTCCAAAGGAGACATTTCAGCTTCTTAGAAATTTCTATCATTTTAATTAAAGAAGTTATTAACTAAAAACGACGGCTTTATGAAGGTACTCTATTTGCCACCTTGAAAAAAGTTTCTCCCAGTGACGTTGTTCTTTTGTTAGGAAGTCACTTTTCACGGTAAAATTAAAATATGATCCATGGTTGTAGGTAGATAGGTTTGGTTTCACGTCGCACCAGTACTGCGCTATGGGTAAATGGCGACGGTCTGGGACGCACCCCTAGGGATGTTCTGGAGACTTGCTATCACAATTTTGATCCTCCACGGAGGGGATGGTTCCTTCGCTTTGGTGATCCCCAGAGGTATAGTTTTGACGGGAACATGGAGGACTTTGCGGCCACGACAGATTTTATGTGCACCAGCCATCATTAGTGTACACGATGGTTTTTGGCCAGCTCAAGTATCGAACTTGCAATCTTCCAATTACGAGCTCGGCACTTTACCGACTGGGGTAGCACGGCCAGGATCCATGGTTGTAAAAAATAAATAAAAATGGTCATATAGTAAAGTTGTAATGTAAAATGGTCTATACATTACGAAATTCTTTCAATTAAAAAAAAAAAAAAAATACTGATTGTCAGCATAATTTTCATAAAAATAAATAAAAATAAATAATGTGGTATGAAATATTACGTATTACAATTTTACGTTGAATATATGGATTTTTATAATATTTTTCTGCTTTTGCCTTGTGTTATGGACTATTAATAGTCCCCATGAGGGAAAAACAAAGCAGCGAATAGGCAGACAAAGCCCTGAATAGGTTAATAAGTAAGGTGAGGTGGGGGGAGTCGAAGTCTCCCTCGGGGGTTGATGAGCGGAGCGAGCAGGGGGAAGAGCCCTCTAGTGTTAATAATAATAATAATAATAATAATCGAATTTTAGTGAGCGTTTTTATTTTTCAGAAAGAAAGAAATGTTCATTGGATCACATTTTTTCGCAATATATATTATATTGCATGCCATTTTATTATGCTGTTTGTCCACATACGCAAAACACTTGTTATAAAACTGATAATCTCTGTTAAAGGACAAAGGATAATTTAAAGATCCCAAAATAGGATTTAATCTGTAATTATATTTTATTTTATCTTTTTTTGTAATATGTCAAAAATTTACATTTCTATTTTGGTATGTATCACAACGTTTAATTTAGAATTAAGTATAATTTTAATTTTCTAAATTTTTTTTAATATATAGATATGCGATTTTTAGTATTGATTTTGTCACAGTGAAAATAAAAATTTTGTAACTGGATAAATTTTCGTAGAAGGGTAGTATAAATGTTTGTAATGTGTACGTTTTGTTAATGTATAGGAATATACATTTTTTACATCATCTTATATAAATTTCACATCTTATTTTAAACATTTCAACTCACACAAAAAAAATGGAACTCTTTCATCCCTGCTATTACTTATATTAGTTTCTAGAAGTTTTACATAAGGAATTTTTCAGTCTTTATCTTTTAAAATATTTTTTTTTTTTTAAGATGGTTAAGAAAAAACAGAATACGTTCAAACAATCCAAACGTAATCTTAAAAAAATAAATCATTGTGTATTTTAGTCAACTGTTAAATCGAAATAAAAACAAATTTGCCATCATGTTAAAAATTTGGATACACATATTTAAAATAAATAATAATATTTTTTTTTCCTTACACATGATATTGACTAAGGCGTAATCTAATTTACGCACTCCCTGGCTTCAAAACAGAATAGCAGATATATTACGTAAACTTTTCTTGGATTTTTTGAATAATGCATTAGATATATCAGTTTAAATGATATCCAGCACGTTTTACATGATATATAAAGGCTCCAGAAGTCACGTATTTATGACTTCTACGATTTTGCTTATTAAATTATATAATATCAGAGATCTTTTTTTGCCATGCAATGAAAGCAATGTTTCATGTGGTATAAAATATATTTTTGTTTCATCTCAAATAAATTTTAAAGCTGAAAAAAGCTTTATAATGTTCCATATATTTTATGCTTAAAACTAAATGGTTCTAAAAACTCAGACATTTATCATTTTGAAGGGTGGCGAGTTAAATTCTATCTCATCTAATTTTGATTCCCGACAGCAAAAATCTCGTTCTGAAAATGTTTAACTAAATTTTACTTTTATATCTTAGAGGCCCAGAGATTAGACTTTATTAATTATTTTTATTATTATTCTATTGTTCATTATTTCTAGTAGATTTTATTTTTAAATAAAGAAATATGCTATGCACCTCAGACAGCTAAATGAGTAAAAATCAAATAAAAATAGGGTAGGTGCTCCAGTGATTGTCATGTTGCAGTAATTGTCATCTATCCCGAAATAATAAATAAATAAGAAAAAATCATAAAATCATATATTTTACATATAAGAATTTTAAATTTTATGTCAAACACTGGAGCATAGGGTGCTAATAACTGCTAAAATGAATAACTAGCAGTGCGCAACACTGGAACATAAGGGGCCAATTACTGATAAAATGATAAACTGGCAGTGTCAATTACTGGAACACTAAGTGGGTGTCAAATAAAAATTCATTAAAAAAAATTGTTATCAAATGTATATATTTTAACATATATGTTGTTCTGAATGTCTTTCCTACCATATGTACTAACTTAAGATTTCTAAAAATATTTTTTGATGACTAGAACATTAAAAACGTCAGAGATTGCTCTAAAAGGGTCAATCACTGGTGCACATAACCTAAACCTTTTTTTTTTTTTTTTTTTTTTTTTTTTTTTTTTTTCTATAAGGATTGCTGAATTCTGAAAATTTTTCTATATCTTTTAAATAGTTTTGAAAAAATATTGTTTTTTTAGAGAGTAAACCTTATTGACTTACAGGGAAACATTCAAAAGGTGTCATCTTCAAAAAGTATTGAAAAAAATATATGTGATTCTACTCTTCATAAAACACCAGAAAATGAAAAAATTATCGGCTGGAATTAATTACAGCGACCACAAAAAATTATCAAATTTAAGCATATTTGGCGATTTTGCGCTGTTAGGCGATACGTTTGCTAGCACCGAGATTGCCGTGTACGAACAGAACCGTGTTTTGCTTTTCCGCCAAGTACTCAAAATCAATCGCCTAGCAGTGTAAAATCGCCAAATATGCTTAATTTTGATAATTTTTTGTGGTCTCTGTAATTAATTTCAGCCGGTATTTTTTTCATTTTCTGGAGTTTATGAAGAGTAGAATCACATATATTTTTTTCAATACTTTTTGAAAATGACACCTTTTGAATGTTTCCTTGTTACAAAATAACCTTATTAATTTCTTTTATTCTAAACTTGTTCGTAATTTGTAGTAGCTTTTCATTTTAAATAAGCAAAAGTGCTATGCCCTACAAATAGTTAAAATAAGTTTAAAAAAAAAAAAAAAAAAAAAAAAAAAAAAAAAAAAAAACTTTTTTTTTTTAAGGATTATTGATTTCTGGAAATTTTTCTATATTTTTAAAATAGTTTTGAAAGAATATTGGTGTTTTACAGAGAAAAGTTTATAGACATAGAGGGTGAATTTAGGACATAGAGGGTTTATTCTTTTATTCTAGACTTGTTCGTAATTTCTGGTAGCTTTTCTATTTAAATGAGTAAAAGTGCCACTCCACTCAAATATTTAAAATGAGTAGAAATAAATAAATAATGATAATACTTTTTTTTTAAAGAGTATTAAATCCTGAAATGTTTTTCTATATTTTTTTAAATAGTTTTAAAAGAACATGGGGGATTGTATTATTATTATTATTATTATTATTATTATTATTTTGCTAGAATTTTATAAATTTTCCTGTGCACTCATAGAACTGAATACCTGACCTCCATCAACTGCTCATTGCATAATTCTGGTGCAACATAAAACTCACACAATGTCAACCTGAATCTTAAATATTATTACCAGAAAGGAAATTTTGCATATTCAAGCTTCTTATTCTTCACAGAATACGTTCTTTGGGAGAATCACAAAACGGCGCCAAGAGTCTACTAGGCACTTTAAGTGCGACTTTGATAATTTTATTCTAAACACCTCTCCCTTCCCCACACACACACACAAAATTTTTTCCAATTCAAAAGTTCTAGAAAATGTCGCAGAATGCAATATCTTCACAGAAAACTCACAACATATTCTTAAGATTCATGAAGCAAGCAACTCTATTGCAGCAATAAACTATTTTCTTCTTTGAAGAAATTTTTCAGAATTTTCCCGCCAATTTCAAAACCAATCCGAATAATACTACCAAAGTTGATATTTAGAAAATTCCGTAGTACCCTGCGAAGTCTAACAAGGAAACATTCAAAAAGTGTCATCTTCAAAAAAGTATTGAAAAAAAAATATATGTGATTCTACTCTTCATAAAACACCAAAGCATCTATTCTCTGACCAGACTATACCTCAATTCCGACTGTGGCAGTCGTTATTTTGATCACGGGACGTCACATTGCGACTTTTGATTTGATGACTGTCGTTGTTTAAAGACGGTCGCTATGGCAGTCGGATCGGAGAATAGATACCCAGAAAGTAAAAACAATATCGGCTGAAATCAATTACAGCGACCACAAAAAATTATCAAAATTAAGTATTTTTGACGATTTAGCGCTGTTAGGCGATAAGTTCACTGGCACCGAGATTGCCGTGTACGAACAGAACCGTGTTTTGCTTCTCCGCCAAGTACTCAAAATTAATCGCCTAACAGTGTGAAGTCACCAAATATGCTTAATTTTGATAATTTTTTGTGGTCGCTGTAATTAATTTCAGCCGATAATATTTTCAATTTCTGGCGTTTTATGAAGAGTAGAATCATATATATATATATATATATATATATTTTTTTTTTTTCAATATTTTTTGAAGAAGACACCTTTTGAATGTTTCCTTGTAAGTGTCAGACGCAGCGACTTAGTAGTTAAAGAAGTAGTAATTAAACAAATGAGTGAGCGGATTTTACGTTTAACTATGCGCAATTGGTGATGATGGCCCGAGAGTCACAACAAAAAATAGTCCGGAAATATGCCACCATGATTTTGTTTTCCACTGAAGGGGTGGCTTCTTACCTCGAGCAAAGAACGAAGTTGGGTTGAAATTACTAATTTTGTTTCTCACGTTTACTGTATTGTTAAACTTAGTTTGAAAATGCAAAAGAAAAAAAAATGTCGTATATATATGATCCGATTAGACAGATGAAGTATGTATTTTAAAATCACAAGCAAAACCTAAAAGAAAATGAAGAAATGTCATGTATGATACGATTTAACAAGGAGGAGGTGCCGCTCACCACTCTAAGAGTGGTGTCGAGCGATTATAGCTATGCTAGGCCCCTACTCCGGAACGTTTATTTAAAAACCAAAAAAAAAAAAAAAAAAGAAAGAAAGAAAATTACAAGGTTCGCCAGAATGAAGTTAACACACGACAAGGGGCGACATATAGCCCCCGAAACAACATTCTGTCACGACATATGGCGAAGAAAAGCATAGTAATTTGAATGTTTTCAGTCTCTCTAATTTCAACATATTTGAATAAGTACAGAGAGAGAGGGGAGGATATTAGCAGAGGGTAAATTTCACCAGAACAATATTTCCGCGCGAGAATAGGGCGAAGTATTACAAATATGTAATAATTATTAACAAACTTAAAAAATAATAATAATAATAATAATAATACACAAAGGTAAAATTTGCCAGTACAGAGAACTCACGCGACGGAGGGGCGAAATAAAATAAATCTTGAAAACTCAAAAGCACTATGAGCTAGAATTGAACTGGAAGGAGGGAGAATTATTTATGTATGATACGATTAAAAAATATCATATATGAAAAAGTGTCATATTATGATATGATTAAACAGATGAAGTATGTAGCATCAAAGCACAAGCAAAGCGACACAGATGAAATATATTTGTTAATTATACAACTGATCTTAAACAAATTATCTAAAGAATTTCAAAATCACATCATACGTATAAAACGTTTTAAAAAGCACCCATATCATAGAATTAAAAAAAAAAGAAAGATAATAATTCTTTTTCGTTATTTTTTTTTATTATTATTATTATTCTAAAACCGAAAATTTACGATATTTAAAGTTCATAAAATCCAAAAGAAATAACTTTTAAATAGAACCATAAAAGATATCACAAATAGCTAATTTGATGCAATTTATAACCTAAATGGGTGTTTTTATTTTTATTTTGCTGATAAAAGAAATGAAAACCCTATTAAATGAAGATATATTGAAGAGCAGTTTTTCTAGGTTCTGCATTTGTTAAATGTTAAAAGTCATTAAAAAAATTACAGCCAGCGTTCAGATCTGAAAATTAGTAATTAAAACGTTTAGTCATTAAAGATTTTTTTTTTTTCCTTCAAGTGAATAAAAAAAGATTTTTCGTATATTTTTATTGCTGTATCAAGTAATAAAAATATTTACTTTTTAAAAAAACAAATAACGTGAATTGTTTACAGTTTGATTATATTCATTATTATATATTTTCTAAATTATTTATCGATGTATTTATGAAATTTTGCTGATAAATACAACATTGCTTTCTTTTACTATGTATAAACATACCACAAATATTCTATAAATGTTAAAATAAAATTAATTGGAATTTGAAGTTTAAAAAAAAATTGAATTAACTGAATTCTCGCTTATCAAAATTTGACCTAAAATTCTATGAGCAAAATCTATAGAAAGAAACTAATGGTAAACAAATGATAATATGTACGATATTATAAATATAAAATATAAAATTTTAGACTAAACAAGCTTATCACTGATTACTAAAATTTAATTTTTAAGATTAAGAGGTTTTCATTTAATAATAAATATAAATACATCATATTATCATTTTTAGGCATTTATATCCGCGTTTGTAATGACCGTTAGATGACGTTTTTCAACTGCTGATGTTAGTAAATATAATAGCCCACGTGTATTTATTATTGTTGTGTTTGTGTTGCTACTTGCTATTTGTTCTATAAATTTTCTGCTGTCACATCATGAAATATTGATTGCCTTTGGAAAAAATGTTTCAATTTATTCAAAGTTCAATTGGAAATAATGCCTAACCGAAGCTGAACAAATATTAGCTTCTATTCATCTGATTTTGTGTGGCGTGAAATTGAAAGATGATAATACTGTTATTATAGAAGCAGTTTGCCTCAGATCCACTGTTGTGAAGGAAAACCCCCACACACAATTAATGGTTCTTTAATAAAGAATGAAAATGTGTGGGACATTAAAGATGTTGAATGTTCCTGCAAAGCGAGTAAAAACAATACCTGCAAACATTACGTTGCAGTTTTGCTGTTCTGTAATAGGTAAGTAGTTTGTTATTTTCTTAATACATCGTCGTTCCATTTTATTTTAATGCAATAAAAATAATTACTAAAGAGAATATGTATGAAATGAAACATAATAATAGGATGCAATGAAAATTATTGCGTTTTATTATTTAATAATTCCACTGTATTTTAACTGCATCTATATGTTATCTTACAACAAAGGTACATTTAAAAAATTAAAAAATAAAAAAGGTACAACTATAGAATTGGTCCATAACTGGATTTAGCGAATTTTCTTTGGCACCGTTTTAAACGATAACGATACCTTTCTGGATTCTTTGCAATACAATATGCTTTTGTTTACATTTGGAATCCATCGCAACCATTTGCAAAAATGGCATTTCGCCATAATCACCAAAGAAAAATCTCCAAATGCACTTGTGGACCAATACTATAGTTGTTCCATGACATTCATGAAATGTGATCGTTTTGCTTTGCTCGTTAGCGAAGGAAACGATCAGCTTTATGTGAAAGATTTTATAATTAAAGCAAAATTAAACATACGATTACTTGTGAAATCCTGAGGTGTGAAATATTTTGAACAAACAGTCATTCTCGGTTATACTTATTTCCCAATTCGTAAAAGTCTAATCCATTCAGATTTTCTACTAACTAAAGCTTTACTTCCATTAGCCGAAGCAATAGAAATTTTATATTTGTCATTTGGAAATAAATGAAAGCTTAATTCTGGATTTCTGGATCCTTTGGAATTAGATTGTGGTACACAACACTATGTGTAGTCTTTTTACCGGATTTACACAATTTAATTCAATAAATAATGAAATTAAACATTGAATATACTGAACGCAATTTTGACGAAAGCTATCCGCGTATTGTAATTTCACCTTACGCCACCAGAGGGCGAGCATTTCATTACAATCGCGAATAATTAATTTATTCAAGTAATAAAACTTCTGCACAATTAAACATAAAACAACTAGACACATTAAAATGATGCCATCTAAAATTCTTGCACCAACATGCTGCCAATAATAAACAACAAGAAAATGACTAAAATTCTAAGATGCTTCTATCTATGAACAACTAGAAAAATCATAATTTAATATCTAAATAAAGCTGCTATCTAAGAATAAGAAAATCTGGAGTGACTCCACTCGACTTTCCGAACATTGAGTAACTAACAGTTTTGTAGATAAAATAAAGAAAGAGGAGTTGCTAAACAAACAAAAAAGAGGAAACCATAACAGAGTGTTTGAGTATTTTTCTTCATATATCACACGAGGTTTTATTTAACGCTACTGAACTTTGAGCCCTTAGATCATAATGATAAAGAATTTTTCGTTGTGTCCCTGTAAAAATCTACAAATGCTAGATTCACCAAAATGCTTATAGTTAGTGCAACAGTGATTTATAATAGTCATACAAATTTTCAGCTCAATTGAATAAGGCGTTTAGATGCTATCGCTGGTCTCATAGGCCATAAAGATAAAGAATTATTCTTTGAGTCCCTGTAAAAAAACTGTAAGTGCTAGATTCACCAAAACCTATACAGTTGGTTCAAATGTGACCTATAACATGTGTACAAATTCTTTGCTGAGATTAATAAGGCGTTTAGACGCTATCACACTTTTAAAAATTTGGAAAAGAATTTTTCTTTGTGTCCCTGTAAAAAAATTATAAGTGCTAGATTCTCCAAAATCTATACAGATTGAGTATCTGTGACCTATAATATGTGTATAAAATTTTTGCTCAATTGAATAAGGCGTTTAGATGCTATCGCACTTTTAAGATTTTGGTCCCTTGGCCATAATGATAAACAATTTTTCTTTGTGTCCCTGTAAAAAAACTATAAGTGCTAGATTCACCAAAATCTATAGGGTTCGTACTATGGTGACTTACAATATACGTACCAACTTTCAGCTTATTCGAACAAAGAGTTTAGACGCTAGCGTGTTCACTCACAGACATACACACATACATACACACATACATACACACATACATACACACATACATACACACACACATACATACATCATCGTAAAAATAGTGAAAACGGACTCGTTGGACCTCGAAACGTATAGAAACATCAAAATCTCGAATTCGGATTTTTGACATGATTACAATTCTTTCCTCACTATAGTGTTCGGAAAGTAATAAAAAATGAACAAGTTGTAATTTAAAGCAATTTCTGTGTTTAATATACATGGTATTTTTGTGTTTAATTCACAATGGTGAATGTTACACTACCTTGCATACATGTGATTGGAAACATCCAATTTTAAAGATTATATCAAATATCTAGAAAAATACTGAAAACATTATCCTGAAATTTCGGATATGTAAAAAACATGTGATACCTCATATACTTTAGCAAATGTTTACTGAAGTCAAAAAGGGGGAATGCAACGAATAAAAGAGAGGATAGAATATTTGGTATTACCCTGTAAGAACTATTACATGTTAAATGTTTTGTAGCTATAGAAAATGATAAAGAGGTTTCTTCTAATTACGACATGTAAAATTTTGATTTTATAATTTTGGCTGATCTTTATGTTTTTTGGTGTGATGAAATCGAAAATGAAGCCAGTTTTTCTCTACCACGTATAGATTTTTGTCAATACAGGGTGCCTGCCTATACAGTTTCTACCATTACTCTTCCACCAATATGATTATATAGTAAGTTTTATAGTATGTTTCTATGATTAATTAATCATAGATGCCTATTGTTTTAATTGGGAAGCACTAGTGCGAAAGTGGGCCGAATTCGGGTAGAAAACGGGTAAAATTGGGTTACCCGGTCGGATACAGGACTCTTTTCTCACCACAAGCATAGAGCGGAGTAACCTAGCTAAAACGTTTTAATTCAATGGAAATAACTAAAAATAAGCTATCTTAGTTGAAAATTATTGGTACATGGAGTTCTCAGGTACAATTCCTGACCTGATCATTCTTCGCTCTAATGAAAATCTAATAAGTTATGTTGTGTGGTTAAGACCAATTGACTACAAGTATTTTATAGGATTTCATGGACATTTTAAAGAATTATGTCTCCCATCCACCCGAGTTTCGGAGCAAACCATGAAAATCTCCGAACCGCTTAATCGAACCACTTAGTTCATTTAGTCGAGTGTGACATGGATTCCAACGGGGCATTTCTCAACAATATTTTTTTCAGATTTTGCGTGAAGTATATATGTATTGTATTTTTGGATGTAACTGCAATCGCCACAATCAGCTGTGTGAAATCTAAAATCTACATTTTTATCAAATACTGTAGTTGTTTGTTGCAGTAAAGACTAGAATTAATCATGCTATTTTTTGTGACGTAAAAACGTTTGAAGAAGGTTGCAGAACTTAAATAAATTTATTAAAAATTTAAAATTTTGTAGATATTTTACCATTATGGAAATTTTGAAAATGTGAAAATTGGTAAAGTAGTTTTTTAATACTCTCTTTAGTTAGTAATAACGTTATACAATATTATTATTGCTTAACTCCATTCTCTAGATTTTATAACATCTGAAATAACTTTCGATTAGATTAAATATTGAAAAGTGATTAAGAAGAAAAATAAAAGAATCCGAAAGTTATTTTATTTTTATTAAATTATTTCTTATAATCAGTTTATACGATGTCAGATGAAGAATTTAAATATGATTTTTATAGTTTATAAAATCATTACTTATTTAAATTCTTTAACACTGCTTTAAATTAATCTGTTTAAAGATAATTTTAAACAAGGAAGAGATTAATGTATTTATTTTACAAAAAAGTACAGCGAATTTTAAAAGCATGTTACGTTAAAATGAACATTAATGAAATTTACTTTTAAGTTCAGTACTTAAAACTTGAATATTTTTTTTTTAAATTAATTTTCAACAAGCCTGTAATCCAATTCAATTAAATGTACTTTTTAGAATTTCTTTGAAGCTTCAACACAGTTGTAGGCAATTCTATTTAATTAAAGATTTTGAGATGATTGAATAAGACGTAGATTTCGAACGAGTGAAATGCTCCACTGTTTTGATGATTTAAGTGCGTCGTTAAATTGAACTCTAAAACGAATACTATAGTTAAAAAGGGATCAGTATTCTAAATCTTTAGAGAAAGAGAAGGTTTCTAAGACAAAAGCGTCGTAAGGAGAACAGAAAAAAGCTTTTGAATTTTAAAGAGTGATCGCAAAGTATATAAGTAATAGGTCAGTGAAAGTGATTTTTCACGATACATTTCATGGCATATGTATACATAATAAAGTTATACTTTTAAAAAATTAAAGAACACGCTTTTATTGAAATGTGAACTAAAAAGCACAAAATATCTATCTTTATAGTATTAAAATACAGGGTACGAAAAAATGTGTGAGTGACACACCATATTACAGGGTGATTATAAAATAATTTAAATTTAAACAAAAACCATTTTTTAAAAAACTCCCCTGACTGGGCTCAAACGCTAGACCTTTAGGTTCGTAGCCCGAAACTTTACCTCACAGCCACAGTTTTCACGTAGGGAAAGTCTTTCTTTGCAATATAGATTTTTTGTTTGCTCCCAGAGCGGTTACAAACATACATACAGGTGAAGCTAATAAAAGCGTGTTAAATAAGAAAGAAATACTCACTGTGCCAATCGTTATTCAATTTTGTTTTTTAATTGTTAAAATAAATAATTAATTCGTCTGTTTCTGAAAAACGTTTAACATCTGTGATTTTTTACTAGGTTTTTCTAAAATTCATTTTTCATTTTTTCACTTCCTCTTATAAATAAGTAGAGAAAGTATTGTTTTCGGGTCAATTTTTTGAAATTGAGTTTTGTTATTTTACACATTTTGAGGGTCCCTGAATGCAAAAATCATGTTTTTAGCGGTTGGTCTGTGTGTGTGTGTGTGTGACTGTTATGAGCATACCTCAAGAACAAATAGTAGCAGAAAGTTCAAACTTGGTACTCTAAATGTGTATCATATAGGGATGCAACAATAAACTTTTCGTTGTGATCAAACGAATGGTTCGTGTACAGGGACATTCAAGAGAATTCGAATGAATTATGTCTATGAGGAAATTTCTGGTAAGTACTGTGTAACATCTGAGGCTGACTTAAGCGAAACTGAATGAACAAAACTTATTATATTCATAAAAGCATGTTTTGTGTAGATTGTGGTATGGAAATCATTGATCATTCGTTTGTAGGGCTACCCAAAATATTTGGATATATTCGGAATGTACTTGGAAATTGCAGGAATCGTAATTCTTTTTGTGTTAAATGCTTTTCAAATAAGACTAATTTTAAATACCAAGTATTGTTTATAGTGCATATTAATGATAAACAATGTACAGCGCTACCCAGAATTAAGTAAAACTTTCTTTTCTATTGAATGTGATTCGTGAAAGTGCTTTGTACATTTTACTATGTGGACGAATACTGCAAAATTAATTTTTCCTACCCATACTGTAAACAAAGTATTTTTTAAAGCCTTATTTTTAACCTTTTTTTTTTTTTTTTTTTTTTTTGTATAGTATTACGCTTTTAGAAGACCTGATTACGAAAGTCCAATTTTTAGCAGTTGGTCTGTATGTATAACTATTATCAGCATAACTTGAAAACAAATAACTGCAGGAAATTCAAATTTGGCATTTTGAATTTAGTATTAGGTTACCATTTAAAAATTAGGTCATGATTGGCAAGTTTGAAGGTAAATAAATAACTGCCTATATATATATATATATATATATATATACATATTTATTTTAGTAATTACATGCGCCAGTAATTGAACGGGGGGATGTAATTGAAGGGGGCAGTAGCCTCCCCTCCCCCCTCACACAGAATTACATGTCAAATAAAGCTGTTCCTAAGCCTATTTTAGATATTTTAGAAGTACATAGAACTTTATTATCTTGCGCTATTGATCTTTAAAATGTAATATACAATCTATCATTATAGTACTGAAATGCGGGATAAGAGAAAGTCGTGTGAGTGACACCAGATTATTTTTACTTGTTTTAATGGAAAATAAGAAAAAATTAATTTTACAGGACTCGTTTGACAATTTTTGATGCTTGGTTTTTTTTCTGTAATTTAATATGGAATTAATTATTTATTTAATTTTACAGTGTTGTTTATAAAACATTCGAAAATTCTGCTATATATTTGAAATATATTCTAATATTATTAGATTTTTTTTTCATATAAAAATAGACATTAAATTTCAATTTTCCGTACAATGTCAAAAATTGAATAACTCAATGGAATAAAATCTACAATTTTTTTTTTTTTTTTTTTTTTTTTTTTTTATAAGAATTTTCCAAAATTTTACTATTATTAAAAAAAACAAAAATTAGCATGATTATTAAGAATAAATTTCAAGCACGATTTTTAAATAAATCTGACAAAGATGCAAATTTTCTTAAAACATTCTTAAATGTTTTTCAGGAGTTAAACATAAAGTTCTGTTCAACACATTTTAAAACTATTTAAGGATTTAAGTTTCATAAAAATAACTTACATTTCGTTTGTATTTTTATTTATCAAAATTTTATGTTTAATATAATTATATAATTACTATGCATTTTTCACTTTCACACAATTATATGATATGAATACTGTTCACAAAATATAATATATTATAATATTTAATAATAAGTAATTAATAATAAAGTAATTATTTAAATTTTTACTTTCGTATTATAATACGATATGAATATTGTTCACAAAATTATATATTTTGGTGTAAAGTATATTATTTATCTTTGTTCTATATATGCATTATTAATACTTGCAAAATTTAATTCTTGTATGAAAAAAAAATTACAAAATATTAATATTTTGTTTTTCGCAGCATTAAATTAATATTATAATAAATGATTCAAGTTCCCTTAAATTTTTTTTTAAAATTATCGAATTATAAATAAATATATTAACTATTCATATCATATAACAACTATTATATGATATGAATACTGCTCACAAAATATAATATAATATAATGTTTAATATAATTATATAATTACATTATATTTTTCACTTTCTATTATTATATGATATGAATACTGTTCAGAAAATATAATAGAATATAATGTTTAATATAATTATACATTTACATTATATTTTTTACTTTCATATTATTATATAATATGAGTACTGTTCACAAAATTATACACTGCTCGACATTGAAAATGCAACACCAAGAAGGAATGATAATAACGGAATGAAATTTGTTGGACACATACATTATAGTAGGAAGAATAATTAATTAAAATTTCAGGAAATTTGGAGTAATATGTACTGAGAAAACTGTACATAAAGCAACGACCTCTGTTAGAATAAACAGCACATATCTGCCTAGGCATTGAATCGAACAGCGATTGGATGACATGTACGGGTAGAGCACATCATGAAGTTTTAACACAATGCCACAATTCATCGATCGTTGTTACTGGTGAGTGGTGGGGGGGCCAGTCGCTTTTCAACGATTAAACAGTCATTTTCATTGGTGCGAGATCAGGAGAACGCGCTGGCCAGAGCAACAGTCGAACACATTCGACATCAATGAAGGTCCCGACAATATGGATAACTTGCGGTCGTGCATTGTCCTGCTTAAATGTTGCACTTCGGAGGCCTTGAACATAGAGTAGAGCTATGGGCCTTAACTCGTCAGAAATGTAATGGCTGGTATTCAGAGTGGTGAGAATGAAAACAAGAGGTGACCCGGACGTGTATCCAATGGTACAACATACCATCAATCCAGGTGATGACTCAGTATGCGGCTACCAAAGTTCTGATTACCCTCAAAACTGCATCACTGATATGGGCGCCATTAATGTGTGATCAACGATGCATTGTGGCATCGTGTTGAAGCTTCATGAAGTGCTCTACCCGTACATGTCATCCAATCGCTGTTCGATTCAATGCCTAGGCAGATATGTGCTGTTATTACTCACAGAGGTCGCTGCTTTATGCACTGTTTACTCAGTACATATTACTCCAAATTTCCTGAAATTTTAATCAATTGTTTTTCCTACTATAATGTATGTGTCCAACAAATTTCATTCCGTTATTATCATTCCTTCTTGGTGTTGCATTTTCAATGTCGAGCAGTGTATATTTTGGTGTAAAGTATATTATTTATTTTTGTTCTATGTATTAATACTTGCAAAATTTAATTCTTGTATGAAAAAAAAAAAAAATACGAAATATTAATATTTTGTTTTTTGCAGCATTACACTTAATATTATAATAAATGATTCAAGTTCCCTTAAAATATTTTTAAAAAAATATCAAAATAAAAATAAATTCTTTTTGGGGGCATTTTATTGATAATGATGTTATGTAATTTTTTCATTGGTCATTAATTTTCAGGTTGTTCTGAAATATATAGATATATATATATCATGAAATTGTTTTTATATCCCTTTTTGTGGTAAAAATGTCCGGCTGCGAAGTAAAATAACAAAGAATATCTTCAGAAAACATGACATTATATCAGATTTTTCTAACCCACGGCCGTCTGGTCGCACGTACATCATCATTTAATATTTGCGAGCCTGTGACAAAACTCGAAATGTATACTATGATATTTCCTAATAACACATTAAAAATCTAAAAAATCTCTTTGGACCGTTTAAATAGACACATCGAGGATCTAGGATAGATATCTAAACAAAACACTAAGAGAAATAAAATAGGGATATAGAAACATCGCACTAATTATTGTGACTAATATCTACATATTAAGTAATAGTATTTATTTTATATTTTATAAATATTTATCATTTTAAGTAAAATATTTGATTGTTTATTCGTTATTATAATTAATTATCTAGAATCATAAATGTTTAACACTTCGATGTTTAATTTATAAATAGAAATAGAATCTGTATAGTGCTGGTGTATTTTTTTCGTACTCATATATATATAAATGCATATATATAGGATTATATAAACTAATGAGTGAAATAAATAAAATTAAACCCCAAAAAACAATGAGGTCTTCATCAGGGGGGGACCCTCAGTGTAGGGGTGAAAGAGAAGTTTCTGAAAAGACATTAGCAATTAGCTAATAACGATCCTTAGCCCCCAACTTCTCACCAAACAGAAAAACACCATTAACTGAAGAGAAATCAAACATGTATATAATGTATAAAATACTAAATAAGTTATAAAATTACAAAATTGCAAAAGTTATAAAATTACATCAATTCATTTAATAAATATACAATAATATAAGGAATTACTAAAGGTAAACAAGAAAGTATAAAATGAAATAAAAAAATAATGAAAAAAAAACTTTTTCTGATAAACAAACCCACTTTGGCCGACGGGGCTTATATATATGTATATATATACATATATATATATATATATATATATATATATATATATATATATATATATATATATATACAGATTAATTATAATTAAAGTTACGATTTCAAAACGCTATAATTTTAAAACTACGCATCAGAGCGATTTGATATTTTACCAGAGCAATCGTGAGGCAATGAGATTTTGTTTGGGGAAGGGAAAATAAGTAGTTCCAACATGTTTCTATAGATAGCGCTGTCAGGGTTATGTCAGGGGAAACGCCTTAGGTTCGATCTGACAACTCCCGTCTACCAGCTTCGAGAGAAGTAAATTAGTGAGATCACTCCAATTGCTCTCAGCCATTTCCAAAAGTTTAAGACCAGTAGCCTATTTTCAGTATTTTAACACATTGCATCATTTGCGCAGATAAGTGCGTCATCTCATGCGCTGATTGCATCAGACGCATTCTACTGCTATAAATAAAGGTGGCTGGCACGTTTATCGCCAGTTCTTTATAGGATTTTGTCGTAGACAGTGCTGTTGTGTAATTATTGTAATGGGTAAAAAATCTTTACTTACAGTTGCAAAAACGTCAGAAATCTTGTCCCTGCATAAAACTGGATATTTTGAACGTCAAATAAGTTCGAGGGTAAATGTGAGCGAGACAGCTGTGCATCAAGCTATTAGTAAATTTAAAATTTCGGAAAAAATTGTGGACCTTAAGAGAAGCGGTCGTCCATAAAACGAGTGCACGTGATGATCATGTGATAAGAAGGATGGTCGTACGAGATCCAAGAACCTACCTTCTGCAATACGTTTAGACATAGGAGGTCCTATAAAATACTGACTTTAATTACAGTAAATAACCATGTAGAGTCTATTTTGTTCTTTTATATGTAAAATATGTATGTTATTTTTGCGGAATTCCATTAAATCTGATTTTTCTATGGGTGGCCTGTACTAATTAATAAATCGATTTACATCTCCTTGAATTTTTAATAATAAGTGTTTCGAAAAACAGTTTTATCAACCCCAATCAATGTTGCCAGATCTTGCAAATTTTTTATTCAATAATTACCAATAATTTTTAATTGTAACTTTTGCCTAACCATTTCGAGGTTGATATTATGTATATTAAATATCACTTTTTAAAATTATTGGTGCTTACTGAATAAAAAATACGCCAGATCTGGCAAAACTGACTCCAATTTGAAAACAATTTTTTGGGAAGAAAAAATAAAAGAAGAGTAAACTAACATACTATAAACAACTTTCATGATTTTGTGTTATGCAAAGACAAATTCCAGATTCTCTTTTAGACCAATTCAATCTACAAAAGAAAAGAAAAAATGTAGAGCAAGTATAAAATATACAAAAAAATTACGTTTCTTCCATTTCACTGAATAATATAATACATGTCTGTTTAAATTATTCCTGTCATGTTTCGAATGAAATTTAAATATCCAGTGTAACGCACATTTATTATTTACAGTTTTTCTGAAATAAAATAAATTCACTTTCATTTTTCTTTTTTTTTTTTTTTTTTTTATTATTACTTATATGATATTGAGACTCAATTTATTACGCATAAATATTCTTATTTTATTTTGTTTCATATATCGAAAAGCATAAAAATTATGTTTTATGTAGCTTTTTTATATATTTCTTTTAAATAATTAAGCTTTTGTCTATATATTTATTGAGATATTTCTTAAAAATGTGCACCGAGAAAATTTTACTTAATTAAATTTAATCTTTTATTTATTTTAGTCTGGCAACACTGCTCTATATATGTTTTGATCATAGATATAGTAACATATATAGATCTATCATCCCCATGTCATCGAGCAAAAAATTTTGATGCCGAAAAAAAGTTCTAAAATCAGCCATTAGAGAGTATTGAAAAAAAGAATAAAAAGAAAAATGAATTTGAAACTGTATATGGTGTTTTTCCTTCACCTTTAGTAAATAAATTATTCATACATTTTATTTACTAAATTATCCGTGTGTATTCCTGTGTGTGATTTATTCGGGGAAAGGCAGCCATTAGAGTGTCTTTTCCCGAAAATGAAGGTATCACCTTTTGCCTCTCGCTGATAAATCTATGTCTTATTACTATATCTATGGTCTTGATCAGCCGTGTTTACATTTGGCTTATGAATACTAAAACCAGAATATTTGTTGAACTTTTTCGTGAAGCATATAACCTCTTCTTGCTTCTGATATTTGCAGTACGGGAGTTACGTGTTACGCAGTTTAACAAATATTTTACATTTATTAGGTAAAAAAGACATATTTTTTTTTCTTAATGTCTTCAGATGGTTTGCGATATGCTATTTATGAAAATCATGCTTAATGACATTTCTCTGAATTCATTTGCAAAATTCAAATTTTAAATGTATGCATGCATAATTGTATGAAGCAAAGAAAATTTGTTGCTGACGCCCTTAACTACTGCAATGACATAAAAATTTTATAAATTTATTCTATTCGTTAATATGTGTCGGTAACTGAAATCGAAATTATAAATGTTACATTAGACTTTCAGCTGCTGATTTTATGGCTAATGTTTTAAAACATATTTCATGAATATTTATAACAATTAATTATTTAAGAAATTAATTATTTAAGAAATCAATTATTTCATCACTTTTATATGTAATCTTCTTTTTTCATCTCACAACATAAAATCTAAACTATGTACTCATTAAAATTAACAAATAAAAAGTTCTAACTTATTTAAAATGGGCTTTTGTTCAAAATAAAGACAAAGCCTCTTTACAGATTAAAATAAATAGGTTCATTTAATTACAAAAGGAATTTTATTTAAATAGAGTTAGATAGAATAGTAAATTTATATTGTTTAACCAAGATTTATTTAAACAATTGACGTGTGAATAAAAAAAAATAATTAAAAAAGGTATTTACAATTATTCTTTAAATATGTGATTCACGTGAAAAAAAAAAAAAAAAACTTTTTTTTGAGTAAAGGAAAAATGTTGAAAGGGAAATATTTAGCGACATGTGGGAGTATTTTGTATATACTCAATTCGACAGATAAAAGTAAATATAATTTGGATTTTTAACGTAGTGCAATTTATAAATTAGTTTTTTATTCTTCATTTCATAGCTAAATCTTTGTTCTTATTTCTTTTATCAAAAACTTTGGTTTCATTTATTTTTTAGTTACAACTTTCCTTTGTTAAATTTTGTCTCCGAAATTAGGTTCTTAAAATAAATGAAAATGTCGAGCCCTTCAGTAGTTTTTCAACTGATTTTAGTTTCATTTTTCTAAATTTAAATTTAGAAAATCATATGCATTCATTTTATTTATTTTTTATGTATAAATAGTTTTTCTAATTGCTTTCCTGTTTAAAATAAATCGTTGCATTTAACTCTATATTAAAAGAAACCCCCCCCCTTTTTTTTTTTTTTTTTTTTTCATGAGTTATAGAACAACTTACAAGGAAACATTCAAAAGGTGTCGTCTTCAAAAAATATCGAAAAAAATATATGTGATTCTACTCTTCATAACACACCAGGAAGTGAGAAAATTATCGGCTGAAATGAATTACAGCGACCCCAAAAAATATATATAAATTAAGCATATTTGGCGATTTAGCGCTTTTAGGCGTTCAGTTCGCTAGCACCGAGCATAGCCTCCTTAACTAGATGCCTGTCGGTGTCGCGTAGCTCGGAAACTAGGCAACAGTTGAAAAGGTAGACAGCGCCACCTAGTACAGATTATGGGACTTTTTTATTCAACTGTCGCCAATAATTTAAAGAAGTGATATATGATATATATAATCGACGTTTTTTCGATTCTATTCGCCTTTTATGTACATTTTTTCCAACTTTTAAAAATTTTTGGTGGCTGTTGAATAAAAAAGTCGCGCCAGCTGTACCAGGTGGCTCTGTCTACCGTTTCAACTATTGCCTAGTTTCCGATCTACGCGACAGGCATCTAGTTAAGGAGGCTATGCACCGAGATTGTCGTGTACGAACAGAACCGTGTTTTGTTTCTCAGCCAAGTACTCAAAATCATTTGCCTAACAATGTGAAATCGCCAAATATGCTTAATTTTGATATTTTTTTGTGGTCGCTGTAATTCATTTCAGTCGATAATTTTTTCACTTTCTGGTGTTTTAGGAAGAGTAGAATCACATATATATTTATATAATTATCATATATTTTCAATGTTTTTTGAAGACGCCACCTTTTGAATGTCTCCTTGTTAGTTTTGTTGTATTCATAGCTACCAACATGTACTGTTTTTTGTTACCAGTAATTTTAAATAGAAACCTTTAAAATTTTTTCAGTACATTCTTATGGTTAAATAAAGTAATTATTTTTGCTCTAAAGATACATAGTTTTAAAATAAGCGTACAAGCAAATCGTAAACGCAGTTTTCGTAGTGATGTTGGTAATATATAATATTACCAATACTAATATTATATGTGAACTTTTCAAAATAGGGCATTTCATTGGGGTGAATAACGTATAATCAAAAAACGAGCATAATTTTTTGATCTTTTGATTATTCTTTTTAAACAAAATAGTGTTTCGATTAAAAGATTCTTTTTCAGACAGAAATAATAAAAAATTTCAAATTAGGGGAGAGTGGAGATGAATGGGACAGTTTTCATGTTTTTACTGATAACGTTTATGTAATTCAGAATTTTGTAACTTTGCTCATAAGTACACTTCAGTAATCAGTTACATGTGAACTTACTAACTTTAATAAAAAATTACCATTTTTATTTACCTAATAATATATATATATATATATTTTACATGCATGTAGATTGTCCCATTCATCCCCACCTATGGGGATAAATGGGACAGGACTGAAGTTAACAAAGAAAAGAATACAAAATGAAAAGTAAATAAATTTTTAAAGTTAAATTGGTTTATGTGATTTTATTATACACTATGAAGTTACTGAAATTAACATAAACTGATGTACTGACTCAAATTAACATCAAAAGGCAAACGTCCTTTGGTTCGCACAGTTCCTAGTGCTCTAGGCTTTGGTAATTTAATCTAATAAGATCTAATCTAAAAGTAAATAAATAAATAACACACTAGAAAGAGTTAAATCATTATAATAGAGTACAAATTATCCAGGTAAATTTTTGTTTCCGACTGGTCGGAAAAAATCAGCTTTCTATTCTGTGTTACATTAATAATCACCAGGATTTATTTAATTAGCTTGATTGAAATTGTGATTTTAATCAAATTATTATTAGTTTATGTATTTTTTAATTATTGATTTAAGTTGGATTGAAATATTCTAGCTTATAATTTTTTTAATCATAATTATTATTTAATATATATATATATATATATATATATATATATATCAGAATAATTAATTTCAATCTATTTTTCTCTAAATCCATGTTACTTTTATTATTCCATGTTATAACTACTGAACTACAGGTTATAAAAATATTGAAAATCTATTTAAGATTTGTTTTAATATAATTTTTGTGTACAATTTTAAATTAGCACATAGTGGGGAATGTCACATTCATCCCCATTCAAATTGTCCCATTCACCCCAACCACCACATGATCATATAAAACAGGAAATAGGCTTAATGACAATTGTCAATATTCTTCTTGAATATCATAAACATAATAAAATATTATGTCTTTTCACCATATAAGAGTTATATTAACTTCAAGCAAATAGTTAATGTCTTAACTACTACCTAATTGAATCAGTAAAAACTTACTTTTGCAGCTAAAAAAGACGGTAATTTTTTTCTGTCCTTCTATGGATCGCACAATTCTGAAACTATACTTGATGAATGACCTCAGTACTGCCATATATCAGAAAAAATGCAAGTTTCCGGTGCTTGCGAAACATAAGAATCTAGCTATTGTCCCATTCATTCTGCGTCCCATTCAACCCCACTCTTCCCTATTAATACAAAATCAATGCGTGACTAAAATGTTGTATTGAACATTGAATTTTAATACTATTTTGTTTATTTCTATAAATGATATTATAATTAAATGAAAACTTTGTACAAATACGATAACATATAATATTAATAAGATAATATGTTAAGATACTTAAAATAATAAAAAAAAATTTGAAAAATCTATTTCAATGAAAATGCATATTTTACATTGAAATCCCATAAACCATTTTATCTTTAAACATGCAGCCATATTACCCAAAGATTGGGGAACGATGCCGAAATAAAATAGTTAAAGTAAACTTTTATTTTAATTTTAAAGTTTTTATAATATTTTCTGTGTTAAATATACTTTTAATGCACACTCAAAGTAAAAATTTTGACAATAGTTAATGAAAAACAAACATAACCAACAGGAAAATCTACAGAAATTTCAAGCAAAAGCTATGGCGTCTTCCCTATAAAATTATAAAATCTATTAGCATAAAATTTCTAAAAATATTCTTCGCAATTAAATTGATATGGATTGGTAAAAAATTTTGTGAAAAGCTGAAAGTTTTTTTGAGTGTAATTTTTCCGGTATATTAAAATTTAAAAAATATATATTTCTGTGCTAAACCACGATAATTTTAATCAATTTACAGTATAATGTTTACAGATATTAGCAATTTGAACTAACCGAAACTATACCATTTAAGGAAATACTTTTAAAAAAGTTCAGATTAATTTTCAGTGGCTTGAGCTTCACACTAACCATATAGTGGGCAATTGGCTAAGGTCTGAATTTCAGCAATGCATTAGTCCTTAAACATGCCGTCACAGTTTTGATTCTCTGGTTAGACTGGGAAAAAAAAATAGATAGAATATTTCAATGTGACTATTTGAAACTTAAAGACTGCATTCTTTTTTATAAACAAACAAATAAAGAAAGAATAAGTTCGAACTAAAATAATTTTTTCAACAGTTAATACACTACAATTCAAAATTTAAACAACTCTTTTCGTTGTCGAGATAAAGAGGACACAATTTTGCCGTGCCACATAAATAGATGCCGTAAATTTATTCAGGGAGAAAAAAGCATAATTTTAGAATTTATAGTATCTATACAGGAAAGGAAGCTTTGGGCAGTGCTGCCAGATGGTCGACAATCAATTTCCCCAAACAAGCTTTTAAATTTCCCCAAATCAGCGTATTTTTTCTGAAAAAGTCCCCAACTCAATTTCTACTAAAAAAGTAAAAAATAAATAAAAATAAAAATAAATAAATAAATATTTAGCAGATTTAAGCCTTTTTCTTTTTTTTTTTTCCAAATGACGCTACATCGGTTTTTATAATACATTTTTAATTAATTATAAATACACTTGTTTAACTCTCTCTACATTTTTACAAAGCAATGTTTATTTCGCATTTTCGCTTTCGGTAAAAAATTTGAAACTTTTCTCGCATTTAAAAATTTATTTTTTGCACACAGTATGAATATTGACATTTTTTTCTAAAAATGTAAGCGATGTATTTTATTTCAAAGTATTCAGAAAACTATAATTTTTCTCACTAATAAAATTTTTTTATATCAGTATTATTATATAATAATTTAAAAGGAATAAAAGATTCAATAAAATATAAAAAAAAAAGTAGAAATAATACACAAATAATATTTCCGTAGAAAATATGAGAGATAAAATCTATGGAAAATTTATTATTTATTTATATTCATTGTTAAATTACGTTTTCATGAAAATATTACGCACATGCATAAATAATTTATGCATGCCTAATATTATCCACAGTACATCTTATGTTTTGATAAATTTTAAATTGTAAAATTGTAAAATATGATTTAGAAAATTTTATAAAATGCCGTAATTCTCTGTTGCTTTTTTTTTTTTTTTTAACATAATTGTTAAGATAAGAGAAAATGTTTGTTATTTGCTTTATATGAATAATTTATAAAATGTATCATTTACAGATGCTCTGTTGCTATGTTGCTCTGTTAATATTATAGAAAATGAAATTTTTAAATCACGTAGAATTTCAGTTAAATATCTGTATGGTATATATTTGTTCATTATACATTTTTAATTTAAACAGATATGTTAAAATTCCATATTTTCTCTCTCTCTCTCTTTTCTCCCTTTATTCTATTTAATTAATTTATTTATTATAATTTTATTTTTTATAGATAGGTTTGTATTTATTGAAATATATATGTGTATATAGGTTTTTCGAATATATATATATATATATATTTAACTAATGCACACGCTTCTTAGAAATATAACAAATTCGTAAAAAATAAATAGCAAATATTTCACTTGATTTTAAAACAATGCAAAATAGGCTCGTAATATGATGTGGCATACATTCATTAGTTAAAATAAAAAAAATAAAATAAAAAAAAAGGGATCTTCATAATTTAGTAATATGTTTTAAAAACTTATTTTTAGACATATGTGTTGTTTTTGAAAGATTTCTTTCTTTCTTTCTTGTGAAAAAACAATAGGTGGGTTTTTAAAATTGTAAATACTTATGCTATATGGTTTTATCTATTTGTTTTAATAATATTTTCATGACTAATGAAATTATTTTTCAAATAAAATAGCAGATAAAAAATATTTATTTTGAATTACACCAGACAACATCAAATTTCGTGTTTCCAGTAGAGTCCTAAAATATTTTAAATTTTTATTTAGTTTTATTTTATTTTATTCTATTCTATTCTATTTTATTTTATTTTGCTTTTATTTTGTATATACACCCCGCAACAAAAAGATAGGAACAATGATTTTTTTTTTTTTTTTTTTTAATTTTTGAATATGATTATTTTGAATATGAATATTTTAAATATGATTCAAATATTTAATATGTTTTTGGTATGATAATATTTCGTTATGATAATAAATGATCAGCTCAATTTAAATAATGTTATTTTATGAAAATTAAAAAAAAAAAAAAAAAAACTTTGTTCCTATCTTTTTGTCGCGGACTGTAGTCTTAAATTAGAAAAATTTTAGTCTTAAAACTTTTCTAAATGAGTCTTAAAACAAAAATTAGTCCAGGAATAGTGTTATTTTATGATAATAATAAATGATGAGCACAATTTAGATAATGTTATTTCATGAAAAATCAAAAAAAAAAAAAAAAAAAAAAAAAAAAAAAAAAAAAACCTTTGAACCTATCTTTTTGTCGCTGGGTGTATATAGTATGTTGGGTACACAAAAAAAGCTGCCATTTTTGATTGGAGTATGCCACTTTCTGCAGCTGTAGTAGATGCCAAAAGATAACTTTCTGGATAGGGAGCCACTTGAAAATCTGTGCAGAACATCCCGATGGCGGCCATTAGAGATGGCCGCCGTCAGCTGCCATATAGGGGCGCTAATTGTTTTGCATCTGAACTCCTAATGATCCGATTTCAATTTTTTTTAATACCTTATGAATAAAATACTTTTTAAATTCTATACATTTATCTATGTATATTATATGGTGTGACACTCACTCTACTTATATTACGTTGGATACACGACAAAAAAAGCCAAAAAGCTGCACTTTTTGTTTGGAATATGCGACCTTCTGTGGTCAAAGTTCATGCTAATATTATATAAATTTCCAGATACCGAGCCACTTGAAAATCTGTGCAGAACACCCCAATAGCGGCCATCAAAGATGGCTGCTGTCAACTGCTATATAGAGGCATTAATTGTTTTTGTATCTATACTCCTAATGGTCCGATTTCGATTATCTTTTTTTAATTATCTTGTCAATAAGATACTTTTTAGTTCAAATACATTTATTTATGTATATTCTATGGTGGGGCATTCACACTACTTATGAAAGCTTCTTTTGAAATCATCTATTTCGTCCTGAAACTTTCTCTGTAAACAGCATGCTGTTCATGGTGAACAGACCTGTCAGTACTGTTAATTATGCTTGTAGGCTAAAACTCGTAAATAATATTAACTAATTGTGGCCCAGAGAGAATCTATCTTCTCAAAATTGCTGTGTCTTGCAAAAGACCAACAGCACTACTATTTCCTTTTATAAGGGAATGGTCTTGCTCATGAGCTTGATCTACAGCGAGTACAGAAAAAGGATAGTTTGTTTTGTGGATAACAAACTGACCTCTGTAAAAGTAATCATATACACTGGGTGCTGTGTCTTTATGTTCTACTAAGTATTTTATTAGGCGGGCAACCAGCGAATGACCATGAAAAAAAAAAAAATTAAAAAAAAGTGCTATTTTTTTAGCGTTTGTTTATACAATTCGTAGTTACCATCCCTGACTGAATAAAGACAGAAGTATCTTTAGATTTAACACTAGAAGCTAGAATCGAAAAGTTGGACAGTTTGAACGTTTTTCATAAATCCATTTTTCAAACGAAATCTTTGGATTTTGTTACATAAACACTTCTTCAAGTAGCATATTTAAAACCACAGCAGTCTTCTGATGAATGGTTCTTGCTTTTGTGACATGTTTAACTTTAAGAGATGCTTTTGCTCTTTTCTGTCTTGATTCCAGAATTTGAAACAAAGTACTTCAACCACTATCTTCCAGAATCTGGCCAAGCTCTTTCAAAAAAGACCTGTACTTCAAAAAAGCTCCAAGTATGGCTACAAGCTTGGAATCAACGTAAAAATCAGGCCAGTTTCACTGGGCAGATTTTATCAAAGCTAATAGAGGCTGATCCGCATATATGACAGGAGTTTACTCTGGATTTAAAATTGTAGTATTTTTTCTTTTTATTTGTTCCATTGCATGCTTTAACACTGGCAAAAAAAAACTTTCATTGAAAGGGGTAAAAGAGAACAACGAGTTAATACAATCGATGAAAACTTTTTCCTTGAAGCATGAAAAACTGCCCATGAAATATCTAAATTTCCCTCTTTTCTATCAGTGATAATATGATCTAACTAATCCTGTGCCATTTTCCGCTGTTCCATGGAATGATAATTCTGAAGTTGTACTACAACAATTAGAATCAATGATGTCGTTCGCACCAATGACAAAAATGACCGTGAAGCAAGTTTGAGGGGCATACGACACATTCTTCTTGAGTTCTGAGAACCTCTAAATAAGTAACACTTGCTGTTACCTCCCGAATTCTGTTTGGTAATATTGAGAGGTCTCTTTCATGCATGACTTCAGTTATTGTATTATTTCGTGCTCTTCCAAAAAGAGACAGGCCGGGATATAATGGAATATGTGGTTCATGAATTTTCTTATGGTTATGATGAATAACGTTGCCTCTCAGAATACGTTCACGATGGTTGAAAACTGTTAATTGGCTGATAGTCAAAGCATGCTGAGTTGCTCTAGTTGCATTCGGTACTGAAGTGTAACCATGAAGTAGATAACACACTAGAGCCAGAAGTTCTTGAGGTACGCTTGCAGTTTGTTGACCATCCTACAGGTGACTATCAAAAGTAATTTTCTTATGGGTTATTAGTTTTCTAATTTATTTGATGAATCTTCCTTATGCAATAGCACTATCATCAAGATTTTCAGACTGAACATTTTGAAATATATTAGCACCATCTCGATACAGAAAATAATCTCTGATTCAAAGTAGAACTTTCAGTTGTAAGAAGCGATCGAGAATTCTCTCACGTAAACGAGTAGTATGTGTATTTGGAAGGTCTTTGCTTTCAATGCCCGGAAGATTCGCTAAACTGTTTGTATATTGAGTTTCATGATGAGACATTTTGAAAAGAATTCAGTGCTTCCACATTTAAAGGCCTGGATTTTTTCTCTTACATATTCTGCAACAGAAGTAAAAGTCTATACTTTCACAGATGGACCTGACTTCTCCTTTTTTTACTTCACTTGATGGTCGTAGTCAATTTGTTAAATATATATAGAACTTTGAATTATACTTTGCTTCTTTAAAAACTGAATCTCTACGCTTGAGGAATGCTTTATGTTCAACATTATTTGTAATTTTGGAGCATTTCTTAAGCTTATCGTCTTATAAAGAAACAACTTTATACAAAAACCACCGAGTAGTGTCCTTCCCATTATATATGAAATAAATTTCATCTTACATTTTAATAGATAATGTTGTACGGATAACAAACATTGTTTTTTTTTTCATTTGGTTCTAATACAGATTGTGAATTGTCCTATGGACTGTACTGTGGTTTGTCCTGAGATGACATACTGGGATGATCAATGTTTGCGTTTCATTGCCATGTCAGGTTTTGATTTTTTAAAGTTAAAGGCGCACATTTTGTGTACTTTTGTCTAAATATTCCTTTTATTTCTTAATATTCATTTAAATTTTTGAAATCTAAACCAAAAGGCACTGCACCGATAGTCTGAAATTACATTAAATTTTCTGAAAACTTCCTGTTCCTACTCCAACGAGTGATTCAGAAGTATATATGGCAAGACAAATCAATTCTTCATGTCAATGTTTTTGACATAAGCAACATATGGTCCAATCTATGCCATTGTGAGGAAATTTGGGTTTAACCATCTGATCGCCGCTGACAGATATATCCGGTCACTGAGCTGTTCTTTTTTCCACAAAAAAACTTATAATTCAAAATTATGGAATTTTCACTTATGGAATTTTAGCTTGTTTTTCAAGTTTGAAGGTCGTAAATAATATTTATAATGATTATAATCCTTACACAGTTACATTTTCTATCTCAAGTTGAAATAAATATAAATTTAGTGCATTGAAAAAACTATTCAGTGAAAACAACATTACAAATTTGCTCTTTTCAAATGTCGTCATATAGTTAATATGAATATCTACCAGCCTCAAACGCATTGCAGCCATTTTCAAAAAAAAAAAAAAAAAAAAAAAAATCAAAACAGTTTAATCTGAAACAAATAATGTTCAGTATTTAAAATGAGAATAACATTATAATGAAAAAAAAAATCAAGATTACTTCAAAAACCAACAAATTACAAAAATGCCTCCTAAAGAATTGATTTTTCTTATTTTTTTTTTAAAGTTGCACGGAATTTTAAACGTGTAAAGATAAATGTAATAAGACAAAAGTGTCTTTTATACAAAAAAAAAATCGAAATCGGGCCATTAAAACTTAAAATACAGAAAAAAAATATATCAGTGCTACTACACGGCGGATGATGGTGGCTGAAAAGCTTTGATAAGTAGTGTGAATGTCACACCATATAATATACATAGATAAATGTATAGAAGTTAAAAAGTATCAATTCACAAGGTATTAAAAGAAAGAAAATTGAAATCGGATCCTTAGTAGTTCAGATACAAATCAATTAGCGACCCTATATGGCAGCTGACGGCGGCCATCTTTAATGGCCGCAATAGGGGTGTTCTGCGCGGATTTTCAAGTGGCTCCCTATCTGGAAATTTATGTTTTGGCATGAAATTTGACCACAGAAGGTGGCATATTCCAATCAAAAAGTGCAGCTTTTTGGCTTTTTTTTTTGTCGTGTACCCAACGTTCTAATATATACATAAAGAATTGAACAGCTACATATGTATGTGTATATAATTTTTAAGTTTAATTTTAGATATTTAGAAATACCGGTAATAAATTTAATCTAAAAGTCAGAAAGTTTGGTAGGTATATTAATACTAAAACGTTAAAATTTTAGCACGTTTTTTGCCTCTTTTTAATTAAAGAAGCTTAAAAGTTGAACTTTATAAAAGGTGTGGTTAATACGCTTGGCAGAAAAGGAAAAGAATTCTTATATGATGCTAAGATGACATACAAAAATACCTTTATTTTACACTTTTTTAAATTTGTACCCGCAATCTTTTATTTATGTTACATTTTTACATTTTGTACACGTAATCTTTTAAATTTAAAATTCTTGTAGTTAAATCAACATGCACAATTTTATAAAATTGAAAACAACGTCTCGTTATTAGCTTATTTTCTAGATTTATTTTTATTTATTTACTTTTTACAAAGTAAAATATAATTCCACATAGAAAAATTACTTTTTGCTTTATTCAAACTTTTTTTTTTTTTTTTTCAAAATAATTGAGTAGGTTTTATTTATTTTATATACAGGGTGGACAAAAAGTCACAAGTTTTTTAAAAATTAAATAAAAAAGCAACCATGATAGATAGAAAAACCAAATGAAAGGTATTTTATTGCGAAATGATGGGCATTAATGTATCAAGTTTTCAAAATGTCGTCCGTCAATTGCAACAAGGTGTTGGATGCGCATGTAAAAATTCTCAATTGCAGCATGAATTTGTGTCTCTGGAATGGCTTGAATTTCCTCACGTATTCTATCCTTAAGCATCTCCAAATCTTGTATTGGATTCGCATAGACTTTATCTTTGACGGCACCCCACAGAAAAAAGTCGCAGACGTTTATGTCTGGAGAATACGGAGGCCAATCAATACCTCCTCCAGTTTTCTCGGGAGCACCTAGACCGATAATTCGGTTTTGGAAGACATCAGAAATTCTCTTCAAATTCTCTTCAGTTGAGTGGGGGCGTGCTCCATCTTGCTGGAACCAATAATTGGTGATCATGCCTAAAAAACTTGTGACTTTTTGTCCACCCTGTATTTTGCGCCTATTTTATCTTTTGTCTGGCAACAGAGTTTAATTATTACTATTATTATTAAAATAAAATATTGTTTTGATATTAACGCTATAGTTTGTGATAGAGAACCTTCGTTGGCTCGGATTGGAATACAAAGAGAGAGAGAAGTTCACAGGCGTATGCATTGTCATGTAAATAAATATGCTCATAACGATTTATTATTACAATTATTATTATTATTAAATTGTTTACTTGTATCATAAAATCAACAAAGAGAGATGGACTAGTTGGAAATTCTACAATACTTGATAAAACATATGCATTTCTATAACTAAAACTTCTAAACAATTTAAATTATTGTAATGTTCAGTGTTTTAATTTTTGTTTTTAATTAGAGATTATTTGTTTATTAATTTTGTAAAATTATTTATATCTTTATAACGTTAAGCGTTCTTGGAGTTTTTTTTTTTAATAAGATTTTATTCGTTTGTCAATTATTTAAAAAATATTTATATCATTATAACATTAAGTGTTCTTGAAGCTCTTTTAAAAAAAAATTGTTTATTAATTTCATAAAATTACTTTTAGCAATAGCCCAAACATATACATAGCTGCCAATATTTTAATTTATTCCAGAGTAATTTTAGCCCCGCCTTTATTTCGCACCACCTATTTTTTAAAAGTAATTTTTTCTTATTTTATCGAAAATATGTATTGAAGAAAATTTTTCTATAAATAAAGTAGTGCGAAATAAAGGCGGGGCTAAAAGTACTCCTGAATAAATTAAAATATTATCAGCTATGCATATATACACAGAATTTTAATAGATGAATCTGCACTTATGAATGAAAATTATACCCCCTACTGAGATTCACAATTTGGGCAACCAAAAAACTACAAATAAGTTATCTAACGTTCATTTAATACATTAAGTGCATAAAATAGATAAAATACATTAATAGCATCTAGAGAAATATATTTGTAAGAATATAAATATGTTTCTAATAATAATAATAATAAATGTAAAAGAAATAAAAAGTTTAATAAGCTATTCAGCATAAATTGACGGCTTAATTACACTTTATACTAAAAATTTACATTTTTTTTCTTTTATGTGAGAGTCATAAAACAGATATCATTAATCTTTTTTAATTATGACTTTAGGCTTACAAAAACTGAAATTTATCACTGAAAGTTATTTAACTAATTATTGCATCTATATTTGAGAACAAATTATAAATATATTATCCTTTTTCGCGTATAAATAAAGATAAAAATAATTGTATGTATTGCAAATTGATTATTTCAATGAAGCGCTTAATTTTAATTTTTATTTTTTTTTATTACCGTTCTTTAAATATTTTAATGCACATTTTGAAACTTTTATTTTATTAATTTGTTATAGTTTTCCCAATAAATTTATTATAAGTCTAGAAAAGACTGTTTGTAATTAAATATGTGCAAAGGCAGCGTACTGTACTAAAAATTGTTATTATATTTCGAAATTTCTAGCCTGTAAAATAACAAATATAAAAAATGCATATACCGGGTGATGAAACAGTAACAGGAAAAATAAGAAAAATACATTATTCAAAAAGTATTGGCCCTAGCACTACGCAGTTTCAACTAAAATACACAGAAAAGCATGGGAATATTTCAAGTAACAAAAGGTTTAATAAAAAATCAATTTGAGTATCCTGCACCAGGTGATGCTTTAACCCTTTCAGGCGCAAGTTAAATTGTATCATTTAAATTACACTGCCACCGGAAATCACGAACAAAATTAAATTAAAAGAATTTGACGGCGTTTTCAGCTATGTTATAAAAGTAAAATTTTGCTAAAAAATTTCCGGGATGAGTTTTTGCAGTTGAAAATTAAAATTAGGTGATGCTGTAGTGGTATCACCGCCCCTGAGAGGGTTAATTGTAAAATTACTCTTTTATAGTCGTGCAGTCAGGGGTCGTACTTTCCGTACATTTTTCAGGACACTCTAATGAACGAAAAAAATTGTTAATTTATTGCTACCACACTTATAATTAAATAATATATATCCTGCATAATCATGACACATTACTATAAATATTCCAGAAGTTGTACCGCATGAAATTAGCGGTGGCAGAAAAAGCGGAAATTTCTTGTCTCTGTGACTGTCCTGAAAAAAGGGCGGAGAGTACGACCTTTGGTGCAGCACCTTCAACAATGTAGCTAGGACTATAAACGTTCAATGTGACGACTGTCATTCATTATACTATAATGATCGTCAGACGTTACGCAATCAGAAATTCGGCAAAAACAAGCTTCAGAACTGGCGTCATTTGATCAGGCGTATCTGTTTAAAATTTCACAGGATAATATGAATACAGCCCGATATTTTTGCATACTTGCCAATATCCTAATTAATATTCCGTAGTGTTCTTAGTCCCGCCCCATTTGTGACACCAGTAAACTTCTAGAGTAATATTCTTTAAATGCAATTACGATTAAGTAAGAAGAAAAATACTCTAAAAACATACTGGTGTAAAAAAGAAGGCAGGGCTAACAATACTACGGAATATTAATTAGTATGTTCGCAAGTATGTGTTAGTGAAAATATAACTAACATTTTTCTTTTATATATACTACTGGCCATTAAAATTGCTACACCAAGAAGGAATAATAATAACGGAATGAAATTTGTTGGACACATACGTTATATTAGGAAGAACAATTGATTAAAATTTCACGAAATTTGGAGTAATATGTACTGAGAAAACAGTATATAAAGCAGCGACCTCTGTGAGCAATAACAGCACAAATCTGCCTAGGCATTCAATCGAACAGCGATTGGATGACATGTACGGGTAGAGCACTTCATGAAATTTTAACACGATGCCACAATTCATCAATCTAAGTTACTGCTGAGTGGTGGGGGGGGGAAACACTTTTCAACGATTAAACACTTTCATTGGTGCGAGATCAAGAGAACGCGCTGGCCAGAGCAACAGTCGAACACATTTGGCATCAATGGAGGTCAAGAAAATATGGACAACTTGCGGTCGTGCATTGTCCTGCTTAAACGTTGCGCTTCGGAAGACTTGAACATAGGGCAGAGCGATGATCCTTAACTCGTCAGAAATGTAATTGCTGGTAATCAGAGTGGCGGGAATGAACACAAGAGGTGACCGGGACGTGTATCCAATGGTACCACATACCATCAATGCAGGTGGTGACTCAGTATGCGACTACCAAAATTCTGATTACCCTCAAAACGGCATCACTGATATGGGCGCCATTAATGTGTGATCAACGATGAACCAGGACACAGGAATAGCGGGAAGTCACTTTTCAGATAAATCACAATCCTGTTTACAGCATCAAGATTGCCTTATCCGTATTTAACGGCATTATGAATAATGCACATTTCCAGCTGGGATTCGACATCATCATACTGTCCATCATTCGCAATGATGTTATGGGTTCCCCTTGGATAAACGTCTCGATTACTTCATGTTCGTATTCCTGGCACTCTGAACAGCGGCCATTAAATTTCTGATGAGTTAAGGCCCGCCCCTCTGCCCTGTATTCGAGGCCTCCGTAGCGCAAAATTTAAGCAAGATAATGAACGAGCGCAAGTTGTTTGTATTGTCCGGACCTTCTTTAATACAGAATGTGTTCGACTGTTGCTCTGGTCAGCGCGTTCTCCTGATCGCGCACCAATGAAAATGACTGTTTAATCGTTGAAAAGCGACTGACTCCCCACCACTCACCAGTAACTTCAATCGATGAATTGTGGGATCGTGTTAAAACTTCATGATGTGCTCTACCCGTACATGTCATCCAATCGCTGTTCGATTCAAAGCCTAGGCAGATATGTGCTGTTATTGCTCACAGAGGTCGCTGCTTTATGTACTGCTTTCTCAGTACATATTACTCCAAATTTCCTGAAATTTTAATCAATTGTTCTTCCTACTATAATGTATGTGTCCAACAAATTTCATTCCGTTATTATTATTCCTTCTTGGTGTACCAATTTTAATGGCCAGTAGTGTATATATACCTACTTGCCCGCACCATCTCATTATAAACCGTACAATTTTTAGTACCCGCCTTTTTTTTTTTTTTTTTTTTTTCCCGGCACCAGTCATTTTTTACAGTTATTTTATTTTTATTTAAACTTAACAACATTTGGAGAGAATTACTCTAAAAATAAAGTGGTGTGAAAAAGGGGGCGTTTTCTCAAGGGGCATTAACAATTATACGGTTATTAACGAGATGGTTGTATGATTATATATAAATCCCATGATTTTCTGTACATTTTAGTAAAAACCGCATAGAGCTACAATCAGTACTTTTTCAATAACAGATTTTTTATTTTTTCTATGACTTTTGGATCACCAAGTATAAATCCAATTTTTTCGTTTTATTGAATAAGACAGAGGTCGAAACAAGATGTCCTTTTTCAGAACATTTTCCACCTCTAATTATAAATGCGAATTTGTATTTAAAGAAAAATGTAAGCCAAATAGTTTAAAGAGTTAGAGAATAGTGATGTTTAAAACAGACCAAGTTAGATACGTGGCTCTGGCATCTTTTCACATAGGTGGTATAAAGAATTATCCTTAGACTCCAATTTCTCTAAATGAAATGAATAAAATTTTGAAGTAAAAATTACGTGGTCTATCGGCATAATTGCCAACATCCTAATTAATATTCCGTAGTATTTTAAGCCCGTCTTTTTTTTTTTTTTTTTTTTCACACAAATATTTTTTTAGAGTATTATTCTTCTTATTTAATCGTAATTGCTTTTGAAGAATATTACTCTAAAAATTTGGTGGTGGGAAAAAAAAGGCGGGACTATTAATTACGAAATATTAATTAGAATGTTGGCAAGTATGTCTATCGGAGTTGTACCATACTTAATATGCTCACCTGTTAAATGTTCGCTTTAAGACACGATGGCTTTGTGGACGGATATTATGTGAGAAAATCCAAGTGCGTAATCAGCGAGGGCGGCTGAGGGGTAGAACATCCGCACGTCTAGCATAGACGGCAACATTTTAATTTATTCCGCAGTATTTTTAGCCCCGCCTTTATTTCATACCACTTATATTTTAAAACTAATTTTTCATGGAGGAGAACAATTTTCGAAAAATAAAGTGGTGCGAAATAAAGGCGGAGCTAAAAATGTTCCGGAATAAATTAAAATGTTGGCATCTATGGATTAGCAGAGTGCCTCGGTTCAATCCACGGCTCTAGCATTTTTCGCATAGTTTGTATAAAATATCAACCTTAAACTCCCGTTTCTCTAAATGAATATTCATAGTTGATGAATTAATGAATAGTACTTCGAAGTAGAAATCACGTGGTCTATAGGAGTTGCACCACGTTTAATATGCTTATCATTTTTTCTGCGTTTGCAGACACGGTGACTTTGCCTGCTTATATTAAGTGAGAAATGCCAAGTGAATAATTAGAGTGGATGTCTCAAATGTAGAGCACCCGCACAGTAAGCGAAGCACTCGGACCCGATTCATGTTTCTGGCATTTTCGCTTAAATGATTAAAAAAAATAAAAAATAAAATAAATAAAAGAACCTTACACTATAAGATAAATGTGCAAGTAACAAAAATTTCGGTTTAAATTTTAAAGAATATATAAACTTCTGCCCATCAATACTTTTTAAATAGGAAAAAAAAAAGTCCATTTTAGTGAAAGGAACATATTTCAGAAAGTTTCTTCTGTTGAAAAGAAAAAGTTATTTCCAAGAGGGAAAAAAAAAAAAAATACAATTCTCTACAATAGAGTGTATTTTCAAAATTTTCCATTAACTTAGTAAAATTATTTTAAAGTTGACATTGAAACGTATTTCTTTTCTCATACAAAATTTAACTTCGGAAATTGAAACACTTCTACATAGAACTTTCAAAATGAATTCTTTCATTTCTTTTCTTAGATAAATATGACACACTTTTTATAAGTTTAAATAAATAGAAATTTCACAGGTTTTCCTTTATTAAAAAATAAACAAATAAAGCACTTTATTTTATTAAAATATCGTTTTAATAAATACAGTTGAAACGAGTAAAAATACTAATTATCTAAAGTCTTTCTGTATCTAAACATGTGCATAATATCTACTAAAATTGCTTGTTACATACATGGTACAGTTCTGTCTTTTTCCTTGACACTTCCACCACTATATTTATACTTTATCTTATGTAGTATGTTCCTCCTATCAGCTAACAGAAAACATCTATCTAACCATAGCCGCTTAAACTAGATGCCTGTCGCGTTGCTCGAAAACTTGGCAACAGTTGAAACGGTAGACAGCGCCACCTGGTGCAGATTGTGCGACTTTTTTATTCAACAGCCACCAAAAAATTTCAAAAGAGGGATATGATATACATAAAAAGCAAATTGAAGAAACGTCGATTATGTAAATCATATATCACTTCTTAAAGTTATTGGTGACAGGTAAATAAAAAAATCGTGCAATCTGTACCAGGTGGCGCTATCTACCGCTTCAACTGTTGCTATGTTTCCGAGCTACGCGACAGGCATCTAGTTAAAGAGGCTATGATCTAACTATAGTGTAAGAAATGTCAGAAATAAATGACGAAACTGTACCATGCCTGCTATTAGCACAATTTTGCCGGGGAATTTACTTGTTATAAACAGCAAACACCGCCTTTTAGCATTTGGTCAAAGCGTTAAATTGTATAACAAAACAATTTTACATGTATATGAATAGATCAATTACATTTTACCATACATCTATAGCAATAGATACGGTGAATGTCACTAACGTATATATATGCTACTGGCACATAAAATGTTTGACACGAATACGCAAAGCCCTTTTTTAAAGTAAAGTATCGTTTCAGAAGAACGCCTAAAGGCGTTTAGAGTTTTACAATAAAGATTTTAGAGAGCGACTAAAAGGTGGGGCTGTTTTATTTATTTATTTATTTTCAAAAACGTACTTTTAGGGCAGCTCCAAAGAAATGTTGTTCAAAGATCTTTCGATGTTCCATAAACTCACACACATTTCGTAATTATCCATTTCCATAAATGATGAAAGTAATCGTTCTTTTCCATTTTATTTATTCACTTCACAAAAAACATATAACATAACACGGATTCACAATAAAAACATAAATAAACATTTAATCAACGCTATATTTTTAAACGGTCAAGCATGACCGAATCCTTTCAGATCACATTTTTAAGTGATCAGTAATCATACATCGGCGCGTCGAAAAATGACGACTAGTAGCGCCGCCTGAGAGGATGCAAAGTTAATTCAATTTGCAACAAATGTGTTAAGATACAACCGAAAATTTAAAAATTATTAGATAAAAATAAATGTAATAACTATTTAAGATTAAAATAACAATTCTTAAAATAATTTCATGAGTCATAAAATGAACATGCATTTCAGAAATCACTTCTTTTCTGTGTATAAGTACTTAAAACTTACTAAATGAGTGTTCATTATTAGAAGTTTATATGTTTCGAAGAAAACTAAACTATGTGTATTAAATAAAACACATATACACAAAATATTTATCTAAAGAGGAAAAAATGCAAAAGACAGTTTTGTACATAAAATATGCTTTTTTAAAGTATAAAAATGTAAATAAATTTTAAAAAGTTAGCCCCAGAAAGAAATTTAATGTCAGTCTTAATTGTTTTGTACAAAAATAAAGATACTGTTGCTCTGATTTTTTTTTTTTTTTTTTAACGATTATTATATTGTATTAAAATTTTAAATTATGTACAAATATTTTACGAATTATTAAATGATAAAAACTAGTATATATAATGTTGTAAGATTAGTAGCTTTATAGAAACTACACAAATTTATTTATGGAAAAACTTTGCAACTTATCCGCTGTCTTCTTGATCCAACATCTCTACGGCTACTACACACTTCAGAAATGTCTTCATTGCTTTGTCAGATCTAGAGAGAACAAAACATTCCTCCACTGACACGGATTTAACGTACTTAAATTAACACATATTTTCTATTGTATTATGAGATTAATTTAGACTACTTGAAACATACAATTAAAGTTCTCCATGACACATAAAACTAAATTCAACGATAAATAATTAAATAATCGCACTGGATCTCACTGATTTTAGAAGAAATAAATTCATTAACACATAATTGTAACAAAACAATTCATAGCGGAATTGCATTGTGCTGTGAAAAGTTATTATTTTTCTCTCTTTTCTTTGTTTCTTTCATATTTGATGCAGGTAGTAGAGAACCAAATAGTGTTTTATTTAGAAATTTGCTCTTTAAAAAAAAAAAAAAAAAAAACAGTTTGATCATTTTCATGGAGTTTTTTCATAAAGACACGAATGCGCATTCGAGCAAGACACTGCCGAGGGCAGTGGGTATCGAAATCTAAGTTCCTTTAAAATTTTTTTTCCTTTTTCTTTTTTGTATCGAGAATTAAGTAGTAAGACGCTGTGGGAACCTAATACAGCTTTCATTGCGCATGCGGAGTGCGCCTATGTAACACGCTGCAATAGGCAGTGGAATTCCAAACCAAAGTTTGTATACCAATTTAATTTATTTGTTTCTTAAAACTGATTGGGATATGTCAATGAAACTTATTTTTAAAATTTTTTGCTTCTTAGATTCTATTAAAAATGTGATTCATTTAAAAACGGTGTCAGTGAAACGGACAAGATACGCTAGTCTTCATATTATAAGAATCATATTTCAGATATGCCTAGCTATCTTCTCCTGAATCGCTGAATGCAGAAAAATGCAGCAGGTACTGAAAAATGCGAAATAAATCACTTATTTCGAGTTGATAATTTAAATTAAGTTATTTTATTTATTGAAAATTTATTTTTCAAACTGAGGGAAAATAATGCCTGGACCGGGAGTCGAACCCCGGATCTTTGACTTACAAGGTCAAGGCTCTACCGATTGAGCTATCCAGGCAGACAACCGGCGGGCATTACTCACTCAGACAAGCATTAGGCAGAGCAACTGGTCTATCATGTAGATAGCTCGATAGAATAAGCCGCAGGTAATGGAAAACACCATTAAACAATGGAATAATTTAATACGTTATTTTAATTAGTTAAAAATTAAACATAAAAATCAAAACGAATGTAAGATAAACGGTGCGCAGAACTTCTAAAAATATGTCAGCCTACAGTACCGCCAGGTGGCTGAAGCGGTTGGCCTACAAAATACAACTAGCGGCAGCGAGCTACTAGGTTAAAGAGAAAAGGCTAAATCCAAAATTATATGCAAATACCTTAAACCAGTTTTTTTGCGGTTACAATGAATAATTTTAATATTATATTTATAAGTGATTCAGAGATGGAACACGGGGGCAGAACTCATACCACTATCAATGTAACAATTTTTTTTTTACTTATTAAATCAATGATTTTATAGGTAGAGAAATTTCTTAAACGAATACCGGTATGAATCCTGCGCCCATGTTCCATCCCTGGTGATTTAAAAATTACTGATTATGTACGTTCTTAAATTCATTTAAATATATTGATCAGGAAAGTGAGCAAAATATTCTAGTGATAAAAAAGATAATTGTAAATTTCTTTTAATTAAAACAATAAATAAATTCGTATAAAGGAGATAAATACTATTAATCTTTATAATACAAAGTTTTCAGAGACTATTTAATAAATTAAAAAGAAAAAACTAATGTAGATGTTTTTTAAAGTATGCTGAAAATTTTCCTTTTTTTATAAAGATACAAATATTGCCACATGATGTATTTTAAGCTTTGCATTAATTTTAGCTTAAAGAAATGTTTTCTCTTTACTTTTTATTACATATCATATGTGCAATGTATAATAAATTGAACTTTAATATTTTTCAAAAAAATTACTATGTAAAGTAATCGGTAAACACAAATTTCGATTTCATAACATATTATTCTTCGGAATGCTGCAATGTTTTTATAGGTTGGGACAATTTATGATATATTATTCTCTTGCATGTATCTCCTGGGAATTAAACAGTAAACAGAGGCTTCCAATCGTATTTATTGCAGTTTACATAAAATTTCTCCATTTTATGGCGATCCAGGGGAACTGAGCAGTATTTCATTTTTATTATTTCGGAGAAAAATTTCCGATGAGAAAAAACTTATTGCTTACGACATAAAGATCAAAGATAAGCATCGTAAATATATTTACATCGTATCTATAAAATCATTTGAAAACAGGGGATTTAGCTGCTTTACAGAATTCTTCTAGTTTTTATAAAATAACCTCTTAAAATAATACTTACAATAATCTGTTATTAAGAGGAATCATTTGTATTTAAAACTCAACTAAACCTGCTATTAAATTGGTAGTAAGTTGTATCTAAAAAATTTAAAAGAGAGTTTGTATGTTCTGTTCGATAATTTTTGAATAAGAGTTAATACGTTTAAAATCCTTTATTTAGTAAAAAAACGTATATTTCAATTAAATCCAGTTTTTGATTTGTAATTCGTTCTGCTATGCTTGAGAAATAAACTTTCTAAACTGCTCAAAGCTTTCAACTGTTCAATCCTTTTATTTCGGCTTGTACTTGCTGCAGAAAAAGTAAGAAAACGTTTTTTATGACATTGTGTCAGATATATGTAGATTATATTAAAAGTAAAATTGGTGCTAGATAAATAAACACATAAAAAGTCTTCAGTGTTTAGAACGTCATAGGTATAGCACAGCCTCCTAAACTAGATGCCTATCGCGTTGCTCGGAAACTTGGCAACAGTTCAAGCGGTAGACAGCGCCACCTGGTATAGATTGCGCGACTTTTTTATGCAACAGCCACCAGAAATTTTTAAAAGTGATATATGATGTATACTATAGACGTTTCTTCGATTCTATTCGCGTTTTATGTACATCAAATCACACATTTAAATATTTTAGCCAGCAAATTTTAGCCAGTGCAATTTTAATTTTTCGTTAAGTTTTATAGCAATTTTATCACTCACGTGTAAATAAATCTATTTCTTTATGAGTCAAGAAGAAAGTAAAAAATTGAACGTAATTTTTTAAAAATTGGCATCTGCTTGATATTAATAATTTATAGTTCTAAAGCTATTACGAGGATTTTTGTCAATACGTTTCTAGCTAATTGGGATATTTAATTAAAATGATCAACTTGGTGTAAATTTATTATATTTTATTTTTTAGAAAAATAACTAAAAATTAAATGCCAGCGTTCAAGATTAAATAGCGTTAGTAGTAATTTAATATCAACAGTAAGTGCAGTAGTTTAATATAGATTGCATCCCGGATCCTTATATTGATAGGTCTCCAACTTTTGTTCTTTTTGTCAGATTGAGGATTTATGCACCTTTAAATCTTCCACGGGCAATTTGTATTCTTGCACACAGTGTTGCCATATTGGGTACTTTTTTTATTCAACTCCCACCAATAATTTTAAGAAGTGATATTTGATATACCCAGTAGGCGTCTAATCTTCGAAGTCATTAAGTAACCGTTACAATTAAAAAAGCACTGGTGGATATTGAATAAACATAGTCCCCAGTCTGGCAACACTGATTCTATAAAACACCGCGCGTAAGTCGAACAACTAGTTTTTTTGTCTATAGCGAACAAACGTAATAGCATTGCGTTTTGTTTAGTATTGGGTGCCCCATAAATATATAAAAATTTCATAAAATTTAAAGAAGAAATTTAAACTATTGAACTAATTGCGGTTTTTGGAAGACAAAAAATTCCTGTAAAAGGGATTTTTTTTTTTTTTTTTTTTTTTTTTTTTTTGTAAAGAAAAAATATGATTAAAAGTCGAGAGATTTTTCGTCTGTACGAAACCAAATAACACATTTCCAAGGAAAATTATATTTGTTTGGATGTATCTAATGTTTACAAGTACATATCACGTATATTCAGTGCTTACCCTATCACCAAAAAATTTAGTTTTTCAGCAAGGTACAACCCCTCTAACAACAGCATGTAGCATATCCGATCGGCTGCAGGAGATTTCAGGGCGAATGGTTTTAAATTTCCCTTTAACCGAACTGAAAAAGATGGGTTAAATTAAAATTTTATGTACGAGTATGTTGGAGGAAATATCAGAAATGAGCTGTTAACCGTAAAACGTCTGTAATTTATAGGACTCTGATTTACATATTTCTTATTACTGCGTCTGTGCAGTACCTTCTACTAACGAAAATTTTAACTTTTTTTTTTTTTTTTTTTTACCAAAAACAATCCCCTTCATGAGAAACACTTTTTACAAACCGCATTTAATTTTATTAATTCCTATTACAATATATTCTAGGGGGTCATCGAAGCGGGGAAGCTATCCCTTCCATGGTGGATCAAAATTGTGATGGCATGTATCCAGGACATCCTTAGGGATGTGTCTCAGACCATCGCCAGTTACCTACAGCGCAGAACTAGTGCGACGTCAAATCTAACCAACCAGCCGATTCCAATATACCCAGTACATTTCACATGTTAGCAAACACGCGCGTTGGATTGGATTACCAGTGTGACTGGAACGACAAAGATCGCATGTATTGAAAATGTCTGAAGAATTTCGCAAGATAATTGCTTTTTGAATCATTAGCCTGCGCTTTTTATATTTATATGCCTGTTTTAATATACAGCGCTCCCCACAAAAATAATTTAATAAACTTTTTTAGTTTTCTTAAGCAAAATTGTTCACCGTATCCAGCATTGTAGTACAAACCGCTTTCTCGTACATCAATTTCATGATTTAATGGATCACGGTAGCCCAGTCAGTAGAGCGCCGGGCTCGTAATTGGAAGATTACGGATTCGGTACTCGATCCGGCCAAAAACCGTCGTGTACACTAATGGTGGCTGGTGCAAGTAAAATCTGTCGTGGCCGCAATGTCCTCCATGTTCCCATTAAAATTATACCTCTAGGGGTCCCCGAAGCGGGAGAGCCATCACTTCCGTGGAGGATCAAAATTGTGAGGGCATGTCTTCTCTAGGGGTGAGTTCCAGACCATCGTCAATTGTCCACTACGCAGCCCTAGGGCGACGTAAAACCCAACCAACCAACCATGATTTGATATTAAAATATTAAACGTTCAAGGATATTTCGCCCATTCTGTATTTTAATGTAATAGTGGGAGAGATATAAAAATTAGTTAGTAGGAATTATTTTTTATTTATTAATTTCAATAGCTTTTGAAAAATTTAAATATATTTACTGTTATTGTATTTTAATGATTATTATTTATGCAATTTTTCATAACTATACGACAGTAACGTACAATATATATATATATATATATATATGTGTGTGTGTGTGTGTGTGTGCGTGAGTGTGTGTGTATAACAAACATCTTACGCTTTAAAGAAGAAGAGGAAATTTAAATGTGTTTAAAACCAACTGAATGGAAATATCTTATTTCTCAAATACTTCTTAATATCTTAATTCTTAAATTATCATTAATAATTTCACTTGTATCTTTTTCAATGTTTATGTTAATTTACTTTTCTTGCTTGTGTGTAGAATCATCATTTCGTTTTTCGTTTAAACCTTTTACTTATAGCCACGTATTCACTACTTAAATAAATAAAAATATATTTCTACACTGAATAACAAAACAAAGCAAAATAAGGAAATCTAAAAATCGTATTTTAAAATATTCTTTTTGGAATATCATATACTGCTTGTGGGCATTAGATACCATACCATAAAACGTACCATTCCAAAAAGGAATACTCTGTTTCCGGAACGAAGAATACAAGTTCTATTCTTCTCCTAAAATAACATTGTATTCCAGCAGGATTTGAAATAACTTATATTTTGAAGAATAGGAAAGTTTTCAAAAGAATGTGTGTGTATTTTGTATTTATATATACAATTTTTTAAAGAAAATTTTTGCTTTTAAATGGGATTGCATGGGACTTGTTTCGATAACAAAATTTCTAAGAAGAAAACATTAGGTTCAAAAATTTACAAAAGGCAAAATTTGGTGATTTATTTTGAAAATAAAATATAGATTTTTCCTATTGTATATACATATATATATATATATATATATGAAAATATGTTTTTAATTTTAAAAGTTGTATTTAATAGTATATACACACATACGATTTTACAACTAAAAGGTAAAAAAGAACTGAAACATACAATCTGTATATATATAGATTTTTTATGTTATTTTTATGATTGTACTACATTGTTATATGTACATTCGGGAATAAAAAACGCAACACTCAATGTAACTTCAATCGATTCACAAAAAAAGGAATAGGTATCATTCGATTGTGAATTAATAGTACTTTTAAAAAATGAAGTGAAATTTTGAACTGAGGGTCGTCTACATATTAAAACGCGTACCAACCTTGATTTTTTCAATAATAATAGTTTATATTATATTTGAATTCCTTGGGTCGCGACGATGCGAAAAGGTATATTGGTTGTATATTTTACATATTTTTTATGGTTATAAGCTTTCAAAGTTTAAAGGTGCTAATGTTAAATTCATATTTCAAGCGTTTTTTAGTATTTTCATAAGAAATAATTTAATCGGTATACTTTTTCTTTTTTTTTTACGAGATACACTGAAGAAACCAAACATAATCCATTTTTTGTCTGAAAAATATTAATAAATTCATATTTTAAAAAAATATATAAATTACGACATATATTAATTTTTACATAAAATGAATCCTAGTGCTGAAAAATATGAGCGTGCAAAATTGCAGCACATTCCAATTATTAGTTTTCGAGATATAAATAAATCTTCCTTTTGGAGGGGTTTAGGGGGCCGTCTGTAATGAAATTTTGCATGAGATAACGAAGAAAATCTTAAAAAATAACCAAAAACTAATTTAAATTTAGTTAAAATTAAACAAAGAAAAACAAAACGAGAAAATTAAACAAAATATTTTTATTTTTTATTTACGGGTCAAACTGTATAACAACAACGCCGAACGCAAAGAAATGAAACAAAAAGATGATTTTTAGCCATAATGTTAACAAACAAATTCTTGTTTTCTAAAGAAAACATCGTTCTTCTAAAGCGAAAGAATATAGAAAAGAAAAAGAAAAAGAGGCTATGCGTATTTTTATAAAACCCCTTATTTTACGTTGGCAAAATTATATAGAAGTAGCGTTTGCCTCATCGATTACTGGCGATAAATTTTGAATCAGTTAAACAAACACTAGAACAAAAAAAAAAAAAAAAAAAAAAAAAAAATCAACTAAATAGGCGGGGCTTACGGTTTAAAATAGAGAAATAGGTGGAGCGTAAAAATCGGGAATTAAGAAAAACGAATGCATACTTGCCAACCATCTCATTAATAACCGTACAATTGTTAACACCCCCTAAAAAAACGCCCATTTTCTCACACCACTATATTTTTAGAGTTATTCTCTCCAAATGTTGTTACGATTAAATGAGATTAAAATTACTCTAAAAAATTATTGGTGTGAAAAAAAGGCGGGGACTAAATATTGTACGGTTCATAATGATATAGTTGGCAAGTGTGCGAATGGTATTGAAATGCAATGCAGTCTTGTAAATCGCTTTTTAACTACCGTCATAGTCAAAGGGCATTTAGTTCGTATATTGCTCTATTTTTTCTATTGGGTTGTTCGGAAAGTAATTTCGTTTTTCTCAGCAGAAGACTTAATTGTATTTTTTTTCACACCATCTTCACAAATAAGCTGCATTATCATTATATATTGTGACAGCTGATATAGCAAGGCTTGCTTGTGAAAAAGTTCATTTTAGTCTGCTCAATAGGTTTTGATTGGTGCCCTATCAAATAAAGGAAATCGGAAGCGACATTTTCAGCATATTTTGTTTTTGCTATCAAAAAGGCGAAAATACTGTTCAAACAAGGAAAAGTATACGATGTGTATACAGAAAATTTATTTAAAGAATGCCAGTGTCAAAAATGGTTTACCAAATTTTGCTCCTGCAATTTTGACTTTGAAGATGAATTACGTCTTAGAAAACCAGTTTATGCTAATAAAGACAAAATAAAGTATTGATTTATGAAAACCCATTTATGAATCATGTACGGTATTACATGAAATAAAAGTACATTCGTTAAAATATTTATTTTAAATACATATAAGTTCATAAATAATTATGAAGCTTTCGCGTTTTCGGCAACATTGCTATGCATTTGTTTACATTTATAATACTTCAATAAAACGACGAATTTCAATTATATTGAAATGAAATGAACTAAAAATGCAGTTATTTAATTGTTTTACTCAAAGTAAAGCACATATATTTTTTAAAAAGATTGTAAAATATATACATTTTACTGTACGATCGCGATATGTTTGTTTACATTTCAGATATTTCAGAAAAATTATGAATTTTAATTTTATGAGTAAAAATAAAATATAAGTACATTTTTTTAAATATTTGTTCAAAATAAAACACTTATATTTTTCAATTTAAAAAGAAATACACAATATATGAAGTTATCTGTAATATTGATATGTTTGTTTATCTTTTAAATACTTCAATATTGTCATGAATTACTTCAATAAGACGATGAATTTAAATTATATTAAAATGAAATAAAAATGCTGTTATTTAAATGTTTTGCTCAAAAGAAAGCGCACGTATTTGTTTAAAAAAAATCTAAAATATATAAATTTTGCTCTACTAGCTTGATTTGTTTGTTTACATTTCAGATATTTCAGTAAAATTATGAATTTTATCTTTATGAGTAAAAATGAAATAAAAATACATTCTTTAAAATAGTTTGTTCAAAATAAAACACTTATAATTTTCAATTTAAAAAGAAATACATAATATATTCAGTTATCTGTAATATTATGATACGTTTGTTTACCTTTTAAATACTTCAGAATTATGAATTTTAATATTAAAAATAAACTAAATATTGGAAATAGGAGAATTTAATATTTATGTCAGACTTTAAACTCATATTAAATTTATTATTTCCCCATTTAAAAAAAGTTTCAGCCTAACAATATATTTCAAAATAATTATTAGTATCAGTTTACAAATAAAATAGGTTCCTTAATAGCAGAAATTAGAAGGGTACTAAAATCACTCACCGAATTTTTGGTTGTTGAATTCCAAGTGTATGAAGAATTCAAGAAGAAATGTATGAAATTTTGTACTGCAGCAATCAATAATATGCATATATGTATCATATGTATTTATGTAATCAGTAATATGCTTCATGTACATGAAAACAAAAAGATCTTCGTATACAGCTAACTTGTCTTGCATGAAAATCTGTACTGTAGCGGAAAGCAATATGAATATACAAAAAAGTCTGATATGAGAATGGACTGATGATCACTTTTTTCATTCTTGCACGGAAAAAGAGGGAAGGGCAGTTGATAAAGCACAATCCAGAAAAAAAAAAAAAAAAAAAAAAAAAAAAAAAAGATACGTGGTGGTGGATCTAACATTATGATAGCACAGTTTAAAAACAAAGCAAAATAATTTTGCGCTTTCATGTTTAAGTTACAAATGAAAATTTATAGTAGTGCTGAAAATTATTTCAACTGAATTATTCATTTGAGTATTCAGTTGCTCTATAAATACAAATTTTTCGCATATTTTTCAGTAAAATTTGATAGCACATCAAATATGAAAGAAACGCCTCTCTCTCATTGAAATCCGAGCCGGACACTTGGGTGATGTTCCTTGTAAGTAAAAGAAATCAATGGTATCCAAAGAATTAATTAACTTTCGAAAAAGCTAAAATAGTGCTTGCCTATTTTCGCTAAAATGCTACAGTAATTTTTTTGCCAGGTTAAAGCCTGTCAGTAAATATACTGCAAATTAATAACTACAAAACTTTGAATAAACACCATAAAATGCAAGAACTTGCAACATTTGTTTCAGGTTAAAAGAAAACACAACACTTCATCAAGGTGAATAAAAGTGGGCAAGAGTGCTGCCAATAAAGCGCTGCCGAAGGGTCATGATTTTTTTTTTTTTTTTTTTTTTTTTCACCTGAAACAATTATTGTGAACTTTTGCATTTTATGTTGTTTATTCAAAGTTTTGTACTTATTACTTTTAATCCTCAGTTCTGTGGTGTTATATATATATATATATAATACTCCAAAATGTTTAAGCAATGATCAACAAATTTTTACAAAAGCAAAATTATATTCATTGTTTAAATAATGGTATGACAGAAATAGTTTCAAAACATTTTGCTCATGTCGGTTTGTTGGTATTTTTAAAACTATTTTCATTGGAAAACATGTGCTACTACTGACACTTTTTAACATGTTTTTTCAAAAGTTACATTGAAATGTGTTACTACATAAAAACAATTTCATAAAATTTTCAATTATCTAGATGCTTTCTACATAGGATTAAAGAAAGAAAAAAAAATTAAAATTAAAAAAAGTATCTAAGATTTTTTTTTTTTTTTTTTTTTTTTTTTTACACACAAGTTTATTTCATTTTAATTGTATTAACTGCAAATTTAATTTTGAACTGCAGAAATATTTTTGTGTGTACTCATTTTTATCCACTACATAACTTGAACATTTTGTTTATTATGAGATACCACAATTTGTTTCATGTTTCATAAAGATAATAAATTTTAACAAAATCTTAACAATGTTCCTATTTGAATAAAAAAAAATGGTCACTTTTGTTAGCAGACAGCAGGCATTGGCTACTGTCTGCTTTCAAAAGAGTATACTTGAAAATCGAAGGGAAGTAGCATAAACATTTAACAAACATACTTATTACATGATTATTGCTAATTTAATATCCCTTTGATTTATTACTTCTGATCTTGAAAATGTATAATATAATATACACGATGATATATTACTTACATGATTTAATTTTATGAGCAATCTATCTATTGCTATTATACATCACAGTTTTTCATCAATGTTCTATCAATTTCAATAATCTATTCTTTAAAACAATTATGTGCTCTAATACGGAGCATGTCAAAGAAACAACAAAAGACGTAGATTAAGATTATCACATGGTACATTTAAACAAATTCGATTAAAAGAAAAGAAAAAAAATTAAATCATAAAAACGCATTTTTTACACAGTTATTTCAAATGTAAACAAGATTTGATCCATCCGCCTTATGACGTATTGCGCGAGAAAACTCAAACAGCTAAAAATTCGGGCATCTATGAAATGGCACCCCCCCTGACTACAGCCACGTCGACACTTCTCAAATGAAATACATCGCACATTTTTTAAAGAACGCTGCCTAACCAATCTAAAATGCACATTTTAATGAACTAATTTGTTATTGTTTTAGCATTATTAGTTTTTATAATATTTTTTTCTTCAAAAGTTTCCAGTGTTAAACACTAAAATTTTGTTTAAATTTTGTAGGATCTAAATTTTATTTTTTTAGATTTATAGATAAACCCTTAACACATTTTTGGTTATAACTCTATGAATATTAAAGTATACAAACTGTATACTTTTCCGCACTGCCAGACTATCAGAAATTCAATTATGAAGTCAAAATTGGGTGTTGCTACTAAAGAAATTAAAGTTGGCGCTCATTTCAATATGTAGTTTTGTTTATAAATTTGTTTGTTTGTCGAAAAGTGCTTAAGCAATGTCAATAAAATTTATTTTTTTAATTTTACATTTTTGAGATTCTATTAATAATGTGATTTATTTAAAAATAGCAAGGACGAAGCTGAAAAAATACGTTATCCATCGTATTATTAAAACCATATTGTAGGTATGATTGATTACATTTTACCGACCGTTGAACGAAGAAAGATACGGCAGTACGAAAAAATACGAAATAAATCCTTTATTCCAAGTTGGCCATTTAAATTAAATTATCCTAATTAGTTAAAAAATTTTCAAACATAAAAATAAAAGTGAGAACAAGGTACACGAGGAACTGCCAAACATAGTTCCGCCTACTGGAACATCACCTTTCTAAAGCGTTTGGATTGCAAAATGCAGATAACGGCAGCGAGATAGGTAAAAGTAAAAACTAAACCTGAAGTTATGTGTAAACACATTAAACGAGTTTTTATGCGGTTACGATGGTTTTTATTTTTATTATTATTATTTAATAAATTCGTAAAAATTATTGATTATTATTATTTTTTTTTTAAATTCATTTAAATATATTCACCAGAAAAGCGATCAAAAAATTCTATTGACAAAAAAGAAAACTGCATATTTCTATTACTTAAAGCAACAAATAAATTCCTATAAAAGAAGTAAATCCTGTTAATCATCTAAATACAAAATTTGATAAGGACTATTTAATAAAAGAAATCTGATGTAGATATAAAAGAAAACAAGTGCAGATGTTTTTTAAAGCCTGCTGAAAACCTTCCTTTTATGTAAAAAATATAACTAATGTCACATAATACTTTTTTGGCTTCGAATAATTATTACTTTAAAGAAATATTTTCTGTTTACGTTTTATTACATATCATGCTTACAGTATATAATAAATTGAACTTTAACATTTCTCTTAAAAAATTACCATGCAAAGAAATCGGTAAACACAAATTTCGATTTCATAACAAACATATTATTCTTCGTAATGCAGCCATGTTTTTATAGCTTGGTCAATTTATGATATATTCTCCTGTTACATGTATCTCATGAGAATTAAAGAGTAACCAGAAGCTACCAATCGTACTTATTGCAGTTTACATAAAATTTCTCCGTTTTATGACGATTCAGGGGCGCAGAGCAGTATTTCATTTTTTATTACTTCTGAGAAAAATTTCAGATGAAGAAAAACTTATTGCATCCAACATCAAAATCAAAGATAAGCATCGTAAACATATTTATAGCTTATATATAAAATCCTTTTAAAACCATGGGAATATTCTGGCTTACAGAATTCTTCTAGTTTTTATTTTAAAAAAATGCTCAAAAAACAATACTTATGTTAAATTGCTATTAACATTTTATTATTATTATTATTATTATTATTAGCTAATTTCTAATTAAGAGTTATTAATTTTGGAAGTCTTTATTAAATTATCTTTGTTAAATTTTGGAAAGGAAAATGAATATTCGAATAATACCAGTTTTATCAGCAGTAATTCGTTCTGCTTTATTTGAGAAAAAAAAATATTTTTTCGAACAGTTCAATCCTTAAAAATCCCTTTACATGGTTCGCATGTTTTCTTTCAGCTTGTACTTGCTGAGGAAAAAAATCCAGAAAAGAATTAATAAGACATTGCACCAAACAGGTACAAATCAATTAATTATGAAAATTTGCCTACAAATTTGTTTTTATTTATTATTATTATTATTGCATAATTACTCTTTTATGAAGTACTAACCGACTTCACCTGCTTCGTTGGTAACTATATTTATCATATACAAATATAAAATCAGATAACAAATAAAAAATAGAAATACTGAAACAAAATTCCATTGAATTCGATCTAATCGTAGGTACGGGTCACCCCTGTTTTCGACGGAGTCATTCCTGCACGCAGTATGTCGGGATTGGCAAATTATTGCCTGTAGCAGAACCTTTCACTGGCGCAAAAAGATGTTAATTCTCACAAGAATTTATATCGGGGTCCCAACTGCCTTCGGCAGCGTTTCGTACTATTTCGAGACGTAGATCCAGCAGACTGCGGCAGAACTTTATGCAGAAGATCTTTGAGTGTGTAATAATTCACGCACGAACCTCGGCTAGGGAAAGAAAATCTCGGCTAAACTAAGATGTTACCATGATAAAATAAGGTAAACTTTGAAGAAAATTTCAAAGAGATAAGTTCAGATTGTCAATAGGTAAACACAGGGAGTAAAAGAAAAAAATACCGTCTTAAAAATGTCATTACTAAGGTGTAATAGGGATATTGCTCTAAATTATCTCAAGAATGGTATATTTTATACGTGGATTAGTTATGTGTATCCAACACACACTATAAAGGAATTTTGTGAATCCCCGCTTGATTTTTTTTTTTTTTTTTTCAGGAGAGGCAAAAATATTGAGGTTTTGGACAATTTTAATTAATCTATTTTTAATTTAATTTAATTTAATTTATTATTTTTTTAGTGAAATTTGGTAATAATAACTTTTATTAATTTTGAGGATTAATTTAAATATAGTTACTACGAAGCGGGCAGGACCTGCTAGTAAGTAATTAAAAAAAATAATAATTTTTTTAATAATATTAAAAGTGATATAAATGATATAAATGATAATAATTCAAAACAGAAAAATATATGATACATTTATGTAATCGGGGAAGGATTCAGGTAGAATAATAATAGAAAAAAGGGGAAAAAAATGTAATAAATTTGGGTTGTTTAGGTATTATCTCCACGAAAAACGAACAGGAGACAATTTTTATGATTTTGAGCTGAAGTCGATTTTCATAAATAATTAAATTATATCTCATTACTCGATTTCCTTTACTTCGATAAAAACACAGTTGAATTTTAAATAACAGCTTTTTTTTTGTTGTTGTTGTTGTTATTGGCAATTTATTTATCTGGAAATTTGGCCATTATCTTTATTTGGTGAACATGGTAATTTTCAAAATTGTCTCATATGAAAATATAAACCTCTAGACTAGCACAGACCAACTAGCCATGCAGATTTGCAATATCCACTTTGATCTCTAGATTTAATCACTCTTTATTTCTTCTTCGGTGACTACGTAAATGACAAAATGGCTTACATTTTATTATTAAAAATGGGAATAAGGCATGTAATTCAATATATATCACAACCAACGTGTAATAATCCAACATATTTTCCAATCAAGCAAACACGTGGACTAATGTGGTTCACCAATGTGATTCGAGCTATGAAGTTCGCATGTACCAAATTTTTTAATGAATTTCACAAGATAAATGATTTTGATAAGTTAACTGTTCCTTTTCATTTTTTTTCTTCTGGCCAGATTAAGGTTCAACGCCATCTATCAGAAAAAAATTATTAACTTTTTTTTACTTTCTCTTACCCATAGGGTCGAGAAAGTTTTGTTTTAAGGTCAAATTTTCGAAAGTGAGATTTTGTTATATTTACATGTTCTGAGGTCCCCTGAATACGAACATCATGTTTTTAGCGAATGGTGTGTGTCTGTCTGTGTGACTGTTATCAGCAGATCTCAAGAACAAATAGTAGCAGAAATTCCAAACTCGGTATTCTAAATGTGTATCATATAGGGATGCTACAGTAAGCTTATCGTTGAGATGAAGTAAATGGTTTGTGTACAGGGACCCTCAACACAGGGACTGCATTATCATAAAAGATAATTTTTTTAAATAATAGTTTTAATAAATTATTTTAAAAAAACAGAATCATTTTTTAATAACCGAATTAAATTCTACATAAATGTAGGTGCATTAAGGAAACGGGGGGCGGGGGGGGGGGTTGAGGGGGGCGGTAGCCCCCTCACACAGAACTATTTATCATATAAAACGCTTCCGAAGCCTAATTTGAATTGTTTAACCCTTTGCGGCGCAAGACAATTCGGATCGTTTAAATTTTACTGCCACCAGAATTCATGAACTAAATTAAACTAAAAGAAATTTTAAATTTTAAGGTTTAAAAAATCGGCCTTTTCTGATATGTTACAAACGTAAATTTTTGCTAAAAATTTTCCGGGATGAATTTTTGCAACTGATTTTGTGTCCTCGCAGCAAGGACAGCGCGCGTTAAGGGGTTAACACAGGTTTACATATCAGTACTCGTTATCTTACCTCTTAATCTCCAACCTGTATTTATAGTATTAAATTTCAGGGTAAGAGCAAGTCTTGTGAGTGACACACCAGATTTTTTTTTTTTCCTCAAATGAAACTTTTCACTGTACGCATCATTGTAGAATAAACCACTTTCCCGTGCATTAATATTTTGATTTGATATTAAAATTCGAAACATGTAGAAATTTTTCGCCCATCCTTTATTATAATGTAAAAATGGTTGAAAATATTAAAAGAGAGTTAACAGAAAACATTTAAAATTTTCAGAAAAAAATATTATATTTTAATTTTATTAGTTTCCGAGAAATGTAAATGTGCTTACCGTTGTTAGATTTTCATACATGTTTCTGCAAATTTTCATAACTGTTTATAAAATTTATAACTCCCATTTATCCATAAAAAATAAATAAAAATAATGTAAAAGTGAGCAAAAATATTAAAGTATAGTTAACAAGAAACATTTAAAAATTTCAGAAAAAAATATTATATTTTAATTTTATTCGTTTCCAAATAATTTAAATGTACATACCATTGTCATATTTTAATACATGTTTGTACGGATTTGCATAACTCTACAGCAGTAATATGCAATAAAATTTATAACTCCCACATTATCTATAATATATGTATATGTATAAAGAAAAAATATCCTGGGTTTTTTTCATCAAGAAAACATTTATGCGTTTAAAGTCAACTGCAATGGTATATCGTAAATCTCAAATACTTCTTAATATCTTGATTCTAGATTTGTCATTGGTAATTTCACTTGTGTAATCTATTTCTTCCTCATTGATTACGTTAGTTTTATGTTTGTCAAATCATCTTTTATTTATTTATTTTTTTTTTTTTTCATTTAAATCTTTTACTCATCTACACATACTCACTGCTTAAATAAATAATAATAATAATAATAAAAATACATACGCTGAAAAACAAAGCAAAGCAAAATAGAGAAATCTAAAAATCGCGTTTTAAAATATTCTTTCGGGAATATCATCTTATACTGCTTGTGGGCATTAGATACCATATCATAAAACGTATCATTCTGAAAAGAAATACTCTGTTTCCGGCTCGCAGAATACAAGTTCTATTCTTCTCCTAAAATAACATTGTATTCCAGCAGGATTTGAAATAACTTGTATTTTGAAGAATAGGAAAAATTTCAAAGGAATGTGCGTGTATTTTGTATTTATATATACATTTTTTTTTTTTTTTTTTTTTTTTTTTTTTAAGAAAATTTTTGCTTTTGAATGGGATTGCATGGGACTTGTTTCTATAAAAAAATTTCTAAGCAGGAAACATTAGGTTCAGAAATTTACAAAAGGCAAAAGTTGGTGATTTATTTTAAAAATAAAACATGGATTTTTTTTTCTATCGTAAATATATATTTATTTATGAAAATATACTTGTAATTTTAAAAGTTATACTTAATAGTGCATACACACATACTATTATACAACTAGATGGTAAAAACTTATTATTATTTTACTTTTTTAATTTACTTTATTTTATTTTATTTTATTTTATTTTTCGTAAAGGAAAAAAAAAGTTAAAATTGTCGTCGCTAGAGGGCGTTGTCCGTGAATAAATCACACATTTCTGCGAAAAACTATATTTATTTGCATGCAGCTGTTTAGAGAAATATAAATCCTATTCTAAGTGTCCGCCCGTCATCACCAAAAATTACGGTCTGCAAACGAATTACAACTGCAGCTTCAGTCGGCGGTTTTTACCAGAGCGAAAACATCTTCACCAGTAAAACTTTATCCACAAAGTCAGCATTGCAATTAAACTTCATATATGCTCAGCTAGGAGGTTAAAAAAATATGAAGAAGAAGAAGAAATAAGCAGCGTTAATCGTAAAATTGTGCGATTTATAGGACTGTGATTTGCATATTTCTCGTACCCATACCTGCAACGCCATCCGTCGATGAAAATTGTAATTATTTTTTTTTTCTTTACTCAAAAGAAGAAAAAACGCCCCTTCACGATATTAACTTTTTAGCAAATCACGTTCAATTCTATCGATTCCTTCAATTTCTATGAATTTTTAAAAAGTCTGCAGACGTACGGGACACATGGAGTGCAAACATCCTCTCTCTCGCTCCAAAAAGAGAAGTACCTGAATTAATTTCGCATTTAACTAGCTCGCATATTCATGAAAGCAAAAAGTTTTCCTTAACAAATTTGATTTTTTTTTTCTTATTTTTTTTTTTTTTTTGTAATTTTTTATTTATAACATCCAGAACTTTTAAACCAATGCAAAAATACCATTTAAAAAAATGACATGCTATCTTTGACAAAACACAATTTAATTAGAATGTAAAAATGGTAAATATTTGAAGACTTGTGAGCTTTTTTGATAATTCATTTTAGCTGCGCATACGCAAACATTAAATAAACTTCTATCCTATAATTTTTTAACCAAAATTTTAGAGTTAAACTGAAAAAAAAATTAAATAAAAAAGAAGCAGGTATCATGAAAATTGAGAAACACGTCATCAATAGAAATTATTAAATTTCAAGTATTCTCAAAAGATTTTACTCAAATTTTTATTTTATTCAGTTAATTTTATTATAATGCACAACATTTAGTAGCAATATGCAGATTAAATTCTATGCCAGCAAGAGAAACCGTAATAATTTTTATTAACTGAGACCAACTTCACATAATACATTTCGTACTTACAGGGTATCCAATAATGACTCATCGATTTTAAACGTAAATAATAAGAATGCGGTATGAGACAAATATCGCCCTTAGAAAAACAGTTAAATTTGAAAAATTAAAAGTTTAAAATTAGTTTAAAATTAGTTTAAAATTTCGCCGGAAGAGTACGTTTCAAGTTCACTGCTTTAATAATAGAGAAAGAATGTCTAGTTTTCAGTTAATCATTCTTGAGAGACTACATGCCATTTTAAAATGTCTGTTTTTAGTTTAAAAAAAAAAAAAAAAATAACATTTAAAGTAAAAAGTGCAGTAAAAAGTGAATTATGATATACGTCGCAATTCTAATGTTTTATTCTTTTAAGTATTTGTTTATTTTTATTTTATTTTATTTTATTTTTTAATTCGTACAAGTTTTCAATTTAAATTTGCTTTTAAATCGGCCAATATAATTTTTTATTTTTTCTCTTATATATCTTGCTTAGTTGAGAATCGTCTGCTTCATTTCATGATCTTTATGTTGTCAAGGATAATGTTAGTATGGCCGAATTGGACATACATGTTTATTACGCATGTGTGAAATACAGGAATAGAGAGCTGCCAGCATTTATATTTTTTTTCTGGAGCATTGTTAATACCAGCCTTTTTTTTACATCATCATGTTCTTCCCCCTTTCTTCTTTTTTTTAATTTTTAGTATAATTTTCTATAAAATATAACCATGCATGCCAATATTCTAATTTATTCCGGAGCATTGTTAGAACCCGCCCTTTTTCCCGCACCACTTTTTTTAAAGGATATTTTTTTCTTATATAATCGTGATTATATATTAAAGAAAATTTCACCAAAATAATGTGGTGTTAAAAAAGAAGTGGCATTAATATTGCTCCTGAAAAAACTAAAATGTTAAGAATCCTGTGTATGATTAAAAAAGAAGAAAATTATTAATATTATTATTATTAATATTAATATTATTATTATTATTTAATAGTGGCTTGAAAACACGAAAAGTACTAACATGCTCGTGACTAAATTAGAAATATTGGAAATTTTGAGAGTCATAAACACCGCTGAAATATACATAAAGAAAAAAATTCCAGGCTTTATATTGCCTTATTAAGGAAAGATGTGCATAATTTATTTAAATTAACAGCTGATCTCTACAAAAGACGTACGTTGTTACTTTATCTATAAGCTAACACACAATTGGCACATTAACCGTCCATCTATTACACTGAAAATCTGTGTGTCCAATATGCTCGAAAAGCCCATTACATTGTACTTAGTTTTAATTCATTCTGGAGCATTTTTAGCCCCACCTTTAATTTGCACCATTTTATTTATATAAATCAGAGCTGCCAACCTAATCCGGCAATTTGTTAGTACCGCCCATTTTTCTACACCACTTAATTTTTAAAGTAATTTTCATCAAATATATTTGCGATGCATTAAGAAGAAAAAAACTTTATAAAATGACTGGTGTAGAAAAAGGGGCGGTACTAACAATTTGCCGGATTAGGTTGGCAGCTCTGATATAAATGTTTTCTCCAATAAATAGCTACAGTAAAATAGGAAAAAATTACTTTTATTTAAAAAAAAAAGGGGGGGGGGGGGTAAAAGATAAAGCCGTGGCCAAAAATGCTCTCGAATAAATTAAAATGTTGACAACTCTGCACTGTAGCATAGATGCCAACATTTTAATTTATTCCGGAATATTTTTAGCTACGCCTTTATCTGGCTGCACTTTATTTATCGAATACACTTCTACAGTATATAACCACGATAAAATAAGAAACACTTACTCTTAAAATAAAAGTGGTATGAAATAAAAGGGGCGCAAAAAATGCTCCGAAATAAATTAAAATGTTGCCATCTCTGTATTGTAGCAGGGATGACCAGTTATTAGAAATTCTGCGTAATCTGCATCATAGATGCCGACTTTAGCCCATTCTGGCTACAGCAAATTTATAATAGAATTTTTTATTCTATTTAATCGGTGAATTCAGTTACAGAAATATATAAAAAATTTCTGTTATAATTAACGATAGACAACAAGTTCTAAAGTTCACAATTATGTCCATAACTCTTATACTGGAATTTTTAATAGTATTTCTTAATAATAATTATCTGCGATTAAATAAGATGAAGATTATGAAGATTACTATTCCTAAATACTGATGTGGACATTTTTCTTTTTTTGAAGGTAACTTGACACCTTCTGTATAGCAGCAGGGATGGAACACGGGCGAATTCATACCACTATCAATGTAAGAAAATTTTCTACTTCTTAAATCGGCGATATTACAGGTAGAGAAATTTCTTAAACGGATTCCGGTATGAATTCTGCGCCCGTGTTCCATCCCTGTAGCAGACATATCAACATTTTTACATTTTTTCCGGGCATTGCCTTTACCGGCTTTTTTCCACACCACTAATTTTGAAGAGTATTTTTATGTATATTTAATTGCAATTACATGTTGGGAGAAATTCCTCTGTAAATAAAAAAGTGGTGTGAAAAAATCTTGTGCTAACAATGATTCGGAGTAAAAATAAACGGTGGTATACCAGACATTGCAATGTACTATGGAAATCTGTGTACGTGTGTGGTTGTGCTTTTTTTTTTTTTAATAATGTTTTTTTTTTTAATAATGTTTTTAAAATAATGTTTATCAAATTATTATTTGACGTTTCAATAACATTTCATGTTTTGCCTTTTCTTTACCAAATCATATATCAGTACAAACAAAATATCTTTAACTGTACTTTATCCTATGAATGTTCAATCCCTTTTTCAAAAAGAGAATATATTCCACTGGCAATTCATATTACAAGTGAAGTGATAAGTCGGCAATTTCTATTTGTTATACTGAAATTAAATTTATCGAGTATCAGAAAATATAAATTACATACGAAACAAGCCATAAATCAAATTTAGTCTTTTTTTTTTTTTTTTTTTTTTTAGGTTGCGCATAATATTTAATACCAAGGGAAATGTTTTACAGTAACAGATATATTTATTTAAAATATTTTGTTAAATATAATGTCGTATTTCATTTTTTATTCAGATCTTTTACGAAATCAGTTATCAACCGTGAACTGTTACGATGCATTTTATATTTTATTTGTCATAATCTTTTAAAGTGGTTATGATGTATAAGATATTTAATGTATATTTTTTGGACCACTTTTATTTAAGTATACGCAAAATTTTGATATTTAAAAATGTATGAATACATGTTTTTATTTTATAGAAGGTATAATGCGTTGAAACATGTTAAATTATTTTGTGACGAAGTTTTTTTTTTTTTTTTTTTTTTTAACAAAATGTGATCAAACTTTAATTAAAGAACTGCCGCAACGTATTTAATTAAACAACTGCCACCGGACATTAATCCTGGACAACATTTATATAAATATCTAGAACACCGATGTTAACGTCAAGTTTTTTGTGTTGATTACAAATTTAAGAAAACTAATGCCTATACACCAAAATATACAGGTATACCAATAATAAACTCTATCGGATAGCACTATAAGGGAACAAATTGTTAAGCAGAACACCTGCAAGAATATTTATTATGAAAATCTGATTTACGATACAAAAAATGATTGATATCTGTCCTACAGCTGAACTGAGTAAAAAACAATCCCAAATCATACGCAGCATAAATCAAAAGAAATATATATTCTAAACGAAAAGATTTTGTTTGTCGACGCACTGTCTGAAAAAATAAGCAATCAAAACAGCTGCATTGGAAGAATTCTACATCGCAGGTTACAGGCAGCAATAAAAAATAAAATATTTATCTTTGCAAACAATTTAACTACCAGCAGTGGAAACGGAAATGTCCCGCTTTTGGAAAAGCTTGCAGAATATGTAAAAAAAAAAAAAAAGAAAGAAAGAAAGAAAGAAAAGAAAAGAAAAGTAAGAAAAAGAAATTAACCATTTCCCAAGTGCGTGTAAATTAAAAATGTAATTATGCACTTGTTATTAAATAAAAAAAATAGTCGGTTAATAATTATTGTAGATGGGTTAACGTGGACCTGCTAACTATGCTAGATTATCCGTAATGGTATTAAGCACCGCCCTTTATTCACACGAGAATAGTTGTACAATAATATTCAGCAATATGTTCTCATGATTAAATAAGAAGATTATTGCTCTACATCTATTCTGGTGTGAAAAAAAAAGCGGGGCTTAACACCATTACGGATAAACTAACATAGTTAGCAGCTCCATTAACGTCTAAGTTATGTAGTTAATCTGTTTATAGCATTTTATTTATTTAAGAGATGTGTTTTATCGAATTAAATTAGATGAACTTTCTGGTAAATAATGTCAGTTTAGTACTCTTTTTGGCTGTTTTAAATTTAACCACTTGCCATTTGAAAATACACCACCCAAATTGTTTCAGAAGTTTAAGGAAAGAAAGTTTGGTGATCTACCTGCTGTGATTATTTACTTTCATGATATGTCAATTTGTACAAATTATGAAAAGAAGCACTATAAAATAGTTTAAAATATATTAGAGTATGAAAATTATTTGTAAAATTTAATTCTAGAAAGCTACAATATCGCGTTAAAGAAGTTAAGTATTTCGGTCATTTATTTAATATAAGTTGAATAAAACCGGACCCTGAACAAGTAAAATTTGTAATGAATTTACAAATGCCTAGTAATAAAATAAAATTGGAAAAAAAAAAAAAAAAAAAAAAAAAAAACGTTAGGTTTAATTAATTATCTAAGAAAATTTATATCTAATATATCACAAATAACTGCTTTTTTTGAGGGAATCACTGAAAACATCTGTTTTATTTGAATGGTTGCCAGTACATACACAAGCTCAAAATAATCTAAAACAAAATAAAGTAAAGCCTTTGTTTTTGGTGTTTGTTTATCCTAAAAAACAAATTGTATTAGAAAATGTTAGTTCTAAATGTGGACTTGGTTGTTGTTTATTACAAGACGGAAAACCAATTAGTTGTGCATCACGTGCATTATCTGTTGCCGAGCAAAATTATACTTGAATGGAAAAAGAGTACTTAGGCATAGTATTTGCTACTAAAAAGATCAATAATTATATGACGGAAAAAAAAGTAATTGTTCATAGGTATCATACGTTTTTGGTTTCAGTTCACAATAAAGGTGCTTTAAATGTTTTATCTAGTAAATTACAAAGAATAAACTTAAAATTACTTAAATAAGATCTTGATATCGCGTATATAACAGATGAGCAAATGTCTTAACAAATAAATTATTATCTTGGTCTTATATTAACGAATATGATAATAATGAGTTTTAAAAGAAATTGTTAAATGTGTAAAAGCTACCAGCCATATAAATGTAACTGATAAAATATTAAAAATATTCAAAGAATATACCTTAGCAGACTCAGTATTGTGTAAATAAGTAAATCTTTGTGAAAATGGTTGTCATAAAATTTTAAATGATACAATAGTTACTCCTGGTGATCTTAGAAAAGAGATGCTTTCTAAACTAAAGGACACTTCGGAATTGGAAAAAAGTAAATCTAGAACCATAATAATCTTTTTTATTGGCTAAATATAGCAAATGACATTTAAATCTTAATTTCTAAGTGCTGTGTCTGTGAAAAGTACAAACTTAAATATTGTAAAAAATTACTCATTTCACATGGCATTTTGTCATTAACGTTTAAAAAATAGAACGTATCATTTTCGAATTAAAAAAAAAAAAAAAGTTTGTATTAATAGATTGCTTAACTAATCAGTTACAATTTGTTCCCTTAGATAATAAACAACCAGATGAAATAATTGTGAAATTAAAAGTATTATTTAGTTCCCATGGAATTCTTAAAATTCTGTTAACAACAACAAAAAAAAAATATATATATATATATATATATATATATATGTCTTTCAATTCACATCAATCAAAAAAAAAAATAAATAAATAAATAAATAAAAATAAATAAATGCATCGGAATGAGATTTTGAAACTGTAAGTAGTGGTCTGAGGTACCCGAAATCAAACGGGAAAAAATAGTGTGAAAATTGCCAGAAATATACTAAAAGATGCTATGAGTCTAATCAAAATATTAATAGTGCACTTCTGAAACATTAGAGTCATAGATGCAAATATTTTAATTTATTCCGGAGTATTTTTAGCCCTGCCTTCATTTCGCACGACTTTATTTATAGAAAAAAAATTTCCAATATATAACTTCGATAAAATAAGAAAAAATTATCCTTAAAACAAGGATGGAAAATTGGCGCAGAATTCATACCGGTATTTACAAAACAAAATTTTCTACTTAGTGAATCAACGATTTTATAAGCAGAGAAAATTTTCAAACAAATGCCGGTATGAATACTGCGCCAATTTTCCACCCCTGCTTAAAAAATAAGTGGTTTGAAAAAAAGGCGGGGCTAAAAATACTCCGGAATAAATTGAACTGTTGGCTTATATGCAAAATATGCCAATAAAATACCTAGATATCTCTCCTACTCAAATCTTAATGAATAGATGAACATATTTGCCAATAATCTGATTAATAACCGTACAATTGTTAACGCCCCTTGAAAAAACGCCCCCTTTTTTTACACCACTTTATTTTCAGAGTAATTCTCTCCAAATGTTGTTACGATTAAATAAGAATAAAATTACTCTAAAAAATGACTGGTGTGAAAGAAAAAGGCGGTTAATAAAAATTGTACGGTTCATAATGAGATGGTTGGCAGGTATGGATGAATCTGAACTAAATTACCAATCAACAGAAAACCATTAAAGCTAGAATTCCAAACAAATGTAAAAAACAAAATTATAATAATAAAAAACTTATTAAGTTTTATTATGACAGCCTCTAACCCCTAATTGGAAATTCCAAACAGTCAAAATGATTTAATTCGTTCTGAGAAACAGTGATAACGAGGTATGATTACATGGATATAAAAAAGAGATAACAATACCAGAAGTTACTGCGTTAAAAATGAAAATACCAATAATAGTAATATCTTGAGAAGAAATAGAATTGATTTGAAACTTTATCGCAATGAGTGAAAACTTGAACAAAATTTTGAAATGACCAGGTTCTATTAAAAATGATTCCGATAAAAATAATATTTCTGTAAATAATAGCTTAAGCATTAATGGTTTAATAAATAGTATTTCAAAAAAGAAAATGGGCTGAAAGGCGTACGTTACTAAATATGGTCGAACTATTAAAAATATATATGGGATAGTAACAAAATAATTGCTTTTGTATGTTAAATTGTCTTTGAAATTTTATTCATATTGTAAATATCCTGGTAAAATTTTTCTATGTCATTCTTTGTGAAAGTGGAGACAGTATATATGTAACTGTGATAATATTTGTGTCTAATATGTTCTTAATCGCAACATTAAAATAATGAGACGTAATCACCAGTTGCTCAGTAGCTGTTCTTGTAAAAATAAGCAATATATATAACAAGTTTGACTCTCCACCTAGCATACCTACTGCTGTCCAGAAGCTCGGTTGGTTTTTTAGAACCACAATGAGGTGATCCATACTTGCCAATATACTAATTAATATTCCGTAGTATTGTTATCCCCGCCTTCTTTTTCGCACCAATATCTTTTTAGAGTATTTTTCTTCTTATTTAATCATAATGGAATTTGGAGAATATTACTCTAAAAATTTACTGGTGGGAAAAAAAGGGTGGGGCCAACAACACTACGGAATATTAATTAGGATGTTGGCAAGTATGGGTGATCGCATAGAATGTAACTGTTCTTCATTTTTTAATTTTGTATTATTATTGGTATTTACTGATTAACCCTTTATAGGGCCATTTATTTTCTAGTAATGTTATGTTAAAACATTTTTGGGATTGAGATTGATTTATAAAAAGAAATTCATTTAGCTTATTATCTAAAATTAATTTGATTTTTAAGATATTTTTTTTTATTGGTGGGAAGTATGTTTTCCACCGCCCACTGGGAGCTATTCAAAGGCAAGACATCATATAATTTGCATTTATTTTTATTTCGCATTGCATTATATATTTTTTGTAAAGTTGGCGTATAGTCACCAACTTTAGTCAATCATACGTCATCTGGAACAGTTTACGAAAATCTACAGGCCGTGCTTTGCGTTTACGACTTCAAAATCCAGAAATCTGTTGTCGTACTAGCCGAAGTAGGAAATTTAATTGGTCTCTACGTCCCGAATCTATTCTACTTACTTTCCAGAGAATGAAGGCATTTGCAATTGCCAGATCAATTAGGAAGTATAGGATTCGACATTTAAAAATTCGAGAAACGGCTGGTTAAGTTGGGTTTTACGAGAAAGTTGGATCGTTGGGTTCCACATAACCTGGCAGCTAATTAACGGGATGACCCAATCGCCACTTGTGTTTCCTTGTTTTTCCGGTACAAAAAGGACCCATTCTTGACACGAATTGTGACAGGAGATGAGAAGTGAGTTATTTACCGTAACATAAAGCGTCGTAGGACTGTGTCTCGCCCTTCTGATCCGCCTCCAACGACTTCGAAAGCTGAACATCATCCCTCGAAGGTGTTATTGAGGGTGTGGTGGGATGTGCAGAGAATAATTCACTGGGTTTTCCTGTCACTCAACCAATCCATCAATGCTGCCTTCGACTGTCTACAGTTAGACAGTCTGCATTCAAATTTGGTAGCAAAGCGGCCAGGTCTCATCAATCGTCACGGTGTTATCCTTCATCACTATAACGCCAGGCCCCATGCTGCTGTTATCACTCGCCGAAAGTTACTGGGCTTTGGTTGGAAGGTTTTACTCCACTCTCCCTATTCTCCTGACTTGACCCCAACTGACTTTCACCTATTTCGTGTGTTGAACAATTTCTTCAGTCAGAAAATCTTAGATGATCTTGATTCTGTGAAAACTGCCATCCAAGACGTTTTTAATGCAAAACCGCCGGAATTTTACCGCCGTGGGATTCATCTCCGGCCAGAAAGGTGGCAAGAGGTCATATATAGCAATGGGGATTATGCACAAAAATAGGTACTGTTCATTTTGCGTTTATTTACTCTTCTTTATGGGTAATAAAAACGGGTAACTTTTGCACTCACCGAATATATAATTTAATTTTTATGTAAAAATTCTCTTTAATTACAGAAAGTATTTTTAAATCTATTTCCTACCTTTTATGTTAATATTTCACTGTTTAAAACCTGTTTTACGTTCCAAAATAACATAAAACTCTTTAGGATAACAAGCGTTTCATATATATTTTCGCCAGATTTTAGCTTTTCATTCAAAGTTCTGCAAAAGGTTTTATTCTTTTACGAAAACTGACATTTCTACGATAACACGAACAAATGTTAAATGACGTGTTGATAATGTATAAAGGAAATAATGCTGTTGGAAATTTGTTATTTTCAAATTTTTTCGTTCTATAAGTAAGACTTTAAAAAAGCTTTTCCTTATTGTCAGAGTGTCGCTTTGGTTTTCATTCAGTACCGATTTTAAAAAGAAATAATAATCAAATAAGATCTTCAGAAATAATAATGATAAATTTCAAATAATGCTTAAAGAAGTATTATTTAAATGATTTGATCATATATAAAATTCAAAAATTTTATTAAGTCAGATGATAATCGTATGTCTATTAAATGTGTTTGTTTATTTAAAACAAATATTTCATTAAAATTGTGTTCACACTAAAATTAAATAAAGCACATTAATGTAACATTTAAAAGTATAGTACTAATGTAATTTAAACATCCGACAATAATATAGAAATTAAGCTAAGTTTAGTTTCAATGAGGATAACTTTTTTTTTGCACTTAAGACGGTACGCTTAAGGCTACCGAAACAGCTGTATGCATCTCAACTATTTTTCTTTGGCGTTTCTGACGTAGTAGTTTATTCGGGTTTTAATATTCCAACGCCAAGTCTCCTGTTATTATTTGGAATTTAATACGGTTTAATTTTTCAAGGATCGCGAACAAGGTGGTCGCCAGCTAGTAATAAATAAAATCTAAACAAACATAAATCGAAAGAGCATGTTTAAAAAGTGAATTTGACGCATAAATCAATTGCGCTCGCCATCTCGTTTTCAAGTTACACATTCTGAGAGTTCATTAATGAACGATATAACTACGCCTCAATATTTACTGAAATAATGAATGAAATCCAAACAACCAGTACAGTAATCGAAAGAGAATAGACAAACGTGTTGTTGGATGCATAAATCAATTGTTCATTTCAACATCGAGATTTATTCTATCATAATATAACGCTTCAAAATTCGCTCATGTGTAATATAAAAATTAATAAAAGTCATGGTTCAGACAGGTTTTATCGAAACTCCTCCCACTCTTTTCTCGTAACTAAGTTTTTACTCAAACTTAACACTTTCGCGACCGCATGATTATATCTTTTTGACAGGAAGGTCCGCCTGTGGGCGCTATTCTCCCAACATAAAATATGTTAGAACAAAATTTTCTGTATCCACATTTATATTACAAATGGATATACTTTATAATTATATTCTTTCTAATCAATATATTTGCATCCACAGTAAATTTTATTGCAAAAATATGAACACCAGGTACATACTCGTCGAAAATCATGATAGATTATTCCCTCTCGATTGAAAATTATTTATTTAATTTCTATTATTACATTATTGGGATGATTTCCTTTTAAGATGGCATATCGAAATTGAAATTTTTTATGAAAAATTATTTGTTTAGTGTTCACAAGTCCAGTCTTTTTTCAAGAACTGTTCATCGCCACTATAACTTAAACAATGTATATATATATATATATATATATATATATATATATATATTAAATATATAAGATTTTTTTTAAGGCAAAAATTTATATTTAAATTTAAAGTAAAAATTAAGACTATGGAATTGTCATGCTCTTTAAACATAGCTGCCAACATTTTAATGAATATTCCGTAGTCCTGTAGTCTCAGCCTTTTCTTTCACACCAGTCTTTTTTTAGAGTATCTTCTTATTTAGTTGTAATTAAATATAAAGAAAATTACTGTAAAAATTAAGTGGTGTGAAAAAAGAGGCAGTTCTAAAAATACTATGGCATATTAATTGAAAAGATGGCAGGTATGACTTTAACATAAAATATACTCACAAATATTTTTAATTTTTAACCCTTTCAGGGACAGTGGTTGCATAGTGCAACCACAAATTTTAATTTAAAATTATAAAAACTGTCCCCGGATTTTTTTTTCTTTTTTAATTTTTTCTTCTGTAAATAGACGAATAACTTCGTTTATTTCTTGTCTTTTAATATTGTTGGTGATTTCTGGTGACTGTTGATTTAAAATGAGGAAAATTTTCTTGCCCCTGAAAGGGTTAAATCAAATTTATCAACAGAATTTTTGAATAGAAATACATACCTGCTAATATCCTAATTAATATTCTGTAGTGTTATTAGCCACGCCCTTTTTTCACACACCAGTAAATGTGTAGAATAATATTCTCTGGATGTAATTACGATTACATGAAAAGTACTCTAAAAAAAATACTGGTGTGGAAAAAATAAAGTTGGGCTAATAATATTACGAAATATTAATTAGGATGTTATGAGGTATGGAAACACATTTCTACGATTAAAAAAAATGGAAATCGTTATATAAACTTTCGGTATGAAGATTTCCGACGGAATTCGGAGCAATGTTGCCAGATTTTATGTTTTATTTTATTCGATATCCACCACTAAATTTTAAATGTAGCTGTTGATTAATCACTTCTATGATAAATTGTTTGTTATGTTTATCAAATCATAGTCTCCTAAACTATGTGCCTTCCGCGTGGCTCGGAAACATTGCAACAGTTCAAGCGGTAGACAGCGCCACCTGGTGACTTTTTTATTCAACTGCCACCAATACTTTTAATAAGTGATGTATGATATATAAAATCGACGTTTTTATCGCCTTTCATGTAAATCAAATCCCACTTTTAAAAGTTTTTTGCGGCTGTTGAATAGAAAAGTCACTCAATCTGTAGCAGGTGGCACTGTCTACCGCCAAGATTCCGAGCTACACGGAAGGCATCTACTTTAGAAGTCTATGATCAAATATTCAAATTTCTCAAAATTTTTGGTTACCAATGAATAAGAAAGTACCAAAAAGAATAAAAAATCTCCCGATACTTACTGGGAGATTTAGGAAGTATTTAGAAAATTATTAAAATAAGGCCGTATTCTTTTTTTTTCAATCTGTTTGTTATGTTACATGTAAATATTAATTTATACTTTTTATTATTACTTTGATAACTATTATTTCGGGGAAGGAGGAGATTTTAAAAAACTCCATTTTTAAGACATTATCAATCATGTTTTCGACAAGTTTTCTTAAAGATAACTTTTTTTTTTTTTTAAACTGACTTCCTTTTTGTATTTGTCATACTTTTATAAGATTTTTTTTTAAATGACTAAGAACCGGCTGAAGAAATATAATGTATTCATAAATTATTGTTATTAAATTTGTTCATTAAATTTGTTATTGTTGTTAATTATTTTTTTATTAATTTTAATTACTTTGTTTACTTTTCTTTCTTTTCTAAGAAATTTCTTGATTTATTATTCTCTCCTTCTTCTCCTTCATATTTTATCATTGTTTACACCTTCATTGTTGACTCCTTATTTCCATTTTAAAACTGCTGAACTGACTTAATTAAAGTATATATATATATATATATATATATATATATATATATATATATATATATATATTAGGAACACTGATAATTGTGGATGTGTAAAAAGAAAAAAGATAATAATAATAATAATAATAACGTTTCTAATTTCAGAGAAATTTTCCGTTGCAAACTTCCTATTTTTAACTTGTTTAAATTTAAATATTAATGAATTTAATGAATAAATAATTCTGTAAATAAATATTATAATTTACAAAAAAAATCGCAGGTCCAATAGAAGCATGTTTCAGGTCAAAATAATAGCATGACCCTTCATCGGATAAAAAATCTACGCAAGAGCTGCAAGAACAAAGGATGAAACATAAAAGCTTTATAAAAAGAAACCAAAAATTCTCGCGACTAGTACAAGCTTCTTTCTTTCAATTCTAAATAAAAAATCAAGATTTTTATCCATTGTTGTTTGTTTTTGTGTACAGTGATATTTAATCCCGCTCACAAATCTTTATTTACGAATCATTTGAAATAAACAAAAATGAAACCAAACAAGTCTGAATAATGCTATACTCTCTACTATAAACTTATTTTTCGTAGGGGTTCGTCAACTTATTAAAAACTGTATTTTACCAGAATGATAAAATTTAATTTTGAAATGTTCTCATAATTCAGTCGTTTAAATGATTAAAATAGGAAGTACTCACTCGGACCTACTAAGAAATTTAAAGTAATTTCTAAATTTCACTTCCTGTGAAACATATAGATTGTTAATTTTCAGACTAGTGTTTCTGCTTGCAGAACTAAAAAGAACCAAAACATAAATGGAGTAAATAAAAAAATATATAGAGATATAGATATATATAATATGAAATTGTTGTACAAAATAAATAAATAAATATTTAGTGTAGAATAATAAGCAGCAAACGCTAAATTGGAAAAAAAACTCCATGTAAAACTTCGAAATTTCTCAAGAGCAAATGAATATTCTTAATTTTCAAATCGATTTTTGTAACGTTTTTAGTTAATGAAAACTATATTAATTGAGTTGTAACACACATTTTAAAAGTAAAAAAAAAAAAAAAAAAGAAGAAGAAAAGTGTTTTTCTTGAAATAAAAAACCTATCATTTCATTCTGTAACGAAAGACTTTTATTAATTAATAATTTCATTTCTTTTTCTGATTAAATTCTATATATCATAAACAAATTATTTTCCTTCTAATGGAAAAATTATAACAGATAATTACGGTATCAATAAAATATTATAAATAGACAGAATACGAAAAATCCCAGTGGGTCTTTTGAAACCGAGGCATTCATTCAAAATAAAGACCGAGCTTTTTTATAGATAATTTTACTCTTTTGATTTATATATACACTTAAAGAGACGTCTTCATTAAACAGAATAATTAAAATACTGCATTGATCTTGTTTAATTAAGTTTAATTAAAACATCCTCCAAGTGAGAATAAAAAAAAAAAAAAAGAGCAGAAGAGAGAGATATATACAGCTGTTCGTCAAATATTTAAGAACAGTAAGAAAAAAGATAAGGTTGAATTATACATGAAAAGAATTAAAAATAAAATTGGTTTATTTTGACACGTGGGAAATAAAATGCAAATATTGTATTTGTAACTAAATGATTACCAGTAAAAGTTAATGCGCTGTAATGGTTAAAAAAAAAAAAAAAAAAAAATTCCTGCTTTTGTTTGCTATAACGCTATTTCGGTAAGTACACCATACTTGCTAAAATTGATACTTTTTTGAAAATATTTATTCATATTTTTTGAGATATTTTTATTAATTTAATTTTATTCATTTATATTCATATTGAATTTTGAGAATTTGAATTCATTTTTATAGATTATAGTTTTATCATGTAGGTTATATAAGTATGGGAAGAGTTTAACGCTATGCATTTGGAAGTGCTCATTTGGATTTAAAAGTCTTCAAAGTTTAAATTATGTGAACTGTTTTAGAAAACTCTCTTGTGATAAATTTTGATGACACACAAAATAATGACACACTTTGTACAGATCTGATGAAAAATAATGGCACACTTTTGTTTTTATCCCAGGAATTTCATTTTAACCCGTTCAGGGGCGGTGGTATACAGTGTTCTCACTTCGGGGAAAATTTTCCCGTTTTAGTGAAATTCTGGGTCTAAGAGGGGAAAAAAAAAGGGAAACGAATTAATGAGGGAAAAATTTCCCTCGACGTAAGAAAGAGGCATGAGAATTTGATTTTAGACTGAAAAATCTGATACATCTACAAGCCTCGCACCGTTCATAAAATTTTACACGAACTTTCAGTGATCTCACTCCTAAATTTACAATATCCCCCACAGCTGCCAAAATTTCCTTCTTTTCCCCTTTTTCCCTCACTTTTTCCCATTTATCTGTTATGAAAGCACATACTATTAAAATTAGTCATCAAATGGAAGAGAACTATACTTTTACATGATGGTGCTATTTTAGTAGTAGTTGATTATTTAAAATAAGTTTATGTAAAAATATATTTTCAAAACTATGAAGGCCAAAGACAGTTTAAATGTATTTTAAAAATCTTGGGAACGGCCAGGACCTCCTCCCCTATATCTGCCGGCGCACTCTTTGAAGATTAGAATACTTTTTCGGGCATTCTTATCTACAATACTAAAGACGCCTTTTCAAAATTTGTAAACGACTTCTACATAAATTTTTCTCTAGATTCTCATCTATGGCTTATTCTCACCACTCCGGATGCATATTGACATATTTACTTAAAGGAAAAATATACTATTTTGTTAAAGGCATGAAAGATTCTGGATTACGATCAAAAACATTTGCAAACTTTAAAAAGAAGTGTCAGAGAATACATCTTCTTCACGGAGAAATCTATGTTTAATCTGGGAAAGTGCTTCAACATAAAATGAAAGCACGATTCGCTTGCGGTTTTTTTTTTTTTACTTTTTGCTGAAAGATTTTCGATATTCATTATCATATTTGCCAACATCCTAATTAATGTTCCGTAGTCTTGTTAGTCACGCCCTTTTTCTCACACCAATAAATTTTTTTAGAATAATATATTCTAAATGCAATTACGATTAAATAAGAGGAAAAATACTCTAAAAAGATACCGGTGTGATAAAGAAGGCAGAGCTAACAATACTACGGAATATTAATTAGATTGTTGGCAAGTATGTTCATTATTATCCCTTATCGCTCGTATGTCCTTTCTGAGGGGACATTAAAAAATCAAGCCACGCCTTAAGGTGTTCCTCTGCAAGTGAAATGTTATTTTTCTAAAACGTGTAACTATAGGCTACCGGAAAATTTTAACAGAAAGATTTATTATATTTAATGATGAAGTAAAATAAAACAAATTATTACAATTTTTCGGTAGCCAGAAGGTAATAAGTTGGAAACTATATGTGTGACATTTTATAGGAACGCCAAAAGGCGTGTCTTATGGAAAATATGCGCTAAGGGTTAACACTTTCGCAACGGCATGTTTTTGACTTTTTGACATTAAGCTCCGCCTGTGGGCTTTAGTCATGAATATTACATTATTTTAAATCAATGTTTTTCGTATTCATATTTATAATATAAATGGACATATATTAGAATTACACTCTTTCTAATCGAAGTATTTGTATTCATAGTGCATTGATTGTACAAATGTGAATATTGGGTACATTGTTAAGAAATAATGTAACCATGTAATCTAAAGAAACGGCCACTGGCGTAGTTATAGATTGTCAAATGATATGAATTCACGTCAGCGGTCGCGAAAGTATTAAAAAAGTTGCATAGTGAATTTTTTTTGAGGGGCAAGAGGTTTATTTTGAATACCATAATTTATAAACCCCAATACATTCAGGAATCATAAAATTTAATATGCGCATAAAAATTAAAGACACTTTATGTTGCAGTGTTTACTCATTTAATTTCAACATTTGATAATTTGTAAAAATATACTTTTGACATAAATCTTTGAAACAAGTCCTTCTGGTTCAGTCAGAAGAATAGGCAAATTTCTTTTTTTCTTATTTTTGCTGCTATTTTGAAACTAGATGATCGATCAAGTTAATTTATGAAGTTGATTGAGACATTGCTTGGAGTATCTGCATACCAAGTTTTAATTAATTCAATTCATAAATGAGCTTTTTATGTGACATTTTCAAACGGCTGTAACTTAAAACAAAATAACGGATCCATTTGATTAATGAATTCATCCACGATATTTATAAAATGAGTGCGTTGTTCTGCTTTGTTCGAATTCACTGATTATTTTGGGAGTTATCGCAGTGGCAAATTTACGAGAGAACCCGCGATTTCAAGAGACCGCGCTTTTGAAATAAGAATTGTGATCAAACTGTCAAATGCACACTTTTAAGTCATTTCTGAGATAAGTCTATAATCTAACTTTCTTTCCAACTGAATTAATACTCAACAGGAAACCATCCCATAGAGTAATCATAAAAAAAGTCAAAACAAGCATTAATCGCATAAGCATATATGTATAATTTTTTTTGACGCATAAAGCAATAGCCCTCGCCAGATTGTTTTCGAGTTATAAATTCTGAATGTTCGCTGATAATCGGTGCAACCACGCCTGAATCGATAACACCACGCCTTACTGATATAATGAATAAAATCCAAAACAAGCAGAAATCGAAAGAGCATAGTGAAATGTGTTTTTTGATGGAATAATCAGTTGTCCATTTCAGCTTTGAGATATAGTCAATCGATATATAATGTCTAAAAATTGATAAAATTCATAGTTCTCGCATGTTTTCACGGGACCCCTGCCACTTCTTTCAGATTAGTATATTTTTACCCAAACTTAAATATAGATTTCTCGAGAACGGGCATACGGCGGCTAACAGTTTATGCGTCAGAAATCACGTTATATTATGCCCTCTCAAATGAACATAATTTAATTGCAATATATTACAATCACACAATCAACTGCCTCGGCCCACGTGAACTTAGTTCTGGAAGCGCTCAACACCGCTCTTCGAGCGGTGAGCGGGGGCTGCGCCCTGTTCAATCAACTGCCTCGTCTTTTTTTCACACCAGTCTTTCTTTTTAAGTACTTTTCTCATTACGGATGTTGGTACGTAAATCTGCTTCTCTTCAATACATTACGGGAAATTAAAACGATTTGTTATCTGTTTAGAAGTTTGGAAGCGAGTGGAACAAGAAGTTGCGCATTCTACACGAATAAGTTAATGTACAGCTTTTTGCCATGCTCCTTATCTCTTTATGTATTCAGAAAACATATTCAGATCTTATTCTCATAGCAGTTTGAGTGGATGTGTCAAATTTTCCGTCTAAAATAATATTCTCATATCTCTCTTAGGTGAAGGAAATTTTTCCCTCATTATTTTGTTTCCCATTTTTTCCCCTCTAAGATCCGGAATTTCCCTAAAATGGGAAAAATTTCCCCGAAGTGAGAACACTGCTGAGAGTGTCCTTAAGAAACAGCGGGGTGTACCCTGAATGTATTAGTACAATAATTTAAAAAAAAATGGTTTTAAATAAAGGCAGAACAAAAATGCCTTAGAATAAATTAAAATTTTAGCAACTCCGGAATACAAAAACTTTTCTTTGTATTCCATTGTAAATAGATGGATTTTTTCCCCCTTGGTAAAAGGAATAAAGCTGTACATGTTATGCAGTGGGTCAATAATCATTATATTGATTACTACAAAATTCCTCTTGCTACAATCTCGTACTTGTTTGCAATATTAAGTGACAACATTTCTAAATATAAGCTTTGATCAAAACCCGAAGTTTACGCCGTTTTTTCAGGACTCACCTAGGAAATAACATATCGTCATTTTTGTTACCATTCTTTTCTTACAGAAATATTTACCGTGCATTTATAGCATATCAGCCAACATACTAATTAATATTAGATCCTCTTTTTTTTTTCTTTTTTTTTTTTTTTCTTTTTTTTTCTCACCAGTACTTTTAAAAAGTATCTCTTCTGCTTATTTAATCGTATTTCCACTTGGAAAATTTTTCGGTGGGGAAAAAAGGGCGGGACTAACAACACTACAGAATATTAATTAGGATGTTGGCAGGTGCGTTTTATAATAATGTGATGTGATTAAATATGATAGAAATTATTGTATATAGTGACATTGTATATCGTGGTATTAAAAAGGTGGAAATTTCCTATCCCTGAAAGTGTCCTGAAAAACGGACGAATTCTTCGATCTCTGGCTTTTATATAAATATAAAATGAGAAAATTAGCAACTCGGAGTAGACGGAACATCGGCTTTAGCTAAGGTAAAACTCATTTGAAGTAAACTACAACAAAAATTAATTTTAAAGGGGAGGGGTAAATATTTTTAATGTACCAATAAAATAAAAATACTGAAATTTTTTTATCAGATTATTTTGTTTTTTCTACCAGTATTCTCTAAAAACTTTATGTTTCTTTTCCATTTTACAACGTTTCAATTTTCCAAGAGAACAGCTGAAAATGAAGATAGACGTCAAAAAATTCATATAAGTGGTATAATACCAAAAATAACTTCACTAATGGATGCCATAGTTTGTGCGGATTATTTGAATGAAAATGAAATAAAGTAAAGCAACCTTCTGCTACGATACTCTCTTTATCAATAAATGTATAAGAGAAAATTGGGTGTTTCATAAGGATGATTTATAAAACGACCACACGGGTTCGCAAACGTTTGGTTAAACATTGTAAACTTATATATGTGTGTACTCTGATTAATTGCATGTGTGCACAAAATTTAGACACGTTGTCATAAATCATACAGACTTAGATTCTTATACGTATCTAAATATTATAGATGATGCATAGCTGCCAATATTTTAATTTATTCCGGAGTCATTTTAGCCCCGCCTCTATTTCGTACCACTTATTTTTTAAAAGTAATTTTTCTTATTTTATCAAAGCTATGTATTGAAGAAATTTTTTTCTATAAATAAAGTGGTGCGAAATAAAGGCGGGGCTAAAAGTACTCCGGAATAAATTAAAATATTGGCAGCTATGGATGATGTGTTAAAAAATCACTAAGCAAATTTGCACATCCATGATCAGAAGCTTGTCATCACTTTCTTAAATAGGACAAAAACTTTTAAGAAATTATGAGAGGAAGTTCAAAATGTTTTATATAACTCATCGTTTTCTGTATGTTGTTTTATATACAAATATTTTATATAACACTTAAGTTGATGTGGAAAATAAAAGTAATTTTAATTCTATTCACACCAGTAATCCAACTATTGTATTTTTCAATACTATTTGAAGACGGTCGAAACACAATTGTTTTTTTCATTCATGATAATTGTTGTTGTTTGTTGTTGTTGCTTATCCTCTTTGTCTGACGGAGTCAGACAAGATCCACGAGTTCGTTGACAGTTAGAAAGTCAAAGACCAGAAGAGGATTGATGAAAAGATCCTCCTTAGAGAGTCCCATGCAATCCAAAAGGTGCTCAGGAGAAGCCTGATGATTTTGGCACTTGGTGCAGGTGGCGAAGGTTTTCCTGCCCTCGATGAAAGTGAGGCACTTGATGTGACCGCTAGCGAGTCTTGACAGTACAGTTCGGGTACGTCTGTCACACGGGAGGTCAAGGGACAAACCCGGTTTTGAGCCCTTGTACCAAGTATGGGTGGGGGGAGTTTTCCACTCCTCCGAGATTTTTAAATTTTCCCGGGAGTATAACTCCTGAAAAGTAAGTGTGGAGGAGGGAGTTGAAGAAATCCTGCAACCCTCCTTAGCAAGATTATCAGCCATTTCATTCCCGTGGAGATTCACGTGTGAAGGTATCCATTGCAAATGAACGTCATGGTTTTGTGAAATGAGCTTTAATTTAAGCAGTATAGAGGTGCTGACCTTGTCGCCCACAAGAATCCAATTACTAAGATGGTGAAGAGAACTACGGCTATCAGTCAAGATCCATAGGTCACCATAATCCTCTTCAGAGAGAATAGCTTCTAGTCCCAGGTCTATTGCAATCAATTCACTTCTGAAGACAGAGCAGTAATTTGGATTACGATGAGAAAGAGTCAAGTTGGCGTGAGGGGTTTCAATATATATGCCACTACCTGCTAGGTTATCAATTTTACTACCGTCGGTGAAGATTTTAATGGCATTATTAGGAATGTGGCTTAGGTTTTCCAAAGTCAATTGTCTAAGATGTTCTGGGATGTAGTCTTTCTTGTTAACATGAGAGCTTAAGTTAAAGTGAAAGTGAACCCTGGGGAGTCCTTCTGCAGGATTCAAGCAGCAGTGTAGTGAGTTGGGTTCAACATTACAATTAGGTAGTTGAAGAGAGGCGGCGTGACTGAAAGGGCTGTTCCTCTTTAATCTTTGATGATTACTCCAGCTGTTAAGATACGTGGAGGTCTTGTTGCAGAGGCCGTAACTAGAGAGTTTATTATAGTACTTAACAAGGCCAGCTTGTCTTCTAGTATGGAGCGGCTGTAAGTCAGCCTCAAAAAGAACAATTTCAGAAGGACAGCTCTGTCTCAAACCAGTGATAATCCGGGCAGCACTTAATTGAACTTGTTCTAACTTGTTAAGGTTAGTTTTGGATGCACAACAATAAACCGGGAAACCATACTCAAGTATAGGCCTAATGAAAGTCATATATGTTGTTCTAAGGGTTGTTGCGTCGGCTCCCCAATCTCTACCCGCAATATATTTAAGAATATTAAGACGTTTTCTACTTTTCAATACAATGTGTTCGATATGCCTGTTACTAGTGCACTCTTGGTCCAGAATAAATCCCAGATATTTGGTATGCTTCTCATAAGTGAGACTCTGTCCCTCCAACTTCAGTTGTGGTTGATAATTATATAAATGCTTGTTGGTTGTGAAGAAGGTGGCAATTGATTTGCGGGGATTAAAACTGATTTTATGTTCCTTGGCAAAGTTGGATACAGCTACAAGAGAATTATTAAGTCTCGATTCAATATCATTAATATTGTTTCCTGAGCACCACAGTACAATGTCGTCTGCAAACAGTCCCATCCTAACTCTGGTAGAAGTCAGTTTTTCAATACCAGATATAAACATGGTGAAAAGAGTAGGGCTAAGCACTGAACCCTGAGGAACACCTTGGCTGAGCTTCATGATAATTAAATGTAATAAGTGAATGATCGCCATATGGACGAGAATTCATGATAATTAAATGTAATAAGTGAATGATCGCCATATGGACGAGAATTCATGATAATTAAATGTAATAAGTGAATGATCGCCATATGGACGAGAATTCATAAAAAACAAAGAATAGCTACTACGAGAAGAAGGAAAGCTCTAGTAGAGATAATGTAAAAGCGAACTGGGAGCGTCTGAGCAAGCGCGCGAAGCAAGTATTGTTGCATAACAAACTTTACAGGGAAGTGGTATCTATTCTATACCACCTAATTTCAGTTCCCAACCGCAAAAAATCATTCCAGAAATTCTTTATTAGCCTTTTACCTTATCAGAAAACATTCGTTTATTACTTTTCTTTTAATGTTGTTCTTACACACTGGTGGCACTTGATTTTAAATGACCTTAAATTCTCTGCCTCTGAAAAGTTTAAATGCTGTGTTGCCAGACTTTGCGACTTCTTTATTCAATAGGCACCGTTAATTTTGAGAAGTGATATTTGATATACATAATAGATTGTTCTTTGATTCAATCCGTCCTTTTTGATACATCGAATATCACGTCTCAAAATTATTGGTGAATATTTAATAAAAAAGTCGCCGTTTGGCAACACTGTTTAAATGCAAGCGCTTGAGGTTCTGCTATACATTTCCGCCATTTAAATTGAATTGTTTAATAATTCTTTAGACTCAACTATTTTTAACAAGCATGTAGTAAGATCATTTTTCATCACTTTTTTTTTTTTTTTTTTTTTTAACAGTTTGATTACAGTTTACATTTTTTACTTTTCTGTTACATTTTTGCAAATTAATTTCAGAATTTTGCATTTATGTTCTGTTTCTATTCACATATTTAACACGTACAAAAAAAAAAAAAAAAAAAAAAAATGCTGGTTATTTTACAATCATTATTACTATCATCCTAACATTATTTATTCAATCTTCAAGATGTTCTAGATATTTTTTCTGCATAGCTAAATAACCTTTAAATTTAAATTTTATTATCATTTGTATATAATTTCAAATGTGCCGCGTTAACAATTTGATAAAAGTGAATTGCGCAGTTTTTAAGCAATTGTTATTATTTTTTGATAATTTTATATTTCTAAACATACGGTCTTGCAGAATGTTTAGAGAAAATGTGGAGCCCATAAAATTAGTTTAAAGTTCTCCGCCCGTCTTAAATTGGGATAACTTCTAAACCTTTTTTTCAATTTATTGATTCATTTATTTATTTTTGGCTATTATAGTATGTTTTTATTTGTAATCTATTTGCTATGTATAACATCGTATTTATATTTGGAATGTTCCTATTTGTATTTCTATAATCAAAATGCTGCATACACTGTTATATTATATATCTCCTTATTTGGCAATTCCTTAAATATTTAATTAAGCTTACTAATACCTGATATGTGATGCTGCAATTTACGCAACAGTTCTATTATTGTTGTTGTTGTTATTATTATATTTTTAATATTATTTGCATGTTGGTTTGAATTTTCTTTTCTTGAATTATATATAGACCTGCTAACTATGTTAGTTTATCCTTCATGGTATTAGCCCGCCTATTTTTTCACACCAGAATAGTTGTAGAGTAATATTCAGCAATATGTTCTCATGATTAAATAAGAAGACTATTGCCCAACAATTATTCTGGTGTGAAAAAAAGGCGGGGCTTAATACGATTACGGATAAACTAGCATAGTTAGCAGGTCTATATATATATGTGTGTGTGTATATACTTTATTTCAGAAATCTTTTTTTTTTTTTTTTTTTTTTCACACTACCATTCGTAAATTGTATTTTTCTTTTTATTTAATAGTAATTACATGTTGGAGGAAATTTCACTACAAATAAAATGGACTGAAAAAAGGGCGGTTATTGCAAGTGCTCCGGAATAAATTGAAATGTTGGCCCATCTGAAACCGGTTTTTGCTTGATTTACTCAAAAACGTTTAAACATTTCAGAGTGTATGATTTTTAAATAAATAAATAATAAACAACTAATAAAAAATAAACATTAAAAAAAAGTAAAAAATAAAAATATTTGTATAAACATTATAAATTGCAAAAAACTCGCAAAACTTTTTTCAAGTCAAAATAATAAAATGATCTTTATGCTAATAATGTGGGCACGGGTGCATCAAACAAAGCGGAAGTCAAAGTGCGTTTTTGCTTCTTTTGTTGCACTTACACCTGCATTATTCACCTGACGAAGGGACGCGAACTTATCTTGACCTGAAATGACTGTTGCGAGTTCTTTGCAGTTCTTTGCAATTGATGAATTAACAACCATAAGTGTAATAAATTAGAATAATTTTCAGTACCACCATAAATAAAATGAATGTTTTTTATGTGAGTCTTAGAGCAAAAAATCAGATAATTAATTTAACTTTATTAATAAATTATACCGCATTTGAATTAAAATATTGAAAAGTAGAGTTCATGCTCAAAAATATTGTTTATTGACGAACAGAGTATTTGAACTGGCAAACCGGAAAGATAAATACTCAGATGTTGTCAACCTTCCAGATTTTTCAGTACCAACAATTTTTAATGCAAATACATACTTGCAACTATTTCATTAATAAGTTTAAAATTGTTAACGGGTTTTTTTTCACACCACTTTATTTTTAGAGTAATACTCTCCAAATGTTGTTACGATTAAATAAGAATAAAATTATTCTAAAAAATGACTCTTGTGAAAAAAAAAGGCGGGTACTAATATTTTTACGCTTCATAATGAGATGGCTAGCAGGTATGCAAATATTATCTTTATTTATCATCGACAATTCTGTGATAACGTAAGACAACTGAATTAACATGTAAGTAAGCAACTTTCCAGTAATAGTAGTATAAATTATTTCAGTACTTTGGCACCTTTGAGTAATCTTGAATTACGCTGAAGAGTTTGAACTATAACATGAATTAACAAACACAAAGAACTCATAACTATCTGAAAGAAATTAGGCATAAAGTTTTATAGATAAAGCTTATGCATCTTTAACTATTATATACCACATTTCAGATAAACATAAAAATAACAAAGACCTTCTTAGAGTACCCTTTGACGAACTAGTAACTATACATGTAATAAATTAGAATGTTTCTTAGTGCCACAATACACGAATGAGTAAGTGAGTGGTTTTTACGTCGATCTGGTGTTGTGTCATAGGCGATTGCATATCTGACAACCATCTCATTATGAAGCGTAAAATTTTTAGTATCTGCCTTTTTTTTCACACCAGCCATTTTTTGAGAGTAATTTTATTCTTATTTAATCGTACCAACATTTGGATGAAAACTACTCTAACGGAAAAGTGGCGTTAACAATTTTATGCTTATTAATGACATGGTTGGCAAGTATGCAATTCGCGACGACATACGCCTGAGGACGATCTGGAGGCAAACTATCACTTTAAATGAGAAAAATTTTATTTGCCTCAGCCTCAGTACAGAAAATTCTATAATGAATTTCAAAATAAATAAATAATAATAATTAATAAAATAAAATAAATATATTGATTACAGTGTAGACAATTTTAAAGATTTTTTGTTCAATAATTGTTTAATTCTATTAATTTTTTATTTTAACCCTTTCCTCTCGAATGTCGCCTCTCAGGCGACATTCTATTCTATACTTCAACTCGAACGTCGCTCGAGAGGCGCCATGACCAATTAAATTGCTATATATCCTTTATCCACCAATAATGTTCTACATCTATGTGTAATACTTCGTTAAGAAAGACTCCACCTACTGGGCGTTGCTTGCCTTAGCCATTTGTAAATGGCCAAGAATGCTTTGCAATGTATCACACAATTGGAAATTATAAATCATAATATTCATATATAATGTTTATAATATGTAAATATACATCAAATATATAAATAAAATGTTTATATTTAAAATTCTTTTGTTTTATATTTTGAATTTTTTTATTAAAACTATTGTCGGGTAGCTCATTACGCTTACTAAAAGAAGGTTCGAATGCAAAAGGTTAATTTTCCATCACACTTCATTCCCACACATTTGTAAAATACAAAATGGTCGACAAAAAAGAGGCCATTGACAAAAAAGAAAGCGCGGCCTTCGTGAAAGGGGTATAAACTTGCATTATGCTAGCCTTTTATTACGCGGCCAGCATAACATAAGGACAGCCAGATCTTATATCAAGGTAGATTAGCTAGATTAGATGTAGCTAGACTAGCTAAAATTCGGAAACTACGACCCCTGCTGTACTTCTATACTCTTGCACAATTCTAATTCTGTTCTCAAGCTACGCCCTTTTAAGAAGCATTTTCAAGTACTAAAAATTATTCCATCAGTACCGGAAAAATTAGGAAGATTTATATGCGGATCACCAAATATCTGATAAATAGGTTCTAGTTGTTGGTTTAACCGTGCGACAAAGCCTTCGAGAGCTAACGATTAATGTTTGTCTAATCATATCGAAAATTAATCATCTATCATGTATATCACACGTCACTCCTAAAAATTACTCTAATTTTTTAATTGAAAAGATTCTAAATTTGCCAACACTGATTGATTACCTATCAGTCGAAACAAATTATTGAAAAATAATTAAAAATAAAGTTCATATCTATGGGAAGTCTGGCGAATAATTGAATGAACCGTTGAGATATATTCTCTTGAATATGAAAAAAATGGTAGTCAATCAGTTGTGAAAATCGAAAACGTTCAAATAGAAATTATGCTTAAGGTTTAATGCATGAACCTTATGCATATTGTAATTTTACCTCATATATCCTTTAAGTTTCAAATGGAAAATACTGCTAAGTTCCAATTATGGTAAATTACAAAAGATAAAAATTCTAACAATAAAAAAAACTTGCCATTCATAACTCCATTATCTTATTTTATATAGCTGTGATAATAAATTTTAAAGAAATACATTTTAACCCTCTAAGGTACAAGATAATTATGCTATTTTAAGTTCGAGAGCCAGCAGAAATTATTATCAAAGTTAGAAGAAAAAAAAGAAATGGTTGTTTTCCAAGTTTTAAAAGCAAAAATCTATTACAAAAAAAAATAAAAATAAAAACATTTGCACTCCGGGAGTGCCGACAGAAGTGAAAACGTGAACAATTACGTGTGTATTTCTTGAATCGTCCGGAAATATTTTATTCTGCAGGAAATACTTTTAAATGAAGTGTTTTTTTTTTTTTCATTAATATAAACTACTACTACAAAAATTATATTACAATTTCATTTAATGCGCTAACGGCAATAGAGACAGTGTCCGGAGATGAGAGAAGTCGTGTAGAGCCGCACCAGATTGTAAAAACGTGAGAAAAATGGCGGTTTTTGCCTTTCTCACTGTTTTGTGAGGTCTAACTGCAACGTTTCTGACTGCAATCTTTAAGAGACAGTGTCCGGAGATGAGAGAAGTCGTGTAGAGCCGCACCAGATTGTAAAAAAGTGAGAAAAATGGAGGCTTTAGCCTTTCTCACGGTTTTGTGAGGTCTAACTGCAATAGAGACAGTGTCAGGAGATGAGAGAAGTCGTCTAGAGCCTCACCAGATTGTAAAAACGTGAGCAAAATGGCGGCTTTGGCCTTTCTCACTGTTTTGTGAGGTCTAACTGCAATGTTTCCGGTTGCAATCTTTAAGAGACTATTTGGAGATGAGAGAAGTCGTGTAGAGCCGCACCAGATTGTAAAAGCGTTAGAAAAATGGCGGCTTTGGCCTTTCTCACGGTTCTCTGAAGTCTAATTGCAACGATTCCGGTTGCAATCTTTAAGAGACAGTGTCCGGAGATGAGAGAAGTCGTGTAGAGCCGCACCAGATTGTAAGAAAGTGAGGAAAATTGCGGCTTTGGCCTTTCTCACGGTTTTGTGAGGTCTAACTGGAACAGAGACAGTGTCCGGAGATGAGAGAAGTCGTGTAGTGCCGCACCAGATTGTAAAAACGTGAGAAATATGGCGGCTTTGGCCTTTCTCACTGTTTTGTGAGGTCTAACTGCAACGTTCCCGGCTGCAATGTTTAAGAGACAGTGTCCGGAGATGAGAGAAGTCGTGTAGAGCCGCACCAGATTGAAAAAACGTGAGAAAAATGGCGGCTTTGGCCTTTCTCACGGTTTTGTGAGGTTTAACTGCATTAGAGACAGTGTCCGGAGATGAGAGAAGTCGTGTAGAGCCGCACCAGATTGTAAAAACGTGAGAAAAATGGCAGCTTTGGGCTTTCTCACGGTTTTGTGAGGTCTAACTGCAATAGAGACAGTGCCCGGAGATGAGAGAGATGTGTAGAGCAGCACCAGATTTTAAAACAATATACAGTATATAATTATTAACACTTCACATTAGCAAGTTAATTGTATGATACATTATTTGTATCATACATGGATCGAAAGCGTCAGCTGACGATGACGTGAGTTCAATGATTTTTGTTCACCCAAAAGTTTTCACTTCAAATGGAAAGCGTCAGCTGACGATGACGCGAGTTCAATGATTTTTCTTCACCCAAAAGTGCTCAACGCGCCTAAAGAAGTTTTCACTTGAAAAAAAAAAAAAAAAAAAAAAAAATCCGGGATGAATTTTAGCTGTTGAGATTAAAAACTAAGTGGTGTATATTATATACCGCCGTGCTTCAAAGAGGTTAATATATATTTTTAAATATTAAAGTTAAAAAAAATAATTTATAATAACTTTTACTTAAAAACTAACCATTTGGAATCTAAATGTATAAGGATAAATTCAACTACTCTGCCTCCTTTTCCTGCCGTAGAGCTGCTGTGAATAATTGTAATTAAAGAGGAGACTCTATTAAAAACAAACCATTGGGAATCTGAATGTATAAGGATAAATTCAACTACTTTGCCTCCTTTTCCTGCCGTAGAGCTGCTGTGAATAATTGTAATTAAAGAGGAGACTCTATTAAAAACAAACCATTGGGAATCTGAATGTATAAGGATAAATTCAACTACTTTGCCTCCTTTTCCTGCCGTAGAGCTGCTGTAAATAATTGTAATTAAAGAGGAGACTCTATAAAAAATAAACTAATAGTTTATTGGTTCTAAAATAAGAAGAAAAATGCTACTTGCACCTTGATAACTTATTAAATAAATTTAATTAGCCTTACTAATAAGAGGGATTAAACAGCGGTGCTACCTTATGGTTATTTTTCTCAGAAGAGGTCAGAGACCTCGCACTTCACTCACTCTCCAACTGACCTCAACATTAAGTTTATTTTCTCTCGAATACTATCACAGGAGGATCAATTTGCATGCTTTCGAACACCATTCAAAATTCGCTCCAAGAAAACCCACTCAACCTTGACCCCAAATTCATAAAACCTCGCTATTCCATTCGTGGAGATTCAGTATTGTTATACCATAGCCCCCTAAACTGGATGCCTTCCGCGTGGCTCGGAAACTCGGAAACAGTTGAGGGGTAGGCAGCGCCACCTGGTACAGATTAAACGATTTTTTTATTCAACTGTCACCGATAATTTTAAGAAGTGATATATGATATATATAATCTACTTTTCTATTTGCCTTTTATGCACATCAAATCCAACTTTTAAAAATTTTTGGTGGCTGTTGATTAAAAGAGTCGCGTAATCGGAACCAGGTGGCGCTGTCTTCCGCTTTAACTGTTGGCAAATTTTCGAGCCACGCGGAAGGTATCTAGTTTAGGAAGATATGGTTATAGCATCCCTAACAGCACACTTATCCCTAGTACATCCTGAGGATGTGCCTTGGATGTGCTTTCATCCATAGGGTATCCTGACCTGAGGATGTCTTGTGAATGAGATGTACTGTTAGGGATGTCGCCAGACCATCCTTAACTCTTTCGTTCCCGTTACGGCCGTAGCCGCCCGAAAGCTCTCAGTCCCATTACGGCCCTAAAACGTCTGAGATAGTTCATCCCCCCATATTCGCTCTTTTATCTTCGCGATGGTCATTTTTCCGCAGTTAGTTGTCAGTGCAGATGATAAGTGGGCGGGTTAACTTTACGGTGACAAGAATGGATAGGGGAGGGAGTTTTCTTGTCCTAAAGATTTTGAAGTGAGAGACAAAATTTTGTAATCGCAGTTTGTTAGCTGAGATCATCCTGTATGTTCTTATTTCTTTCTGTTTATTATGGCTTTTTGACGTAGAAAAATAACACAATACGAAATTAACGCGATTTTATTTGCTTCCACTGAAAATGAAATTAACAAATCGATTGATATCAGTGATAGTGATGAAACTTCAGAGGAAATAGAATCTTACCAAACACCGAAACTGTTTCTGATTCCGGTGCGGATCTAGACGAAAATTATGGTAATTTTCATATTACTTTTACGTGGACTTCCGACATAAAGAACTTTAAAAATCAGGAAAAAATTTCGGAATCTAAAGACTCAGTAGATAGTTTGAATCCAAAAGCAGAACCTCTAGATTATTTTAATAATAAAAAAAAAAAAAAAAAGAGAAAGAAAGAAAGAAACAAAAAAGAAGAAGGAAAGAAACAAAAGGAAAAGAAAAGTGTTTGCAAGAAAATACAAGTTAGAAAAAAAAAAAAAAAACTTCCTCACAACAATTGTTTTGGGCTGAGAAACAGTATACATCGCTTCTTCAGATAGAAATTAGATATAAGTGCTACTTTCATGCTGTGCTTGTGCCTAACATTTCTGTCTGACGAAAGGTTGGGCTATTATTTCGAATCGAAACTACTGTTGCAAATCTTTAATTTATTTTTATTAATTTATGGTGTTTGCTTACATTTTTTTTTTTTTTTTATTATTGCTTATTACTTTAGAACATTAGTCCTTCAGCGCATATTAATTAATAAATATTTACAATCAAAATTCTTATAAAAGGAGGTTTTCAATTGCTTTTATCAAATTTACTTAACTCTGACAAAATGGGTGATTAAAAATAGTTAGAATGATAATTTAAGAAAGAGTTACACATTGTGCATTACACAATGTTCAAAAACTTTACAACAGTATTTTCTTCATTGTAGATGACTAGTTCTTGAACTGTATAAGAATACGATTTTTCAAAAAATACGTTAGTAAAAAAAAAAAAAAAAAAAAAAAAAAAAAAAATGAATGAGAAAGCTTTACGACAATTGTTTTGGGTCGAAGTAATAGCACACCCCTTCATGGACTAGTGCCTAGCTTTTTCCTCTGTTGAACCTTTGTGTTATTGCTTTGTATATCGACCCAAAAGAACTGCTAAGAATTTTTATTTTTTTTTATTTCTAATACAACATTAGTTTAAAAAAAAAAAAAAAAAAAAAAAAAAAAAACTGCATATCCCTTGAAATAAATAACTATGTTAAAAATAATTGGATTCATAATTTTAAAAATGTGCTTCTCACACGATGACTTTAAAATGTTAACAAAACTATTTTCTTCATTGTAGTTGACTATATGTTGATATTTATATGCTTACATAAGAAAAAGAAAAAAAAAACTTTGCAAAAAAATACCGTAAGTTGAAAAAATAAAAAACCTTCTTCATAACAATTGTTTTCGGCCGAAAAACATGATATCGCTCTTTTAGGTATAAAGTAGATATAAGTCCTGATTTGATGCTGTGCTTGTGCCTATCATTTTCGTCTGATGAAGGGTTGTGCTATTATTTCGAATCGAATGAACTGCTGCGAATGGTGTTGGCTTACTCTTTTTTTTTTTTTTTTTTAATTTATTATTTATTTACAATAAAAATTTTCATAAAATGAGGTTTTCAATTGTACTTATGAAATTTACTTAACTCTGAAAAAATAGACATTTAAAAATAGTTAGAATGATAATTATAAAAAAAAAAAAGAAAGAAAGAAAAAAAAGTTGTTATTGCACAGTGATTTTCTAAAATTTTTGCATTACGTTTTCTTCATAAATAAATAAATACATCGAATTTTAATTATCAATTTTATAGACAATATGATAACTGCTTTGTGGCATTTTATAAATACTACGTGAATTTAAATTCATATAATATTTGTTATGTTTCGAAAGCAAAAGTATTATTGATGTTGATAGTACCAGGCATTTCTTGGAAAATATATTGCACACCCTCCACTCTGCAGTGAAACTGGACCAGACAATAAACCATTCTTCCCCTAATCTTAAGGCGTGTTGAAATGACACTCGCATGAATAGAAAAAGAAGCCGCTCTGTACTTCCGTGGGGGTGAAATCTCGGGCGTTTGTCCGGGATTCTGAGGTAGATAAAAATTTCATATCCATGGGACCGAAAGAGTTAAGTTGCGTTCAAACACTAGCAACGATGCAGAGCGAGAAAGTCATAAATTATCCATTGTCCTAAAGTGACCCTTGAAATTTTGCGCATGTTTACAATGAAGGACATTACTTTTTATCACTCTTTTACAAAAGAGACCCAAGTTCCCCATGCGATTATCAAAGTAGGAGGTTTGTCAGGGGAGAAAACTGTCTTCCAGCTTCTCAAATCACTCATCAAAGGGATTTGAATAGAGACCACCTTTGTCGCCCTGCTGTTGCCAGTGTTTGAACGCAGATTTAGGGGTGCGTTCCAGACCGCTGCCAACTTTCACATTACTAGTGCAACGTTAAACCCAACCAACCAACAAATCAACCAACCTAAAACCTCATCAACGATGAAATCTTACAAAGAACTACGTAGAGTACCTTTACAACCAGAATATTTATCTCCCAAGTGAGATATCTATTCCACACTGCTGCCTCAACTTTCAAGAATTCAACCTAACTATTTTTTCAACCTTCAAATACAAAATCTTTGAAAATCTCCAACAGTTCTTCGTAAAGCGCCTTACAACCTTAAAACAATATTATCATAATATTAATTAATTAAACAAATTATTTTAATAATGTAGAAGCACTGTAACGCAATTCATGAATCTTATGAACGGGAATTAATACGAAAACGTTGTACACTCAATGTTTCTTTGCATACCTATCTGAAAACCTACTTCAGCATAATGAACTCAAAATAATATTAATTTCGATTCAATGGTGATTTGATAAGGAAAATTATGTGAATAGTCATGTCTGGATTTAATGTAATCTCTTTAAAATCAATTTGGAATGTTCTCTATGGTAACATTCAAAATGATAGAATGTAATTATACCTGCGAGCAGTATTTGTGCGTATCACAATACTATACAAATAATTTAGACCATGATTATATCTCTAAATAATTGCTTAGATTGAATTGTTAGATTTAAACAGTTACAATGGAAAATTAGATTATGTATATTATATTCCGTGCATGTTCATTAGTGAAAAGAGTGCGTTATATGTTACAAATCTCGTTATATAATTTACAGAATATGTGAAATGTTCATTTCATAGCCAATGTTTTAGAAATTTAACAAATGTTCAAAGTTGCATGAAATATCCCAATGATTTGCAACACTTTAAATATTAATTTTAGAAAATTATACTGTAATATGGCTCTGTTATTCCATATCCTCTTTAACTAGATGCCTTTCGCGTAGCTCGGAAACTAGCCAACAGTTCAAGCGGTAAACAGCGCCACCCAGTACAGATTGCGTGACTCTTTTATTCTACAGCCACCAAAAATTTTTAAAAATGGGATATGATATAGATAAAAGGCGAATAAAATTGAAGAAACGTCAATTATATATACCATATATCACTTCTTAAAATTATTGGTGAAAGTCGAATAAAAAAGTCCTATAATCTGTACTAGGTGGCGCTGTCTACCGCTTCAACTGTTGCCTAGTTTCCGAGCTAAGCGACAGGCATCTAGTTAAGAAGGCTATGGCTATTCATTCTACGTAATACCTTAACCTCCTACGCTAGATTCTAAACAAACTAGTCGCCCATCGCCCGTTAATAGGTTGATATTTCGAAATGAACCTTTTACCGAATTTGTTATATTCGTCAAATCAGAAGAGTGGCGAAATGTCGTAATAAATAGTCTAAAATGTAAAATAAACGATTATTTAATTATTACGATGATTATTATTAACTTTTTTTTTTTTCATCAAAATAATGAAATTCGTGAAAAGAAATGTAATCTAAATTTAATTATTTATGAAATATATACCTAAATATCCCAAATTTATTACTTTATTATTATTGTTGTTTTACCTGAATTATATCTCGACAATAAAAAAATACTATAATTCTTTTTAGTTCGAAATTATCAGCATTTATGTTATTTTTAATATTATTAATAATGTTTCTTTTATTATTAACTAGCAGGCTACGCCCGCTTCGCTGGTCACTATATTTAAATGAATTTTCAAAAGAATTGGATCAGTATTTATTTTTTACATCACATTACAAATAAAAACTTAAAATAAATAAATAAATAAAATAAACACTGAAATCGCTTTAGATCTCGCTTCTTCGGGTACCCGTTGCCTAAGGCAGCTCTTTTTTCTACCTGTACTGAATCGGGTACAGTTCCCCACTGTCTATAGAAAGGGCTTTCCCGGGCACTTCATTCTGGGTATTTATCGGCGACTTGTGGATTTTCTGTTATTTAAGAAATACGATTTTAAAGATGACTGTATCTCAGCATGTATTACAGTAGAGTCTCGGTAATTCGAGGTGGACGGGACCGGACGTAGCTCGAATTATTGAAAACTCGAATTATCAAAAATGACAAAATTAATAAAATAGAAATAATATAAACACAATTTTTAAATTTAAGTGTATATTTCAATTAAAAAAAAATGTACTTACATAATGCTATTACATTAATTTCTGAAGATAAGTTAATTACATCTTAAAGTAATTGTCAATTGTTTTCTGTTTAAATACATTGTTCCTTTTACGTGCGGCAATATCACGCCATCTTCTGAGCATCACATTGTCGACTGGAGTCGCTTCAGGCTGTTGTTCTACGTATCTCATAGCAGCCTCTAGCGCAGCAAGACCCTCGCTGTGACTCATACGTGGTGTGGAATCATTTGTTACGTCCTCCTCCTCACTATCATCCTGCTCTACTAAATTAATCATATCAACTATAGCTGCATCCGTAAATTCTAGTTGGTCGTCATTATTTTGCCATTCTTCCACCACAGAAATACTATCTGTGTTTTCGCACCCTGGGATTTTTTTAATAAAATTAAACAACGGCATATCATCTTCACTAATGTCCTGATTAGTATTGTTTTCTGCCCCCTCGTTCTTCAAAATTTTATTCCAAGATTTCTGAAGAGTCTCTGAGGTTATTTCATCCCATGCCCCAGCCACCCAATACACAACGTCTTTCACGGTAATTTTTTTCAAAACATCTACAATGGTTTCTTCACCTTCTATGGATTCTAGAAGAGATTGCAGCAATCTACGGCGATACTTTTTTTTTAAGCATTGTAGAATCCCTTGATCCATGGGCTGAATTAAACTAGTTACATTTGGGGGTAAAAACATGGCACGAATTCCATCGCAATTTAATTCATCTTCATTTGGATGGGAACCCGCGTTATCAAGCGTCAAGATGGCTTTACAAGGTAGATTTCTTTCTTTCAAGAATTTTTTAACTTCTGGAACAAAATCGGAGTAAAACCAGTCTTTAAATATCTTTTGCGTCATCCAAGCACTTTTTTGGCTCTTATACGTAACCGGTAGAGACGATACACAAATATGTTTAAAGGCTCTTGGCTTAGTCGATTTTCCGACAACAACAAGTTTCATCTTATGATTTCCTGAAGCATTTGATGTCGCGAGAACTGTCAATCTCTCTTTGCTCTTTTTGTGACCTGGAGCACTTTTCTCTTCACGTGACGCGAGTGTCTTAGAAGGTAACATTTTAAAATTAAGGCCAGTTTCATCGCAATTATAAAGCTGGTCATTTGTAAGTTTTTCATTTTTTACTATCTCCTGTAATTTCTTGCAGAATTTTACGACGGCTTCAGAATCAGCAGATAATTTCTCTCCACACATCTCTAGTTGCCGAATGCCGTATCTTTTTTTCCACTTGTCAAACCAGCCTACACTAGCAGTGAAATTTTGATCTCCCTCTTCAAATTCTTTTTGAAACAGCAAAGCTTTTTCTTTTAGAATGGGACCTGAAAGAGGGCATCCTTTTTACCTTTGTTGGGTAAACCACATAAAAAGTGCCTCGCCTGTTTTTTCATAGTCAGATTTTTTCAAAGATTTTCTATCCAATGATACGTCTGAGCACTTGTTACCGGAAAACGCTTCTAATTTGCTTCTGTTTCTACGCCAATCACCAACTGTGACTTCACCTACGCCATATTCGACTGCAAGTTTTTTAAGAGTTTCCCCCTTATCCAGTCTTTTTAATGCTTCTAATTTCACTTTTAATGGAACGAATTTCCTTTTCCTTTTTGTAGAATCCATTATGGAAAAACAATTACGTTTCTGTAAACAGAATTAAAAAATCTTTCAAAAGTGACTTAAATTCCGCGAGCTAGTACCGAACTAATCGAACTGCACTATTTTTAGAATATGGAAAGATACATTTGGAGAAGTGGAAACAGGTGATTGGCTGAAATCGGATTGCACAACTTTCTCTCCAAATTGAAATAGCACGATTCCCTCCCCCCTCCTCCAAAACGCGCACCTGCAAAGAATACAAAATGCGTTTTCTTTGAGTGGAAGGATTTCTTCTCATAGCATGAGACCGGTGAAATAACAATAAAAGATAGAAGTAATTTTTTCATGTGTTGGTCTTTTTTTTTTTTTTTTTTTTTTTTTTTTTTTGGTGAGTCGAATTTAACTCGGATTTATGGGAAACTCGAACAATCGAGACTCGAATTATAGAGACTCTACTGTATATATTTTAGTTTTTGAACCATGTGTTTTATAGCCCCCGTTATTTACACTATATTACGATTTGATTCCGACCAGTGCAATAAAATAAAATAAAAAAAGTAGATTTTCTTTTAAAAGGAATTAAATACATGAAAAACGATTTTTATTAAGTTTATCCTTTCCACTACAAACCATCATTTTTTTCACCCAATAAATATTATAAATAATAATAATAATAATAATAATAATAATAATAATAAAAAAAAAAAAAAAAAAAAGATTTTTCTTTTAAAGGAATTAATTAGAAAAAAATGAAAAATAAAAAGTTGCTATGTTATGAAATTTATACATAAACGTAACAATTTATTTCTATTGCATTACCATTTGATTTTCAATAAATATAATAATAATTAAAAAAAAAAAAAAAAAGAAAAAAAAATTCCTTCAAATGAATGTATTAGATAAAAAATGAATTGCATAATAGCCGTTGCTAAGATACGCAGACGATAACAAAAGAAGAATAAATTCATGAAAAATTAAACATTAAAGCCAATATTTAAATTCGAAAAAACATTAATTTAAAAAATTCAAATTCGAAATTCGAAAAAATCTCGATGAGGTGCACACCTGCAGGGTCCCAGGTACCTATATGCCAAATTTAGAGGCTCTGCGATTAGTAGTGTGAGCGCCAGAGCGCAGATACACACACAGACACACACACAGACACACAGACACTTCTCTTTATTTATATAGATTATAATCACTTCGAATATTTGTTTACGTTTTGCTTTAATTTAGCTAAGTGTTTTGATCATAATTTGGCGATTTATAGCGGAAGCCGAGAAAGAAAACTTCCATATCGCCAAATGTTGGTCCTTACATAGGATTACATGAATTCTTTATATATATATATATATATAAAGTCAATTTTAAATTATCTTTTATCAGTTCTGGCATAATTCTTTTCTGCTAATTCGTCCTTAATCTTTATTTTATCCATTCCTCCGACATAAGAATAAAAATTTATTTTCTTTTTCTCAATACATGTTTGTAGCTATGATGCTATTTTTCATCTTTATTCCCGAGGAATTTGGTTTTGATATATTAGAAAATGTGAAATAAGAAATTATTCTATTCTAAGAGAAGAAAATATTCTAAATACTCTATAAGAAAATATTCCATTACTCAATTTTCTACTTTTTTTTTCCCGTGTGTCTGTGTGTTGTGTACAACATTTTAAGGGACACCCCATGTTTAATGGATTCGTACTATTTTACGAAAATTTAACAAAAATGATCTAAAAACAACTTTTTCGTGTCATATTATTAAGAATTTCAATTAAGTACATTTAAATATTTATTGATTGGATAAATGCTAATGAATACAATTCAAACATATGGTTATACGATATGCAGAGCTGCCAACCTAATCCGGCAAATTATTAGTACCGCCCATTTTTCTACACCACTTAATTTTTAGGGTTTTCTTAATTCATCGTAAATATATTTGAAGAGAATTACTCTAAAAATTAAGTGGTGTAGAAAAATGGGCGGTACTAACAATCTGCCGGATTAGGTTGGCAGCTCTGGATATGACATTACCTACTAAATGTATGGGGCATTATATGCAATAATTTAAGTAGCAAAAACACGCAAACTAATTCATATAAATTATTGTATATTCATATATTCAATGCCGCAAATTTAACTTTCTAAATACCCATAATTTTCCAAACAAAGTAATTTTTTTTTTAATCAAAAAGTATCTGGAAATAAACATTTATTTTTGTAATTTTTAAAACAGAATATTAAACATTTTTTAAACGCAATTTTTAAACAAAACTGTAAATATTGGAAAATCAGAGTATATAAATATTGAATAATATCAGGAGACTTGGCGTTGGAATATTAAAACCCGAAAATACTACTACGTCAGAAACGCCAAAGAAAAATATTTCAGATGCATACAGCTGTTTCGGTAGCCTTAAGCGTACCGTCTTCAGTGCAAAAAGAATAAGAAAAATATTTGAGATGCATACAGCTGTTTCGGTAGCCTTAAGCGTACCGTCTTCAGTGCAAAAAGAAATTATTTTTGCACTGAAGACTTAAGGTTGTTTACGGAAGACTGTTGCTTAAGGCTACCGAAACAGCTGTATGCATGTTAAATATTTTTCTTTGGCGTTTTTGACGTAGTAGTGTTTTTGGGTTTTTATATAAATATTGATTTGAAGAGCAGAAATAAGATCATAACTGAGAAATTCATTACCTCACCTTACTTTAAAAATGTCAATAGTAATTCTTGTAACTACAACATATATGCTGCTCCAACCAACCTTTAACACTTTCGCGACCGCTGACGTAGATTCACGTCTTTTGAAAATCTGTAACTTCACCAGTGGGCGTTTCTTTCGCAATTTGTATGTTATTTATTAAGTATATACCCAATATTCATATTTGTACAACCAATATATCTTGGATTAAAATACTTTGATTAGAGATAGTATAATTATAGTGTATGTGCCCATTTATAATATAAATATGAATGCAGAAAATTTTGTCCTGAAATGTTGTAACTTGAGAGAATAACGCCCATAGGCGAGCCTTACTGTGAAAAAGACAAAAGCATGCGGTCTCGAAAGTGTTAAAATGTAATAAAAGAAATATATATAAAATAATTGTAGAGCAACTTGATGCCTAGATTTTCATTTGTTGCTTTGAACTGTTAAAATCTTACACCGTTCTTTATTAATCTAATTTATTTCTAAAATTTATATTCTTATTTCTATTCTAATTGTGTTATAATTATACTTTCAAATTATATTATAAAACATTCATGTTTTAGACCTCCCGCCCCCTTATTGCCTTTTTCTCTGAATCATCACGGAGCTTTTTCCTCGCAGTCTACTGATGTCAGTTTGAAAAGATGAGGACCTGGGGTCCAGGCGCTCTCCAGTATTCCCTTGTTTGATTCGATAGGAAATATTTACATTTTCTAAAATTGCGCACAAATTTTTATTTGTCTTAAAAATCTAACAACAAATTTTCAACATCACCATAGTTCGTACAGTCCCTTGAATTTTCTAAATTTTCTGCACCAATATTATTATTTAGAAAAATTTGATATTAAAGAAGTTTTAAAACTTAACAGAAAATATAAAGCATAAAAATACTGGTGGGAGAGTCCTTGAAAAAAGGCGTGGCCGTACGAACCATGATCATTAAACTGCATTTAAAGTTCAATCGAATATCATAACCTTTTGTAAACTTTAGGATAATAAAGGTAACTTTAGGATAATTAAGCAAATGTGTAATTTCAAAATAGTTTTGTGTTCATAGTTATAAAAGTATCGCAAATATTCGGACAATCATATCGCTTTAATGAAATTGTCAAACCAGCTGATGATCTGTCCCTTGCCTGAGTTCTCGTTAATCTGTCAACTATTATGACCATTTCCCCTCTCACAAACCTTTTGTGAAATTTATTGGTTCTGAACAGTGATGCCAGATGGTCGAAAATTATTTCCCCAAACAGGTCTTCAAATTTCCCCAAATCTGTTTTTTTTTTTTTTTTTTTTTTTTTTAATCTCCAACTTGATTTCTACTAAAAAGAGAAAATAAAAATTTTTCAAAAAGAAAATATCAAGCAGATTTAAGCTCAGATTTTTCCCCAAATGAAGGCAATTTTTGAAAAAAATCCCCAAATACAAAAATGTATAATAATCCCCTCTAATCAGTTGGTGCTGTTGGCAACACACGGAGAGGCAAGTGTAGAAGTTAAAAATCGAACATTGTGAACCGAATCCAACTTATTATTATAATTAAGAACAGAAAAATTAATAAATTAATATGAAATAAACCTATAATATATTGTCTATGTGTAAAAATATTGAGAAATTGTAATATGTAATTTTAATATAATTTTTAATAAAACTCAAATTTTGCGATATTCCACTCAAAACTCGAAATGTCCTTACACTGACAATAAAAGTCTCTACTTTAGTGAATAATCATGAAAAAATTAGAAACATAAACCATGCGTAATTCCTTGAAATTTCTTACGAAATTACCCAAAAGTCCCTACGAATTTAAAATTTATCCCTACATCATGAATAAAGCTATTGAAAGTCCCTAGTCGTAGGGATTGCCAACATTGACAGAAAGTTGAAGAACTCCCCAGATTTGTCCCAAAAATTTTAGAATTCCCCACAAACATTTGGTCCCCAAAATTGTCCCCAGAAGCCTTAAAAATCCCTAAAATGGGGACAAAATCCCCAATCTGACATAACTGGTTCTGAAATTGTCAGATATTTTTTTTCGACTTTAGGTATAATAACATTGTTGGATAACACACACACATATATAAATACAGGTCGTTCCAAAATTACGTAGGCAAAATTTAAGAGGAGGTAGGACACATTATAAGGATTCAAAATTGTATAGAACCTATATCCACAAATATCTTAACCCTTTATGACCTGGGTGTTTAGGGATATTTTTTTAACAGATCTGAGCGCGGCTTTAAAAATGTTTTACAAAGTGTTTTTTTTTTTTTTTATTATTAAATGATTGCGTAAAAAGGTATTACATTGTAATAATGTGGTCTCTAATTGATACATTCAAAGAACTAATAATATTTTCACGATTATTTTGCATGATTTTTGTGAAATTTATGCATAGCACCATAGTGCAATATTTTAAAATTAACAATGTAGGAAGATTTACAAATAATTAGAAACCTAGACAACTTAAGAGAAGTCGATAAAAATTCTACACGGCGGTGAGTGTTAAATTATAGCAAACTGTACCCGCTTCTTCAAGGGTTAATGTAATGTTTGTGACCTTGTATATGCATAAACCAGAGCTACCAACCTAATCCGGCAAATTGTTGGTACCGCCCATTTTTCTACACCACTTAATTTTTAGAGTTATTCTCTTCAAATATATTTACGATGAATTAAGAAAAAAATATTCTAAAAATTAAGTGGTGTAGGAAAATGGGCGGTACAAACAGTTTGCCGGATTAGGTTGGCAGCTCTGATAAACATACATAGCTGCCGAAAACTAGTATGTTTTTTTTGCTACCGGAAATTTAAATAGAAATTTTTAATAATTGTTTTAGCAGTTTTCAGTAATTGAACATGATGAAACTTTTTACAAAGAAATAGTGGTGTGAAAAAACATTACAAAATGGTACTCATGCATTTATATACTTGTGAAAATTTACAGAAAATTACGAAAATACGAACAGGTGGAACATGGCCAAAGCAAGACAATATTATATAAAATAATGGAAATATTCAAAGTTTCGAACTTTATCTGGAATATTACACCGGAGTAGGTAAATTCCGAACTAACGACCGTTAAGAGTTAACATTTGAAAAAAAAAAGTATAATAATTTTATGAAGGAAATTTAAAAATAATTCAAAATAATATAAACATTGAATAAATTGGAAAAAAAAAAAAAAAAAAGATGAATTTTACTGTTTTAGATGTAACGTTAATGTATTAAATATGATAATATATTTATAAAAAAAAATTAATAGATTATTCATTTAATATTATTTAATATAATAAAATTATTTTCTCTAAATATATGTATATGAGTGAATTTAAACAAGTAAATAATTGTGGTGCTACCAACTGGGGCTTAATTAAATATTTATATCATAAAAATTGTATGTATGTGTGCAGATATTAAAATAATGCAATTAAATTGGCAATGTAAAAGCCATTTTTTCCTTCTTTTTTCTTATGTATATAATTAAGCGAAATGATTGTGTTTAAATCTATTAAAATTATTATTATTATTATTATTATTTTTTTTTTTTACACATTACGTACCTATATTTATATCTGGAAAATATAATCTTATATTTAAAGCATATAACCTACGTTGTATATTTGCAGTTGATCATATTTAACTTATATATGTGAAGTTTTCTAACTGAAATCCAATTTAAGAGAATTTCAAATTAAATAAAAATTAACTCTTGAGGTTCTTTATCACAAAACAAAAGATTGAATTTGTGGAAGATTAAAACAAGTACGAAACAAAAGCCATTAGCTTCTGGCACTAAACCTTTATACTCACGGCCATTAGCTGAGCAATTTAAGTGAAAAATAAGACAACTAAAATTTCAGAAATAGCAAAAACAGAGTGCCCTCCAAAGTTATTTTATATCTCTAATGTTTTCTCTCCTAAAACTTCTGAAATGTCGAAATAAAATAAATTTATGAATTGCCAAATAATGGTGAGAATTTTTCTAACATTTTTCAGTATGTGATTAAAAAGTGTTTAAACAAACAAACAAACAAACAAACAAACAAAAATCTAAGTATTTATCTGATTTTCTGCTGTAAAACGCATAGTAAGTGTCTCAAAAAATTATTTTTAAATTAACTTTTTAGTGCGGCAAGACTATTGTACTTCAAACTTTTCAGGTCGTTATCATTCGTTATTTAAAAAATATATATATATTAAATTAAAAATAAGATAAAGACTGTAAATGAAAGTTAAAAAGATGAATTATTAATCGTTGCTAAGGTATGTAATTTGATATTTTAAAGTAAAATATCAGCTATTTATTTATTTTATTTATTTATTCTGATTTTTGTACGATTAGACTGATTAAAAATGATTTTTTTTTCTTTAAGTTAAAATAATAATAATAATAATAATAAAAGAAAGAAAGAAAGAATAAATTGAGGAAAATTATGTTAAGAAATGGAACATTTATAGTATAACATCCCAAGGCGATCTCGGATGTTTCCCACCAAAACTCTTACTTCAAGACAGTCAATTTAATTTCTCACAAAAACTGCAACAAAAATTTTAAAATGTCCAAGGGAGTTCTGTACTAAAACTGTTTTGAAGAAATTTAAGAAAAGACTGTAGTAACCGTGGCTAAGGAATGCAAAACAGTCACAGCATTTCTTTCTATAGCAGAATAGACTAAAACAAAGTCCTGACATACTAAATTAAATTCTGTTTCATTCGGAATTTTATAATTATTACTTAGAAAAAAAAATCTTTATAGTTTTATTTATTTATTATTTAATTTAGTTTTAAGTATTTGAAACGGTTTATATATTAATACATTTTATCAGTTGCTTAAAAATTATGTTTGAATAAAAGATATTTTAAACCCTACTTTATAGAGATTGTTTTAGATTAACAAACGTCGTCTATACCTTTTTTGTCCCTTATTCAAAAATATACTTCGGAGACTTATTGTTGAAGTATGTATGTATTATTAACTAAATAGAAAAAAAAAAAAAAAAAAAACCTGAAATTAATCATGTTAAAGCTTAATACAGGGGCCGTACTCTCCGCCCTTTTTTCAGGACACTCTCATGGATGAGAAATTTTAAAATATATTGCTATCACTATTTTTATAAAATAACCTCTACCCTGTATAATTATGACACATTACCATAGTTGTACAAGAAATATTTCTGCAGGAAAATAGAGGTGGTAAAAAAAGACGAAAATGTTTTCAGAGCTGCCAACCTAATCCGGCATATTGTTAGTACCGCCCCTTTTTCTACACCACTTAATTTTTAGAGTATTTTTCTACGTAATTCATCATAGATACATTTGAAGAGAATTGCTCTAAAAATTAAGTGGTGTAGAAAAAGGGGCGTTTTTCAATAGGCGTTAACAATTTGCCGGATTAGGTTTGCAGCGTGTTTTATTTGTGAGAGTGTCCTGAAAAAGAGGCGGAGAGTACAACCCCTGTTAATATAATGGGGTGAACGGTAATTTTATAAATGTTTCAACATATTCTTTCTTTATAATGAATATTAATCGCGGCTCACTGCATACATATAATGTGTAGGTTGTTTGAATATAAGTTTTTTTTTTTATTAAGCAACATTATTTATTTTACTGGCATACAAAAGATTTGTACAAGCAAACCAGATAGCGTACATGATTGGTTAGATTGTGAAATTTTAAGTAAACTTTGCACAATGAAATCAATTGTTTACGCTATGCAGCGTTCTAAATTATTAATTTATTCACAAGCATTTTTAGCCCCGGCTCTTTTTCATACCGGAAATTTTGAAAAATGATTTTCTTCGTATTTAATCGTTGTCACATATTAAAGAGAAATAATCTACAAAATTTCTGGTGCGAAAAGAAGGCAGGTCTAAAGAATGTTCGTGAATAAATTATAAAAGTTGGGAACTCTGACGCTATGGTTGTTTGTTTGTATCGAGATAAGGAATAGAATAGAATTTTCCGCTGCGAGTGCAAGACCTGCTAATAACATGAACTGAATACACCATAATATTCTATTTTTAAATATACTCATTTATAGAGATTTTAAATAATATTGCCATTTTTTTTTAACGAAACAACTGATTCGTTGATGATATATTTTATTACATTACTTATTCCATACTTCTTTTTTTTTTTTTTTTTTTCCTCTGAATCCGAAAATAATTGCGAATCACTTGAAGGATTTTACATTCTTGGAATTTTTATTGATCATAAATTATACACAGCCATGTAATTCGTGCATCTTGGAATAAAAATGTAAAAGCATACTTGCCAACATAAACCGGAAGCAGAGTTCCCAACTTTTATAAATTATTTACGAGCATTTTTAGTCCCGCCTTCTTTTCGCTCCAGAAATTTTGTACATTATTTCTTTTTAATATGTGACAGCGATTATATAAGAAGAAAATAATTTTTCAAAATTTCCGGTATGAAAAAGAGGCGGTGCTAGAAATGCTCGTGAATAAATCACAAAAGTTGGGGACTCTGCCCGGAAGATTGTTAGCCCCGCCCCTTTCGGTCTATTTTTTCACACCAGTCTGTTTTTAGAGTATTATTCTTCTTATTTAATCGTAAATATATTTGAAGAGAATTACTCTAAAAATTATGTGGTGTAAAAGAAGGGATGTGAACTAACAATCTTCCTCGTTAGATTGACAAGTATGTAAAAGTCTACTGAAAATGTTAAATAACGCTATAGCACTGTAACTCTGTAATTCTATTTTTTGTATAGTCCACGCTTTATATGAGTTTCTGTTAATTACACTGCCTGGTGAGTCAAAATCACTTTCTTAACTGCAGGTGCGATTTTTTTTTTTTTTTTTTTTTTAAATAAAAAAGGAAGTTTGCACTCTCCCGTTTACACTTTCCTGTTTATATGCCTAGAAACAAATTATTAGATCTTAAAATTTTCCAACTTCTGTTTTTCGATAGCTTTACATATTTTGAGACGTTCAGAACACGATTCGACAATTTTTATAAAATGTCTGTCCATGTTAGTAAAATTTTGTAGAAACCTTATATCACGGACCTAAATCTTGGGCAAAATATTCGATTACTATTTTATTTTTCAGCTTATTTGTCTATTTATTTATTTTTTACCATAAAGTAAAATACGCCAAATTAAAAATTTAAGTGAAAAGAAGATTAATTTACTTTCCAATAGCTGCCAACATCCTAATTAATAATATAGATTATTGTTAGTACCCCTCCCACCTTTTTTTTCGCACCACTTATTTATTTTTTATTTTTTATTTTTATTAATATTATTTTTTAAGTAATTCTCTTCAAATGCATTTACGATGAAAGAAGAAGAAAAATACTCTTAAAAAAGACTGGTATGGAGAAAGGGGCGGGTACTACCAATACTCTGGATTACTAATTAGTATGTTGGCAGCTATGTTTGCAATGCTTCTTTAGTCTAAGGCGTAGAATGAAATTACAAGTCGAGTAGCAAACCACATTTTGCTAAAGCATTGTAATTGTGTTCCAAAATATTTTCATAAAAAATCCAATTTATACTCATAGAATTTTTTTTAGAATTAATTTAATGTTAAACAAATATTTATATTATCCTGTTGCTATTGTAATTTACTGAGCACGTTTAGATAAATTCTGATCTATACAACATAATCGAAAAAAAAAGTTGTAATTTTCAGTAATAATTTCAATAAACAGATCAAGATTTAAGATTTCTAGATTAAGAAATCTGCATTCAAGATATATTGAATCTTAACACAAAATATTATTTTTTAAGAAATATTTAAAATTCTCATTTTTGTATTAAATTGCTTTATTTTAAAAGTTTGCTCATAAAGTTCAGTAACTTTTTTAAAACTCAGAACACGCAAATTTTACTTCAATGCTTTGCGCACACAAATTTTTCTTCAGTAATGAAATTTATTTCAACAAATAGCGATTTTAAAATAATAATTTTAAGAGATTTCCTCTAATACTAAATTACAGCACGTTTAAAAAATTGTGTTTTAAACTATCAGAACTATTTGTCGGAAACTTCATGATAATATTTAAGTAATCAATATGAAAATTTAATAAATTTGAATGTTCATCTTAACATTTTGCGTTGTAAGTAACAATATTCGAAAAATATTTTTAAACATTACTTAAACGTTCATGTATAAATCTTTGATCTCCCTTATCCTTTTACCTTTTCAAATATTTAAGATAACCGTAATTCTAAATATAAAATTTTAAAAATATTACGACGGATATGAAAAAAGCTTTTCTGCTATCAACAAATATCGAGAATTTCCTGGTATATTGACATTTTGTATCAACTGAAAATTTTTATATACTCAGATGATACTTTTGAATTTTTAAAGCATTTTGTGTGTATTAAAATCATATTAGATTCGAACATGCATTAAAAAAAAAAAAAAAAAAATAGTTACATTTTAAAGTTTAAGAAAGAAACAACTGCTAATATTTTGTACGATAAAATGCTGAATAAACCTTGAAAATGTTTTAAAGTATCTTTCAATCATCATTACATGTAATGCGAATAAGAGAATATTTGTTTGAATCGATTACGTTTAGTTGTACGCTAGTCATTTTTAACGACATTTTTTTCAATGATAAAACATGTAACAATAGATGCCGACATTTTAATTTATTCCGGAGTATTTTTAGTCTCGCCTTTATTTCGCACCACTTTATTCATAGAAAAAACTTTCTCCGACATATAACTTCGATAAAATACGAAAAAATTACTCTTAAAAAATTTGTGGTATGAAATAAAGGCGGGGCTAAATATACTCCGGAAAAAGTTAAAATATTGGCCTGTATGATGTTGCATGTATACCTGCAGTACTTGCCAATATACTAATTAATATTCCGTTGTATTGTTAGCCCCGCCTTCTTTTTCACACCAGTATCTTTTTATAGTGTTTTTGTTCTTTTTAATCGAAACTAGAGTCCTGCATCTGGTCGATTAACCGGATTTTACCCGAACCCGACCTGACCCGCGGGTCGGGTTGACAGAAGTTTTATCTTGCGCTTGCGGGTCGGGTTCGAGTTGGGGTCGGGTTTGGTTTTCAACAAGTCGGGTCGACTTGAGAACAAACACCTTTCGAAATATTTTTTGCAATTATAAACATAAATTTATAGGCATGTTTACAACTATGTAACTAATTTAAATATTCTGCACATATAAGACATGTATCCGTTGGTTGGTTGGTTGGAGGATTTATGGCCGGTTGGCTCCAGATGTGTCCTAGGCCTATAGGGGGATTGCCCTCCGTTTGAGTATTTCTAAGGGGTCCTAGTCCGTATTTACGAGTGTTTCGGAGGAAACCACGGAAAACCCCGAACCGCTAGGTCGATGAGCGCGACCTGTAATCGAACCCGACACCTCCCATCTACCAGCTTTGAGTGCAGAACCGCTCGGCCGCTGGCGGGCAGATATGTACCGGAGCTCCCTATTCGTATCCGCGGATATCCGCCAGAAAAAATAGATCCGTATTTGTGTCTGGATCTGTTTTTTTTTCTTCAACGGAACTAATATGTAGCTTTTGTAGAAATTGTATGAAAATTAGAAAAGTATTATAAATCTTTCTCGACTGTTGTTAATATATAAATTAAAGAAATACAAATACAGTATAACCTCGCATTTGCATTCTGGAAATTGAAACAATTTCGCAGTTTACAAGTTTTTTTTTTTTTTTTTTTTACTTCTTTCTATATTTAGTAGAAGAAAGTATTAGATTCTATCAATTTTTAGTGTCAACCGCTCGACGGGTGGCACTGCTATACAGCGATTTCTGCATCTTCAGGGAAGGCTATATCTCAGGTTCTGTTACGTATAATCCAACAAAACTTGATATGTGAGAAGACCAATATGAGATATTAAGCTGATTCAATTTGAATGCCTATCAGCCAACAGGTGGCGCTGCTACACAGCGATTTCCGCAATTTAAGGAAAGGCTATGTCTCAAGAACTACTGCACATAATTTCATATAAATTTGTATGTAGGTGTCATTTAATATATGTTAGAGCCTGTCAACTTTTGATGCAAACCGTTCAACAGGTGGCGCTGCTACACAGCGATTTCTACAATTACAAGGAAAGCTATATCTCATGTTCTATTGTGTACCATCAAACAAAACTTAATATGTGAGAAGGCGAGATTATAAGACATTATGCTGACTCAGTTTGAATGCTTGTCGGTTAATAGGTGACATTGTTATACTGCAAATTTCATCGATAACAGGATGGCTATATCTCAACTTCTATGCCATATAACTGTACGAACCATGCTATGTGAGATAACCATTATAAAAACGCATTGTTTAAGAAGTTATTTATAGACGATGAAACTGTCTCTCTTTGGATATTTAGTGTTAGATTTCCCTAAGATGAAAATTATTTGCATCCATCACGTTAAACTTTTTAATAATAGTTTTAATAAATTATTCGCACTTAGTGAATTTGACAGAAAAATGTAGAAGAATGTCTTGTGGTGACCCCAACATACTAGTTTTTTTTGTATAATTTACCAACTGTGTGACAATGAAAATTTACTTTATTTTATATCATGTGATATCATTTTACCTTGTTTTGCATGATTTTTAGATGAATAAATAATGTTGATTTACTTTTCGGGTTTCGGGTCGGGTTTGGGTCGCAAAAAATTCTCTGTTGCGGGTTCGGGTCGAGTTTCGGGTTGATGAAAATTTTTTTGTCGGGTTCGGGTCGGGTTTCGCGTTGATTTAAAATTCAGCTGTCGGGTTCAGGTCGGATAAAACCCGACCCACCAGGATTCTAATCGTAACTGCATTAGGATAATATTACTATAAAAAATAACTGGTGTGAAAAAAAAAATAGTGGGACTAAAGACACTACGGAATATTAATTAGGATGTTGACAAAAGTATGTGTACCTGCAAACATCTTAATTAATATTCCGAACTGTTGTTAGTCTGGCCTTTTATTCACACCAGTAAATTCGTAGAGTAATATCCTCCAAATGCAATTACAATTGAATAATAAGAAAATTACTCTAAAAGAACACTGGTGCAAAAGAATAAGCAGGGCCTACACTATTACAGAATATTAAATAAGATATTGGCAGGCATGTACTACATAGAAACCTCCAGCCTTATAATAAAAATTTCTTCATACATCATTTTAAATTTACTTTACAGAATAAGATTCTGGAAAATCTTTTATATTAAAAAATAAATATTTTGTGGTAGCTATATGTACAAGGATTTTCTGAAAATCTTAATCACTACAGTACTTATATTCAACACGAAGATTCCGTTAACGATCATTACACTGTACAACAAATTCATACTTGCCAACATACTAATTAATATTCCATAGTATTATTAGCCCCGCCTTCTTTTTCAAACCAGTATCTTTTTAGAGTATTTTTCTACTTATTTAATCGTAATTGCCTTCAAAAAATATTACTCTAAAAATTTATTGGTGTGCATAAAAGGGCGGGGATAACAATACTACGGAATATTAATTACGATGTTGGCAATTATGAACAAATTGAACTTTTTTCTGTCCTTTATATGAAACTATGGGACTCTGTATGAACAAAAGGTGCTTGATTTATGCAGGGTAATCGTAATTAAAGTAAGCCTATTCAGAACTCTCTGTAGCTGCAACTAAAAATGCGGATTGAGTAGAAAATTTGTATGTAGACAATTCAAAGAATGCGCTCAAAGATCTACAATAAATAAATAAATAAATAAATAAAAAAGTTTCTCCACTAGGGGTGCAATGCATTAAAATACAAAATAGCTAGAAATTTCAATACAAACATATTTATTTAACACAGGCATTTTTGTTATTTGTTAGAGACTGTTTAGTGGAGTAAACAAGCTGTTCAATGTGCGGCTCTATCATTTATTTGTATGCAGCGGATGAACAATGACAGATCATTTACCGTCCGCAGCTGATAGTCTGCTGCACATTGCCTTTCACGTAAATCATGTTTTTGTAACACGATTCCAAGATTACCACACTTTATGTTAAACTAACAACCATCCAAACTGAAAGAACGATATCTCTTGATTTTTTTCTTTTATACCCAGAGCTTAGACTGCATCCACCTGCTTATAGAAACCAGATAGTTTTCCCTTTTTTCCCCTTTTTCTTTTTTTTCTTTTTTTTTTTTTTTTTTTTTTATCACTCGCAGTGCCACAATTATCCTTCTTTGTACTGTCATGATGCTTCAATCTGTGTCATAATTTTTTATTACATATCATTTCAAACATTTTGACTGTAATGTGCCGCCTAGCAGATATATATATATATATATATATATAACATATATATATATATATTTTTTTTTTTTTCTGAATCTTTCAGCGCATCCTATCTACAAAATTTTGAATGGTTCATCAAGTACCGTTTGTGTAGGAGACATACTTCTCCTATTGGTTACATTGAAATATAACAGAGGTTTGATTACAGAACCCATTAACACTAAAAAGATTCTTTGGCCGTTTCCATTTGTATGCATCTGCTGGTGTGTCCCTGTCCCTAATAACAGACGCGCAATATTCAGCTAGCACACATCCATTCTATTATCCACTGAAACGTTTTTCAAACATACAGTTGTTCTGGTGAAACTTTCCCCATGCTCACACTAACTGCGCCAAGGTTTTAAGGAAAGGAGTTTAGATATGAATGCATAAAGTGTAGTTTTAATCGCGGAAGAAATGAGAGTAGCAGGTGACCGGATTACCCAAGATTATTCAAGTACAAATGGCAGACAGATGTGCTTTTACAACGTGGTCACCAATGTAATTACATGTTGTTATGCGGTATGAATGGGCATGTGCGATTAGTGTGTCCGTCATACATGAGCAACTACAGACCATGTATGGTGATGAGGTCATGTCTCATCAAATGGTTTGTCGCTGGTGCTGCATGTTTAGCGAATGAAAACAGAATGTGGAGGATGGAGTTTGAAGTCGCCGTCCCTCCACATACACGAATTAAAAAAACAATTTTAGAGTAAAGGACATGGTGTTAGTTGACAGTCGATTCGAAAAATTACTTCCAAAACAATGCTGAGGCTGTGCGATATTTCCTTGCATTACAGGGCACAGAGTTTTATCAGAGTAATTTCTTCAAACTTTTTGCACGCTACGACAAATGTCTCAATGTCGGGGTCATAATGAATAGTTCATGATGTCATGGTGCAATTTTTTTGGCAATAAAGTTTCCGTTTGAAATAAAATGACAAAACTTACTTTCTAACGTCTTCCCCACAAATTTTTCCCATTGTATTTTTAATCTTGTGTGAAAATTTTTAAAAAATACTGCCCTTTTAGTAACCTGTTGCTTTTTATAAGAGTTTTTATTTATTTTCAATAATTTGAAATTTATATACTAATTTGCTCTATAAGATTGCATTAGAAAATTTGGGTATTTTTTTTTTTAAATTAGTTTTAAACAAATAGATTTTATGGTGTTTTTTCGTAACAGCATTCGGTAGGAAGCAGCATATTTTCGCATCTAGACAATCATAAAATAAAATTTTAATTATATTTTCCCGATTTCATTTTTATAAAGATTAAACTCTCAATTTTAACACTATTTAATTTTTCTTTCCTTTTTATTTGTAAATACGGTATAATTTTTATTAATTTTCTTCAAATTAATTTAAAAGAATTCATTTTTTCGTTAAAATTCTTTAAGGTTAAATAGTTGTTTTTTAATATATATATATATATATCTTCCAGCTTGTACGTTTTTTTTACAACCGTAAATTTTTAAGACAAATTTTTAATAAGTTTTTAGCAGTTTTCTTGGTTTAAATATATATATATATATATATATTTTTTTTTTTCAAAGAAATAGTAGTGTTAAAAAACCGTAAAAGTTAGCACCTATATATATATTAAGAATTAACGAAAATATGGATAGCAATTACGTTGAAGGAAAATGAATAAAAATTTTGACACGCACGCACACACATATATATACATACATGTATATCTATAAAGAGAGAGAGGAATGAACAGGGATATAAAGAAATTTATTCTAACATAAAAAATGATAATTTTCCAAAAATTGCCTTTTTCCATACTAATGCTTGTAATAACATAATCAGCTCGTCACTTATTTTTAAATTGTTATAACTTGTAATGTATATTTGAAAATGGAAACGTTAAAAAATATGAATAATAAAACTATCAATATTCAGAAAAATGCGAGTATTTATCGGGTATAAATATTTGCATTTGCTTATTTATGTTTAGCTGATATTAAAGAAACTGCGATTTACGCTGAATATTTGTCGATAAACAAATTTTAGATTTTTGCTGACGCATTAAATACTTGGGCATAAACCATTTTATAACATTTATTTGCAAATGATTCTTTAGAGATGATCGACCTTTATGAAATATTTTTAGTTATAAAAATATTAAATGTATATACCTATAAAAACTGCAATGCATTGATAAATTTTTGTATCAAATATTAGGCTTAAATTTATATATAAAAGCATTATTAAAAATTATATGTAAATCAGAAACATCTGAGAAAAGTAATATGATAAAAATCAGTGTCATATTTGTTATTTAAAAACTCTCCAAAATTATTCATAACCATATTATTTAAAACAAATTATAAAGATAAACAACCTAAAACAATTTTACACCTTATGTAACTTAATTTATTAAAATGTAGTTGTGTGAGGATTAAGAGCGATCAACAACACAAGGGTCTTAGGCTAAGGTTGAATGCCCACCGTGGAGTCTTTATAAGGGGTCGTTGTCAGTATTTACGTGAGTTTTGGACAAAATCACCGAAAATTCCAAATTCGATTGTTTTACACCGTTCATTTTTTATAAAATATATTTCCTCATCAAAGCGTTGAATTTCTATGACATGAAGTAAAAAATAATATAAAAATATTCCGGTGAGAGCGGAGATAATGTGTGCTTCCCCCTTAATCAGGCTCTGATCGTGGAGTCTTTATAAGGGGTCCTCGTTAGTATTTATGTGAGTTTTGGACAAAATCACGGTAAATTCTAAACGGCTGCGCCAAAGAACATGAGTTGGGTTCGAACGCGGAACTTCACGTCTAAAAGCTTTGAGATCAGAACCCATTGATTACTGATGGAGCTTTTTAAAAAGAAATCGCTGTTTCCCTGTTTTAATGATCACCATGTTTTGGATCGTTATAGAGATCGAAATAACGTCTGCAATGGTGTATAAGTTAATTTCTGTTTTACGGCCTTGTGAGAAATAATGTACTCCTTATCTAACTGTTTAAAATTTTCCAATTAATTATTTTAAACAGGCAGGTATTTATTATATATTTATGCATAATGATTAATATTTGTTTAAACGCTGCCAAACTTTGATATTTCACATAAAAAAATAGAGATAGAAATAATGTGTAATGGGAGCTGTTTTTATTCTTATGATCGGTGAAGTTAAATTGAAACAACTTCGCCGTTGAAAAAAGAAAATAGTATGATATCGTTAAAAATTGACGGCCAGAGCCTGATTAAAGGGGAAGCACACATTATTTATACTTACACCGTTATTTTTTAACAAATACTTTCCTCCTATAATAAACAGAAAATTCTCATTAGAAATTATTTTAAAAGAATTCTGGTGTCTAATAACGGTGAGTAAATTGGATTGTTTTACACCGTTCATTTTTTATAAAAAATATTTCCTCGTCAAAGCGTGGAATTTCTGTGACATGAAGTAAAAAATAATTGTAAAAATATTCCGGTGAGAGCGGAGATAATGTGTGCTTCCCCCTTAATCAGGCTCTGTTGACGACTGGAAGAAAAAAAGTAAAGGTCAGCTGTAAAAAATTCAGCACAATGGTACTGCAGGTGAACACAATGATACCAATAATTATGTTGTAATAAAAGAATGTAAAATAAAAAAATATAATAGAAAAATTAGTTATGCATTCGAAAAACAGAATCTAGACAATAAATATTTTTTATTCAAAATCTGAAAATTTTGAAAAATTCAATGAAAAATACAGTAATGTCTGTATAAAGAATTACAATTGTGGTATCTAGTAATCATCTTCTACAAAGTAAACAAACAAACAAACAAACAACAAAAAAAGGCATACTTTTTTAATCAGTGCCCCGTCTGTATGCGTGGAAAACTGTCTTGTCTTTAAAAGAATAGTTTTGCATTTTATTTTACTTATTTATTTCACTTTTTTTAATATGAGTTCAGCTAAATATATATATATATATATATATATATATGTCTATGTTATAAAAGAAAAATTTTCGAGGACAGTTTTTGCAATTTTGAATTAAAATTTGTGGTTGCACTATGCAACTACCTCTCCTGAAAGAGTTAAAAATAAACAACCTGCACGAAACTTAACCTAAATATTTAAAATAAATGTATATATAGGTATATATAGGTAATGTCTGTATAAAGAATTACAATTGTGGTATCTAGTAATCATCTTCTACAAAGTAAACAAACAAACAAACAAACAACAAAAAAAGGCATACTTTTTTAATCAGTGCCCCGTCTGTATGCGTGGAAAACTGTCTTGTCTTTAAAAGAATAGTTTTGCATTTTATTTTACTTATTTATTTCACTTTTTTTAATATGAGTTCAGCTAAATATATATATATATATATATATATATGTCTATGTTATAAAAGAAAAATTTTCGAGGACAGTTTTTGCAATTTTGAATTAAAATTTGTGGTTGCACTATGCAACTACCTCTCCTGAAAGAGTTAAAAATAAACAACCTGCACGAAACTTAACCTAAATATTTAAAATAAATGTATATATAGGTATATATAGGTTGAATTTAGATACTATAAAATTGGAATTTAAGTTAACATAAATTTACAAGTTAAACACTTTTAGAGTGTAATATAAATACTAACACATGATGGTGAGTTTCATATAAATATTTTTCAAAAGAGAAATCGGAATTAAAGTTCTTTTTTAGTTACCTTACGTCAATTATGTGTGAATAAAAAAATATATGCTTGATAATTTAACATATTTTTATCAATTTTAAAAGCGCTACTTATATAAATTAATATGTATCTATTACTTATACCATAGTCTCCTAAACTAGGTGCCTGTCGCGTTGCTCGAAAACTTGGCAACAGCTGAAATGGTAGACAGCACCATCTGATATAGATTACGCGAATTTTTTATTCAACTGTCACCAATAATTTTAAGAAGTGATATATGATATAACCGACTTTTCTTCGATTCTATCCGCCATTTATGTATATCATACCACAATTTAAAAAAATTTTGGTGGCTGTTGAATAAAAAACTCGCTCAATCTGTACCAGGAAGCACTGTCTACCCCTTCAACTGTTGCCAAGTTTTCGAGAAACGCGAGAGGCATCTAGTTTGGGAGGCTATGCTTATACAGAAGTGTATAGGCAACAAAGAAACAAAAAAATCTTAAAATTATTTTTTACATTTTTAGTTTATTTTCCACAAAAAAAAAAAAAAAAAAAAACTTTGCATGATTCTCCATTTCGCGCCAATTAAGGAAATTAAAAGGTAATCGCAAGATTTGAAGAGGTAGAAAGATTTTAGTCCTACAATACGTTTCTCATAAGGTTGCAACTCTGAATATATTTCCGTTTTGTATTGTCATCGACAATTGTCTCATATTTAAAGTTGATTAAAATTGGTTTCTCAGAAGTACATTAAAAAGGAATCATAGAAATGGACATATGGATACATATCTTCGACCTAGAAGTGAACGATCACAGACATCCGACTAAACAAATAAATAATCTTAAATTCTCATTGAGTAAATTTTCTAATTTATTCCGGAGCATGTTTAGTTTCGCCTTCTTCTCATACCAGAAATTTCATACAATATTGCTCTTCAATATGTGACAACGATTAAATGAGAAGAAACTCATTCTATAAAATTATTATTGTCAAAAAAGGGGCGGGTTTAAAAATGCTCCGGAATAAATTATGAAAGATGGCAACTCTGCAAATGCATGGTGGTATCCTGTTGTAGAAATTTGCCAATAATTTATTATATTTAAATTTATAATGTTCAGGAAAAAAAACGCCCTTTTAATAGTTAAAAACATGTAAACGGACATACGATTTTTTTAAATAATGTTATTTATAATTTTCTCGCTTTTGTTATTTGAATTTGCAACTTTAACTAATTAAACATAACATTTCATTTTCCTCACTTGTCAAAAATTATCTCGTTTATGACAGCTGATAAACGAGATAAATTCCAAATTCGCCTCGGCGCCATCCCCCCTACCATGGTCAAATCACTGTAAATACCTTGGTGTTATTCTAGACCAATCTCTCACTTTTTAACAACACATTTTCACCACGCGTAATAAATTCCGTACAGCTAAAGGTAAATTACTTCCCCTCTTAGCTCGGAATAGTACATTAAACTTTAAAAACAAATTGTTCTTGTACACTTCCTACGTAAGACACATTTTAACTTATGCTTTTATGGTATGGTCATATGCTGCCAAATAGCATATCAAGTTACTCATTAGGGCTCAAAATTCAACTATTCGGCAAATTCTTGATATGCCTTGGTATGTTAGAAATTTTCATATTTATAAAGAAATTAATACTCCTAAACTTAATGATTTCATCCAACACTTAAATGCTATATATAATTTCGCACTGGAAAGCTTAGATAACCCTGCTTTAAACACCCTCGCATCTTATGATCATAATGATCCTCTGAATCGACGAAGACCCAAAGCGGGCCTATGTCTTAACTCCCACCTTTAACTTTTTTAGTGTTACTCTTTTTATCTTTTCACTTTTCTATCGCCTTCGGGCCTTGACTTCTCTTTGGAAATTATATCCTTTCCTTGTCCTTGTGTGTCTTGTATTGTGTATTGTTTGTCCTTGTGTTATTATATATATATATATATATATATATATATATATATATATATATATATAATTGTGTTTAAAAATACCAAAAAAATTATAAAATTTGCTCTCTGAAAAATAAAAAATATTCTCACTATCCCTAAACTTTCACCAAGTTGTAATGCTGTACTTAAACTTTCTAGTCGTTTATAATGTGTTTCATCTTTCCATAAGCTCTAAAATTCCTTTGTTATTGTTTTTTGTGTCTTTTATGTCCCCTCCCCCTCTCTCTCCATTGCAGTGAAATTGTTGTTCGGGACTCTCACTCCATTAGCTTCCACTTTTAGGTAAAGGAGGATGCGTGACGCTGTCACAGGTGCCTTCCATACTAACTCCTAACCTAATCTAAGAAATGTCGATTATTTATATCATATATCGTTTCTTAAAATTATTGGTGACAGATGAATGTTTATGCCATGTGGCGCTGTCTTTCGCTTCAGCTGTTGCAAGTTTCCGAGCTACGCAACAGGCATCTAGTTTAGGAGGCTATGCTATGACATGAGATTTCTTACACCTTCAGTTCTTCACACCTGTGTTCTAAGGTTTTGACTTAATGGAAAGCAACACTGGCTGACATGTCTCTGTTTGCACGTGCGTTTTAGCGCCCTTCTGACAAACAAGTTATTTATTTATTTTTCATAACATTCACATTTTTTTTTTTTTTTTTTTTTTTTTTTTTTTTTAGATTCGTGCAGTAGAAATATTTGTAATCAAACTACACATCATGGTGACATTGTGTGGTAGAAATAAGCCAATAATTTATTATATTTAAATTTAAAATGTATATATTTTTATTTTTAATGTATATTTATTTTTCTTTATAATGTATATTTTTGTATTATTAGATTACTGAGTTTTAATTTTAATTAATTAATTATTATTATTATTTTAAATAAAGCAACTATAATTTTGTCTAAACTCGTATAAATATTCATCGTATACTGAATGGAAAAATTTAGTTTATTTCTTTCTTTTTCTAAAATTTAGTAAATACTGTACTTATAATATAAAGATTTAGAAAATAGTGCTGTGTTCTGAATTGTATTGGATTTAAAAATGCATTCTTTTCATACTTTTATATTTTGGAATTTAAAACATTTCATATAAAAATTTAATAAAAATTTAAAATTTAAATTAAAAATAATTTTTTAAAAATTTAAAACATTTCACTATAGTTTTGTCTAAACTCGTATAAATATTCATCGTATACTGAATGTAAAAATTTAGTTTACTTCTTTCTTTTTCTAAAATTTAGTAAATACTGTACTTATAATATAAAAAATTAGAAAATAGTGCTGTGTTCTGAATTGTATTGGATTTAAAAATGTATTCTTTTCATACTTTTATATTTTGGAATTGAAAACATTTCAAAACGAATATATTTGCGTTTGCAAAATTTTATCTTTTGTCAGATTTTTAGAGAAAACGTTCACTATTTTATGGCATACATTTGAAATAAACAATTCAAATTGTTTTGAAAATATCAAATGTGGTCAAAAATCTCACGAGATCATATGTAAAATAAATCCTAGCAATATATAGCAATCCCATTTTTGGCAATGTTTGTGATTTTTTTCCTTTTAAAAATATTCTCTTTACAGTACTGTTAAATATCAAGAAATAAGATATAGTATAGATAAAGTATATTTTTGCATTTGTGCATATATAATGCAAATTTATACAAGTACACAAAATTTTATTTATTAAAATACATGCATATTTGTAAATTATATAGTATTATATACCAGGGCCTGATTAAGGGGGAAGCTCGCTCATACCGGAATATTTTTACAATTATTTTTTACTTCATGTCATAGAAATTCCACGCTTTGACGAGGAAATATTTTTTATAAAAAATGAACGGTGTAAAACAATCCAATTTACTCACCGGTATTAGACACCAGAATTCTTTTAAAATAATTTTTAATGAAAATTTTCTGTTTATTATAGCAGGAAAGTATTTGTTAAAAAATAACGGTATAAGTATAAATAATGTGTGAAGAGCGAGCTTCCCCCTTAATCAGGCCCTGATTATATATATATATATATATAACAAAATTTTATGACTGAAGTCGGTCCAGTTTTCGCCAAATAGATCGCCAATATTTTTTAGAAAACTGGAAAACCCTAAAGAGGATATATAAATTTCGAAATGAGGCCAAATTCTGACATGTTAAAAACTGCTTCAACGATTTTTTCAAATTTGCTACTTAAATCTCTTTTAGGGGTCCATTCATACGTAGTAGTTGGTTAATTCAGGAAAATACATCTCCGTACTTTTTATCTACACCAGTTTACTGATTTATGGCCATATTCACCATTAACTTCAACTCCCGGTTCAAAGCAAAACTTGAAAAGCGTCTAAAGGAAGAGTGTAGCTTTCCAGCAAAATTTGGCACGCTGTTTCTACCATCAAGCGTCGAGGATTTCATATATTCTTTGATTGGTTATTTTCACCCAAAAAATCTGAAAATAAGTATATCACTAGATGGCTGAAACAATGCGTCAAAATTTAATGAAAATTTGCTTACCACCTTTATACGCTTTTCAACCTTTATACGCTTTTCACCAATAACTTCAACCGTGAGTTGAAGTTATTGGTGAATAACAGCCTTAGAAGTGCGAGTTGTGTAAAGTGGCTCTATTAATATCAGGATTCCCACTCTTCATTCTTTTAGGCACCAGAAATTTTTAATAGTATTTTTCTTTTCAATATTTTTCACGATTAATTCAGGCCAGTTGTAAAAAATTCTTTCAAAGAAAAAAAAAGTGCTCGTCGAAAATCCCAGTGTTAAAAAAAAAAAAAAAAAAAAAAAAAAAAAAAAATCTTCAAATTCTCTAAACAGTTTAGTTTTACCTTTATAAGTATTATTCAGTGCCGTTGGAGAAACGAATTTGCCAAATTTTAGTGAAAATTGTTGACAAGAACTGAAAAACAGTATCTCAAATATTGCTCTAACAATTTTCTTAAAATTTGCTGCATCAACCTATTTAATTGTTTATTCCTATGTATTAGCTGGTTACTACAGAAAATTTTATTGGCGTACTGATTATATATGTCAAAATATAAGGCATACTTGCCAACTATCTCATTGCCAATCTTAACATTATTACGCTTTTTTAACCCTTTGCGGTGCGCTGTCCTCGCTGCGAGAACGCAAACATTCAATTGCCAACTGCAAAAACTCATCCCGGAAATTTTTCAGCAAGATTTTACAATTCAAACAACAGAAAAAGTCGTCAATTTCTTTTATTTTAATTTTGTTCGTGAATTCCGTTGGCAAATGTAATTTAAATGATCCCAATTACCTTGCGCCACAAAGGGTTGAAACACGCCCTGTTTTCCACACCACTTTCATTTCGAGTAAACTGCGAATGTAATTATGATCAGAACCTGATTAAGGGGGAAGCACAGATTATTTATACTTACACCGTTATTTTTTAACAAATACTTTCCTCCTATAATAAACAGAAAATTCTCATTAAAAATTATTTTAAAAGAATTCTGGTGTCTAATAACGGTGAGTAAATTGGATTCTTTTACACCGTTCATTTTTTATAAAAAATATTTCCTCGTCAAAGCGTGGAATTTCTATGACATGAAGTAAAAAATATTCCGGTAAGAGCGGAGATAATGTGTGCTTCCCCCTTAATCAGGCTCTGGTTACGATTAAATGAGAATAAAATTACTCTAAAAAAAAAAGACTGGTGTGAAGAAACAGGCGGGTACTAAATATGTTACAATTCATAATGAGATGGTTGGAAAGTATGCTATAAGGTCTCGGGAGTGAGAACATTAAAATAGTTTCTATCAAATTACATCAAAACGCCACTCCTTTTTCTTGAGTATTATTCTGTGTCTGGTGTGCAGATGCGTTTGCTGTTATTTCTTAGACTCATGTCATTGTTAAAATAGGAAACTGAAATCGAAATTTGGTATTTATAAAACATGGATCAGATGATTTTTCTCGGATTTTCTGTGTAAATGACTTTATAAAGTTCATTCTTTTGTACTAGTTTGTTATCTAAAAAATATTGATAGCTGTCTTGATTAAGTAATTTGAAGATATCGGATATGAGTGTCTGAAGAAATGGCTCCACCAGTGCCCTTAAAACTGACTTTTAAAAGTCCCTTTTAGATATTCTTAAGACGTATGTATTACTCAATAATATTACAAGAAAATTGAAGGCATTCTGATTAGTAGGTTAATTTATGTTTTCTGAACATCCTATCTCCAAAATAAGTTTTTAATATGTATAGTTGTGAGTAATGGAAGTTGTATGTACACATCAGAAGCATTTATAAAAAATTTTATAGCGAGCCTGGAGAATAAAAAATAATGTAAATGATTCGAAAATGTTACGCTCGCAGGGGTCGTACTCTCCGCCCTTTTTTTCAGGACAATCTGATGAATGAAAAAAATTAAATTTATTTCTACCACTATTTTTATAAAATAATCTCTACCCTGTATAATCATCGCACATTACTATAAATATCCCAGAAGATTTTCTGCATGAAATTAGTGGTCTCTGTGAGTGTCCTGAAAAAAGGGCGGAGTGGCAACAATTCGGTTAAAGTTGTATTATCTTACTAAACATTTTTTAACATTAAACATCTTTTAGTCGGACACAAACACCGAAACACTACAAATGTCCAAACCTCAATCGAGATTAGGACTTGACACGAAAGTGTAGGCTAGAGCAGTAATTATTCCGCCACCAAATGAGCGGCAATGTAATCTTCATAACCATTCGGAAGAACAATCAAAGATGTTCTTTATTTTTATTTTATTTTTATTTTACATTGATAATGTTTGTAAAACTATTTTGCATATTAAAGAAAACTTTTACGAAATTTAAAAACATTTTTTTTCCCTATCTAATTCGAAAATGATTATGAGATAAAAAATCTGACATTTTAAAAATCTTTAGCAAGGATAATGTCTTATTTCTTTCTACGTGCTAAATATTTCAATATGGACAATCAAAAAGCACGTGCAAAGATTCGCATTTCAGTCGATGACGTGTCAGTCATTTCTTCTTCTTCTTCTTCTTCTTCTTCTGTTTTTTTTTTTTTTTTTTTTTTTTTTTTAAACATACTTAGTTTTTGTCTAACTAACTTATTTTGCTGTAGGGAAACACAGTTTCAGCAGAAATTATACTTTTCTAAAGCTATCTTCCTAATAATGTTCCTGTAAGTGGAACTTTTCTAGTAAAATGCATAAAAACACCATTACTCAATAAAATACATCTTGTACTATTTATGCATACTGATTATGTGCGTTAAAGTATATTGTGTTGAATGGTGAAGAATAAAAGTGAACAGCAATGGTGACTAAAAAGGCTCAGTTGCTGTTCCAAATTTGCACAAATTTATATTATTTAGAAATCTCTTAACTAATTACTTTGAAATTATATCAATAAAAATATTATTTTAAAACCAACCTTAATTCTACGTATTTATAACATTAGTATTTCTTTTTGTCTGTTTTATGAAGACCTCTTTATCTTAATCTCTACTCCCTCTCTCTGTCCTAAATGATGCGATGTAAAAGCTTAAAATATATGTAGAAATCGTATCTCAATCTCTATTTCCTCTCTGTGTCCTAAATTATGCGATGTAAAAAGTTTCAAATATAAATATATAGGTATGCATAAGAAGTTTAAAAATAATCATAATACAATTTTTCTTACATTTTCAGTGCATTTTTTATTTTTTGGAGCATTTCTATTATAAAATTTTCTTTCTTTTTCATTTAAAATACACAAATTTGATATAAAAAAATAAATAAATAAATAAATAAATAAATAAATAACACTTGATTATCTAGGTCAGCTTGATAAATCGTTAAATTATATTTAAAAAAAATGTTAACCAAACAAAAAGCAACATTTTTTTTTTTTTATGTAGGCTTTAATAAATGGCAAATAAATGTATTTATTACTTTTGATTCGTTTAAGTATTGTAAAATTTAGATTTTTTTTTTAAATACATTGCGCCAAAAAAAAAAAAAAAATAAATAAAAAAAATAAAAATAAAAAAATGTCGATGCCTGATATCATCCCTGCTTATTCTTAGGTAAAATGACCTCCTTAATCCGAATATGTCCTCCATTTTGCCCAATCACCCACTGCTTTCTCGCGACACCACCCCTCTCTCAATTTTTATCACTGTTCGGTAATTTTATGGGCATGAATTGAATTTGGAGAAGGAAAAAGTATTATTGTATTCCTTTAAAAAAGAAAAACTATATGACGTATAATAAATAATAATAATAATTGATTAATAAAATATAATAAATGTAGTCTATAATTTCAGTGGCAAATCCTCCCCCCTCCCCCGCCTCCTAAATTTTCTTTCTTGCTGCAAATGTTCATATTTTAGAATTTTTCACTTCTGAAGATTATCAAAATATATTTAACATTTAAAATAATTATTTCCTCCCCCTACAAATCAAAATTACTTAGGTGTAAGTTTGTACGGTTTTATTTATTTATTTATTTATTTATTTCAACCGGAAATTATTAATAGAAATTTTTAATAGTCTACCAGTTTTTCTGGGATTAAAATTAGTAATGTAGGAAAACTCAGCTGATAAAATTCAGAAGTGCATGGTTTCCAAAACAAGTAAAAATTAAACATTGAAAAAAAATATTAATAAAGCCTTCGAAATACTTCGAATAAGTAAAAAATTTAAATTTATATTCTCAAAACTGTAAATTTAGGAACATGAATTGAAATTGATATTCAGAAAGTAAAACAGCAATAATTTGGGTTTAACCAAATGTGAAAATACTTAGTTTTATTGCCAAGCTAAATCAGTTTAAGCATAGCCTTCTAATGCAGATGCCTGTCGCGTAGCTCGGACACTTGGCAACAGTTGAAGAGGTAGACAGCGCCACCTGGTACAGATTTTGCGACTTTTTTATTCAACAGCCACCAGAAATTTTTAAAAGTGGGACTTGATATAAATAAAAAAACGAATGGAATGGAAGAAACGTCCGTTATATTGTTTCATATATCACTTCTTAAAATTAATGGTGACAGTTGAATAAAAAAATCGCATAATCTGTACCAGGTGGCGCTGTCTACCGCTTGAACTGTTGCCAAGATTCCGAGTCACGCGACAGGCATCTAGTTTAGGAGACTATGGTTTAAGTGTCAATAATAAACTTTGAAATGGTGTATAAATTAAATTGTCCATTCACTTATACATATAATTTAAAAGTATATTTAATTTAATGAATTTGAATTCGTGTAAAAGAAGGCTTAAAATAAGGAATAGCCGAGTAAAATAGAATACCGTTATATCTCAACTGTACGGTGCTGCAACCTATCAAAAACACGCCAAACATGTTCACTAGGCCTTAAATATGAATAGTAGTTCCATTTGTACCACTGTAAAGAACAGATTTTGTTTCATATAACTTCTTTGTTTTATCAAGATTCAGAATTTTTTGGAAGTAAGTAGGACGAATTATGTAATCTATTTACGAAGCAATAAAATGAGTGAAAAACGTAATGTCATTTTCAGCACTGGAGTTGAGTAAGTTAGTAGTCTGATTCTCATGAACTTATTTCTACCAACAAGTGGTTGACGTTATTTTATTCTGCAAGATAACGATTCAGGTTAATATGGAATACAACAACACCATATTATTTGTGATTTTGATAAAACTTGAATGTTGATATTTTTTCAATACTATTTATTTCCAACAATAATTTCAAAATGAAACACATATTCCAATTATTTATGATTTTCTATAAAAATACTACCCTATTCCATACTATCTTTTAATAAAATGGCTATTCCATATTTCCTGTCATAACCATTCCATATTACCTGAAAATAGATTTTTTTTTCCTTAACTAAACATTTTGCATGAAAACTCTATTTTTTGTAACACAAAATTTTCAAAACATATTAACAATGCTTAAAAGTTTACAATAGTTAAATCTACTGGGATCTAAAATGCTTCAGTTTATTACGGAAAATTCAAATAGAAATAGTATGCCATATCCACCTACATTCCTCTGTAGTTAAAACTTTATATTCAGATATGTTTATTGTAAGGAGTTCTAAAAAACAATAATTTTTCTATGAACTGTAAAGTGTAATTTCGAGGTCACGGGACAAATTTGGAAGTGTGGTAGAGAACACCACAATGATTCAGACTTGTTTTGAAACACATGTCCCCAAACATCATTTTAACCCTTTAAGAGCTGGATGTTTTGAGTTGCTGTTGTGCTACTGTAGTGTCGTACCCTCCGCCTTTTTTTCATGACACTCAAAAAGATATGAAATTTCTTCCATTCTTGCCACCACAAATTTTATGCAGAAAACTTCTGGATATTTTAAAAATAATGTGCCACGATTATACAGAGTTGAAATTGTTGCTTAAAATTAGTGGTAACAACAACAACAAAAAAATTTATTCTTCATTGTCTTGAAAAAAGTGCGGAGAGTACAACCCCTGACTACTGTTGCAGTTGGAAACATGTTTGCGTATGCTCTTTCAATTTCTGCATATTTTGGATTTCCTTCAATATTTCAATAAGGCATCGATTCAGGCGTGGTCGCACCGAATTTTAGCGAATTTCCAGAATTTATAACTCGAAAATGAGCTGACGAGGGCTGTTGTTTTATGCGTCAAAAAACATATTTATACATGCTCTTTCGATTAATACTTTTTTTTTTTTCAGGATTACAGTATAGAATGGTTTACTGGTTAGACTAACGATAATATATTTAATTTCTCTTGTATTGTTTTCTAGATCAAATTTCCGAAAGTAACTTTTTATTACATTTACACGTTTTGAGGTTTCCTCAATCATAAAATCATGTTTTTAGCGGTTGGTCTGTGTGTGTGTCTGTTTGTTATCAACATATCTCAAGAACAAATAACAGAAAAAAGTCCAAACTCATTATTCTAAATATGTATCATATAGAGATGCTACACTAAACTTTTCATTTGGATCAAGCAAATGGTTCGTGTACAGGGCTATCCGGAACAATTTAAACACATTATGTGTATGAGGGAAAATGCAGGTAAGTACAGTGCAACATCTATAGACTTAAACAAAGCGAAAACAACGAAATTCATTATATGCATAAAAGCATGTTTTGTGTAGACTGCGATATGAAAATTACTCTTCATTCATTTACAAAGATGCCCAAAGTATTTGGATATATTGCGGCTGTACTTGAAATTTGCTGGAATTCTAATTCCTTTTGTGTTGGGTGTTTTTCAAGTAAAGCTAGATTTAAGTATACAATATTGTTTATAGTACATATTGATTATAGATAATATAGGGCTATCCAAAATTTTTGTAAACTTTTTTTTGTTCTATTGAATGTAATTGATGGAAGTCCTTTGCTACATTTTATTATGTCGACGATCACTGCTCAGGAAGAAAAATTGATATTTCATATGCATACAGTAAACAATATATTTTTTACTTTTCAAATTTGTTTTTTGTATAAAATCACGTTTTGAGGTAAGCTGATTAAGAAAGTCCAATTTTCTGCGGTCGATCTGTATGTTATCAGCATAACTTAAAAACAAATTGGTGCAGTAAATTCAAATTTGGTATTTTGAAGTCCGTACTAGGTGTCCACTTACCGTAATTTCTGGCGTATAGTCCTTAAGTAAAAGGTGTAATTTCTCCACCAGAAGTTTTATTTAATAGAAAAACCTTTATTTCATCGAAGAAACAGTTGAAAAAAATATAAATTTATCTCTCTAATAAAATTTCTGGTGCAGAACTGACTTATCTAACCTGCGGACTATACACCAGAAATTACGGCAAATTAATAACAGGTTTGTCTTTTTTTTTTAAATAATTATGTGCACTATAATTGAACAGGGGTTTGAGAGGGATGGTAGCCCTCACTCAGAATTACATGAAAATAAAACTGTACCTAAATTTATTTTAGATTATACATTGAAATTGATTATCTTATGCGGTTTTTCTTAAGAATTAATATGCAATCTATGTGTATAGTGTTGCAATGCAGGGAAAGTCGTGTGAGTGATACACCAGATTATTTAATATCAGATAACTACTCTTGATATTAATCGCTTTTGTAAGTGAAAGCATGCTACTATGAACCTTTGTTTGGGAAACAATCTCTAAAACTCCTAATTGGAATCATCTTGCATAATTAAAAAAAAGTATGCTTTTGTATTTTTACATTGCAGTCATTAGGCATTCTGATGGTGAACTTAAACCGCTACCATTTACATGTAAAGAAATCTAATGAGTAGATAAATATGAAGTACTATAAAATACACGACTATACGTTTTAGGAACATCTTTCTAAAGGAATCTTGTATTTAATATAAATTATACTAACACCGGATTTACTACATTATGTAATACATAAATATATAAATACGATTAACTATCGATTGTTTGTTCATTTTCAATGATTTGGTATTCTTATTTTTCTTTAATGATTTATCTGGAAAAAAAGATAATTATTTTTTTTTTCTTTTTTACTTCTATTCTTTTTTCTTTCTTCTTTTTTTTTACTTTCATTATCCTACTACTGTAGGTAAAGTGAGTATTGTATTCGGTCCAAAACTTCGATGTAGAGTTATTACCTGATGTACATGTTTTAAGGTCACTGAGTTCGAAAAAGAAAATGTTTTTTTGCAATTGATGAGTATGTTTCTATGTGTGTGGAGAATTTTCTGTGGCGAACGAACACAGGTAGAACGTCGTAAATTCAGAATTGGGTTAAGTCTGGTGTACAGATGAATTTTTTAACTTATCGTGAAAATTGGAAAATCGAAAGCGGGTTATACGAAACCGGAAGTAACACCGTAAGTCTGTATCTGAAAAACGGTCAGAGCCTGATTAAGGGGATGCACACATTATCTCCGCTCTCACCGGAATATTTTTACAATTATTTTTTACTTCATGTCATAGAAATTCCACGCTTTGATGACGAAATATTTTTTATAAAAAATGAACGGTGTGAAACAATCCAATTTACTCACCGTTATTAGACAACAGAATTCTTTTAAAATAATTTTTAATGAGAATTTTGTGTTTATTATAGTAGGAAAGTATTTGTTAAAAAATAACGGTGTAAGTATAAATAATGTGTGCTTCCCCCTTAATCAGGCTCTGAAAACGGTTCAAACGATTTTCTTCAAAGTTGCTATATAAACACGATGTTACATGTCCTTTCGTGTGTAATAGTTGGTTAGTTCATGAAAATTGACATGCGTCTTTTAATTAGGCCAATTTGAGGCAAGTACGCTCCTTTAAAAATGGCTATAGGGGTTTTTTTCAAACTCGCCATATTAACTCTCTTTCAGAAATACTGTCGTATGTAATTGTTGTTTTTCGTACACTAATTGAGTTTGTCAAGTTTTGAAGAAAGTCGGTATCTCAAAAACGGCTCTAACGACTTTCTTATAAATTGCTACTCGCTATTCAGATTTACTTTCGCATAAGTGGTTATACAGAAGAGTTAACAATCATATTACCAGTTCTGATTAGTTAGGTGAGTTTTCGATCTCTTAAATGGTTGTTACAAAGAAAAGATCTACAGAATATTCTTTCTTTTTTTTTTTTTTTTTTTTGAACTCGCTAGATAAGTTTTGTTTTACAAGTCTTTACACATGTATCAGTGTATCGAATTTTTTGCTTCTTTAACTATTTCTGGACCACTCACCTCTGGCATGATTACATCAGTGATTATTAGATCAACTTCCTATCTTCTGACCACATTATCTCCAAAAAGTGCATATAATACGAGTTATAGTTGGCAATGGAAATCGTGTGGTTGTTACATGCCAGATTTTTTTTCCTTTAGTTGAGATTCCCATTATTAAATTTTTTCTAAATCATGCTAAATATATTAAAGTTTTCTTTTTCTTTTTTTTTTCTGTTTGATTTGGCTTTAAATAAAAATTTATCCATTAAGTATGTATTTAGATATAATGAATAAAATATCTTTCAGAAAGTTGTTATAATTTATGAGTACACTGAACTTCTTATGCACATTCCTTTTACTGTTCTTGACTAATAAATTCTACATGTATGCTCGAATTTAGTTTTATTTTGCTTTACATATTATTATTCATTTGTAGTATTACATAAATATGTATATATTTTACGCATCACTAAGTCTCCGACCTTCTTTCAATACACCTTTAAAAATGAGTATTTTTTGTAACTTTTGCTACACAATCTCTTTTTCAGAAATCTTTATTATTATTATAATAATTATTATTATAATTATTATTATTATTATTTAAATAACATCCCGAAACTAAATACCTTAAAGATTTTGTATAAAATTACTGGTAACAAAAAAGCCGAAGGAAATTTCTTATCGCAGACGGTGTCGTGTAAAAAAAGGGTGGGGAGTTCCAGCTGTTTTTACCAGAGCTTCTCAGAAACAGTGAAACCGAAGGTTCTCAGAATCTTTGCCTTTTCCCGTTCTTTAGAACGTTATGTTATTAAGTCAGACTATTTTGCGTATGTGTGTTGATATCATTTTTCAGCCTCAAAATTCGATGCGGTAAATACCAAATGCGTATATATACACCAGCAGCATATAAAATAGTAAACAGGAATAAGCAAAATTCTTTTTAAAAGAAAAGTTTTGAATGAACTCCTAAGGACGGGGCAAGTTTTTCTTTCGGACTGTGCAATTAAGGTTCTAACAACAGAAAATTTTAGATAACAGAATTTTTATATGGTACATTTTTTAAATAGGTATGAACGCATAGCAGTGATTAATCATGCATAAAATAACAATATAATATTAGTGGTTCTCAAATTTTCCTGTGTGGAATCTCATATGTGATGTAGTTCTAGAGGTGAGAACGGAGAGCAAAGGAATAATCTCAGCAATTGCACTTTTAGAGCGTTATGTTATTAAGAGAAACACTAAGTCTCCGACCTTCTTTCAATACACCTTTAAAAATGAGTATTTTTTGTAACTTTTGCTACACAATCCCTCTTTCAGAAATCTTTATTATTATTATAATAATTATTATTATAATTATTATTATTATTATTTAAATAACATCCCGAAACTAAATACCTTAAAGATTTTGTATAAAATTACTGGTAACAAAAAAGCCGAAGGAAATTTCTTATCGCAGACGGTGTCGTGTAAAAAAAGGGTGGGGAGTTCCAGCTGTTTTTACCAGAGCTTCTCAGAAACAGTGAAACCGAAGGTTCTCAGAATCTTTGCCTTTTCCCGTTCTTTAGAACGTTATGTTATTAAGTCAGACTATTTTGCGTATGTGTGTTGATATCATTTTTCAGCCTCAAAATTCGATGCGGTAAATACCAAATGCGTATATATACACCAGCAGCATATAAAATAGTAAACAGGAATAAGCAAAATTCTTTTTAAAAGAAAAGTTTTGAATGAACTCCTAAGGACGGGGCAAGTTTTTCTTTCGGACTGTGCAATTAAGGTTCTAACAACAGAAAATTTTAGATAACAGAATTTTTATATGGTACATTTTTTAAATAGGTATGAACGCATAGCAGTGATTAATCATGCATAAAATAACAATATAATATTAGTGGTTCTCAAATTTTCCTGTGTGGAATCTCATATGTGATGTAGTTCTAGAGGTGAGAACGGAGAGCAAAGGAATAATCTCAGCAATTGCACTTTTAGAGCGTTATGTTATTAAGAGAAACACTAACCCAGCAAAACTTATACTGATGGGCTCGTTATGGCCTACAGCCGGCATCCTGTACTTGCCATCAGTTGCTGGTTGCTCCACTTAACTAAAGCAGTGGGCCGTTTATAGCTGCCAGCGGTATTGAAGGCCTAAAGAAAAATGGACGGTGGCCCAGAAGTGGCATAAACACAGTTGGCCTTATGCAGGCTATCACTATAAGGCCAACATCATGTTTTTCATGTTGTGGCCACAAATTATTAGGCCATAATCAATTTGTATGCCTAGAGGGCGCTGTGATTTATTTACTGTTGATTTGAAATTCGCTCGCCGTCTGCCATTTCATACGAAGTTTGTTCGTTATTGTAGTGTGCAGGTGTAGCTGCGAGCCTCAAAGATATTAAATCATGAAAAAAGAATATATGAGTAAGTAATTCAATTATTAATTTGATTTTCTATTATTTTTTAAATACTATTTGTTAAAAGTGTTTGAATCTAAAGCCATTTTTATAATAAAAGGATTTCTAGAAAGTTAATATTCAGTTGATCCGTTTTAAGTAAGTTATGATAGTCGTTAACTTTCTTGTTACATTTTAATTATTTTAATTATTAATTTAATAAAAATAATAAAATAAAAATTATGGTCTTAATGTATATATTTATATTAAATGGACGGTAGAAAGTTGTTATAATAATAATAAATATTTATAATTAATGTTTTATTTTTATTTTTTCTTCCTTAAGTGTATTTAAGAAGAAAGCATTAGATTCGGGAAAATTTTCGGCATCCGGTTTTCGATAGATTTTACACGTTTTGTGTTGTTCTGATAAACTTAATTTGAAAAATTGTCTATCTGTGTGTCTCTCGGTGTGTGCACAGAAATTTATGAAAGTGCTAGTAGTCCAAAAATTTTACTTCTTCTACTTTTTTTTTTTTTTTTATGTACAAACATTGCTTCCTCCACCCTGAGGGAGAAGTATACCAGATTAAGTAAATTTGGATTAAGTAAATTTCCAATATGGGTATCCTTGAAAAGAATTTGTCAATATCTTTGAAACGAACGGTTGAATTATATATCTGTGATATTTTAAAGCAAATTTATTGATTTTTTTTTTTTTTCTTTTTGACAGAAACTAGTATGTTGCAGCACCGCAAAACTTTCTTTTATATTTCTTATTATGGAAATTCGCGTTGTGCAGATAATTTGATAAGATTATTTTCTCGAATGCATGCAAACGATTTTCATCTTAGAACAATGTTTCTCAATATCGGGAAAAAAAAAAAAAAAAAAAAAAAAAAAAAAAATTGTGCCAACATCTTAAAAAAATGCCTTTTTTATTTAATTGAATATAATTTATAACTTTGTTTTAATTTACCACAAATTTGGTTCAGTTATTTATTTAAAAGGTACTGACGAGTTCTTTTGAAAAATACAAGCATTGGAAATTTAGTCATTCGCGGGAAAAGCCGAGCGATTCCTCAACTTCTACAAAAAGAAAAAAAAAAATCCTGGTTGGTTGTTCATTACTTAAATATTTATTTTTTAATTCATTTTAAAAATTAAAAAAATAATTATCATTAGTACATTTATATGAAATTTCCTCCTATACTGCGTCCTACTGAAAATTTACGAAGTAGAAATATAGAGCTATGTACTGAGTGAATGATCCACAAATGTAATCGGGAAAGATTTTAATCATGGCCTGACCATATTAAGTTTGGCTAAATTTTGTCCATTGGTTCGTGAGATACAGCGTCTACAATTTTTTTTATGCACCTTCACAGAGAGAAACTTTCTAAAAATAGTCAGATTATGTTCTGGAATCTCAAAACATGAAAATATATCGAAAACCGGAAGTCGAAATTTTTCTTCCTATACATATAAGAAAGTAAAATACTTAAAAATGTAAATAAAATTATTTTCTCAAATTTTGGTATAAAATTGATTTTCTTTCGAAATTTAGTACAGTATGCTTCTTTGAAATGAAAATCAAATCGACTGCCTTCATCGCCGGAAATAATTTTAATAATATGTAATTTCTATAAACCATTATAAACAGAAAAAAAAGTGGTAACCATAACAAACTATTTATTTATAATAATAATTATTATTATTATTATTTTAATTCAAGTAAGAAAAATAATTTCACTTTTACGAAACTGAAATAGTTCTCCCATCAATTTTCCGTAACGGATAAGAATATTTTTATGCACCGCTAATAAATGAATCGCAAATATTTATTTTATTATTTTTAATTGGAAACATTTTTTACTGCATCTTTAAAATCTATATTTTTAACGTTGTATAAAAAAAATTACGTGCGCTGATAAGAAATTTCTCCTAGACTGTAATGTATCAATTTTTATTTTTTATGAATTTTTATACTCAAACCATTTGTGCTACCTGTACAACTTTTAATGACAAGCTTCCTACAATAAATCTGGAAAACCTGTAATAACATATATGAGTTTTATGGAATTCTAAAAATATTTTTAAAAAGGAAATTAGCGGATACATGAACAGAGGTCTAAGCAATTTTATATTTTGTTGAAAAATGTAAAAAACACACCCCAAAATATATTTGAAATAAAATTATACATTATATTAACAAGTGAAATTATTTTTCTTGAATTTTTCCACGCATAAGAAATACTACACACACGTGCACCACTTATATCTCTGACAACACGTTATCAGAAAACCAGCTGTACTTAAAAAAACATGTTACTGATAGTTGCCGCATCAGCGTTTATTTGGGTTGGCTATTGGGCAGGAAGATTTGTTTATCAAGTTGAAGAGAAACAGCGTTCACAAAATAAAGGAGAAAAAATGTAGAAGAAAAGTCAATTCATCAATTATTACTTTCTCTCACCCATAAGGTAGAGAAAGTATTGTTTTTAGGTCAAATTTTCGAACGCGAGATTTTGTTATATTTACACGTTTTGAGGTCCCCTGAATACGAAAATCATGTTTTTAGCAAATAGTCTGTGTGTGTGTCTGTGTGTATGTATGTGCGTATGTCTGTGTGTGTGTGTCTGTCTGTTATCAGTATATCTAAAGAACAAATAGTAGCAGACAACTGATAAAAGTCGTGCAGATTATTATTATTATTATTATTATTTTAAAGTGGCTCGATTTGTCTGAACTTATTTTACTGTTGTCGGAGTTATTCAAATTTTATTTTCTAATAATTTTCTTAATAATTGCGAAATCCCGCAATTGGGAAGAAATTTTGTAGCCTGAAACATTCTTACACATCCATTTATTCAACTTTTTATACATTAAAAAATAGATATGAAAATAGGAATTTGAAAATAATTTATAACTTTGCTTTAATTTTCCACAAATTTAATTCAGTCATTTACTTGAAAGTTATTGATGAGTTTCTTTTGAAAAATACCAGCATTGAAAATTTATCCCCTCATGGGGAAGGGCGAGCGATTCTTCAACTTATACAAAAAAATTTTCCTGGTTTGTTGTTAGTTATTTAAATATTTATTTTTTAATTCATAATAAAAATTAAAAAAATAATTATCATTTATTTGAAATCATTTATGTAAAATTTCTTCCTATACTGTGTCATATTGAAAATTACGAAGAAGTAGATATATAGAGCCATGTGTTGAGTGAATGATCCACAAATGTAATCGGGAACGATTTTAATCAAGTTTGGTTAAATAACAAATTTGGTTAAATTTCGTCCATTTGCTCATGAGATACAGCGTCCATAATTTTTTTTATACACACTTACAGAGTGAAACCTTCTAAAAATGGTCAAATCGTGTTCAGGAATCTCAAAACCCTCCATCACAGAAAATAATTTTCATAAATAATAATTTTAATATGTAATTTCTATAAACTGTTATAGGAAAAAAAAAAGTGGTAGCCATAACAAACTGTTTTATTCTATTTATTTATTTATTATTATTATTTAAATGCAAGTGAGAAAAATAATTTCACTTTTACGAAACTGAAATACTTTCCCCCTCAATTTCCCGTAACGTATAAGAATATTTTTGAGCATCACTATTAAATGAACCACAAATATTTATTTTATCATTTTTGATCGGAACCATTTCTTATTGCATCTATAAAATTTATGTTGATCTGTATTTTAGCGTTGTATAGAGATTTTTACGTGCGCTGATAAGAAGTTTCTCTTAAACTGAATGTATCCAAATTATATTATGAATTGTATTCCCTAATGAAAATAAATTGGCACAGGTCAAATGCTGAATATTCGCTTTAAGTTCAAATAACGTCATCTGTATAAAACTGCAAAATCATCTTTAGGTATCGCACGTCGGAAAATTATTCACTCAAGAACATTGAAGAGAGTTGGGGAGGGGGTAAAGATCCCATTGGACTATCAACAACACGAAAAAGTTCTTTGTGACGGCCTGGTGACAGCTGTGATAATTAATTCTAAATAGCGGATTACATTTCTCAGTGATAATTTCTGTGGTTTCAAATGTGCGACTTTGAAGATAAACACAGAGAGAAAAAAAGAAAGCTTTATCATCTGCCTGCTATTTTAAAAAGGAAAAAAAAAATTATCAATTGGGTACAATTTGATGTAGGGGAAAAGAAAAATATTCAAGATTTTCTGGATACTTGAAAGTTATAATAAAAAAGCACCACAGAATTGGTGTTTAAAAGTAATAAGAGTAAACACCATAAAATGTAAGACCTCGCAACAATCGTTTCGGATGGAAAGAAAACATGATCCTTCATCAAGCAAACGAAGTAGGCACGAGTGCGGCAAACAAAGCGTAAGCGTTACTGCCTGCGTTTTGTTTGCAAAATTTTATGGTGTTTATTCAAAGTATTGTACAGGTTACTTGAGAGTATACTCCAATTTCTTAAGAAATCGCACCCTCGGGCGGCGTAAGCTAGTTATTAACTAAAAGGGAGTTCGGAATGGAGATGTCCGTTTTTTTTTTTGTTGTTGTTGTTTTTTATTGCCGTAAATCAGAAAGTGACCTAAAATCCGGAAAAGTCTGAAATCCGGAAAGGCCACGGTCCGGACGATTCCGGATTTGAGATTTTGTACTGTAGTAATAAATAGAAAAATTTGTAAATAAACATAATCATTGCCTCCCCCCGCCCTCCCCCCCCCCCAAAAAAATGCATCAATTCTTTTAGGTTGAAATAATAACACATCCCTTCGTGAGTTTAACAAAAAGCACGATTGCAGCAAATTACTTTTGCTGCACTCGTGCCCACTTTGTTTCGCCTGATGAAGGGTCTTCGTGCTATTTCAACCGGAAACAATTGCTGCAATTTTTTATTTTTATTTTATTTTATTTTTATTTTATGGTGTTTTTTACAATGCTCTCTTTATAACAATTTTTGTTTCAATATTTTATAATTTTCACATGTAAAGTTACATTTATTTATATCAAACAGCGTAACAAAGTTAAACATATTGAAATTTGAACACTTAAAAAAAAAAAAAAAAAAACATAATCTCCTTTATCCCAAAAAATGTAATATAGAGAAATATTTGCACTGAAAAAAAAAATAAACTTTTATCATAAGGAAAATGGATCAACTGAATATTTCCTATATGCTGCACTAGAAATCCTGAATTTACAACCATAGTGTATGAATCAAATACTTGCAAATAGTATTTAAAAATGAATATGTACAAAATCAAATTAAATATTGGATGCATAGAAAAAAACTGGCTGCTACTTCATCAGAAAAAAGAGAGAGAGAAAAAAAAAAAGGAAAGAAAGAAAAAGAAAAAAACACTAATAAAATTAAAGGTATCACCAATAAAATAAATATACTAGCTATAACTAAATCACTGCTGGCCTATTAACGGCCCTCTTCACTTACCGTCTTCGGAAGTCCGAGGCAATGTTATTCTATGGGAAATTTTCTTTACAAATAACTTATTAACTAATACATATTTTTAAATTCTGTTTTCACATTCAGAAAATTCCCAACTGTTAAATTGATGGACCTTTTTTAAAAATGTATTTTTTAAAATTTTTAATATTTTATTTTGAATTTGCAAGATGAAAAATTTCACATATTGAAAAATCGTATTTTGCAGCTTCAAAATAAAATATAAAAAAATAATTTTTTTAAAAAAGGTCCGTCAATTTAACAGTTGAGAATTTTCAGAATATGAAAACAGAATTTAAAAATATGTATTAGTTAATAAGTTATTTGCAAAGAAAATTTCCCATAGAACGGCTTCCGGCGGCGGTGAGTGAAGCGGGCCTTTAATGGGAAAATATAAAGGACCAATGAAGATTGCCTGCAGTAATATAATCTTTTATGTTTGCCACAGCTGGCCCACTGCAGGCAGCCAGCAATAACATAGAAAAATTATGTTTGCCACCAGGTAGTCCAACAGTGGCCCACTAACAATTTCCAACCTAATGTCGGTTACCAACAGTGGCCCATTACCTATTTTCATCATACTGCTAGCTGCCAGCAGCGATCCATTCACTGGCCCACTAACTTATTTTTAACTTACTGCAGGCTGCCAACAGTGGATCGATTGAATATGGCCTACTGACGGCCGGCGTAACATATTCCCTGCGGCACCGTAACTTTTGCCACCGACGGCCCAGCTGCAGCTACTGTTGGTAACCAGCACTTGGCCTCGTGTTGGCCGTCATCTGTGGTTTTGCTGGGAAGTCTCCGACCTTCTTTCAATACACCTTTAAAAATGAGTATTTTTTGTAACTTTTGCTACACAATCCCTTTTTCAGAAATCTTTATTATTATTATAATAATTATTATTATAATTATTATTATTATTATTTAAATAACATCCCGAAACTAAATACCTTAAAGATTTTGTATAAAATTACTGGTAACAAAAAAGCCGAAGGAAATTTCTTATCGCAGACGGTGTCGTGTAAAAAAAGGGTGGGGAGTTCCAGCTGTTTTTACCAGAGCTTCTCAGAAACAGTGAAACCGAAGGTTCTCAGAATCTTTGCCTTTTCCCGTTCTTTAGAACGTTATGTTATTAAGTCAGACTATTTTGCGTATGTGTGTTGATATCATTTTTCAGCCTCAAAATTCGATGCGGTAAATACCAAATGCGTATATATACTCCAGCAGCATATAAAATAGTAAACAGGAATAAGCAAAATTCTTTTTAAAAGAAAAGTTTTGAATGAACTCCTAAGGACGGGGCAAGTTTTTCTTTCGGACTGTGCAATTAAGGTTCTAACAACAGAAAATTTTAGATAACAGAATTTTTATATGGTACATTTTTTAAATAGGTATGAACGCATAGCAGTGATTAATCATGCATAAAATAACAATATAATATTAGTGGTTCTCAAATTTTCCTGTGTGGAATCTCATATGTGATGTAGTTCTAGAGGTGAGAACGGAGAGCAAAGGAATAATCTCAGCAATTGCACTTTTAGAGCGTTATGTTATTAAGAGAAACAATTTTATGTATTTATAATAAATTTTATTTAAATTTTATCTTTAAACGTCGATGCAATAATCTTAAAACTTCAGCAAACTGTTGTAAAGTACTAAAAAGAACACCTTAAGAAAAATTCTAAATAAAATATTATAGTTATACCGTTAATCATTTCTTGTATTTCTCGAATACATATTTAATTGTAATACTTACGGTTGGCCGTGTACCAATATTTCGCAATGTTCCAGATTCGTCCCTGCTGCTATGGGGATAAGGTGTCTGTTATGGCTTGTATAACATGAAAGATTTTTGCTCAGCAGTTTGCTAGACACAATATTGCACCCAGTACGCTTAGCCTGACCTTGTTGAAGGACAGCACATTTTCGGATGATCAGTTTTTGCAAAGGGGTTTAGTAAAAGTTGAGTATGTTCACCGTGCTCATTAAAATCGATCAATAGGAGGGATGGACAAGATTTTTTTCCTGGAATACCTGTAGAGATAGAAATACCTCACACTATCAGTTCAGGGGAACCCTACGGACAGCTGATCGGTTTTCTCGTTCGTTCAGATTCCCCAACTTTGAACGACGCTGAATGAACATGTTGCGTTTATATGCTACCGTGTGATATGGCCATGAGAGCAGCTGCCCTAGTGGGTATCTGGAGAAAGTTTTAGAATATCCACGCATTGATCCCATGGTTTTTGTTCATGTAAGGAAGCCATTCCGATAGTGTAAAAACCGAAATCAATTAAAGGAACTATTTTTCTATAAGACACCTATTGCTTTTGCCGACGTACAGCTGAGTCGATATTACGAATCCACACTCTGAATCATTACAAAATATCAAAAATACATTTTAATAAAATAAATTATTATTTTTCTCTGATGCTTGTTTTGAAATTCACTGAAATAAATTAAGCATATTTAAGATTAATAAAATAAACATTTAAAACAGTAAAATAAATTTGAGCCACTTCACCAGACAAAAAAATATGGAGGGCTTTCAATTTTTATCACATAAAATTCAGTGTTATGAATTATGTATAACTTGAAGATTTTCCACAATTTTCCAAAATTACAGCCTTGAATGTATTTGAAAATATATGAAAATCTGTACAGAAGCAATCCCAATATATATATATATATACCGGGTGATTCAAAATAGATGTTACAGCTATTATCTCGTAAACTAAGAAAGACAGAAACATATTTCCAATTACAAAATCAGAGCAAATTAAAAGTAGATTTCAGAGATGGCATTTTTTTGTCAAAGGGGCTGTATACATATTAAATACGAAATTTAATTTTTATACGGTCCCTCTTATCATGTGACTTATATTTAGAAAAATATTCTCCTCGCTCTAACAAGCAAAATAAAAAAAAATCATCTCTCTAAGTCAAAATCTCGCTGAGTTATTGCAATTTGAAAATGATGACTTACACCACTTTTTTTTTCAATTTTAGCATCTATTTTTCGACGCTAACGAGCTCACTTTAGGGGGTTATCTATGAGTTGAGAAAATTAAAAAAAGATCATTTATTTTAAAATAGCAACTAAAATCGTTCAAACACGTGAAATCAACAATTTTAAGAATTCAATACAAATTTACATTATTTCGTATTGTTAAAAAATTTAATAGTTAAATTTCTTTGGGGGGTCACCTGCAAATTAAAACACGTTAAGAGAGGGAAAACACTAAAAAACTAGCAAAACCGTGTGAAATTTTCGTGCTTTATTTTTACCACTTTCCATCATGGTTGATAAATTTAATGACTTCGGCTCTTTAACAATTCCAGCAAGATTGAAAAGTGTTAATGACTTCGATTTGTCTGTCTGTCCATCCGTCTTTCTGTGTGTCTGCGCTCTAACTCTCGTGAATATTCATAGAATTTCCTGAAACTGATATATGTTATTTGAGTTCACTATCGGATGTTCCTTATTGAAAATGGAGTGAATAGATCTGCTAACTTGTGAACAGGGACACCCGAAAGTATTCCAAAGCATTGTGTTCTATGAGAGGTATTTTTATAAACCATATTTTAATACCTTTAATTTATGCATATATTAATAAAATTGAAATACGTTATTATAGTTTTATATCGGATATTTTCTATAGAAAATGGAGTAAACACCATCACTGGTTTGTATACAGGGGCACCCGAAAGTATTCCAAAGCATTGTCTTCTATGTGAAGATATTTCTATAAACCAAAATTTAATTACTTTGCATAAATCTTAATGGAATTGAAATATGTTATTCATATGGACAAAAGAATGCTTTTTATACTGTACAGTACGATTAACATTAGATTTACAGGGCACGAAAAAATATTCAGTTACGTTAAGGGTTATTATTGGACATTTGCTGGAATTGTATTTTCGTTTACATTAAACATTTTCAAACAATTTTTAACTGTGAATAAGATTTCAATTTGCATTTTTTTTTTTTTTTTTTTTTTTTTTGTCTGACTGTCCATTTGCCCGTCTGCCCGCCCCCAGCGTCTGTAAATATTTTCAGAAATTGTCAGAAATGATACATGTTATTCAGGTTTACTATATGATATTCTCTATTTAAAATGGCATTAATTAATTCTTTACAATTGGTTTATATACAGGAACGCACAAAAAATGCCAATGTATTGCGTTTTGGGACAGATATTCTTATGAATTACATTTAAATAACTTTATACTGTAAAAATCATAAGGAAATTCATATTTATTGTTAATATTCTAAAATAATGTTTTGTATAGAATATGATATGGTATAGATGTATAATTCTATGCTAGGGGGTTACCGCCCTTCTCAACCCCCGTTTAATTATAGTGCCTATACTTATCAAAACAAAAATTAAGCCTGTTATCAATTTCCTTGAAACTTGCAAACCTTCATCAACTTTTCAAGTGGCAACTAGATATGGAATCCAAAGTACCAAATTCGCATTTCCTGTACTTTCTCATACCCATAAGGTAGAGAAAGTATTGTTTTTGGGCCAAATTTTCAAAAGTGAGTTTTTGTCATAACTATTTAGACGTTTTGAGGTAACCTGAATATGAAAATCGTGTTTTTAGCGGTTGGTCTGTGTGTGTGTCTGTCTGTTATCAGTCTATCTCAAGAACAAACAGCAGCAGAAATTCTAGACTTGGTATTTTAAATATGTATCATATAAGGATGCTACACTAAGCTTTTCATTGAGATGAAGCAAATGGTTCGTGTACAGAGACACTCAAGAATATTCATATACATTGCGTCTATGGGGAAAATTGCAGGTAAGTAGAGTTTAACACCTATCGACTGCACTAAACCAAATGAAATGAATATATATTTTTTATATGCATAAAAACATGCCTCATGTAGAATATGGCCGGGAAATCATTCGCTGTTCATTTACAGGGCTACACAAAATAACTAGATTATAATCCGACAATAGCTGAAAATTGATGGAAGTGCATTTTAGGTTGTGCCGTATAATATTACTATAGGTTTATATTTAGGTGCACTTTGTGGTTTGTACATATTCTTCAAAAGATATACAGGGTTGAAAATATTTAAGCTATAATATTCTTTTTTATTGTTAGTGAAAGTGCTTTACTATAATATTTTACCATGTCCAGGAAAGCTGCTCAGGAATGGAAATGAATTCCTCATAGATGTATGATAAATAATGTATGTTTTTAAGCTAAATATACATCGCTTGTGTTTTGTGTATTTACACGTTTTAAGGCTTCCTTATTACCAAAGCCATATTTTTTAATGTTTGATTATTGCCTGCGTCGAATAATTTCAGGAAACGAATAATTTCCGGAGATCCGCCCTCAAACAGAACTAATTCTCATTAAAACTCTTCCGAAGCCTAATTTGAATTATTTTAACGTAGGTTTACATAATAGTACTCTTTATGTTACCTTCTAATTTCCAACCTGTATTTATGGTATTAAATTTCAGGGTAATAGAAAGTCGTGTGAGTGGCACACCAGATTATTTGTTGTTAAATTATGCTGATAATTCATATATATACAGATCAACGAATAAAAATTTACCTTTCGTATTCAGGAGGCCTCAAAATGTGATATTATACAGAAAAAAATCGCTCTCCAAAAGCTACTTTGTTTACAGTATGGGTATGAGAAATTAATTTTGCGTTCTGTGTCAGCAGTGTTCTTCGAAAAAAAAATGAAGCAAACACTTACACCAATTACATTTAATAATAATAGTAAAAAATGTTTACCTTAATTTTGGGTAGCCCTGTATATTGTCTATAAACTATATACACATGACTTTGTGTACGTAAATTTAGTGTTATATGTAAAACAAGTAACACAAAATAAAGTACGCTTCCAGCAATTTTCAAGTATAGCTCCAATATATCGAAATACTCTGGGTAACCCTGTAAATGAATGATGAATGGTTGCTATACCAGAATCCACTTAAACATGCTTTTATGCGTATAAAAAATTTGTTCTTTTCATTTTGTTTAAGGCAGTCTGTACATGCCACACTGTACATATGAGAAATTTCGCTTACAAACGTAATGTATTTGAATTCTTTTGGATGATCCTGTAAAAAAACAATTGTCTGATCGTAACGAATACTTTAGTGTAGCACCGCAATATGATACGGATTTAGAATGTCGAATTGGATTTTCTGCTACTATTTGTTTTTGAGATATTCTAATAACACACAGACACACACACACACACACACACAGAGAGAGAGAGAGAGAGAGAGAGAGACCAACCACTAAAAACATGATTCTTGAATTCAAAGGATCTGAAAACGTGCAAATATAACAAAAGCTAATTTTCGGAAATTTGACTCAAAAACAATTCTTTCTCTACACCGTGTATGTGAGTAAGAGAATGTATAAAGAAAGAAAAATGAATTTGAAAATTCTCTTTCAGTACATAAATTATTCATAAATTTTATTTGTTAAATTATCAATGAGTATTCTCTTGTGTATTCACTAGGGAAAAGGAGACATAACAGGTTATAATAGCCGTCTTTCCCTGAATGATTTCTTTTTCTTTTTTTTTTCCCCAAACGCTGATCAACCTGTGCCTTATTACAAAAGCAATAATAATTACAATTTCTCACTTTTGATACAACCCCTTAAGACTTGGCGAAAAATGCTAGAATTTTCAAATTGCAATAACTCAGCGAGATTTTGACTTAGAGAGATAATTTTTTTTTTCTTGTTAGAGCGAGGAGAATATTTTTCTAAATGTGAGTCATATGATAGGAGGGGTCGTATAAAAATTAAATTTCGTATTTAATATGTATACAGCCCCTTGTACAAAAGAATGCCATATCTGAAATCTACTCTTAATTTGCACCAATTTTGTAATTGGAAGTTTGTTTCTATCTTTCTTAGTTTACGAGATAATCGCTGTAACATCTATTTTGAATCACCCGGTATATATATATAATCACTGGATGCAGCTTATTCGTTGCGCACGAAACTGAAAATGCATGAAAATCCATGCTTTAGCGGTCAGTATTCTACTATTAACACTTTCACGACCGCATGTTTTTTGTCTTTTTGAAAGTAAGGTCCGCCTGTAGACGTTATTCTACCAAGATACAAAATTTCAGAACCAATTTTTTGTATTCATATTTAGATTACAAAAGGATATGCATTATAATTATATTCTTTTTTATCAAAGTACTTGTATCCACAGTATATTTAATTGTAAAAGTATGAATATTGGGTATATGATTAAGAAATAAATAGCTTAAAAATTGCCAAAGAAACGTACACTGTAGGAGTTACAAATTTTTAAATGACGTGACTCTACGTCAGCGGTCACGAAAGTTAAAAAAAAAATAAATAAAAAAAAAAAAAAAAAAAAACTGAATACCCCTAATTCGAGGTGCATGAATCAGAAAATCCATAAAAAACTGTACTGCGGGAATCAGTATACCGATATTAAAACCAAAAAAACATCACTGAATATCCCTAATTCATGATGCATGCATCGAAAAATGCATGAAAATCTGTACTGCATAAATTACAACCGTGCATTAATTTTTCCATTTATTAAAAAAAATAATAATTAAATGCCTCTCGAAATAATAATTTTTAAATCTCAAAAAAATAATAATAATAATAATAATAATAATAATAATAATAATAAATAAAAAATAAATAAATAAATAAATAAATCATTTAGCTGGGCTGCATTACGATAAACATACACGAATGGTCGGCGCAAAAAGAAAAACAAAGTTCCGAAACGGCTAAACAAAGTTTCGATACAGAAAGGTTACTATTAACACTTTCGAGTCAGCTGACATGCACACACCTCATTTGAAAATATTTAACTCCAACAGAGGGCGTTTCTTTCGCAATTTGTATGTTATTTATTCCTTAAAAATATACCCAGTATTCATATTTGTACTATTAATATACTATGGACATAAATGTTGTGATTAGAAAGAATGTAACTATAATGTATATCCATTTGTAATATAAATGTGAATACGGAGAATTTTGTTCTGAAACATTGTAACAAGGGAGATTAACACCCACAGATGGACCTTACTGGGAAAAAGACTAAAACATGCGGTCGCGAAAGTGTTAAAAAGTGTCGATACACTGAATCGCATCACAGTGTCACAAATCGTCAATGGGCGCAATAGAGTAAAGCTTAGCCCAATTAAATTATGATCATTCGAGAGGGCATAATCCAACGTTATTTTTCACACATAAACTATTAGCCCTCGTATATCCTTGAGAAATTTATATTTAAATTTGAGTAAAAAATGCAGTAACGAGAGAGGAATGGGAGGAGTCCCATTAAAACCTACCAAAATTTATCAATATTTAGATTCTATTTTAGTGAAACTTTACTCATTATATCTCGATTGCATATATCTCAAAACTGAAATAGGCAACTCTTTAAATGCATCAAAGAACAAGTTTGTCTATGCTCTTTCAATTTCTGCAGGTTTTGGATTACTTTCATTATTTCAATAAGGCGTGGTGTTAAAGATTCGGGCGTGGGTTGCACCGATTATTAGCGAACTTCCAGAATTTATATCTCGAAAACGAGCTGACGAGGGGGATATTATTTTATGCGTCAAAAAACTTTCGATTAATACTTGTTTGGATATTTTTATGATTACAATATGGGATGGTTTCCTGGTCAGATTAGACTTTCTCTGCTAATATCCTCTCTTGACCTATGCAGATAAAAGAATCAACCTCTGACACTCATACACAGGCACACCACCGGCTAAAAACAAGATTTTCGGATTTAAGAAATTTATTTCAAATTTTTGTAAATTTGACCAAAGTTAGAACATTCTCTACTATATATGAGAAAGGAAAATCAAAATTATTTATGATTCTTAGCATAAATTACACACTAACACCAATTAGTTATAGATTTATAAGGAGATTACATCGTTAATATGGTTTGTTGAACATCAGATTTTATTGTATCGTTTTTCAGCAATTTTGGTTATCATAATACATTTCTACATGTAATTCAAATGAAAGTATCTGATATCAATAATTTGAATTCCGATGTTTTAGTTTTTAGAGTTCTATCGTTCAGTTTTTCTAGTTTTTCATTCTATACATTTTTTTTTTTTTTTTTTTGTATAGGTTTTTATCAATTATGTCACATACCTGCCAACAATCTCATTATGAATCGTAACATTTTTAGTATCTGTCTTTTTTTTTTTTTTTACACCAGTCCCTTTTTAGAGTAATTTCTTATTTAACACTTTCGCGACTACTGACGTACCCCTTATTAAATTAATTCATAGTTACCTACTTGATAGGAACTTCCGAGTGAAGGTGAAAGACACTATCTTTCACCAAAATTTTTTGCCCATTTCGGCGTTCCACAATGCTCTAAAATTAACCCTAAATTATTTAATCTTTATATTAACGATATTCCCCGTTACCCTCATACCTGTATTTTCGCTTCAAGCGTCAACAGGCGTTATGCTATTTCGGCTATTTCCCGCAACCTCAAAGTTTTAGTTAACTGGTTTAATAAATGGAGAGTTGCATTTAATACCACTAAAACTGAAGTTATTCCTTTTTCACGTGGAAGAAATGCAATGATATCTGATAACAGAGATAAATGCCAAATTAGCCTCGGCACCACTCCCCCCCCCCCCCCCCCAACTCCTACCATGGTCAAATCACTGTAAATACATTGGTGTTATTCTAGACCAATCTCTCACTTTTCAACAACACATTCTCACCACGCGTAATAAATTCCGAGCAGCCAAAGTTAAATTACTTCTCCTCTTAGCATGGAATAGTAAATTAAACTTTAAAAACAAATTGCTCTTGTACACTTCCTACTTAAGACACATTTTAACCTATGCTTGTATGGTATGGTTATATGCTGCCAAATCGCATATCAAGTTAATCATTAGTGCTCAAATTTCAACTATTCGGCAAATTCTTGATATGCCTTGGTACGTTAGAAATTTTCATATTTATAAAGAAGTAAATACTACATAACTTAATGATTTCATCTAACATTTAAATGTTGAATTTCATTTGGCACTTGAAAACTTAGATAACCCTGCTTTAAACACTCTCGCAACATATGACCATAATGATCCTCTTAATAGGCGCAGACCCAAAGTGGGCCTTAGCCTAAACTCCCACCTTTAACCTTTTTATGTATTTTACTTTGCCTTTTTCACCTTGCTATCGCCCTCAGGCCTTGACTTCTCTTAGGAGATCATACGCTGTCCTTGTCTCTGTGTTGTCTTGTGTTTGTCTTTTTGTCCCTGTGTTAAAAAAAAAAAAAAAAAAATTGAAATTTTATGTTGTAAAATACCCAAAAAATTATAAAATTTGCTCCTTGAAAAATAAAAAATATTCTTACTTTCTCTAAACTTTCTCCTAATTTTTAACCTTTCAAATCATTTTTGTTATTGTGTTTCCTTTTTCTATAACCTCTAAAATTCCTTTGTTATTGCTTTTTTTTTTTTTCTGTTTCCCTTTATATGTCCTCCCCTCTCTCTCCATTGCAGTGAAATTGTAATTCGGGACTCACACCTCGTTAGCTTTACATCTTAGACATTGGAGGACGCGTGACGCTGTCACAGGTGCCTCCCAGCCATTCCATCCTAACTTCCTTCCGCTTACTTAGATTCACTGCATTTGAAAATTTCTAACTCCCGCAGTGGGCGTTTCTTTAGCAATTTGCATGTTATTTATTTTTTTTAAATGTACCCAATATTCATATAAGAGTAAAAGTATAATGTATATCCATTTATAATATGTGTGAATACGGAAAATTTTGTTCTGAAATATTTTAATCGGAAAAAATAGAGTGAGAAATTTTCGTAACTTTTACCACACATTCTTTTTTTCAGAATTTTTTATTATTATTACAATAATAATTATTGTTATTTAAATAACATCCCGAAACTAAAAACCTTAAAGATTATTGTATAAAATTACTGGTAGCAAAAAAGCCGAAGGACATTTCTTATATCAGAGAGTGTCGTGTAAAAAAGGGCGGGGACTTCCAGTTATTACCAGAGCTTCTCAGAATCCCTGTTTTTTCCCATTCTTTAGAATGTTATGTTATTAAGTTAAACGAATTTGCGTATGTGTATTGATATCCTTTTCTTATCTTCAAAAATCGATGCAGTAAATACCACAGGATTATATGTACACCAGTAGCATATAAAATAGTAAAGAGGAATAAGTCAAATTCTTTTTTAAAGAAAAGTTTTGGATGACCTCCTAAGTGCGGAGCAAGTTTTTCTTTCAGTGTTCTCACAAAAGAAAAATTTAGATAACAGAATTTTTATATCGTACATTTTTTAAATAGGTATAAACGCATAGCAGTGATTAATCATGTATAAAATAACAACATAATATTAGTGGTTCTCAAATTTTCCTGTGTGGAATCTCATATATGATGTTGTTCTAGAGGTGAGAACGAAGTGTAAAGGGATAATCTCAGCAATTGCACGTTTAGAGCGTTATGTTATTAAGAGAAACAATTTTATGTATTTATATTTATATTAAAATCCGAATAAACTACTACATCAGAAACGCCAAAGAAAAATATTTGAGATGCATACAGCTGTTTCGGTAGCCTTAAGCGTACCGTCATCAGTATAAAAAGAATCTTTCTTTGGCATTTCTGCCGTAGTAGTTTATTCGGGTTTTAATATTCCAACACAACGTCTCCTGTTATTATTAATATTTATATTATTTAAATTTTATCTTCAAGTATCGATGCAATAATCTTGAAACTTCAACTAACTGTTGTAAAATACTAAATAGAACACGGTAAGAAAAAGTTTAAATAAATTATTATACTTATACCGTTAATCATTCCATACATTTCAAAAATATATATTTAATTGTCATATTTACGCTTGTCCTTTATATCCATTTCTTCAATTCCAGTTTCGTCCCTGCTGCGGTGGGGATAAGACGTTTCTGAGAGCAGCTCCCGTGCCGGTGTTTGGTGGAAGTATTAGATTCTCCACGCATTGATCCCATCGTCCTTGTGCTAGCCAGGAAGCCATTCCAATAGTGTAATAAGGGAAATAAGTTAAAGGAACAGTTTTACTATAAGACACCTATTGTTATAGCCGGTGTACATCTCATTTCATGAGTCGATACTCTGATCATTACAAAACATTAAAAATAGATTTTAATAAAATAAATTATTATATCCTCCTGACGCTTGTTTTGAAATTCACTGAAATAAATTAAGCATATTTAAGATTAATAAAATAAACATATAAAACAGAAAAATAAATTTTAGCTGCTTCACTACAAAAAAAAAAAAAATGGAGGACTTTTAAGCTTTATCACATAAAATTCAGTGTTATGAATTATGTATAACATGAAGATTTTCCACAATTTTTCAAAATTACAGCCCTGCATGAATCTGAAAATGTATGAAAATCTGTACAGAAGCAATCACAATATATATATTTATATATATATATATATATATATATATATATATATATATATATATATATATATATATAATCACTGGATGCAGCTTATTCGCTGTGCACGATTCTAAAAATGCATGAAAATCCGTGCTACAGCGGTCAGTATTCTAATTGCCGAAACGTCAGTGGAGTTCCTCTGTTGAGACACAAAACGGTTTTGGGCTGTGCCTGTGTGTCTGTCTGCCTGTCTGTCGCGCGATAGCGGCCGTAAAATAGCGCTATTGACTTGAAATTTGGTACACATGTTCATGAGCCCCACGAAATCAGCTGTATAGTTTTTGGTATGTAAGCAATTTGTAGTTCGTATACAGGGACACGCCAAAGATTTTCTTATCATTACGGCCTATGGGAGGAATTTGTATGTATCGCGATAGTGGCCACAAAAATCACACTATTGACTTGCAATTTGGTACACGTATTCATGAGCCCAACGGAATTAGCTGTATGGTTTTAGGTGTATATTCCATTTGTAGTTCGTGAACAGGGACACGCCAAAGTTTTTCTGTCATTACGGCCTATGGGAAGAATCTGTATGTACCGCGATAGCCACCGCAAAAATCAAGCTATTGACTTCTAATTTTTGCCTAAACATCAGCGAGGCCCTCTGTTGAGACTCAAGAGGATTTTGGGTTCCGTCTGTCTGTCGTGCGATAGTACAGGACCTTACAAAAGGGTTCTGACAATGTCACGTAGTCATCCAAACGATGTTAAATTTGGAACAATTATTAATTTTAAACACAAAATAAACTGAACAGTTTTTACTGGCGTATACAATGTTTATGGTTTGTTTACAGAGACACAAGAAAGAATTTCGTAACATTAGAGCCTATGGATAAATTTTTATTTAAGCGCGCACTTTAATGCGTTTATGCTGAATTGAACTTAATAAAATTAACATACATTATAAAGATGCTTAAAATCATGTTTACTTTTAAAAAAGGTTATGTATAGACTAAATAATTTATGGGACCACACAAAATAATTCCGAGTATGTACTGTAATCATCCAAATGATGTCAAATTAGTTTGAAAAATTAATGAGTTATAATTAATTAGGTTTATTCTTATTATTTGCGTTTATAATAACTGTGGCTACTTTTCCGGGATACATAAAAGAACTTCGTACTATTACGGTCTATAGTCGGTATTTCTTAAAAGTTTATTTTAACATGGTTACACCCCATCAAATATAATGAAATATTATTAGAATTTTAAAAGCATGTTTTCCTGTTGAAAACTGTGGGCATAGAATTGGAAATTAGTTTAAAGGTTCCGCAAAATATTTGCCATATGCTATGTATTTATTTTATTTATTTTATTTTATTTTATTATTTTTTTTGAATGAAATTTGCTAGTTATGAAATTTTGTATTTGTGAATTTCAGGGAAATAATACAAGACCGTCGTTTATTAAAAATACATATTGTTGCGTACTTGGAGGTTCGTAAGTTGTCCGAGAATGAATGGCGAAACTTGCAAAAATTCTGTGATTTATTCACAGAATGTTCCAGAAAAATACAGATCTATAAACCAAGTATCAGCTTCAATACAACCAGTAAACACAGCTTAAACAACAGCCGTTAACAACAAAACAATAATACAAACTGTTTAGCAATAACACATAAAGCAAGTCTCATCCAAAAAGGCTCAAAGCAAATCTAGCATTTGACGAAACTGACACAGAACTGAGACTGACCACCTTATCGAAAAAATGCTCCTTTTATACTTTTCTATCGAACACAGACTGTTCTGGAAAATTCTCGTATCTCATCAGTCAATACAATAAGATTAGAGCTTCGATATTTGGTATATCCCTAATAAGATTTTCTCACCAAGGTCGTCAAAAAACTTGCCAAGGAGGGAAACAATCGCCAAATTTGGCGCTAAATCCATTTTTTCCCTTATTGGATCTTTTTTAAGTGTTTTTCAGGGATAATTAGACTATTTTAACGCTAAAACGACTAGAAATGCACAAAGTTAGCATTTTATGGACTTACAAAGCCTCTTTGAAAAAATTTATACAAAAATAAATGCAATTATTTACAATTCCGTAACACTTTATATGATATACAAATAGGTATACAAAAAGAGATACAGCAAGGGATTTAGGGGGCGGCAGCCCCCCACAGGAATTTATCTGATTATGGTAATAAGTATATCAAATCAATATATACTGTAGGAATAAATAAAAATCACCTATTGAATAATGTCTGATGCAAATAGGGCGTTGAGGCTCCTGATCTGCAGATCCACTAGTAATTAAATGTCACTCGAAAAAATAATTTTTAAATCTCAAAAACGAATTAAAAAAATAAAATAAATAAAATAATAATAATAAATCATTTAGCAGGGCCGCATTATGGTAAACATACACGAATAGTCTGCGCAAAAAGAAAAACAAAGTTCCGAGTCGGTTAAACTGTTTCGATACAGAAAGTTTACTATTAACACTTCCACGACCACTGACGTAGATTCACGTTATTTGAAAATCTCTAACTCCACTTGTGGGAGTTTCTTTCGCAATTTTTATGTTATTTATTTCTTAAAAATATATTTAAGTATTCTTATTTGTACTATCAATATACTATGGACATAAATGCTGTGATTAGAAAGAGTATAACTATAATGTATATCCATTTGTAATATAAATGGGAATACGGAGAATTTTGTTCTGTAATATTGTATTAAAGAAGAATAACACACACAGGCGCACCTTACTGAGAAAAAGACAAAAACATGCGGTCGCGAAAGTGTTAAAAAGTGTCGATACACTGAATCGCATCACAGCGTCACAAATCGTCAATGGGCGCAATATAGTAAAGCTTAGCCCAATTAAATTATGATCATTCGAGAGGGCATAATCCAACGTGATTTTTCACACATAAACTATTAGCCCTCGTATGTCCTTGAGAAATTTATATTTAAATTTGAGTAAAAAATGTAGTAACGAGAGAGGAATGGGAGGAGTCCCATTAAAACCTACCAAAATTTATCAATATTTAGATTCCATTTTAGTGAATCTTTACTCATTATATCTCGATTGCATATATCTCAAAGCTGAAATAGGCAACTGGTTAATGCATCAAAGAACACGTTTGTCTATGCTTTTTCAATTTCGGCATGTTTTGGATTTCATTCATTATTTCAATAAGGCGTGGTGTTAACGATTTACGCGTGTGTTGCACCGATTATTACCGAACTTCCGAGCTGAAGAAGGGCTATTATTTTATGCGTCAAAAAACATATTTATATATGCTCTTTCGATTAATACTTGTTTGGATAATTTTATGATTACAATATTTGATGGTTTCCTGGTCAGATTAGACTTCCTCTGATAATATTTTCTCTTTAGCTATGCTGATAAAAGAATCAACCTCTGACATTCATACCCAGACACACCGACGGCTAAAAACAAGATTTTAGGATTCAAGAAATTTATTTCAAATCTTTATAAATTTGACCAAAGTTAGAACATTCTCTACAATATATGGATAAGGAAAATCAAAATTATTTATGATTCTTGGCATAAATTACACACTAACACCATTTAGTTGAATATTCATAAGGAGATTACATCGTTAATATGTTTTGTTGAACCATCAATTTTTTTTTTTTTTTTTTTTTTTTCGTATAGGTTTTTAGCAATTATGGTTATGATAATATCTTTCTATAAGAAATTCAAATGAAAATATCTGATATCAACAATATTAAATCCGAAGTTTTACTTTTTAGGAGCTCATCGTTTATTTTGCTAAGTTTTTCATTCGATGCAGTTTTTATTATATAGGTTTTTACCAATTATGGCACATACCTGCCAACAATCTCATTGTGAATCGTAACATTTTTAGTACCGCTTTTTTATTTTTTCACACCAGTCTATTTTTAGAGTAATTTCTTTCTTGAAACCCGAAACTGAAGACGGTATGCTTAAGGCTACCATCTCAAATATTTTTCTTTGGCGTTTCTGACGTAGTAGTTTATTCGGGTTTCAATATTCCAACGTCAAATCTCCTGTTATAATTTCTTTCTTATTTAACACTTTCGCGACCGCTAATGTATATTCACAGAATTTGAAAATCTCTAACTTCACCAGTGGGCGTATCTTTAGCAATTCGTATGTCATTTATTTCTTAAAAATATGCCCAATATTCATATTTGTAATATCAATATAATATGGGTATAAATGTTTTGATTAGAAAGAGCATAACTATAATGTATATTCATATGTGAATACGGAAACTTTTGTTCTGAAATATTGTAACCGGAAAAAATAGTCCCCACAGACGGACCTTACTGTGAAAAAGACAAAAACACGCGTTAGCAAAAGTGTTAATCATAGCTGCATTTTGAGAAATTTATTTCAAAATTAAAGTGGTGTGAAAAAAGGGGTGTGTTTCAAAGGGGCACAACAATGTTACAATTATTAATGAGATGGTTGGCAAGTATAAATGGTTATCATTCTATAAGTAATTCAAATGGAAAGCATCTGATATTAATAACATTAATTCCAAATTTTTATTTTTTAGAAGCCCATCACTCATTTTTTCAAGTTTTGTATTTTGAAAAGTTCGTATTTTAATGAATTACTATTCACATGCAATACAGATAATAATTACTTTTTAATTACTTTACGCATTGAATTGTACTACCTCTTATTATAACAAAGAATGCTTTGTTTATCATGGATATGAAATTAGAACTAACATAAATAATATACAATAACTTGCATTAGGTATTTTTTGCTGTCAAGCATCTTGTGCAGGTCGGTTTGTAATCCATAAATGAACTCGTCGCAGTTTTGTCTATTTTCATGCCATATAAATGGTTCTTCACAAGTGATTTCGAACAATTTTACAAAAGTTTACTCATATTTTTCTTTTCTAATTTTGTAAATTATGTATTTTTTTTTTTTTTTTTTTTTTTTTATCGTCATTGTATATACTTTTCACATATTTAACCCGTTAACACTCGCCTTTTTAAGTATTGTTCAACGTAAGCCCCGCCTATGGGCGTTTCATTTAAATGTTGCATTATTTTATTAAAAGTTTTTATGCTTTAATTTTTGTTTTACAAAAGGATGATACATGTAATAATACTGTTACTACCCGATTCATTTAAATGTATGGCACATATAATACATATTCACATATGAAAATATTGTGTTTGTTTCTTAAAAACAATATACACACTTAATAACTTTCAAAGTTACATCCTTAGAAGGTACAAAGTACAAATACACTAGCGATCTATAAATAGATTACTGGGCGGTAACGGTTTAAATAAAAACATCATTACCTTAAAAATTGTATTTTTTTTTTTTTTTAGTTTTCACACACATTTTCTCTGTTCTCGTACTATGAACAAACTATCGAAAAAAATCACTAAATACAGAAAATTCTAATTTATCAAATCCACATAAGATGTAATGAATGAATGAAAGCTAAATTTAACATTTCTTAAAAATAAGTAAATAAACAAATAAATAACTGCGTTTCAAATGTTCTCATTCTTATTAATATTAAGAGTTACCATAAATGGCAGAATATAAAAATTCTTCAACTCACAGTGTAAATTAAAAAAAAATTATCTTAAAACTCATGTTGTATAATTGGCGAAATTTGCTTGAATATATTTTTATAGTAAAATGATAAATATTATATTTACTTTAAAATTTTCATCTGCTATTTATAGGAATATATTAGAATAAATAAAATATATAAAAAGATTTTCTAGAAATTGACGCCAAAGTTAGGACCTTTTTCCTAGAATACCTACAAAATATTTGAAACTAGAAAATAATGTATTTGAAAAGTGTTTAAGTGATAATTTAGAAGTAGAATAAATTACTCCAAATAATTTAAACAAACCTGTTCGTACATTGAGATCTTTTAACCTGTTTTAAACAATGGAATAATTTCTTTTTTTATGTGTATTTGCTGAAAATTCATTTAATTACATCGTTTTCTTTTAAAATAGTTGAGAAATAATCTAATTGGAAGCATGTTTGGTATGTCTACACTTAGCAAAATAGTTCTTATTTTTTTTCATAATTTTAAGATACACGATATTTCATCGTAAAAATTATATAAGGGAAGATAATTTTTTATGGAAAATAGTCTTCTTGAAAAATTGGTGTTATACACTTAAAAATAAAATTTTTAAATTATGTTTTTTCTATATATTTTACTTAGTGAAATTTATGTATTACTAAAATAAATAGTACGTTTCTTAGATTAATAAATTATTATTATTATTGTAAAAGAAAGAAGTTGAATATAGAATAACATTTCAATTTCAACCTTAGGAAATTTAGCTTTCTAATCAAAATTAACGAAACAAAATTAGCGAACAAGAAATCGTGGCACAGTGCTAGTGGGTTTGACTTGAGACAAGAAGTTCTTCAATTTGATCCTCATCTAAGTCAAATTTTAAGTTTCTTGAAACTTAAAATCATAATACCAATATTTAGTGCAACATAAAATTATGAAATCATGATTAAAGGTTAAACCATCGAGTGGTTGCAGTTACATATTTGCCAACCTAACCCGGAAGATTGTTAGTTCCCGCCCCTTTTTGTACACCACTTCATTTTTAGAGTAATTCTCCTAAAATATATTTACGATTAAATAAGAAGAAAAGTACTCTAAAAAAAGACTGGTGTGAAAAAATAGGTGGAAAGGCGCGGGACTATTAATCTTCCGGGTTAGATTGCCATGTATGTAATTATCTCAGTATTAAGTTTTAGTTCAAACTAATACCAAATTTTTAACAATCTACGTTATTTTATTCAAGAAAAATAATTTTAGAACCCCAATACCAGCATAAAATAATTAAAAAAAAATTTCCTTTTCAGGGATGGAACACTGGAGCAGATTCCAAACAAATATGAATGAACTAAAGTTTTCTTTTTCTTAACTCAACGATATTATACGTAGAGAAGTTTCTTAAACAAATACCGGTATGAATTCTGCTCTAGTGTTCCATCCCTGTCTTTCTGTACAAAACTAGCTTAATTAAAATGTATACCGCTCATCAGTGTTTTTCCTGTGTTATCCTATGGCAGGGATGGAACACGGGCGCAGAATTCATACTATTGTCAATGCAAGAAAATTTGAACTTCTTAAATCAACGATATTATAGTTAGAAAAATTACTTAAACAAATACCGTGATGAATTCTGCGCCAGTGTTCCAACCCTGCCTTTCTGTACAAAACTAGCTTAATACTTTTGCGACCGCTGGCGTAGATTCACGTCATTTGAAAATTTTTAACTCCTCCAGTAGGCGTTTCTTTCGCGATTTGTATGTCACTTATTTCTTAAGAATATACCCAATATTCATATTTATACAATCAATTATACTATCATACTTGCCAACCATCTCATTATGAACCTTACAATTTTTGGTACCCGCCTTTTTATCACACCAGTAATTTTTTAGAGTAATTTTTGCCTTATTTAATCGTAACAACTTTTCGAGAGAATAACTCTAAAAATATAGTGGTGTGAGAAAAGGGGCCTGTTTTTAGGTGGCGTTAGCAATTGTTCGGTTATTAATGAGATGGTTGTCAAGTATGTACTATGGTTACAAATACTTTGATTAGAAAGAATATGATTATAATGTACACCTATTTGTAATATAATTATGAATATAGAAAATTTTGTGCTGAAATATTGTAACTTGGAAGAATGACGCCCACAGGCGGACTTTACTTCGAAAAGACGCATGCGGTCACGAAAGTGTTAAAAATTATACCGCTCACCAGTGTTGCTCCCGGCGATCCTATTTTTTATAATTTTTCCACAATTATTTTTCGCCCCGCCTTTTTTTCTTACCGGAAATTTTGAAAAATAATTTTCATCTTATTTAATCGTTGTCACATATTGAAATAATTTATTAAATTTTTGGTGTAAAAAACAAGGCGGGGCTAAAAATGTTTGTGAATAAATTATAAAAAATAGGAACGCTGGTCGCTCCTTTATTATCCTATGGCAGGTATGGAACACGGACGCATAATTTATATCACTGTCAATGTAAGAAAATTTTCTACTTCATAAATCAACGATATTACAGTTAGAGAAATTTTTTTTATAGAAGTACAAAAAAAAAAAAAAAAAAAAAAAGTAAGGAAGATTAAGGATAGCATTACAAAATATAACAGAAAGTTTAAGGATAGTAAAAGTATTTTTGTATTTTCTAGGAGCAAATTTTTTAATTTTGATTGTCTTTTTAATTTTTTTTTTTTTTTTTTTTTTTTTTAATTTTAACACAGAATGACAAACTTAACATAAACAAACACAGGACAATACAGGGTATAATCTCCGAGGACAAGTCAGTGCCCGAAGGCGATAGACAAGAGAAAATATACTTAACGTTGAGAAAAACAGCAAAAAGGTTAAAGGTGGGAGTTCAGAACAAGTTTTATACAATACTGTGCATTTTTTAATTCTTTTTTTACTTTTCACTCTAAATTCTCCTTTAAGTTTCTGCGGCAATTAATTTTTCTAATATTTAAAATCTTTATATTTTGAAATTTTACTATTTTTTTTTTCCTTTAAATATTTTTGTAACTATATATTACATTTCTTTATATCAAAAAATATGGTATTAGAAGAATTTCGGTAAAAATTAAAAATAAATAGGTAAATAAATAAACAAATGGGTTTCTTTAAAAAATTCTAATCTATATCAAGAGTTTAAAAAAAAATTAACGATTTAAATAAATCAAATTATTTACAATAGGTATATTGAAGAAAATAATCCCAAATGTAAAAAAAAAAAAAAAAAAAAAAAAGCCATACGTGTATTCATTTATTCTTCCACGTTTCTTTCATTTTTATTTTTACCTTGTCTTACCCAGAAGGTTTGAGAAAGTGCTCTTTTTGCATCAAATTTTCGAGATTAAGTTTTTGTTATATTTACACGGTTTGAGGTCCCTTGAAATCTAAAATAATATTTTTAGTGGTTGGTCTGTGTGTCTGTCTATCTGTTATCAGCATATCTCAAAAGTAAATTATAGTAGAAAGTTTAAATTTGGTATTCTAAACGTGTATCATATAGGGGTGCAACACTAAACTTCTCTTTGATGTCAAGTAAATAATCCGTGTACAGGGACACCCAAAAAAATTCAAATACCATAGCAGAAATACATTACGTCTATGGGGGGAAGTTGCCGGTAAGTAGAGTTTGACATCTTGCATATATGTCAACGTCCTAATTAATATTCCGTAGTACCGTTAGCCACGCCTTGTTTTTTTACGCCAGTATTTTTTTTAGAATAATTTTCTTCTTATTTAATCGTAATTGCGTTTCTAGAATATTATTCTAAAAATTTACTGGTGTAAGAAAAAGGGCGGGGCTAAAAATACTATGGAATATTAATTAGGATGTTGGCAAGTATGTATTTGTATACTGCACAAAACCAAATGAAACGAATATATACTTTTTATATTCGTAAAAACACGTTTCATGTAGACTGTGCTACACAAATATCATTCACTGTTTGGTTACAGGGCTACACAAAAGATCTACATTATAATGCGATAATACTTGAAAATTAATGAAAGTGTATTTCAAGATGTATTGCGTGTTATTAATATAGGATTATTCTTATGTGCATCATTGAGTGTGTACATAGCTTTCAGGAGATATACAAGGCTGCCAATATTTAACCCATAACATTCTTTTTTATCGTTAGTAAAAGAGCATTAAAATAATATTTTACCATTTCCATGAAAGCTGCTCGGTAATTGCAATTAATTCTTCGTAGCCATATGGTAAATAATGTATTTTTTCAAGCTAAATATTCATCGCTTGGTTTTTTTGTATACTTACACGTTTTGAGGCATTCTGAATACCGAAGTCAAGTTTTATAGTTTGATCTTTGTCTATATCTGTTAGAGTAAATTGAAAACAAATAATTTCAGGCCATTCAAATGATGCATTTGGAAGTTAATACATTTGTTATTAAGAAAATTTGTTCAAGATTGATAAATTCCAAAGAATGATGCGTGTGAAAGCTGTCTGAATAATTTTAAATGAACTTTTGAACTTATTAACAGATTTTAATTCTATATAAATGTAGTTACGATAATGAAACGGAGTTTGAGGAAGGCGGTAGATTTCGTCACATAGAATTATTTGTCAAATAAAGATGTTCCAAAGCCTAATTTGAATAGTTTTAACATAGATTTACATAACAGTATTCATTATCTTAAAAGTTGATCTCCAATCTCTACTTATAGTATTAAATTTCAGGGTAAGAGAAAGTCGTGTGAGTGAGATACCAGATTATTTTATTTCGATTAACTTAGTACCAAATAATAGCACATTTCTATGATTTATAAAACTGTTTATTCCCACCAATAATGGAATCTTATTTAGCGAACATTTTTCCTCAGGAAATGGAGTCAAACAGCTCAAATGCTTGAATGTGCTTTAGAACAATGCATAATAGTCTATTTTGCAGTACGCATGAATAATTTGCCATCCCGGTCCATCTATGCGTATATAATTTTCATAGATGATTCTAAGGAATTCTCTAGTAATCAGTTTCAAGAAATTTCCGCTTTTCAGCGAAATCAAGCTTTTGTTGTTGCAATCGCTATTAATTTTGCTTGCTTCGCGAAATAAAAAATATTTTGAGAAAGTTAAATAATACATGCATCTCTTTAGTAAAACTAAATTGCTTATAAATTTTGTATTAGTTGTTTTAATTTAATCATCTAAAATATTTGAAAATATTTCATTATCTAACTTTAAAAACGCTCAATATTTGTTTTTAAATAGTCTTATGAAGTTTAACGTAACTGATTTTAAAAGCTTGAATATTTCAGAAATTAAGAATAGTTTTTATGTCGTAAAATAGTAAAATGGTGCTTTTTTTTGGTAAAAATATGAATTTGGAATTGATGTTAAATGCACTTTCTAATGAAATTGTATGATGCAGATGTCATTTGCTGTTTTTTAAACATTTTATTTTGTTTAATAAAAATTGAAATTTTTTTAATGATTTATCGAAATATGTTTAAAATTTTAAAAATATTAATATAGATTATCTAGTTATAATACATAGATGCATACTTGCCAACCATCTCATTATGAACCGTACAATTTTTACTTCCTGCGCCCCCCCCCCCCCCCCTTCTTTTTACACCAATAACTTTTTCGATTAATTTTAGTCTTATTTAATCGTAACAACATTTGAAGAGAATAACTCTAAAAATATAGTGGTGTGAAAAAAAGAACCGTTTTTTCAGGGGGCGTTAACAATTGTACGGTTATTAATGAGATGGTTGGCAAGTATGTAGATGCCAATATTTTAATTTATTCCGGAGTAATTTTAGCACCGCCTTATTTCGTACCAATTATTTTTTTTCTTATTTTATCGAAGTTATATATCGAAGAAAATTTTTCTATAAAGTGGTGCGAAATGAAGATGGGGCTATAAGTACTCCATAATAAATTAAAATATTGACAGCTATGAGAATATTGTATTATTGAACTTTTGAATGCATAAAAATATCTCCTTTCCTCGGTATATATTTTAATAATTATAAACAAAAGTAAAATCTTACTAATAATAGTTTCTCACAAAGTATATTTTAGCATGGAATCTGACATATTACATAGTCATAAATTATATACTTTTACATTCATTTTCTTTTTATAAATTGTTTGATCATAGCCTCCTAAACTAGACGCCTGTCACGTTGCCCGTAAACTTGGCAACAGTTCAAGCGACAGACAGCGCCACCCAGTACAGATTGCGTGACTCTTTTATTCGACAGCCATCAAAAATTTTTAAAAGTGAGATTTTATATATATAAAAGTCGAATAGAATCGAAGAATCATCTACTATATATCTCATTAAAATTATTGGTGACAGTTGAATAGAAAAGTAGCTCAATCTGTACCAGGTGGCGCTGTCTACCACTTGAACTGTTCGCAGGTTTACGAGCAACACGACAGGCATATAGTTTAGGAGGCTACGGTTTGATTCTTGTAATATTTTGTAAGTGGAAAATTTAGGAAATATTAGTTATAAATCGAAAACTTATTTCGTTATCTCTTTTTTTCAGCAAATATTAGCCAGTTAAGTTTGTTGGTAAAGAGGAAATCGATTTAAAACTTTTAGTCGAACATAGTTAGCGCGACCACTATTAACATGAATTACTTTCAACAAGAACTGTTTCCACAGTTCCCTCCAGAATGAAGATTACTTCAGTTGTACGAAATGTAGTAGCTGCAGCATGAACTACTGATAATACGAACAAACATTTTATCCCCGGTGTGAGTCACGTTAACGAGATTCGACTGTATTCTAATTTAGTTTTCTCTATAAATTTTTGTATTACTGAAAATCTTTTTCTTCTCATTCTTCCTCTTATTATTATTATTCAATTTCTCAAAAATATAAATTTGATTTCCTTTTAATAATACAATAAGAATAATTTCTATATTTTCCTTAAACGTGCTCTAAAGTTTAACAAACATAACAGTGCCATAGATGCCAACATTGTAATTTAGTTCGAAGTATTTTTTGCCCCGCCTTTATTCTATACCACTTATTTTCTAAAGTATTGTTTTCTTATTTTATCAAAGTTATATAATGGGGAAAATTTTTCTTTAAATAAAGTGGTGCGAAATAAAAGCGGGGCTAAAAATACTCCGAAATAAATTAAAATATTGGCATCTATGCAGTGCTACATTTTTATACTTTTTTCAAAATTTTTGTGTTTATTCCGTTATTCAATATACAAGAGTATAATACAGTGCACATATTTATATTCAATTTACGAAGCAATTAACTATTATTAAAAACACAATTTATGCAAAGAAACGTCGGTCACTGAACATTTTTCTAACTACTTCGTGCTTAAAAATCTTGTTAGACGTACATTTACATTAAAAATCCAAATTCTATTTAATTTTTAACCCTTTGCGCTCGGCATATTTTCCGTAAGACACGCCTTTGGCGTTCCTTTAAAACGTCACACGTATAGTTTCCAACTTACACTACCTTTTGGCTACCGAAAAATTGTAATAATTTGTTTTATTTTACTTCATAATGAAATAAAATAAATCTTTCTGTTAAAATTTTCCGGTAGCCGAAAGGTAGCCTATAGTTACACGTTTTAGAAAAATAACATTTCATTTGCAGAGGAACACTTTAAGGCGTGGCTCGATTTTTTAATGTCCTCTCAGAAGGGACATGCGAGCGATAAAGGTTAAAAGAAGTGATAACTTAAAAGAATATCTTAAAATTTGCCATTAAAATCATTTACTTCTCTCTCTCTTTTTTTTTTTTTTTTTAATTTTTGGTTGAAGAGACTAAAGTTTATCATTTTAAATCTAGTTAAGTATTCATAAACCTTCTTTAGATGTATATAAATATAAAAAATAAAAACGATAAAAATAAAAACATAATTTAATTTGACGAGTTTATCTGAAACTTTTTGAGTAGTGTTCTGTGTAAATTATTTAACTGGATTTATCCTGAATTACATATACTTATGGAAATAAATCACAATATAAAAAACTAATGAATCTTGTAAAATAAATGTTTACATTAGTTTTTCGTTTAAAAAAAATTAATTTTTTTTTTTCCGAAACTCAATTTTACGTAAAATTTCAAAACATAGTCTACGTCCATACTTTTAATACTACATACTTTTAATACTATTTAATATAGTTTAATAAATATACTTACGTCGTTTTGAATTAATAAAATGAAACCGGAAATGTTTGCTTAACAGTGTTTACATGGTACTTTACAAATATCCATCTTATAAGTTGCAAAAGAATATCTTAAATTTTATCTAAGATAAATTTCCGATATCAGTATTTTAATTCAAATCGACATTATTTTCCGGTCCCCCTAATACATGGTCTACCCAGAGAGAAATGAGACTAATTCCGTAAAATTCGTTTTTTTTTTTGTTGTTGTTGTTCTTTAAGATATTTTTACAGATTCTTAAAATTCTTCAACATAACCTCCTCCTGCATTCATACACCGTTGCTTAACGACTCTGCCATGCATTAGTGGCCGTTTAGAAACCTTCAACTGGAATGCTTTGATAGTTGACAACTTAGCACTTTTTGGTTACCGGGAAAACTGAATAGAAATATTTATTTTATTTAATCAGTGAGCTGTAACAGATTTCACTGATAAAGTAAAATAAAAAAAAATAATGAAAGTCTTCGGTATCCAAAAGGTGCTAAGTTGGCAACTGTAAATACTGTACAGAACACGCTTTACGGTTCTCTGCAAGTTCTTTAGATTGTCAAATCGATTAAAAACAACCTCAAAACAGCTACTTAAGCTGAATTTTAACCGAGGGAATAGAGCAATGTCCGGCAATGACAGATCGAGGCTGTACGGGCAGGGCCTGATTAAGGGGGAATTTTTCTGATTTATCGCTTCACACATTATATATACTTACACCGTTATTTTTTAACAAATACTTTCCTCCTATAATAAACAGAAAATTTTGATTAAAAATTATTTTAAAAGAATTCTGGTGTCTAATACCGGTGAGTAAATTGGATGGTTTTACACCGTTCATTTTTTATAAAAAATATTTCCTCGTCAAAGCGTGGAATTTCTATGACATGAAGTAAAAAATAATTGTAAAAATATTCCGGTATGAGCGAGCTTCCTCCTTAATCAGGCCCTGTGTACGGGGCTGCGTTTTGCCACTGCTCGATAATCTGTTCAGATCTTCCAACCGAATCCGGCAAATTGTTAGTACCGCCCCTTATTCTAAACTACTTAATTTTTAGAGCAATTCTCTTCAAATGTATCTACGATGAATTAAGAAGACAAATACTCTAAAAATTAAGTGGTGTAGAAAAAAGGGGCTGTGCTAACAATTTGCCAGATCAGGTTGGCAGCTCTGTCTGTTGCTTTCTAAAAACCTAACGTCGTTTTCAAACATGCGACTGCTTCTTAAGCGACCTGCGCACTACAAAGGCTCAATGCCAACTGACTTCGACCAAACTCTGTAGCTGACGGAAACCACCACCTGTACCACCTGCTAACTTTGGCCTTTTGGTATTTTACTTGGCGCAAAAAATTCAGTCTCATTACTTTCTGGACAGACCCCGTGTCTGAAATAAAATTGATTTGAAAAAAATTATATTATCAAAACATTAGGAATACTTTTATCATTTTCTCTCTTTCTCTCTTTTCTCTCTCTCTCTTTTTTTTTTTTTTTTTCTTCATAGAAAATCTATTTTTTGCAGTTTAGTAACAAATGAATCGAGCATATATCAGCAATTTTCTCTTATTTTATCGTAGAAATATATCAGAAAAATTATTCTAGGAATGAAATGGTGTGAAATAAAATCTGGGATAAAAATACCCCGGAATAAATTAAAATGTTGGTAACTATGATATACTACAATGAAATCCACTGTCATTTAAAGATATAAATAATTTTGCATCTTACCTTTCAGTTGCATTTTCTCAATTAAAAGTAGATTAAAATTGTATATACATATGACATACAGTATTTTAGTAAAACTTTGTAAAATTTAATTTTTAACGAAAAAAAAATTCTTGGAAATATTCTATTTTACACACAAGTATATTAAAGATATTTAGGATAATTTATTATTATTATCACTATTATTTTTTATAATATGCGAAATTTTACAATTTAAAAAGCATAATATATACACACAAAACGCCAAAAATATTTCATCTGTTTCCATCAAAATACAGAACTGATAAAAATAATTAGAATGAATATTTTATTTATAAACCCGTTTAGCATTACTCTATCATGTAAAATATTAAATTTAAAAATGCGATATGTTTGAAATACCTTGTAAAAATGTTTAATTTTTTCATTCAATGATTTTTGTTAAGTAATAGAAATACATTTATATCTAAGCACATGAAATACAGGGGTCGGAGTATTCACTTTTTTGAATACAACAATTTTTATAAAGGCATCTTCATATTAGTCAAACAAAGATAAGTACTGGAAACAGATACTAATTTGTTTTCTAATTAAAAAAAAAAAAAAAAAAAAAGCGGTATTCATGAAACATCTATTAAAATACATTAATGCATATAAAAAGTATTTTATGTTAATTCACCAAATTTTACATTAAGAATAAATTCCATTTTAGACTGAAAAAAAAAATCTCTAACTGACATCTAGAAAATAAATTGTGCCTCTAAAAAAATAATTCCATGTCTTCCTTGTAAATTCTGAGTTTCTTTGCTAGGCAATTCTAAAATTATCTGTAAGAATTCTAAAGCGTTTTCCTATATTATCGTATATAAAATACAGTAGAGTGCCAATTATCCGGACGCCGATTAACCGGAATGTGCAATTAACTGGGTGGATCAAGAAGCTTTTTTTTTCTTTCATGGTCTTCTCCCCCCCCCCTCGCTCCTTTTGTCGTCTACCCCCTCCATTCGCTTTCTTCCGCCCAGTTTCAGTGAGGGGGGAGAGTAGAAAGGGCTGAATGAAAGGATTAGGATTTTTTTTTTGTCAAGAATTAAAGAAGGTAGGAATCATCGAGCAGATGCATTTCCTGATTCCTTTTCTTTTGAGTGGCTTCACTGAATTAGGACAGGAACTCCACAATCGGCGATTTAGTGCATCGGTGATAAAAAATGCAGTATAAATTGTATCTGGCCGCGTGAATGGAGTGAGGGGACGGGGTATGCTCTTCCTGGAAATTCCATCCATTTGGCGATAGAGGACAATCGACCACTGTCGATCCGGAAATGAAATCGTCTCCAAAGACGAGTGCGAAGTTATTTTTCACGCTATTAGTTACACGCTAATTTTCTAATAAGTTTTGTAGATTTGGAGGACGCACGCCATTTGTACAATAATATGCTAAATAGGCACTACTACAATTGCCAGTCCTAAGCCTGGAAAAATTGTGAAGGGAAGTTACCTAAAAAACATTGACTCGTCCGTTTTATAAATTTTCCAATTTTTCGGATTTTCCGTTAACCGGATCGGCCTCGGTCCCGACCAATCCGGATAATCGGCGCTCTACTGTATAAGATTTTTATATTGGATAATTTCCTTATTATCTTATATCATCTACATTAAACTTAGGTACTTAAAAATCTCTGCAAATGAATGCGAACACAAGAGGCGACTTCAAGTAACTATAATTTTGGTTTATAATCCAATTCTAGAAAATCAAACCAGAATTTCTCTCAGCACAAAAAATTCATAATATTCATAGCATTCATAATATTGTTTCACCATCTAGAAAAGTATAGACTAGAAATTATCGATCATATCGTCTATTCTCAGGGTGGGCCAACTTTTGCCGAAGTGGTAAAAACCGCGGAAAAAACCACCCCGGCAAAAATAGTTTTTGCCACAACTTTTGCCAGTGGCAAAAATTACCAGTATTTCAAACAGGGTTTTAAGGATTTTAATTACACGATTTTAATGTTTAAATCATAATTTTAACAAATTAAAACCAGAGATTTAATTACACTCTTGATCAACTGATTCTTATGTAAATCATTAAAATAACGCATTCTAAAATTTCTTTAAAATGAAATTTTTAGCATCAACAATTAACGTAATTTTTTTCATTTTTAAAAATATTTAAATTACCTATCTAAAAAAATATTCTTCAATAATTAATTACTAGAATATTTGTGTTTTTCAATGTATTACATATTTTTGTTTGCAGTGGGAAAAAGTGAAATATTGAGTCAATTATTGTCTCAGCTGTTCTAAAATTTGCCAGTCAGTCACTGATCATGCATTTTTTGGAATTGAAATGTAAATTGCAAGTTAACTCTCTCTCTCTCTCTCTCTCTCTCTCTGAATATGTCTTACTTAAGATTTTTTTACTTCAATAAAATAAAAATATAATTTTGTAGTTTTATTTTTATGGTTATGTTCAGGGACTGACAAAGTTTCAATATCTTATAGGAGCCAGAAATAGCGAATTATTTCTATGACAATACTCACAGCAAAACTCAATACGATTTCATAATTGTATAATTAATGCAGGTCATTCACATATTATTTTACATTGAATAAATGAACTATTCAGTTAAAAATGTGAACTAAGGAAATTTTTAAGAAAATAACTTTTTTATTTATAAAGATAAAAACAAACTATTGGGGGAAAAAAATCCACAGAAATAAATATTTTTACCTTTAATATAATCACCAAATATATTGAGAGTGTTTAAGTTTTGGCTTTAAAATACTATTTGTCTATTAATTGTTCAGGACAGAATTCCTTTAAAGAGAATCCATTTGATAAATATCATACTATTTAAATTTTCTCATTGCAAATTCGAACATAGTTTGCTTTAGATAGTGTTTATGATGCTTTAATCTTGTTTAACATAAAGATGTTGACATGGAAAGTACCAGTATAGTAGTAAGAAGATTTATCAAATATGGGAATTTATCTTTCATGGAAAAACATCTTTCAAAAACAGAAATAATTGTTAATTTTTTCAGAAAACATTAAACTCATACTATTCTTTCAAAGCATCAGCAATGTCATCTTTTATACCAAGACAAGAAGGTGCGAGGAAAAACAAAAGTATACATAAAAAATATTGTAAATGCATAAAAAATTTTTTGTCAGTCTGCCGTAACTGGTCACCAATGGATATTTATAGTCACCCTGGCACCCGGAATTTGTCGGACACTGGTTATATATATTATATTAATTAATTAATTATAATTACTTTTTAAATTAAAAAAATCTTCAAACATTTTTTTCATTGGGGTTTGAGGTGCCAAAGTGTAAAGGGTGAAAATTGAAAGGGATTGTGTTGTTCTAATTTTATTTTTCCACTTTTCCTAATTTTTCTATTTTTGCCAATTTTTTCCATTTTTGCCTGTTTTTTTCCACTTTTTGCCGCTGTCCTGGCAAAAATGCATTTTTTGCTGGCAAAAACGCAACCCTGTCTATTCTGTTTATTTGTTTAGTTATAAAATTAACTCGGAAATTTATATTTCAAGTTTAGAGATTCAGAAAATTACTTCTCACATTTTTTAGATGAAGGCAGTATATGTTTTTTTTCTCAGTGTAGTATACATGGGCCATTTTAGTACACGCTGGCTACATGATCCTTTATTATAAAATTTATGAACATTTATAATATATTATAACATAAACCTGCTGGTAGTATCTAGTAACTCCGAAGTACTAGTTCATTTGCACATAACTCAAACATTTACGACTGTTTTAAATAAGTATCAGTGAGTTGTTGCAGAAACATATATTACGTGTTTTGTTAAGATTGGACCATATGTGCTTTAAAGATACAATCGATATAATTCATAGAAATGTATTAAACAATACATACGTGTTAGTTTACTTGTAAATTAGTATAGTAGTTATTCACCTATATTTAAAAACTTACTTTGTTTTGAATATATGAAAATTTTTGCTATAAATGTTTTGTTTTAGTGGGCGAGTAAATGCAAGTTTAGAATTAGAGTTTATTCAATAGTAAGGGATATAAATGAGTTGATGATTAATATTATAATTACCATTGCAACAGAAATGTCGTATATATAGTCAATAAAAACTGCTTCATTTTTGCCAATTAAATAAAAGTGATTTTTTTTTTTTTAAATCTCTGTTAAACCCTTAACGACCGCGGGCGTACATATTGGTTTTTCCAAAGTGTGACCCTTTGTACTGTACACTGTATAAAAAATTCTGGAACTTTCCTGGAAAATGTTGGGCAATTAATGTAGCCAATATTTACCAGTAACGTTCCTTGAAATTATCAGTAACCATCAAATATACATACATTCAAAATAATACTACATTCCTGAAATCAGGGACGGTTCATGGACGAGAACCTATTATTTTCAGGAGCCTGCTCCAAACTTATTAAAACCAGAAACGTACCAGATACACAAAAGTAACGTTTCTGAATTTTCTTACAGTGTACTGCTACCAGTAAAGCTACTAGCACGAACTGAAAATAACCTTGAAAGTGATCTTGACAATGTTATTGAAGTATTTACTCATTTCGGAGTTCGGAAAGAACGTTGACACTGGGAAGCAACTGTCGCAAATTTTCCTCGGCAGGAAAAGGGTTAATTGAAATAAAGGCCTCTTCTTGCACTATAATCATACTTGCCAACATACTAATTAATATTCCGTAGTATTGTTAGCCCCGCCTTCTTTTGCATACCAGTGTCTTTTTACAGTATTTTTCTTCTTATTTAATCGTAATTGACTTTAAAGAATATTACTCTAAAAATTTTCTGGTGTGAAATAAAGGGCGGGACTAAGAACACTACGGAATATTAATTAGGATGTTGGCAAGTATGTATAATAATAATAATAATACCTTTATTTTACTATAATCATACTTGCCAACATTCTAGTTAATATTCCGTAGTATTGTTAGTCCCGTCTTTTTTTTCACACCAATCAATTTTCAGAGAAATATTCTGCAAATTCAATCACGAGGAAATAAGAACATATAGCTGCCAATATTTTAGTTTATTCAGGAGTAATTTTAGCCCCGCCTTTATTTCGTACCGCTTAATTTTTAAAAGTAATTTTTTCTTATTTTATCGAAGTTATGTATTGAAGAAAATTTTTCTATGAATAAAGTGGTGCATAATAAAGGCGGGGCTAAAAGTACTCCGGAAAAAATTAATATATTGGCAGCTATGAATAAGAAGAAAAATACTCTAAAAAAGATACTGGTGTGAAAAAGAAGGCGGGGCGCTAACAGTACTAGAAGAATATTAATTAGTATGTTGGCAAGTATGCTATAATGATATTCAAAATTTTAAGCTAAAAATTTAAATAAATCTTTCAAACACATTTTTTAAAAGATATAATATAATATGGGATATAGGTTTTGAAGTTTTATTATTGTTATGATTATTATTTATTACATTTTGAAAAATAAAAAGTCAAACCTGATATATTGTAAACTTACGATTCTTTTTCTTTTGAAAATAATGATTAAAAAATAAATAAATAAAATAAAAAGACACGTTTGTTTCATTGTTTAAGGACATTTTTAGAAATGAGTTACGATTATACGACGTTTTTTGCTGATAATGCACTGCATTGGGAGAAGTGATATTTTAACAACTTTTTTATTATATCACTGTTTGTAATCTAATGTGCTTTTAAAAGAGCATTTTCAACCTAATAGCACATATTAGGATATTGTAATCCTAATAACACGTGGTATTTTAATCTTTTTTTTTTCTTAGAAAGTATTACTTTATATTACTTTTTTTTATTTACTGCATGTTCTAAATTTGAATAATATCATAGTCTAATAAACTAGATGCCTTAAGCGTGGTTCGGAAACTTGGCAACAGTTCAGTAGACAACGTCACTTGGTACAGATTACGCGACTTTTTATTCAACACCAATACTTTTAAGAAGTAATATGTGATATATGTATTCGATGTTTCTTCGATTCTATTCGCCTTTGATGTATATCAAATCCCACTTTAAAAAATCTTTGGTGGCTGTTGAATAACAAATTTGCGCAATCTGTGCCAGGTGGCGCTGTCTACCGCTTGAACTGCTGCTAAGTTTCCGAGTCACGCAGAAGGCATCTAGTTTAGGAAGCTATGATAATGTTACGTATTATATTTAAAATATGAACAGTAGTAAAATGAAAATGTATCGCAAAAAAAAGTAAAAGTAAGCACACATACAATATATATACATAACAAAGTTATTGTTTCAAAATGGAGTTCTATATAACATAATATCAGCAATCTATATGATGTATAATAATTAATTACTTCTCCTTTTAAACAAAAAATAATAAATGAAGGACTACATAAAAATACACCACACAAAATCAATACTATAAAACTGTCTTCTTTCTCTTCTGTTTTGAGAGGAGATGCCTCAGTACATTGTTACAAAATAATGAATGAAGCGTTAGAAAGAATGGGGTAAGAAGATTTTTGATTAATGACACTTTCTAACACGTATTTTAAAAACAGAAATACTTTATAAATATAAATATTGTTAAGAAAGTCAAGCTATTTGATTTATGACGCATACAGAATAGAGGTTCTTCACTTCAGTATTTATAATGCAGTTTTTATAATATTTTATAAAAACTATTATGTTTTACCAAAAGAAGTAATTACTATATAAAACATTACTCCTAGCTTTTAACTCTCCCGATTTTTTTACCACTACTATTTAAGAAAAAATACATATATATATACTTGTCTTATTGAATTGTAGAGTTTTATTTTTCAATGAAATCAAAAATATGACAATTAGAAGATTCCCTACATGCATATATGCATACATACATAAACACACACTGACCAATTGCCAAAAACTACTTTTTTTTTTTTTTTTTTTTTTATTCAGGGAACCTTAAAACCTGTAAATTCGGTGAAAACTCGGTATCGATTTTTTGTACCGAATACAATACTTCCCATTACCCACAGTAGTAGTGTGATGGAAGAAAAAAATAATTTAACAACCCTATATCTCACTTTGAAGAAAAAAAAACCACTGCAGATCAGAATACAAAACATTAAATACATGCAAAGGAAAAATCTGTATAACACATCACAATTTATATAAATGTATAAATTTTTAAAAACAACTACAAATTGCGAAAGAAACGCCCACTGGCAGAGTTACAGATTTTTAAAGGACGTGAATCTACGTCAGCGGATGCGAAAGTGTAAGATATTTCTATACTTGCATATATAATCATAGCTGCCAATATTTTAATTTATTCCTGAGTATTTTTTGCCCCGCCATTATTTCGTACCACTTATTTTTTAAAAGTAATTTTGTCTTATTTTGTCGAAGTTATATATTGGAGAAAAATTTTCTATAAATAAAGTGGTGCGAAATAAAGGCGGGGCTAAAATTACTCCGGAATAAATTAAGATGTTGGCAGCTATGCATATAATATCGTTGATTTAAGAAATAGAAAATTTTGTTTCATTGATAGTGGTATGAGTTCTGGACCCGTGTTCCACCCTGAACACAGGTTACTTTTTTGACTTTTGATCAGATTCTTGGTGCAAATATTACTAAGAGTGACGAATATATTAGTTCATTACAATAGGATAACCCAGATTATTTAGGTTGGTTAGAAGATTGATAATCAGATTACTTAGAAGTCCAGATTATTTAGGCTGACTATTTATCTTTTAAATGCATTATCTCAAAAATGTGTTTGTAATGCATAGATGCCAGTATTTAAATTTATTCCAGAGCATTTTTAGCTCCGCCTTTATTCCGCACCAGTTTACTTATAGAAATATTTTCTCCAATATATAACTAAATTTAAATAAGAAAACATTACACGTAGAATAAAAGTAATATGAAATAAAAGCGGGGCTAAAAGTGCCCCGGAATAAATTAAAATGTTAGCAAGTCTGGTATTATATAGCTGTGGGTAATGACAGCCATGTGTTTGTCATACATCAGCTTCTTTTATTGCTGCTGTTACTAAATTCTGCATAAAAAAAAATGCACAGCCTATATTTAATGTTCTATTAACATATTTTTTTTAATACTACATATATCTATTGCTTATTATATGTTATTCATTTCATTATTTTGAACTTAATTTTTTTTTCTTTTACTTAGCATAAAACACTTAAAACTCTATATTTATGTAAAGTCTAAAGTAAAACTTGTATCTTTTTTTCTTTCTTTCTTTTACCTTAGTATAGAGCTAAATCTTATAAAATAGTGCCCTTATAATTTATAAATCAAGAAAATTGTGCTGCGTTTGCAATTCTACAAGATTTAAAATTTTATATTTTACAGACATTTATATTTTAGAATTTCAAAAATTTCAAAAGCTAAGCTTTCAAAACGAATACATTTGCGTTTGCAAAATTTTTATCTTTTGTCAGATGTTTAGAGAAAATATTTGCCATTTTATAGCATACATTTGAAATAAACAATTCAGAATGTTTTGAAAATATCAAATGTGGTCAAAAATCTCAAGAGATGGTATGTAAAATAAATCTTAGCAATACATGGCAATCCGATTTTTGTGAGAGTTTGTGATTCTCTTTTTTTAAAAAAAATATTTTCACGGTACTGTGCAATATCAAGGAATAAGACACAATACATTCTCCCATTTATGTATATGCAATGTAAAATTTATGCAAGTATATAAAATTAATTTATATTAAATAAATTCTTAGTTCTAAATTATATATATATGTGTGAATGCTAAACCTACTTTGTATTACGACTACGATTACGATTAGCATTTTTTAAGAGGTACAGAGATGAAAAAAGTCCGTTTTTTTTCCACCAGCATTCTTATGCAGGATTCTTTATATTTGTGATTTCATAAAGTAGAATTTTTTGTAAGAAAATACTGGTGGAAAAAAAAAAATAGAATCCCTGGAGGTAAATGAACATTTGATAATAAAAAGAATAATTATTTACACTGTACCTCTTCCATTCCCATTAACGGAGTGTCGTACGTAATAGAAATATTGTATTCGGTAGTAATTTTTTATAACGAATTTTTACATGATTGACGTGTTTAATTATGAGTGAGAAAGTGTTCTTACTTATTACACACCAAAAGCAACGAAATTTAGAACAACGGCACATTATAAGTAAAGCAGGTTTAATGTAAAGATGAGTTTGACAAGTTTTCAGAAAATTGTAAAACACACACACTGAATATTGGGACATTATCGAAATTGTAATTGAGAATTTTCGGTTTCTCATAAACAATTTCAAAAATTTACTTGTAATTTGTTTTATAAAATTCTTTTAAGTATCCTTTTACATGCATTAATATGGCGACTAAAGAAAAAAATATAGACGGACTGATTATATGCATTAGTCTAGGACATACTTGCCAACATACTAATTAATATTTTGTTGTATTGTTAGCCCAGCCTTCTTTATCACACCAGTATCGTTTTAGAGTGTTTTTCTTCTTATTTAATCGTAATTACATTTAGAGAATACTACTCAAAAAATTTACTGGTGTGAAAAAAAGGGCGGGACTAACAACACTACGGAATATTAATTAGCCAACTTTTAGCCCAACTTTTAGCCCCGCCTCTTTTTCATACCGGAAATTTAAAAAAATGATTTTCGTCTTATTTAATCGTTGTCACATATTAAAGAGAAATAATCTACTATATTTCTGGTGTGAGAAGAAGGCGGGAATTGTGAATAAATTATAAAATTTGGGAACGCTGTTTAGGTACTATTTGTAGAGTAATACTTACTTAGTAAATGTGATCCCTTTATTGCAAACTCATTTTCAATGGTATTATGAATTAAATTAAATGAATTTGCGACTTCTCCCCTTCTTGGCGGATAATTTCCGCGCATGTTATATTCCCCGTTCATATCTACCATACTTGCCAATATCCTAATTATTATTCCATAGTATTGATAGCCCCGCCTTCTTTTTCACACCAGTATCTTTTTAGAGCATTTTTCTTCTTATTTAATCGTGAATACATTTAGAGAATATTACTCTAAAAAGTTTTTGGTGTGAAAAAAAAGGCGGGACTAACAACACTACGGAATATTAATTAGGATGTTGGCAAGTATGTATCTACCTGCGGCTTACAGAATGAGAAAACCTAAATATGCTAAAAGAAATAATTTATTGTTAGTTAAAAATAATAAACATCTTATCGATAGATTTTGAAAAATGCATGCATTTTTGCAACTTACATGTAATTTTTCACCAAATATTTCATCCAAATTTAAGCTCGAGTACATTATACATATAAAAAGCATCAACACATGATCATGTTGAAATTCCAAATTATTTTAATTTCTGAGTCTCAGATTCTAGCTCTTATGATAATCGTCTGCTCTTTTTATTTATCCAAATTGAAAATTTTTGAAGCTTTGCATATGAGTATTTACACTAAATTACTTTTTTTTAAATGTTTCTGTTACATTTTTCAATTTTCTACATTTATAAATGAAAACACGTAATGATATTAAACTATAACACAAAATTTTTTTTTTAAACTTTTCAATAAACAGAACTGCGATAATAAAAAGTTTTCTTTTACGATAACATTTATGCGAAAAATTCTTGCATCAAGATAGCGAAACTTTCATTTTTTGCTGAGTGTCGCCAAATTGTCAAATTTTAAGTTGTCACTATTTCTCGGAAGTTGAGTTTTGCAGAAAACTGACTACATATTCTGAATCAGCATTAGAAACTCTATATAATGCGTCTAGTGTCGACTAACACTTAAGGGCCCGCTTCACTCACCGCCGCCGGAAGCCGAAGCTAATGTTATTCTATGGGAAATTTTTCTTTACAAATAACTTAACTAATACATATTTTTAAATTCTGTTTTCGCATTCTGAAAATTCCCAGCTGTTAAACTGACGGACCTCTTTAAAAAAAAATATTTTTTTAGTTTTTTATATTTTATTTTGAAGTTGCAAAATACGAATTTTCAATATGTGATTTTTTTTTTTCATTTTGCAATTTCAAAATAAAGTATTAAAAAAAAAAAAAAAAATACAATTTTAAAAAAGGTCCATCCATTTAACAGTTGGGAATTTTCTGAATGTGAAAACAGAATTTATAAATATGTATTAGTTAATAAGGTATTTGTAAAGATAATTTCCCCATAGAATAACATTGGCTTGGGCTTCCGACGACGGTAAGTGAAGAGAGCTGTTATGTATGATAACACTTAAAACAGGTTCCCTTGTAAGTATTACGTGCCAGCTATAGTTGCCAACTTTGCACCTTTTGGCTCCCGGAAAATTTTAACTTTCTTCTTTTTTTTTTTTTTTTTTTTCAATACTTTATCAGTGATGATCGTTACAGTTTACTGATTAAATAAAATACATTTTCTATTAAATTTTTCCAGTAGCCAAAAAGTGCTAACTTGGCAACTATGGGTCCAGCAGATATTTTTATTTAAAAAAATACTGATATAATGCAAATAAAACATTGCATCCTTTTTGTCTCTCTTGAAAGAAATGTATTTCTTGCTCATTCAAATGAATAGTTTAATTTTTTCATCCTTTTACAACGACCCCAATTTAAAACAAAATAACGGATCCAGAGCTGCCAACCTAATCCGGCAAATTATTAGTACCGCCCCTTTTTCTACACCACTTAATTTTTAATGCATTTGTTTTCTTTAGTCATCGTAAATATATTTGAAGAGAATTATTCTAAAAATTCAGTGGGGTAGGAAAAGGGGCGGTACTAACAATTTACCGGATTTGGTTGGCAGCGCTGCGGATCAAACTGTTGCAGACTTTCATGTAAATTGGTCCCCAAATACTTTTTTGTTGTAGTTTGCAATTTAAAAGGAACATTGTAGACATGTTATACGAAAATCCGGTATGAGTTCTATACGATCTAATTTGACTTCAAGGATGCTAAATCTAAATTGGAAGTCCAATTCTCTAGATATTTTTCAACTGATCTTATCATATATTTTCACACAGTCACACACTTAAGAATTTTCATTCATATTACACATTTATTCGTGATTTCCTGAGTGTACAGATTTTAGATCATATGCAATATGTTAACAACACATAAAAACTAAAACTGAATGGCGTACAACTAAATACAATATACCAACAACGAGTCTAAAGAAAATATATTGCTATAAATACATATTATAATAGCGAATCAATCATGATTGTTACTTCATGTAAATATTTTTTAATAATACTTTTTAAACAACTGAAATGAATAAATACTCTGCAATACATAAATATGAAGAATACTTTTTAGAAGGGAAAATATACGAAATAACATTTGCATTAAACTACTACTATTAAAAGATTTTTTGAACCCATCCACAAATCTACAACATTATACCTGTGCATATTTCCAGATAGAAGAATATTTTTGAAGAGATATGTGCTACATAATTTATTTTGAATAAAATTTGAATGCTCGAAGCGAAAAATCAATTGGGAAAAAAAAAAAAAAAAACTCTTTATCAAATTTAGGATTGCACGGTTTCCCAGAGAGGGAAAAAAACGATACATGGAAAAACGGCTAATAAAACCTTCGAACTAAAACGGAATAAATAAAGCAATGAAACTTATATTTCTAAATTGTGAGTTTCGGAACATATAGAGGAAAGTGACATTCTGGAAAAGAGATGGTGGTAAATCATATTTACTTAACGGCCCTCTTCACTCACCGTCGCCGGAAGCCCGAGCCAATGTTATTCTATGGGGAAATTTTCTTTACAAATAACTTATTAACTAATACATATTTTTAAATTCTGTTTCACATTCAGAAAATTCCCAACTGTTAAATTGACGGACCTTTTTTAAAATTGTATTTTTTTTTTTTAATTTTTAATATTTTATTTCGAAATTGCAAAATGATAAAATTTCACGAAAATTCGTATTCTGCAGCTTCAAAATAAAATGTAAAAAATTAAAATAATATTTTTTTAGAAAAGGTGCGTCAATTTAACAGCTGGGAACTTTCAGAATGTGAAAACAGAATTTAAAAATATGTATTAGTTAATAAGTTATTTGTAAAGAAAATTTCCCCATAGAAAAGCATTGGCTCGGGCTTCCGGGGGCGGTGAGAGAAGAGGGCCCTTAAAAGTAAAGCGGTGTCTTTATTTTATTTATTTTTTATTTGAAAAAATTAATTGGTTTAAGCATACGTAATAAATTCTAATATCTATCTATATATGAAATTTTGCTGTTTATTTTCGCGCAATTTATCCCTTTAATCTTCTTTAGTTTTGCACTGAAACGAAATTTGACATGTTTTTATGCGAGAGTTCTTTAATAATACTTATTTTAATCGATTTTTAAGCATTAGTTCCTTTTCTGTTTGGTAGATAGCAGCACAATTCAGAAGTTTAACAAATGCTGCTTCAGTGGAAGCCATATCCAGAAATCAATTTGAATTTCTTAGTAGTTGGAGGCTTGCTACTTGGAGGGTGCACTCAGGCAAATTTTTTCTTTTCTTTTTTTTTTTCGCCTGATAAAGGGTAATGCTATAATTTTGACTGAAAAAAAACTATTACGAGAGTTTACTTTTAAAATTCTTTATTTATTAACTAAATTATCTTCCAATATTAAACGTACAATCTTTCTTTATTTTTGGAATATCAATATCTACACATAGGAATCCAACAAAATTAGCATATATATTCATTAGCAATAGATAGTAAGAAATAACTTTGCGTATACACCAGGGAAAATAATTAAAATGAGTAATTTAATAATAAAAAATTTAACATTACAATACATTCTATTAATCCAAACGCTGAAATTCGTCATAATCAACTGTCTAATTTAAGAGACGGTTAATCCGAAAGAGAATAATAAAAGAAGCAGAACAAATAATCTGAGCTGGGAAGCAGGGGTACAAGAGTTTTCGGCTCAAGACGGAACACTTACACCAGCGGATTTTTATCATATTTGTACAGTAATTCATTGCAATTGAATATCATAGAAATTATTGATAAAGACAGCTGGTGGCAGTTGTTTATTTTGAAATGGAAACTTTTGCATTCCTGCTGGGAAGCATGGAGGTGAGATAACGGTATGACACTTGTTCATTAGGTACTACGTTCAAACATCTAATATGTAGGAACAGCTTTCGCTATGAAAAAAAAAAAAAAAAAAAAAAAGTTGAATTTTTTTATTTAAATAAATAAATAATTTAAGAAATAATAACTATCAAGTTTAACCGATTTTTTTTACTTTATAAATATTGGCTGGCCAGAAACCTCCGGAAAGTTTCTTCGTAAAATAATCCTGCTAGGTAGTGCCAGCGTCAGCAATGACGAGACAAACTCTTCCGTTAAATTTGGAAAATTTTCTGACAATTACATGACCGAAACGTATATTTTCAATTTAAAGCTATGCATATTTATTTTAAAATTCTTTTTAAATTTTTGTACTTAGGCGGTAGTTTTATTTACTGCCGGGTGGTGTTGGGATGTTTCTTATTTCAAATTTATTTAAATATCTCAGTGTTCTTTAAAAAGCATGCATAAGTATGTTTTAATACCACTATCAATGTAACAAAATCTTCTACTTCTTAAATCAATGATATTACAGGTAGAGAAATTTCTTAAACAAATACCGGTATGATTTCTGAGCCCGTGTTCCATTCTTGTTAGGATCAGTTACATGTCTAAGAACAATTTTTAAAATTTACTTGGCAGTTTTTAGAAAGAAACATATAGGTAAAGGATTAACGGAATCTTAACAAAACAGGCACACATCTCCTGAGTACAAGAATTGTATCATTAGCTTGTTAACAAATGTAATTTCACTCTTAACATTGTCGCGATTCTTTTTGGCAGTAATGTCTGCCTGTGGGCGTTATTCCCTCAAGTTACAATATTTCAGACCAAAAATTTCTGCATTCACATTTACATTACAAATGGATATAAGTTATAATTCTACTCTCAAAGTATGTATATCCATAGTATATTGTTAGTATATTATATTGTTAGTATAGTATATTTGTGTTAGACAAATATGAATATTGGGTATATTTTTAATAAATAAACAGGGGTCGTACTCTCCGCGTTTTTTTCAGGACACTCTCAGCGATGAGAAATTTCCGCCTTTTATGCCACTGGTAATTTAATGCAGCAGTATGTCTGGATATGTTTATAGTAACGCGCCATGATTATGTAGAGATTATTGTACAAAAACAGTGATAGCAATAAATTTAAAATTTTCACATTTCTGAGAATGTCCTGAAAAATGGACGGAGAGTGCGACTCCTAGAAATCTAAACATATAATAAAATAAGGTGTTTGTGTGTGTGTCACTGTTTATGTATATCCAGAGCATTTTAGGAAAACCGCTGATCGCACAGCTACACACATTCGCATGGAGGTTTGTAATGATCTCTCCTGATGCACCTCGAAGCCCGATTTTCCAATTTTCGATTAGTTTTTTTTTTTTTTTTTTTTTTAATTAATTAAAATGTGAAAATAATAACCTTCTAATTTCTGATAAATTAGCCATTCACATTTTATCCATAATTTAATTGTTCACATTTTATTTCGACATAATAAATAAATAAATAATAATAATAATAATAGTACGTTTACTTAAAATGAGGAAAATAAATTGAAAAATTAGAAAATAAATTAGAAATATCAGTCGTATTGTTACAAATAAAATGCCAAATGAAAGTGGCAATTTTTGTGAATTCGACAGATTAAACAGTTTATCGATCGGACAATTATTATTATTATTATTATTTTTATTGACTTAAGTATTAATTTTAGGTGGCAACATCAGAAGATTGTATGGAAACCGTTTGGAGAAAAAAAAAATATGCTACTCATTAAGTCACATGTTTTTGAAAGGCGATTAAAAATTGCAGTTTTCGAAAAAAAAAATTAATTTTCTCCCACGAACACAAACACATAATATACAGCCTGTACAATACAAGACCAACTTGCAGTTCAAATTTCATCAATTTTGGTAAATAAACAAAAAAGTTACTTTTTTTTTCTTTCTTTTTTGCAAATTAAATTTTATTCTAACTTCGGAAAGATTTGTGTTATATAATATACTAAGAATTTCAGTTTTAAAAGTTTTTTTTTTCTTTTAAATAGATTATTTTAACTCTATGAACCATATATTTATTTTATCAGTTTAATTATAGATCCTCCTAAGCGTTTTTTTTTAAATTTTGGCTTTGAAGTACACCGAATGTTTTTCGACAAGAAGTTTAATAAAGCGACAGCCATTTTAATCTAAGTAGCGCATGAAAAATATATAAAAAAACTTATAAAATAATACAAAAAGAAAAAGAAAGTACTAAACCTAAATAGTAGTCACATAAATGATTTATTTTTATAGAAAGTTTATAGAAAAAAATGCAGTTTTAAAGATAGCAAATTTATTTCAGCAAGCACTATTTTAAACCTAAAAATCATTAATAATATAAACAGAATAGGAAGGATTCTTATATATAAACAGAAAAGTGTCTAATAAAATTATTAGCAAAATAGCCTTACCCTTTTCATACAAAAAAAAAAAAAAAAAAAAGAAAAGAAAAGAAAAGAAAAAATCCGTCACTAATATGGCGACAAAAATTCAAAAATCGCCAATTCATATTACAGTTCTTTCGTTTCACATGTAAATCTACCGGAAAAGAGAGGTCGACCGTTATCATAAATCCTACATTTTTTTTTCTTATCTCTAGTAGAAAATAATATGAGTCAAGGTCTTCGTCTTCAAATCTTTAGTAGTCAAAGACCATGCATCAAATCTTTTCAGAACTGCCTAGCTGTTCACCATGATGTCTGTTCACACAACGAGTTTTGCAATTTTTTATGTCCCAAGACATTTATTTCTCATAGGCGATTTCGAACTATTTTAGCGATATTAACTGCATACTTGTCAACCTAACCCGAAAGATTGTTAGTTTCCGCCCCCTTTTGTACACCACTTAATTTTTAGAGTAATTTTCTTCAAATATGTTTGCGATGAAATAAGAAGAAAAGTATTCTAGAAAAAGATTGGTGTGAAAATAATATGCGAAAGGGGCGGAACTAACAATCTTCCGGAACTAACAATCTCAGGTATGGAACACGGGCGCAGAATTCATACCGGAATCTGTTTAAGACATTTCACTACTTACAATATCATTGATTTAAGAAGTAGAAAATTGTCTTACATTCATAGTGGTATGAATTCTGCGCCCGTGTTCCATCTCTGCAATCTTTAAATACTTTTATTACACTAAAATAGTATGTATACATATTACAATCCTTACCTATTTTCTCTAATGTCATATTATGAACAAATCATCTGAAAAAAGAAAAGAAAAAGAATATGAAAGAAAAAAAAAAAACATTAAACTGAAAATATTCTTGTCAAGCCATTCTGTATAAGCCGTGAAAACATCTCTAAATTTTGAATATGTATATATGTTTTTTTATTCTAAAAAAATAATAATAAATAATAATAATAAGAAGAAATAAATAAAAAAACTAAAATAAGTTTCAAATTGCTTTAAAATGTACATACTAAGTAATATTTCATATGGCATAATGTGTTCTTTTTTCATTTTACTGGTTAAAAGAAAATGTTTGCCAAATTTTTAATATTGCAATAAGTAATACTTTTAATTTACAAATAGTCGATATTTACTTTAATTTTATTAAGAAAGTCTTATTTATTTAAATGTGATTCCCCCCCCCCCGCCTAGAAACACATGCAGAAGTTAGAAGTTCTTTCGCAAGATATCTACAAAAGAATGGAAACAAGAATGTGATGTTTAAAAAAGTTGTTTAAGTGGTGTTTGCAAGTAAAGGCTGACTCGCTAATTAATTTAAACAACCTTGTTCGTAAATTAAGTTCTTTTAACTTGTTTGAAACAATGGGAATGCTTCTTTATTTCCTGTATTTGCTAAAGATTCTTTTATTTAGGTCGTTTTCTTTTGAAAAGATTGTGAAGTATTCTAATTAGAGTACATGGTATGTCGACAGTTAGCAAAATATACATGTTCATGAGTAGTTCTTAAAATTTACTTCTATGTAATGACTTAAAATTATTTCTAATATACTTTATTGTAAATATGATTGAAAAGCAATATGAAATTTTTATGTACCTATGTCTTCTATAAAAATGTGCATACTTGCCAACCTAACCCGGAAGATTTTTAGTCCCGCCCCTTTCCGCCTAATTTTTTCACACCAATCTTTTTCTAGAATACTTTTCTTCTTATTTCATTGTAAATGAATTTGAAGGGAATTACTCTAAAAATTAAGTGGTGTACAAAAAGGGGCAGGAACTAACAATCTGCCGGGTTAGGTTGGCAAGTATGGATGTGTGACTTGCAACTGAAAATAATATTTCATAACTAAAATTAGTAATTTTTTTTTCTTTTGTACAGTTTCCTTCGTAAAATTTATTTAATAGTTAAAAAAAGAAAAAAAAAGTTATATTTCTTAAATTATTAAACGAAAAGATTTTGTATAATTGAAGAATTATATGCATACTTTAAATAAATGCATTAAATAAAAATTATTAAACAATAAAGTTAAATACGCTCATCGTTTTGAAATTGTAAGCACTCTAGACTTCACTCGTAAGGTGCCAGAATGTCAGATTCGAATCGAAATACAAGAATACCTGCTTGCAGCAGTTTGGAATTAACTTTTAGCCATAGTATCCGATGATAGGCAAACAGTGGTCGTAAAGCGAAAATCCAAATGCAATAATAATATCATTTTAAACATTCTAAAACATTTTTCGCATGCATTTGAAAATAATACTTTGTTTTCCTGTAGTTGAATTATCTTATATAATTTGTTTCGTGGTTTAACGTAATAGTGAAGATATTGTTTTATGTTTGTTACATTAATACAGTAAGGATAAAATGACAGTATTTAAAAGATACAGGGTGAGTAAATAGAGGCATTATATAACAATTTCTTATCAATAAGATCTTCAATAATACTGAATTATTTTAAAAAATACATTAACCAAAAAATTGCATAGGACTATCAAAAAAAAAAAAAAAAAAAAAAACCCTTATCGATCGTATGTTCAGAGCCTGATTAAGGGAGAAGCTCGCTCTTACCGGAATATTTTTACAATTATTTTTTATTTCATGTCATAGAAATTCCACGCTTTGACGAGGAAATATTTTTTATAAAAAATGAATGGTGTAAAACAATCCAATTTACTCACTGTTATTAGACACCAGAATTCCTTTAAAATTATTTTTAATGAAAATTTTCTGTTTATTATAGGAGGAAAGTATTTGTTAAAAAATAACGGTGTAAGTATAAATAATGTGTGAAGAGCGAGCTTCCCCCTTAATCAGGCCCTGCGTATGTTCCTTCTAAGGGGACATTAAAAAATGGAGCCACGCCTTAAGGTGTTCCTCTGCAAATGAAATGTTATTTTTCTAAAACGTGTAATTATAGGTTACCTTTCGGCTACCGGAAAATTTTAACAGAAAGATTTATTTTATTTAATGATGAAGCAAAATAAAACAAATTATTACAATTTTTCGGTAGCCAAAAGGTAGTAACTTGGAAACTATACGTGTGACGTATTAAAGGAACGCCATAAGGCGTGTCTTGCGGAAAATATGCCGAGGGCAAAGGGTCAAACTCAATAATCGCTTTAAGTGATTTTTTTTTCTTTTTTTTTTCGATTCAATAATACGTAGATTGCTATTTAAAAAAGTGGTTTTCAATTTTTGGACTTGTAAAATACCTGTCGTCTATTTTGCAGTAAGCATAAATAATTTTCATTTTTCATCAATCGTGCTCCTTTTTTTTTTTTTTTTTAGATGTTTCCAAGAAAGTTTTTTTTCCCAAAAACATTTTATATTGAAACCACATTACATTATCGAATAAAGAAAGTGGTGTTAGGAAACTGCAGATAAGCTTAAAAAAAAAAAAAAAAAAAAAAAATTAGTAGAAAACATATTTATTTAAAAATTGCTGCTTATATCAAATATTAACAAATTTTACGACTGAAATAAAATTAGAATTATTTATAATAATTACAAATAATCTCAAGTCAAAAAAAAAAAAAAAAAAGCATTGGTAATAGATTTCTTAAATTATTTTTCTTTATTTCCTCGATTTTTTTTTCAATCATCTTCTACGAGCTGCAGCAGCACATTTATTTGTTTCATAAAATTATTTATTCCCATTTATAACAAGATCTTATTTTATGAATATTTATCCTCGGGATATAGAGTCAAACAATGTAAATGGTTGAATTTGCGCTTGTATAATGCAAAATAGTCTATTTTACATTATGCATGAATGAATAACTTTCCATGCCAGTTCACTTATTCGCGTATAATTTTCGGAGATGATTCCAAGAAATTCTCCAATAATCAGTTTCAAGAAATTTCCCCCTTTTCAGCGAAATTAAGCTTTTGTCGTTTAGTAATTTCTATTACTTTATCTTGCTTCGCGAAATAAAGAATAGTTTGAAAGATTTAAATAATACATGCATTCTTTTAGTTAAACTAAATTGCTGATAGACTGTGCATGAGTTATCATACTTTAATTAATTAGAACATTTGAATGTATTTAGTTATATGATTTTAATATCACATAACATTTATTTTCAAAGAGAGATTTTTATGTGTTTTATTGTTATACAATAGCTTATAATACATTGAAATTTTCAGGAATTGTAGGAAAATAATTTTTGCCGGGAAAATCATGTAAAGTTCTTGTTGTTGTTGTTTCAATATTATATTTTGACTCACAAATTTTTCAAAGTATAGATTGTTTCTCTCTCACTCTCTTTCTTAATTAAATCAAATGATCAAATGAAATGTTTAATTAATAATCAGATAAAAAGAAAAAAAAACTGTATTTGTTGCACATAGTTTTTTTTATACCCTTTGTGACTACGTAGACATTTTCCCATTCATAAAACAATCTTTTTTTTGTTTGTTTGTTTTTTTTGCAAATTTTGTATAAGTTTATACACTTGAATGATTTATAATATTTTAAAATATTTAGTTATATGTTTTTATTAATGTGGTTTATTTGTATATTATATTACAACAATTTCTTTCGTAGTTTGAACAAATTTAGGCTTGAAAAAAATCTTTAAAGTTGCATAAGGATGTCGGCCTTTTTCTTTCTCTTTTTTTTTTTTTTAACTTAAATATTATGTTTCACATTTTTGGAAAAGTAAATTTTCTGTTTTTCTTCTAATGATTAAATGAACTGATGAAACAAATAATTATGTTTCATATTTGGAAGACTTTTAATCGATATTATCTTGTTTGGTTGTACCATAGCCTCCGAAACTAGATGTCTGTCGCGTTGCTCGTAAACTTGGCAACAGTTCAAGCGGTAGAGAGCGGCACCTAGTACAGATTGCGCGAATTTTTTTTTCAACAGACACCAAAAATTTTTAAAAGTGGGATTTGATATCTATAAAAGGCGAATAGAACCGAAGAAACGTCGATTACATATGGCATCTATCACTTCTTAAAATTACTGGTGACAGTTGAATAAAACAGTCGCACAATTTGTACTAGGTGGCGCTGTCTACTGTTTGAACTGTTGCCAAGTTTATGAGCAACGCGACAGGCATCTAGTTTAGGAGGCTATGGTTGTACTAGTATTGAATTTTCGAAAATATAAAATCATCCATTTTCTTCAGAATAAAATTTAATTATTAAACAAAATATGCAATTTTACTTGTAACAACTACCCGAAACTGAAAAACTGGCATTTCTTTTCAAGCTTCTGATAGATAGACATAATCTCCAACCTGATACTTTTTTTTTTCTTTTAAAAATTTTTTAAATAATTAATGCAATTCTTTAAAAAGAATATAATGGTTAGTGTTTTATTACTTAAACCTATTTCATGAATACTATTTAAATTTTTGTTAAGGGGGTTCGTTGATTATCTAGGTTTTTATAAAATATTGTTATATTTCATTTTAATTTTATCAATTACACTGAAGCACTTTTAACAATACTATTATTTCTAAACTGGCATTGTAGCGATTTTCCACTAAAAGAAATACGACAACACCGTATTTTGATAGATAATATCCCAGTTTTGCCGTTAATTTAATACAGCCAATTACAATACTGTGAAAGCATTTGATTTATATGAAATTTAAAAAGGACTTAAAATTATCTGTAGTACAGTACATACGAAAAATTTTGGTTGCTAAATATTTTCGATAAAAAGTTTAGTGGTTTTTCCGCTTAAAAATCTTTGTTAAACGTACAATTACACTAAAAAAATTAATTGTTTTCTAGTATTATTCTATCATATTATGTAACCTTATTTTTATTTATTTATTATTTTTTTGTTTAGTCAAAAACTTTTTTTCAGAAAGAAATATAAGTTTTAAAAACTCTTGGCTGCATCTTTTAGAATTTTTACCAAAATGATTTTTATTTTATCATTTCAAATTTCTTTGATATCATAAAACATCTTTAGATGTATGTATTATATACAGAAAGAAAATTAAAGGAAAAAATCAACAAGTAAAATATATTTTGAATAAAATTTAATGTATAATTATATATAATGTATAGTAAGAATAATGTGAATGGTGTATTAAATCCATGAAATTCGCTGACCCTTGTTTTCTTATAAATTATCTGAGTAATTATATCTTGAATTAGATATGTAATAGAGAAACATAATATTTAAAAATGGTAACAAACCAATCACTAGGCTAATAGATATTTACAATTTCTTTTATAACCTTAGACATTTAGGCAGTTCAGACTTAATTATTTGTAAAATTTAAAAATACTTTCTACTTTCATATTACAAATAATGAAATAATTAGATTTCATTTAATAGAGGATATAATTGAAAAAAAATTTCAAATGTATCATTATAATAACATTCCTTGTAGAATGTGAAACAGATTAAAATTTCTGTATCTTTCTTCGAAAAATAAGTTCAGGAATATTAATTGGGGAAAAAAAAAGTTTTTTAATTACTGTTATGTTACTGTTTATGTCAAAAAAAAAAAAGTTTTCTAATTACTGTATGTTACTGTTTATGTCAAAAAAAAAAAAAAAAAGTTTTTTAATTACTGTATGTTACTGTTTATGTAAAAAAAAAAAAAAGTTATTTAATTACTGTATGAAAAAAAAGTTTTTTAATTACTGTTATGTTACTGTTTATGTTTAAAAAAATGTTTTTTAATTACTGTATGTTACTGTATTGAATATGCCTCTTATAAAGCTGCAATTAATAAATACAATTTAAATGTCATATTTATCATAACGATATAGACAAGAATAATATGCCAACGGAAAAATTGATGGTAACAATGTGATACATTTATTTTAAAAGATTTGGGGAAATTGTACATTTTTTGTGCAATAAAGATCGCAAGACCGGATGTCACGGTTTAATGTGGTTACCGAATAGCTATTAACATCAGTTCCTGTACCGGCACTCAAACCCTGTATTTAATAACTGAAATTCTGAACTCTGATTACTCTTCTCCTAAATGGGATTTTTAGCCCTTCATTTTTCTTTTCTATATATATTTCATTCTTTGGGGTAATTTGAAAAGAAATAACAGCTCAATTAAAAATTCAATCTGGCGAAAAATAATTTTAAAATATTGTGAATTAATTACCTTGATAATTACACTAAAATATTTTCTTTTATTTCATTGTTTCAAATGTTTATTTTTATCGAACTTTTTTTTTTCTATTCCTTTCTTTCTTTCTTTCTTTTTCTTTTTTTTAGTTGATAGTCATACATGGAATCTGAGATATAGTATATTGAAAAACTATTTTCCCTTAAAGATATTAAATGTTTGCATCTGATTTCAGAGACTTCAGGCTTCTAAATCGTTGCCCTCTTTCAGAGATGAGAAGTTTCCACCATTTTTATTACCACTATTTTTATACAAAACACATTACTATAAATATATTTATAAAAATACGCTAAAGAATTCTGTATGAAAATAATGATAATAAAAAAGGCGTTGTTTTTTCTTTTAAAAAAATCCCTGAATGCGTCTTGATAAAAAGACTTAGACTTCTAGCTCTGCTACAAGTCAAATGAAATTTTTATTGTTATTTTCTATACTTGGTACTATTTAAGTAAATATAAGTCTTATTAAATATAAAATTTCATTTTGAAAATATTTTGCCTTATAAATAATAGAATTAAAGGCATTCAGCGTGAAAACATTAAAATATCTCATATACAATTATCAAGTCTAATTTTTGTCTTTTATTGCTATGCACATCACAGGAATTGAACACGGGCGCAAATTTCATACTACTATCAATGCAAGATTTTCTACTTCTTAAATCAAAGATATTATAGTTTAAAAATTTTTTTTTAACAAATAGCGGTATGAATTCTGTGCCCGTGTTCTATCCCTGATATCAATAGTAATGAATGCTTTGACTGAATTACTTAAAATCACATTTGCGATTAAAAAATGCATAAAAAAAATATATTAATTATAATAAAAGAGATATTGCTATTAAATTGCATCAAAATTTACTATATTTTTTTTATTCCTAAAGGCGTTGTTTTTTCTTTAAAAAAAATCCCTGAATGTTGTCTTGATAAAAAGACTTAGACTTCTAGCTCTGCTACAAGTCAAATGAAATTTTTATTGTTATTTTTTATACTTGGAACTACTTAAGTAAATATTTATAAGTCTTATTAAATATAAAATGTCTTTTTGAAAATATTTTGTCTTATAAATAACAGAATTAAAGGCATTCTGCGTGAAAACAATTAAATATTTCATATACAATTATCAAGTCTAATTTTTGTCTTTTATTGCTATGCACATCACAGGAATGGAACACGGGCGCAGATTTCATACTACTATGAATGCATGATTTTCTACTTCTTAAATCAAAGATATTATAGTTAGAAAAATTACTTAAACAAATACTGGTATGAATTCTGCAGCCGTGTTCCATCCCTGATATCAACAGTAATGAAGAAAATTTCTTAAACAAATACCGGTATGAATTCTGCGCCGTTGTTCCATCCCTGATATCAACAGTAATGAATGCTTCGATGATACTTGCCATCATACTAATTAATATTCCGTAGTATTGTTAGCTCCGCCTTCTTTTTCACACCCGTATCTTTTAAGAGTATTTTCCCTCTTATTTAATCGTAATTGCATTTGGAGAATATTACTCTAATAATTTGTTGATGTGAGAAAAATGGCGGGCAACGGAATGTTAATTAGGATGTTGGCAAGTATGGCTTAGACTGAATTACTTAAAAGCACATTTGTTATTACCAAATGCATCAAAAAAATATATTGATTATAATAAAAGAGATACTGCTTTTAAATTGCAATAAAATTTATTATAATTTTTCTTATTTCTTAATATGATATAAAGTAAAAAAAAAAAAAAAAAAAAAAAAAAAAAAAAATGCATTTATGTTCCACCACATAAATACATGTAAAAAGAAATGTATAAAAATATATAAAATTTTATATTTAAAAAAAAAAAAAAGTCAATTTTAGCTTAGACCTAATTATTCGCGAAATGTTCAGCGCTATTGTCAATTTTATGAACATTCATGATGTATTGTAATATAAACCTGCTGGTAGTATCTGGTACCTTTGAAGTGTTCATTTGCATATAACTAAAGCCTCAGAGACTAATCTAAACAAGTATCAGAATATAGTTATAGAAAGATGGATTATACGTAATGTTAAGATCAAACCATATATGCTTTAGAAATGCACGATCGAAATAATTCAGGAAAGTACATTTAACATAAGTACATTTATTCGTTGTATTGTAAATTTGAATAGCAACTATTCTTATCCATTCTAAACTTGTTTGATTTGAATGCAGGAAAATTTCTCAAATAAATACTTTATCAAAATGTATGAATGCGAATATTTTATTTTATTTCGGAGAATTTTTAGCCCCGAATTTATTTTATACCTTTTATATTTTAAGAGTAATTTTTTCTTATTTTATGGAAGTTATATATTGGAGAAAAAGTTTCTGTAAATAAAGTGGTGTATAATAAAGGCGAGGCTAAAATCACTCCGGAATAAATTAAAATGTTGGCATCTGCGCATGATAATGTTCAACATATAAAAACCTCAGAATACATGGATATTTAATGTTAACCGAACTAAATTTTAACCCTTTGCGCTCGGCATATTTTCCGTAAGACACGCCTTTTGGCGTTCCTTTAAAACGTCACACGTATAGTTTGCAACTTACTACCTTTTGGCTACCGAAAAATTGTAATAATTTGTTTTATTTTACTTCATCATTAAATAAAATAAATATTTCTGTTAAAATTTTCCAGTAGTCGAATGGTAGCCTATAGTTACACGTTTAAAAAAAATAACATTTCATTTGCAGAGGAACACCTAAGGCGTGGCTCGATTTGTTAATGTCCCCTCAGAAGGGCATACGAGCGATAAGGGTTAAAATGTTGACATCTACGTATGATAATGTTCAACATATAAAAACTTCAGAATACATGGTTATTTAATGTTAACCAAAATAAATTTTTAAATTTAATTATAATACTAATTGCCGCTGAGAACTAAATATCGTATATAGAAAATGATAAATGTTTGACTGGCAATCAATTAATTAAAAATATAAATTTTATTATATGATAATTGAAGGTTTGAATTTTTATTATTTTATTTTACATATTCTTTCAACTATGCGTGAACACATGAATGAACTTTATTAATTACACATCTTTAAAAAAATATCAACATTATTTTGAAGAAAATACGGGCATATTTTTATTTAGTTATTTATTTAACAAGATTTTTTTTTCTATATTAATTTAGAAAAGCAAACATCTTTATATAATTACATTTTAGCTCATAAACATTGAAAACACAGGTCTGCAAAAAATGAAGTTGACAAAATTTAATTTGATGATTTTAGCTGATCTTTATGTTTTTTGATGTTCTGAAATCGAAAATGCAGCCCATTTTTCTTTGTCGTGTATAGACTTTTGTCAGAACAGGGTTATAACCGACACAATTTCTTACATGTGTCATCATGACAATAGGTTGGCTGGTATGGTTTTACGCCACATTAGTGCTTCGCTATTACAACAATAGATATCCATGATTGATTAATCGTTGAAGCATACTATAAAACTTACCATATAAGTGTATTGATGGAAGAATAATGGAAAAAATTGTATAGTTAGAATCCATGTATTGACAAAAATTTATACGTGATTGAGAAAAACTGGCGTCATTTTCGGTTTCAATACACCAAAAACACAAAGATCAGTGAAAATTATAAAATCAAAATTTTACATGTCGACCTGTATAATTTTACATAAAAAAACATGTAAATTTAACTAAGCGATGTATAATTTTAGAAAACATGGCTCTTCGAAAAATTGTATCCGTATATTATAAAATCGTTTACTATATTAATAGGTAAACATAAAATTTGTGGCCTACTTTTAGCATATTAATTATAGGAGTAGAGGGTTGAAAGTAGTATGATTCGAAAGTTATGATTAGCCAGATTTGCAGGATACAGAAATTATTTTCTTGTGGTATCGAGAAGCTAATTTAAAATACTTTTATTTTTTATACACTTTTTTATGTTATACACATATTTTTTTGCATTGAAATTTTTTTTAAGTTGTTAAATCTCGAAATTACAAAAATTCAAATTAAACCATGGACACCGTAATTTGTGTAGATGTAGCACTCTTAAACTCCCGATTACAGATTTTTCATTCTAAGAGGCAACGGAACGGCCATTAGAGGGGGTAAATATGATTATGAGTGAATGAACGGTAGATCGAAGTTTTATACTATTGAACATATAATATGCAAATTGAAAAAGTATTTGATTTATGAAAGTTCTACATTTCTTTTTTCTAATTTATTTATGATATGATTTCTTTTCTTTTCTTTCTTTCTTTCTTTTTCTTTTCTACCTTTTTTTTTTTTTTTTTTTGTGTGTGTGTGTGTGTGTGTGTGAGTGTGATTGTGATTGAAGTCAACTCTAATTTGAAGACACATTTCTTAACTGAAACCTAATGCATTTCAACTAACTGAAATGGACTAATAATTTTTAAATAAGCGATTTTATTATATCTTCTGCATATAAAGGAAGAAAGTACAAGATTCAGAAAAAATTTTAATTTTCAGTTTACGATGAATTTACACACTTTGAGATTTCTTGAACACTATTGAATATTGATTATATTGATTATATTGATTAAGTATTGAATTGAAGTATTAGATTTCTGAATATTTTTAACTTCCGGTTCTCAACGAATTTACCCGTTTTGAGATGTCCTAAACATGATTAGCTCATGTTTAGAAAATGACTATTTGTCTGTGTGTGTATGATGTGTTAGGTGCATATCGGCCAACAAGTGACTCTTCTGTGTTGCAATTTAATTTCGTTTACGAGAAGGTAATTACTTTGCTTCGCAAAAAAGTGGTTTTTTTTACCACTGGGCGATACTAGTGCCTATTTAACGTATTAAAACATTCGCGACTGACGACGTGAATTCACGTCATTTCAACTTCTATAGGTAGTTGTCGCTGACATAAATTCACGTCTTTTCAGATTCTATTCCTGGTTACAGCTGACGTGAATTCACGACATTTCAAGAATTTCTATGGAAACAATAGATTACTATTATTTCTATAGTATTATTAGAGTATCAATTCTTTGATAGTATTATAGGTTCTTTCTAATATTATATAACTAATCTTCATTCCAAGCTTCAGGTTATTACAAAAGTAACATTTCAGAACATTACATTCAACTTTAATCCACGTTTAAACATCAAAAGTAACCTAAAGCAACCTAAAGTAAAAGTAAACTAAAGCAACTAGCTTTAGTTTACTCCAATATTCCCCGGCAATCAGTTTTAGAAAATGCAAAAGTATGCCGCTCGCGAAATTGTTAATAAGATAATAAGAAAAATGATTCTTATAGCAGAAGTGTTCTCCCTTTTTATCAAAAAGCAAAAAAACACCAGTTTTCTTTTTCTATTTTTTAGAATTATTGAAATTACTGTATGCTTCTCATTTTTTAGCCTTTCCATCTTTGGATATTTACTGTGTGTACAGTTGCCAACTTAGCAACTTTTAGCTACCGGAAAAATTTAACCGAAATATTTATTTTATTTAATCAGGGAATTCTTACGGTTTTAACTGATAAAGTAAAAAATAAATAAATTAAATTAAAATTTTTCCGTAGCTAAAAAGTGCTAAGTTGGCAACTATAAGTATGTGTTAATATTCATTTTATTAATTATACATGTATAATATTTAAAACTGTATAAAGTTTTATCTATATTTCGAGGAAAAGGCAATCGTTATTAGTTAATTTACACTAAGCATTAACAAAACAAGAACAACAAAGTTATATCATAGGTGGTAAGTTTCCTGTTTTACAAGTGAGACTTCATACCAGAAAGTTTTTATATGTTTTTTCCGTTTATTTAATCATCGAAAATACAAATGCAGGTATGGAACACGGGCACAGAACTCATCATGCCACTTTCGATTTAACAAAAAATTCTACTTCTTAAATCAATTAATACAAATATTTTGACCAAAGTAGTATAATTGTAATGTATATCTATTTATATTACAAATATGAATGCAGAAAACATTGATTTAAAATAATATATTGGGTTGTTCGATAAATAATGTCTTTTTTTTCATGTTTTTCAAAGTGAATTTATTTATAGTAACAACAAACATTAATCAATGATATATTGACCATTTTGTTGGATGACCTTTTGCCATCTTTCGGTAAGTTGAAAAATTCCACGTTCGAAGAAGCCTTGGTTTTCAGAAGCGCAGGTTTTAAAAAACGACATTATTTATCGAACAACCCAATAATATACAAGAACAACTCCCACAGGCGGAACTAGAGTCAAAAAGACAAAAACATGCGGTCGCGAAAATGTTAAGAAAAATTCAAATGGAAGTTCCATATACTATATACTATATATATATATATATATATATAACGCCACAAAACAAGTAATGCATTCGAAATTAGAAAGAGTGTAAGACAAGGGGACACAATTACACCCAAATTCTTCAGTGCAGTACTTCAAGAAGTTTTTAAACAATTAAAATGGGAGCGGAAAGGCATAGAAATTGATGGAGAGTTTATCAATCATTTGAAATTTGCGAATAATATTGTATTGTTTGCCTCCTCATTTTAGTATTTGCAAGAAATGCTTCAGGAATTACTTTATTGGGTCGAGTTGTGAGCATGTTTAAAAATCTTTATTATAGTAACTGAATATTCGTTCGATAAATATGCAGCATTACCAGATTCTGCGACTTTTTTATTCAACAGTTATTGGTACAATTGCTCTCGTCAGTTCGTTTTCGAGTTTTAAACTCTGAAATTTCGCTAATGATCAGTGTTCCCACGGCCACGCCTTTTTTTTCAAAGACTCTTCCACCAGAATAATGTTACGATAAATTTATTCTTAAATGTACAGCGTACGTTTAATAAGAAATTTTTTTTTAGATAATACTGGTGGAAGAGTCCTTGAAAAAAAACCGGGCCGTGGGAACCCTGATGACCGGTGCAGCCACGCCTGAATCGATAAAACCACGCCTTACTGAAATAATGATTGAAATCCAATACAAGCAGAAATCGAACGAGCATCGACAAGCATGTTGTTTGATGTATAAATCAGTTACCCTTTTAAACTTTTAGATATATTCTATGGAGATATAATGTCTAAAAATTCGCTAATATATAATCTAAAAACTGATAAAAATCATGGTTGTGGCAGGTTTTATAGGGACCCCTTGTACTCCTTTTTCAATACTACATTTATACTGAAATTTAAATATTGATTTCTCGACAACAGTTTCCCGAAGGCAAACAGTTTGTGCATCAAAAATCACGTTATATTATGGTCCTCTAGAATAAACATTATTTAATTGATTCAGGGTTGGAAAATTGACGCAGAACTCCTACCAATATTCGTTTAAAATATTTTTCTATCTTTAAAAGCCTTGAATTAAAAAGAAGAAAAATTTCTTTTCTTTTTTGTGGCATGAATTCTGCGCCAATTTTCCATCCCTGTTGATTTTAGTCATTACGATTACACTATTGGGATTGGACTATTTTCTGGTTAAAAATAGCCCACTAAAAGCATTTGACGAAGTCCTAGATCCATACTGTAGTTAATTAATATTTTCGCGACCGCATGTTTTTATCTTTTTGAAAAGGGGGGGGGGGGCGTAATTCTCCCGTTATAATATTACAGTAAAAAAAATTCTATATTCGCATTCACATTACAAATGGATGCACAGTCGGGAAGGGAAAAAAAAAAAAAAAAAAAAAAAAAACGCAGCACTCGTTGTAATTTCATTATTAATTGACGCAGATAAATGTAATAGACACCATTTAGCAGGAAATTAAATGAGTTTTCTGATAACGTTGTCGAATTTTGAATTAGGGGTTATCTACATATTGAAATGAGCGCCAGCTTTGATTTTTCAATAGCAATACCCAATTATAACGTCATATTCGAATTTCTGAGAGTCTGGCAGTGCCGAAAAGTGTACTATTTGTATACTTTATCTCTAGTATTCATAGAGTTATAATCAAAAATGTGTTAGGGGTTATCTATAATTGTAGAAAAATAAAATTAAGATCCTACAAGAATTAGACAAAATGTTACTATTTTACAGCGGAAATATTTCAAGAAAAAAGATTTATGAATGTCCTTATGGTTAGTTTTACAATTTCTTTGAAAATATATTTTCTTAATTAACGCTTTCGCGACTACTAACGTAGATTCACGTCATTTGAAAATCTCTAACTCTGTCAATGGGCGTTTCTTTCGTAATTTGTGTGTTACTTATTTCTTAAGTATGTACCCAGTGCTCATATTTTTGCAATAAAATATACTTTGGATAGAAATATATTGATTAGAAAGAATATAATTATAATGTATATCCATTTGCAATATAATTGTGAATACAGAAAATTTGTTCTGAAATATTTTATTTTGAGAGAATAACGCTTGTACGATGACTTTACTGCCAAAAAGACAAAATCCTGCGGTCGCAAAAGTGTTAATATATATTTAGAAAAGTTAAAGTATATTTAAAAAATATATATAAAGTTAAAATATATTAAAAAAATTTTAAAGACTAAAGTATCCTTAAAATAATAATCCTCCCCCCCCCTACCAAAATAAATAAATAAAAAATAAACAAAAAAGTAATTAAAATAAAATAAAGTAACATATGGAGTAAAAGATTAAGCCAATATGACGGCAGTTAAGAAACGATTTTACAAATCTGTCTTCCAATCCCATTCGTTTTTTTTTTTTTTTTTTTTTTTTTTTTTTTTATTATTGACAATTTTTACATTCAACCTATTTTTCTATTTTAAACAGTAAACTTCGCCTATTTAGATAATTTTTTCTTCTAGTGCATACTTGCCAACATCCTAATTAATATTCCGTAGTATCATTAGCCACGCCGTTTTATATATATTATATATATATATATATATATATATATATATATAAGTATTATTTTAGAGTACTTTTCGTCTTATTTGATCGTAATTACATTTGCAGAATATTACTCTACAAATTTACTGGTGTGAGAAAAATAGCGGGACTAGCAACACTACGGAATATTAATGAGGTTGGGAAGTATGCTAGTGTTCGTTTAAAGGATTCAAAATTTATCACCAGATGAAGTAAATACCACTTGTGTATGTTTTTGTCAAAGTAAAATAACATTGACAAACACGGTTTAACACGAATACTCAAAGTCCCCTTTACTTTTCTTTTCTGCATTGTTTTCTTTTGAAGAACGATAAAGGCGGGGATTTAGAAAACAGAATTCTTGATGCTAACACTGATGTCTAAAAATCATCATTTTTGTTTCATTTCTTTGTGTTTAACGTTTTTGTTACATAATTTCACCCGAAAATAAAAAATAAAAATATTTATTCAATTTTCTCTGTTCTTTTTTAAGATTTGTTTCGTTATCTCATGCGAAACTTTATAAGTTACTGCCCCCTAAACCACTCAAAAAAAAAAAAAAAAAAAAAAAAAGATTTATTTATAGTTTTTCCGCATTTGGATTCATTTTACGTAAAAATTAATATAGGTCATAATTCATAATTTTTATGAATATGAATTTATTAATATTTTTCAGAATTAAAAATATTTTTCAGAATTAAAAATATTTTTCAGAATCAAAAATAATGATGGATTACGTTTGTGTTTCTTTACTGTACCTCGTAAAATAAATAAATAAATAAAATGTATATATATATATATATATATATATATGTATAGATCAAGTTATTTTTTGTGAAGATATTAATAAAAGTTTGAAATATGAATTTAACATTAGCACCTTCAAACTTTGAACGCTTATAACTCTATAAAAAGAAATAAGTAAAATATACAATCAATATACTTCTTCGCATCGTCGCGACCCCAGGAATTAAAAAAAAAAAAGAAAAAAGTGTTACTATTGAAAAAATCAAAGCTGGTGCGCGTTTTAATATGTAGACGACAACCAATTCAAAATTTCATTTCATTTTCTGAAAGTACTAACATTTCCCATTCGAATGATATCTATTGCATTTTTGTGCATTGATTAGCAGCGGAGTTACATCGAGTTCTGCGTTTTTTTTTTTTTTCCCCGAATGTACATTATAATTATATTCTGCCTAATCAAAATATTTTTATCCATGTTATATTTGACTGTACAAATTTGAATATTAGGTATATTCTTAAGAAATAAGTAACATACAAATCGCAAAACAAACACCTACTGGAGGAGTTACAGATTTTCAAATGACGTGAACCTACGTCAACGGTCGCTAAAGTGTTAACAGTAATCCTTCTTACATCAGCATCCTGCAAGAAATTATTTGGAATTAATAACGAATTAAAAAAAAAAAGTTATATAATTATATAAATTATTCTCAAATGTGAAGAGCTGTAGAAAATTTTAAATCGCACTCTGCATTATTATAAATTCGAGGACATCAACCTTTGCTATAGGGAAATATCCCCTCTTGGCATATTGCTGTTTCAATGAACCCTGTTACTTGTTCAGTTATGAAAAATTATATTTAAATATTTTTAAGTATATTTTCTGGTTTCAAAATAATAAAAATACTTTACTTTTTACTTCCCCATCATACTATAGGTATGGGGAATTTAGGTAATTGTGAAAATTTTCGACCTCGGTTTTTCTACGTTTCTACACGTTTTGAGGTGTGAGGAATCCGAAAATGACAAAATTTGTATGGTGTCTGTCTGTAGGGTGTCTGTTAGTCTGTTAGTCTGTTAGTGGGTTATTATGTTAGTCCGTTAGTTTGTTAGTTCGTGTACACGATATCTCAAGAACAAATTGTCGCAGAGAGGTCAGATCAGTTTTAAAATATTACTTTCGACGCTGGCAAGAACCCAATTCATTTGCAACATTCGAATTTAAAAACTTCGTACGTTATTAGAAATTTACGATTTTCGTAACATGGGAGAATATGACAAAAATTCACTTAAACGTGCATTAAATGAAACCTTTCTACTGTAAAAAGGTCAGACCAGTTTTAAAATATCAGTTTTGATGTCGGAATGAACATCAGTAACTATAAATATGCTACTTTGAAAATTTCGCAAGTTATTGGAAATTTACGAATTTCTTAACATGGCAGTATAGGGCAAAATTTCACATAAATGTCAATTTTTAGAGATATTTTCATCGTAAAGATGTCAGACTACTTTTGAAATATCATTTAGGACACTGGCATGAATATTAATGACTATCAATTTTCCAATATAAAGATTTCGTAAGTTATTGGAAATTTACGAATTTCTTAACATGGCAAAATAGAGCAAAATTTCACATAAACATCAATTTTGAGGGATATTTTCATCGTAAAGATGTCAAACCACTTTCGAAATATTATTTAGGATACTGGTATGAATATCATAGACTATGATTTTTCCAATTAAAAAAATTCCTAAGTTATTTGGAATTTACGGTTTACTTAACATGTCAGAATAAGGCAAAATTGAGCATAAAGTTCAATTTTGAGGATCCTAAATACATTAGACAACTTCAAAATTACGTTTATGATATTTGTTTGAACATGATTGAATACAAATATTCTAATAAGAAAATTTCGTAAATTATTCGTAATTTACGATTTTACCAACATAGCGAAATTGTAAATTTTTCATATAAATATGAATTTTGAGGATTATTGCATTGGAAATAGTAGCATGAAAACTAAACAACGAAATTGACCGTGATGATATAAATTAATAGATTATAATAAGTAAAATATATCGAAGTGAACGGTGGATAGTCTATTAGGCGGGGATTTTATTCTGTCACTGTTATCAAGCTTTGGTCAAATTCTTTTTTTTTTTTTTTTTTTTTTTTTAACATGATTATAATATATCTCGCACTAGAAATTTATGAGAACATAAATATGATGGGGAACTGAGCAAAATCTACCTAAGCCAACTGTTTTTTTTTTTTTTTTTTTTTTTAATTTACATTTCTAAATTAAATATTTTCATTTTTAATTTCTGATATTTTCTTTTTTTTTTTTCTTCAAAGGCAGCATTAAAAGTAAATACGCTCAACTTATCCCTACGATTATAAAGTGATTTTTATCTATTATCATTTACATTTTTCTAAAGATGATTAATTGAATAGTCATTAAAAGTTAAATTAATTAGTTAAAGTCATTAATTGAATATTAATCACAAATAAATATAAAATATTATGAAAGGGAAAGTAAAACACTTTATTCGTTGGAAAAAAGATAAAAGTCATCAAGCTGTTGTTACCTTTTCAAATAAATGTATTTTAAGGTTCAAAGTCCTCACTCTACGTCTTAAAATGACGTAAGACATTGAAAACCAATTTCAGAAGCTGTAAGTCTCAATATACTTTATAAATGAATAATTTTAAATAGAAATACAAATAATTGTATATCCTGAAGTTATAATAGAATTAAACATACAGTTATTATCTATATAACAAATCGGATAGAAATTGCAATATATAAATATGGTCGAAATTCAATTACATGCAAATTAGGAAGTAATGGGCGGAGCATCTTTTTTTTTTAAATGGGAAATTCAACGATCTATTAAAATGAAAAGATTTAATTTCTTCTAGCCAATGTAACTGATATAGTTCAACGTAAGCTTCTTCGTAAGCTTCTGTAATCGGCAAGCTTTTGAGAAAAGTGTTAGATTGTAAACAGAACTGTATTTACGATATTGCTGGTTTCAGAATTTAGAGACAATTTTATTTTGCATTTTCTCATATTTTTGAATATGTGTCTTGCCGTTACATCTATGTATTCCACTGAGGTGTGTATTATTTTAAAGGATTTTTCTTATTCTTTATAAATAAGGGTTTTTCTCGTGCAGAATTTTTTGGAAACTTTAGAAATTAAAGATTTTTTTTTTTAATTAAGATTTTTTTTTTCTAAACGCATTAACTTGTGAACGGTTGAAGTTAGTACAAGGTTTCCTTATTAATTTCTTCTCGACAAGAGCTCTTTCACCCCCACTTAAAGTATGTTATAAAGAATTTGAAACATCCTGCATACATATACACATAGCTGCCAATATTTTAATTTATTCCGGAGTATTTTTAGCCCCGCCTTTATTTCGTACAACTTATTTTTTTAAGTATTTTTTTTTCTTATTTGTTTGAAGTTATATATTAGAGAAAATTTTTCGATATATAATGTGGTACGAAATAAAGGCGGGGCTAAAAGTACTCCGGAATAAATTAAAATATTGGCAGCTATGCATATACATATACTTATACATATGCATATACATATCCATATATCATATACACATATGCATGTATATAATATTTAAGTCTCCACACCTTCTTCAGGACACTTTCAGGGAAGAGTAATTTGTGTCTTTCTTGCGACCAACATTTTTATACAATATTTTTTATCCTTTTTAATCAGAAAACATCAATATAAAGTAAGGTAAATTTTTCTGTATGTATATAATTGTAAAACGAAAGAGGAAAATTCTTATTACTAAATATTCCCTGAAAAGAAAGGCGGGAATTTGGATCTCTTATATCTGTACAGCGATACATGTCACACAGGGTGAGTATATATACGACATATATGTACCGAAATAAATGTCGTATTTGTACTCTGATATATATCGCACTCTTCGCCCTTTTTTCGTCTCACATTTAGGATGAAAAATTTTCCTTTTTTACCCTACCACATTAATTAGAGAATAATTTTTATCCTGTTTAATCACGACACATTACAATAAAATTATCATGAAGATTTCTTTATAAAAATAGTGGGAGCAAAAAAGTCGGAAATTTTTTATCCCTGAAATTGCCCCAAAGAAAGGCAGACAATGTATCCGCAGTATATATGTGTACGTAGAGGGTTTCAAAAAGTAAGATAACAAGAGCTCTGACGGGTGCGCAAATTATCCGCATGAATAAATATCCCTGTGGAAATAATGAAGACGATCAGAGGAATCAAACGGGGCCGCTAGATGAAACTGGTTATTCAGTGACATGACTAAACTTTAATTTGAATATGTCTGCGTAGACGTAAACATCGCCCGGTGACTAAATATGGGAGCATTACGTGACACGGGGACAACCAAAAAGTGCTGCTAGTTTATTTCCACTCTCATGGAGCAATCGTGATTGCTGCCAGTTATTGTACCACGCTGGGTCGATTGAGAGAGGAAATTCGCCGTAAACGACAAGGATTGCTTCCAACATGCGTTGCGTTGTTGCATGAGAATGCCAGAACATATACGTCGCATACCTGCCAATATTTTAATTTATTCCGGAGTACTTTTAGCCCCGCCTTTATTTCGCACCACTTTATATATTGAAAAATTTTCTGTAATACATAACTTCCATGAAATAAGAAAAACATACTTAAAAAATATAAGTGGTACGAAATAAAGGCGGGGCTAAAAGTACTCCGGAATAAATTTAAATATTGGCAGCTATGATATACGGCCACAGCTACGTGCGAATTGTCACAACGTTTTCCGTAGGAGGTATTAAATCACCCCCCTTTTAGCCAAAACCCCCGCACCATGTGATTTCCATCTCTGTGGACCTTTAACCCTTTCAGGGGCTGTGGTTGCATTGTGGAACCACAAATTTTAATTCAAATTTGCAAAAACTGTCCCTCGAATTTTTTTTATAAATTTTTTCTCGTATAACTTAGACAAATAACTTTATTTATTTCTTGTTTTTTAATATTGAAGTCCGCATTTCAGATACAATGCTTTAGAGTAATGTTCTCCAAATGCAATTACGATTAAATAAGAGGAAAATTACTCTAAAAAGATACCGGTGTGAGAAAGGAGGAGGAGGAGCTAACAAAACTACGGAATATTAATTAGTATGTTGGCAAGTATGGTATTAAATTAAAAATAAATTGCATAATTAATAGCCGTTACTAAGATACGCAGACGATTGTAAAAGAATAAGTCTATGAAAAATGAAACAAAGTCAATATTTAAAATCGAAAAAACATTAATTTAAAAAATTCAAATTCGAAAAAAATCTTGATGGGGTGCACCTGCAGGATCCCAGGTAACTATAAGTCAAATTTGGAAGCTCTGCGATCGGTAGTGTGAGCAGCAGAGCGTAGACATATACACACAGACACTTCTTTATATTTATATAGATTAATAATCAAATGAATATATATATATATATATATATAACTTATTTTCAATTATAAAACGTTGTTGAAAAAAGTTTTGTAAATATTTTCCCAGGTACATTTTCTGGTTTTCAAAGAGTAAAAATATGTATATCTCATTTCTAACAAACCTGAATTATATATTGGATTTTTAATTACTAATACTGAGATATTTTCTTCCTTTTCTTTCTTTCTTTTTCTTTCTTTCTTTCTTTTTCTTTTTTTTTTTTTTTATATAGCATTGGAAGGAATTAAGCTCACATTATTAAATTTTTCTAGAGATGAACATTAGTCATTAATTGAATGTAAACCACAAATGAATAAATAATGTTAAGTAAGGCAAAATAAAATCCTGTATTCGTAGGGGAAAAAAAATTGGTTAAGTTGTTGTTAGTTTTTTAACCAAAAATATTTTTAAGGTACGAAGTCCTCATTCTCTACATCTTCAAATCACCAAAAAACATCTTAAAACAGTTACAGGACAAGCTCTAAGTGCAAGATTCAAAATACTTAAGTACTTTAATCTTAGACACGAAATATGTTCTTTTTTCTTCGATTTCACATTGATTTTGGTTTTCATTACCTTGCAACACACGTAACCCATTATATGCGAATATTCTACATAAAAAGGGGGGACTCTACTCATACTATGTTGAATAACTTTTTTATTAATGGTTAATTTTTAATCGATATATAAATGACTGTATATCATAAAAATATAATGCAATTAAACACACAGTAATTCTGTATATAGTAAATGAGGTAAAAATTACGCTGTATAAATAAATATGTTCGAAATTCATGTAAATGCAAATTGAGAAGTAATGAGGGGACACCTTTGTCGAAAAACGTGAAATTTAATAATCTAATAAAAAATAAATTTCTTCTAGACAATATAACCGATATGGTTCATCGTATATTTCTTTATAAGCAGCTTTATTTGGCATGCTTTTGAGAAAAAAGTGATAGATTCTAAACAGAACGATGTTTACGATATTGCCGATTTCAGAGTCTGGCGACAACTTACTTGCAATTTTCACATATTTTTTAACTTGTACCTTACGTTTTAAACTATGTATTATAATGAAATTTGTATTATTTTAAAATATTTTTCATATTCTTTATAAATAAGTGTTTATTTAGCATGCAGAATTTTTAGAAACCTTAAAAATTTAATATTTTTTCGAATTTCGATATTCGTTTCATCTAAACACAGTAACTTGTGAACGATTTAAGATAGTATAAGGTTTCTTTATTTTTTTGTACTCGAGAAGAGCTCTTATATCCCCCTTAAAGTATGTTAAATGGAATTTGAAACAACCTGCATATATATTTACATATCAAATATGGAAATATCTACCTGTTTTTCAGGACACTTTCAGGGAGGTAAAATTTCCGTTTTATTTAATTATTTATTTATTTTTGCGACCATTATTTTTATACAATATTTTTTATCGTATTTAATCAGAACACATTAATATAAAAATAGGGTAAAATATTCTGTGTGTAAATAATGGCAACAAGTAACTGGAGAATTCTTATTACTAATTGTGTCCTTAAAAGAAAGGCAGGAATATCAATTCCTGATATAAGTACAGCGGTTGTGCTTAGCGTCCACATTTTAGCACACTTTTAGGATGAGAAATTTCTCTCTTTTATCGTACCACAATTTTTATAGAACTATTCTTATCCTGTTTGATCACATCACATTACAATAAAAATATCATAAAGATTACTGTATAAAAATAGGGGAGCAAGTAAGTCGGATAATTCTGATCTCTGAAACTGCACTAAAAAAGGCGGGCAACACATCCCCTGTATCTATATATACGTATTCATGTATATGTATTTGTATATATGAGAAAAAAAATCTGTGCAAAATTAATTCGTAATTGCTTGCTGAATATTTCTTCGATTGAATATTAAGATGTTTCTTTAAATAAATAGTAATATTTTAAGTAATGTCAGCTACAACCCCTCCTATATTATATGTACACAGAGTACAATTCTAGACATGTAGATATTAGAAGGAAGTAGGACACATTAAAAGAATTGAAATTGTACTGAAACTCATGATCCTAAACATTCTATTAGTATTTAAACAAAAAAGGTTTTTTTTTTTCTTTCTATTATTTTTATTATTTCTTATTATTAATGAAATTTCAACATTTAAAAAAACGTAGCGTAATTTATTTGACAGAGACGGAATTACTACGGCTCATGCACAGTGTGTGTAAAACCTGCCTTTATGAAAAGCTTCTTACAACAGTCTTTATAAAAACAAAATTCTTTCTTTATGTACCTAATCCTATAAATTTAAAATGAATCTTCTAAATTTAACCAATTTAAGGTCTAACCAGGAAACCACTCCTTACTGTAATTATATATATATATCCAAACAAGCATCAATCGAAAGAGATTACATATGCCTGTATTTTGACGCATAAAACAACAACCCTCGTCAGCACGTTTTCGAATAATAAATTCTAAAAGTTCGTTAATGATCGATGCAGCCACGCCTGAATCGATAAAACCACGCCTTACTGAAATAATGATTGAAAACACAGGAAGAAATCGAAAGAGCATAGATAAATATGTTGTTTGAAGTATAAACAACTTGCATTTTTTAGCTTTGAGATATATTCTATCGAGCTACAATGTTTAAAAACTCGCTAATCTATAATCTAAAGATTGATAAAAGTCATGGTTCTGGCAGGTTTTATTTGGATTCCCCCCCCCCTCCCACACACACACACTTCTTTTTCGTTGCTACATTTTTACTCAAACTTTAGTATTGATATCTGGACAACGGGCTCACAAGGGCAAACAGTTTACGCATTGAAAATCACGTTAGATTATGTTCTCCCAAATGAACATTATTTAATTGATTTCTATTATTACACTGTTCGGAGATTTCCTGGTTAGAAATATTTCACGGAAACCATCCGGCTAAGTCCTAGATCCATACTGTAATTAATTAGCCGTGATACTTACATCAATATCCTACATGAAATTATATAGCATTTAATATATATATATAATCGGTTTATGGCGGCTGTCGTCTCCTTCCCAACTCCAGGACTTTTTTCCATTGGGTTCTGTCCAGGCATAGATTCTTATTAATACACAATTTTGGGTAATGGCTTGGGTAATACCCTCAATGTCTTCCTCTCTTACTTTTCTTCATTGATTTGAACTCCATAACTTTCTTTGGTAGTCTTTCTTCAGTACAAACGAAAAATGAATAAGATAATTATATAAATTATTTCCTTTTACAAACTGTCAGAGATTTTACATCTCGTCTTTCATTATATTATTTCGAGGAAATCAACCTTCATTTGAGGCAATCATCCCCTTGATTCAAGCAACAAATTGGCATAATTGTAGGTCAATAGCATTCTTATGAGAAAAAGAATGTAAATATTTTTTTAAGTATATTTTCTGGTGTCTGAATAATAAAAATACTTTTTCTCATTTTTGATATAACTAAATTAAGTATTGAAATTTTAATTGCCTTATAAAGCGTTATATTGTATCGTAAATTTAAATTTACAGTAAAAGTTATTTTTTAACAAGCTGTACCTTCCTACAAGTATAGCTTTATTTGTAAATTAAACTTTCGGGTGTATAACATAGTGTCTTTCCTTTTTAAAAGCAGCATTGAAAGGAAATATGTTCACCTTATCCCTAGGAGTATAATGAATTTTTCATCTATTATCATTCAAATTTTTATAAAGATGCACATCAATCATTGAGTGAATATACAAATAAATAAAAAATGTTAAGTAAGTAATAATAAAATTCACAATAAAGCTATATTTGTAAGAAAATAAAGCTAGTTAAAGAATAAATTTTACTGTAAATTTAAATTTCCGGTGTATAACTGATTTAATAAACCTGCGCATTCTACGCTGGATAATACTGTAACAAATCAGGTAGAAATTGCGATGTATAAATATGGTCGAAATTCAGTTAAATGCAAATTGGGAAGTATCGGGTGAAACATCTTTTTCGAGAAACGTGAAATTCAACGATCTATTAAAAGGAAAATTTAAATTTCTTGATTAGATAACCGATATCGTTCAACATGCACTTCTTTGAATGCAGCTATAATCGCCAAGCTTTTGAGAACAAGTGGTAGATTGTAAACAGAACGGTGTTAACTATATTGCCGATTTCAGAGTTAACTTCATCTTGCATTTTTCACACATTTTTGTTCTGTACCTTGCCGATATATCTATGTATTCTAAAGAAATGGGAATTACTTTTAAAAAAATTTCTTATTCTTTTTAAATAAGTATTCATTTGTCGTGCTGAAATTTTAGAAACTTTAGAAATTCAAGTTTTTTTTAATCTTGATTATTATTTTTTTTTTTTCGTTTCCATTTTAAACGCAATAACTTGCGAACGATTAACGTTAGTACAAGGTTTCCTTATTACGTTGTACTCGACAAGAGATCTTACACCCCCTCTTACAGTATGTTACAAAGAGTTTGAAACACCCTAGAAATATGTATATATATCTGTACTGATAAGTATAAAGGATTTAAGTCCAAAAATGTCGATTTTGAGTTAAGTACATATTCAGACTCAGAAAAAAATTCTCTATCGATTGGTATAAAGGATCTAATTCTATGTCATTTAGTCTTTGAGAAAATCCATTGGTAAAAAAAGGACCAATTTAGAAATTTACCATTCATGTATGGTATAAAATATTTAATTCAATTTTTCCCGTTATTAAATGAAGGTTGACAACCACTGAATGGTATAAAGTGTAAAAATCAACGAAATACCTTTTCCCTAATCCATTCTTCTGATTTGTTTTTAGCTAGTTAAACTTTATTTTTCGTCTCCTGAAAAATCTAGAATATGGACTTAAATCCTTTATACTTATCACTACAGATATATATATATATATATATACATACTTGCCAACATCCTAATTAATATTCCGTAGTGTTCTTAGTCCCGCCCTTTTTTTCACACCAGTAAATTTTTAGAGTAATATTCTTGAAATGCAATTATGATTAAATAAGAATAAAAATACTATAAAAAGATACTGGTGTGCAAAAGAAGGCGGGGCTAACAATACTACGGAATATTAATTAGTATGTTGGCAAGTATGTATATATATATGAGAGTTAAGTCTCAACCCCTTTTCCAGGACACTCTCAGGGATGGGAAATTCCTGTCTTTCTTGCGACCAATATTTTTAAACAATATTTTTTTATTATTTTAATCATAATTCATTAATAAAAAAGTAAGGTAATTTTTTCTGTGTGTAAATAGTGGTAACAGAAAGGTAGGAAATTCTTATTACTAAAAGTGTCCTCAAAAAGAAAGGCGGGAATTTCGATCTCTGATATAAAATACGGGGGTTGCACTCTCCGCCCTCTCTTTAGCACACTTTTAGTATAAGAAATATCTCCTTTTTATTCTACTGTAATTTTTATAGAATTATTCTTATCCTGCTTGATTAAGTTAGTTTCCTTGCAATACAAAGTTTTTCTTTTTGAATATATTCGTCCAACAGATGGCGATAGTTACGACTTTCTAATAGAGACGCTATCACCCTATATTAGAATGAGACTGGAGATTGGCACGCCGCGCCGGCTTTTTTACGAAATCCTCCATTTTAGTGTCAGTTGCCCCATTGCTTACCATTACGTTGAGAAGAAATTTCGATTATTTTACGTCATAAATGAAAGAGAACTTATTTATTACATTTTTACTTTGTTGGGAAATAAATTACTTTAATTTTGAAATATTTTTTAAAGGTATAACTGCATTATTATTCATTTTATATCATATTTAAAATAAAATACTTTGAATTATTTAATATGTTGGATCTCAATGTATTTTTCTGATATATTTTAAAATACGTATTTAAAATAACTATATTAAAAAATATTCTTTGATTATTTACTAGTACGCAAAATGTATTAGTTTTCTTAAAATAAATCGATAAAATAAAGATAATAAGGTGTATATTATTTGCTAGCACATAAAATATAAATTTCTTTTAAATAATAAATTTTACAAATAATATTTAAATAAGTTATCATTTTTATTTACATAATATTTAAAAAAAAAATATTATTAAAAATACTTTTAAATCAATGAAATAAGCAAATGCAAATAAAATAAATAAAAACATTTTGTAATTTCTAGAAATATTAGTTAATATTTTTACTAATTATTGTTAATTAAATTTTTATTTTTAATTATTTGTTAATATTTTTACAAAAATAAATATTTACGTCATTATTAATAATAATGCGTAATTGAATTGAATAAAGTATGTATTTTTAGCTCGTAAAAATATTACATAAGTATTTTTATAAAATAATAAAAAATAATCTCCGTTCTTCTGCCGTAGTTTTACATTTATTCGTGAATTACTTGACAAAAACTAAAATTACGATTTTTTACTTAAAAATGTTCTGACTTTTTGTATATAGAATTTATGTCCTCAGAAAAAATAAAGTAAAATTACTTTCACAATCAACGTATTTTGCTTAATGTAAAATTACTATTTACACATTTACACACACATTTTTGCAAATATTTTACATTCACGCATTTCACATTTTTCATAAATTTATCTTTCAATTTTTATGGGGAAAATCTTTAATCAATCATAAATAACTTGTATGAGGTGCCTTGCCTTGAAACTATAAAAAATATTTGTTTTCAGACGTTTGTATTTTTAAAAAAAATCTCTTACGTAACATATTTTCACATACATATTTTCACATGCATATTACAAGTACTAAAAACTAATAATTATTAATATATATATGTATATAGAATTTTACACTTATACATTAACACTGCTTACATAAAATATTTTAACATAAAAAAACAGACATATTAAATAGATAATAATAAAAAATAAATAAATAAACAAAAGACCTTTTGTTATATATCTACAGACACAAAACATACACATTACTTTTTCACTATATTTCACTGAATTTTTTTTGTATTCATTCAGCACATTAAATTAATATCAATAGTATATGTACATTTTGTGGCGACATGGCAACATCAGGGAAGCAAAGTACTTCCTATATTTTTATTTTTCATGTCAACTTTTGTTTTCCTTTATAGATTGAAACTATTGCAAATATGCATTTTGAAATATTAATTGCAAATGGAAATTATTGCAAATAGACATTTTATAATAATGGTTGCTATTTGGATCCAATGTTGATCCAATTTTGAAAAAGTAATGATTTATATTACTTAAAGTATAAAACTGCAGTATAAAAATTTTATAAGAGCAATAATAATAATAATAATAATAATTATTATAATAATTATATATATATATATATATATATATATATATATATATATAGTTAAAATGCTATATTTTATTAATTATTTAGCAACCTATGTGCTCTTAGTGGAAGAATGCCATGACTTAATATATTATCTTTGGTGCACCTTGTAAGCAAAAGTCTTACAAAATTGAATTATTGACATGTCATGTAATATATATATATATATATATATTTCTTTTATCAGTTATAATATATTATTTTCACAATTATAGCTTTCAACATATTGTATTGTATTTGTAATTCTATAGGTGACCATATAAACAATGTTATTTATTTTATTTTATATAATCATAAAATCATATATACATATTTTATTATTTTATTACTTCATTTTACTATATACATTTACATTTTTGTATGGGATGTGTGCGTCGTGTAATATTCTTTATAGTTCTTTATATTTTTATTTTTAAAAAGAAGATTACACTGGTATAACGTTAATATCCTCTAGTTTGATAATAAGTATTTTATCTCATGTAAGAGCAAGAACATATAAAAATTTTCTCCCTTCTTTAAAATTTTTTCGGGGTGAAGGGGAGAAATATGTGATATAGAAATCACATATATTTTTAAATTTTTCTATTTAATTTAATTCAAATCAAGTACATCGAGGTGATACTCAAACGAGAAAGCATCACAGACATGTAGAAACCATTATATATATGTTAATTTCCACTAAATACTGACTGGTATTTGCAATATCAAATACCCACATGTTTCAAATATTAGTCTTCATTATGAACTGTATCCCGCTTATAATGTTTCTCACACAGTACTTAATTGCTTTACAAAAGCCGTATGATAATTATACAAAATAATTATGCAAATTGATTTTACATTAAACGGTATCACTATCGGAAAATAATCTAACAAGGAGAGGTCACGACTTGGAAAATTCAGATCGGGATGAAATTGTGCAGAATTGTTATATACTATGAAGGTAACAACATCAACATATTAAAGCAGTAGCTCGCACTCACACAATTTCGAGAAAAAAGGCCTTTAAAGTTTCAGTAATCTTCAAGTACAAGTTATTTCACAAGCGAGTCAACGCTGCAGTAGCGTAAACGGCTGTCACTCAGACGAGCTGGATTCGTGGCTACTTACGGGAATTTTTATTTATTTAATCTAAACTTTCTTTTTTATTTCTCCTTTCTTTTATAAATCAATTCAAAATTTGAAAATTTAAATGAATAATAATTATTTACTTTTTTTGAATTAAAAAAAAAAAAAAAAAATGTATGTAGGTTTAGAATTTTTCTATTTGTAATATTTATAATTTTCTATAACTCAAAAAAATAAATTTTACTTTTGTTTTAACGATAAAATTAAAAAATAATAATAATAATAGGAAATCCGTTTTGGGTCTTTTATTGCGTTAAATTTAATGTTTTTCCAGAAAAAGCGCCCTCTGGTAGACATTTTGAAACTTTTTTTTTTTCGAAATTCCGTGAGCGCATCTCGTGTATTGTCTATATACTAAATTTGTTGCATTATGTTCACCCGTTATATATATATATATATATATATATATATATATATATATATAAGAAAAAATATTAGTTACATTTTTCACCACCATATCGCGTTATATTCGCAGTATAATTTCACATTTTAAAGAGATCTGACCAACCAAATGACGCTTTCTTTCGACAACCGAAGCTTTTCTTAGGGGAATTTCCAATGCGCAACCTACGACTGTCCATCTAATGAATAACGGCTATCACCTAAACATTTATAATCCTAAATGCGTTGTTAAATGTACTCCGCCACTGTAAAAAAAAAAAAAAAGTAATTTCACAATTAAAGCGCAAACATATAAAGAAAATTTAAACTACCCTGTTTCAGTGAAGATAAGCCGCTAGCTATCTTAAAAAAAAAAAAAAAAAAAAAAAAAAAAAAAAAAAATTGGTTTTTGGGACTGAGGCTTATCTGTCAGTGCGGGCTATCTAATGACAATACCGCATTCCGTCGTCCATACTTCTTGGAACTGTCGATCTTCCCCGAAAACGGAAGTTTAGTATTCGAGTTTCTCGAGCACTGATTCACGCTTATAATCTCTTATTTATTAACTAATAGTCTCTTATTTTGATTAATTTTTATTTACGTCTGGAGTTCGCCATCTTGTTCCTTTGTTTTTGATTTTTTGCATCGTATTTGTATACTGGCTTTAATTTTTTAATTTTTTTTTTTATACAGTGCCATTTAAAATAATTTATTACTTTTATTTACAATTAATTATTTTTATGACTTTGTATATATTCCCGGATTCCACCATCTTATTCCCGTGTTTCTCATATTTGTTGCATTACATCTGCATACTGGTATAGTTTTATTTCATTTTCTTTAAATCGAAGTATTTTTTAAATAATTTATTATTTTCATTTATAATTAAAAATTTACTATTTTTATTAACTTGCGTAGATGTCAGAAGTCTGATATCTTTTTTTCCTTATTTATTTGTCACATCATCGTAACAATGTTTGCATAAGTCGCGGCTTACCTTCCGATGCGGTTTATCTAAGAGCATTGTTTTTTTCGCAACATTTTAATAAACTGCGGCTTATCTACACTAAATTACGGTAACTTGCTAATAAATCTTTTGTAACTTAAAATAAGTCCCATATCTATCTTTGCATTTTAGTGAAAACCGCAAAGTACTACGGTCAATACTTTGGAATAATATATATATTTTTATTTTTTCTGTGATTTTGGATCACCCTATATATATATATTTATATCAAGATTTCTGTTAACTCGTGATCTTTACCTTTCATAATAAAATAATTAACTTCAGGTTTGAACTTTTTGATGAATTCTTTTTTTTTTCACACTATACTGTTATATAATTACATGGCTCTGCATGAAAATCGGCCCCAACAGCATTTTTGCAAATTCTTATGTAAAATAACCACCTGAATCCGAATATAATTCCCATTTTGCCCTATCACCCACTTTGTTTTAGGGACGCCCCCCTATTTTTATCACTTTTCATTTAATTTATGGCTATAAACTTAATTTGTAGGAGGAAAGAGGTATATGTTGCCTGTTAATTATCATCTAAAGAGGCTACAGAGTTGTAAAATTGTAAAACATGAATATTTGCAGCAAGGGGAAAATTTAGGGGGGGATTTGCCAATGAAATTATACGTTACATTTATTTTATTTTATTAATCAATTACTATTACTATTTATTATACAGGGTGTTTATAAAGTCCCGGACCCATTTTGATGTTTAATAACTCATAAAATAATGAAGATATAAACAAACTTATGGCATTTATTGATGGAATAACTCATATATTTTCTTTTCAGGTTTGAATATATTTACTTTTGTAAATATCTTCTTCGCGTGTGGTTAATTTCAGATAATTTCATTTTCCAGTCTAAATATCTGTACTTTTCTAAATATCGTCTGCTTAATTGCATTTTTCTCTCTTTTGTTTTTGGCAACTATTTCAATGTTATGTTTACTTTTGATGTGTTTGTTCTATGTAGTACTTTTGTATGTGATGTTTTATTCGAGCGGACTAATGCACGACCGAGTCATTGGGCCTTACTTTTTTATAGAAAAGACGGTCTCATCAGACGTATACTTAGACATGTTGGAAAACTTCGTATTTCCACAACTAGAAGAGCTTCAGTCACATCTCTTTTTGCAACAAGACGGTGCACCACCTCATTGGGGTACCATCGTTCGTAGTTCTTTGAATGACCATTTTCCAGGAAGATGGATTGGGCGAGGAGGTCCAATTCCTTGGCCATCCAGATCACATGATATAACGCCGCTGGACTTTTTCCTTTGGGGATTTGTAAAGGACAATGTTTACATGAGGGGAGTGTCGAACATTGATGACCTAAAAGTCAGAATTACAACCGGAATAGCCTCTGTGGATGCCGACATGCTTGCCGCTACCTGGCGTGAAATTGACTATCGACTTGATATTCTCCGTGCGACGAAGGGGGCACACGTAGAAGTTCATTAACAAGGGTCATGAAACTTTTTGAGTCTATCTAACCATTTATATTGTTAATTTTAATCTATCTTTATTATTTTATGAGTTATTAAACATCAAAAATGGGTCCGGGACTTTATAAACACCCTGTACATTATATTTTTTTGTTTTTAATTGTTAAAATAATTCTTTTCCATTCTCCAAATGAAATTCATGCCCATAAAATTGCTGATAAAAAGTGGGGTATGGGATGGGATCCCAAGAAAACGGTGGGTGATTGGGCAAAATGGGGGTCATATTCGGAATCAGGAGGTCGCTCCTTTTTTCTAAAACCTCCAGAAAGAATAGCAAGCTGAATGGGATACTTCAAACAAAGGACGCTACACCTATACCTCGTTAACTCTGTAAAAAATTATAACTTTGAATTGTCTCCAGCAATTTCAGCGTTTCTGACGGGTCATGGACCTTTCAGAACCTACTTATTTCGTTTTCATTGCTCGAGGACCTCCCGATGCGAGTGCGGAGAGGAAGGCTCTCCTGAACATGCTTACTTTGCATGTCCCCTCACAGTCCCATTTCATTTACTCAATCCTCCAATTAGACCCAATAACTGACTTTTTAACATTTTAGAGCGTCCCCTTTTAAAAACTAAATTAACCAAAATCTTTGTGACCCTAATGGAACTATCCAATTTAACAAACTAAAAACTAATCTTACTAACTTTTCCAAAGTTCCGTCGCAAAATTTGAACTTTCTTTAGCTGCCTACGAATTCTCCTCATTAGAAGCCTAGATTTTGTCTTTTTAATTATTTGCTGCCCTGTGTCGCGTGGGATTTTATATCCGGCAGCAAATATAATTTTTCTCTTTTTTTTCCTTTCCTCCTTTTTTTTTTATGTTTAGGCAATAAACAACGGGGGAGACTTAACCTCTACAAACGGGCTTTTTCAAAATTTCACATTATTATGTGACATTTGGTGTCAGAGCCTCACTTTGGAGGTTAAAATCGCACAAAACTGTTGCATAGTGGTGAGCGGCCTCCTTCCGTCTTTGAATCTTTGAATGAGGAGGTTGTTTTACATAAGAATCAGTAAGAATGGAATCAGGGCTAAAGAAAAAAGTGGTATTTAAAAATTAATATTTAAAATTCATTTACTAAACTGTTTCTACGAAATATAAAAATCTAGAGTGACTCTACTCGACTTTCCGAACATTAAGTAATTAACGCTTGTATAAATAAATTAAAGTAATAGAAAATGATAATAGGGTGTATGAGTACTTTTCTTTACATATTAGGTTGTTTAATTTAATGCTATTGCCCTTCAAATAATTTGAGTCCATATATCATAATGATAAATTTTCTTTGTGTCCCTGTAAAATTCTATGAGTGCTAGATTCATCAAAATCTATAAAGTTCGTACGATGGTTACCTATAACATGCATATTAATTTTCAGATCAATCAAATGAGGCATTTACCCAGATAGCAAGCACATTTACAGCAAGTTTGATTCTTCTTGATATTATCTTGCCATGGCAAATTTGACGCGACAAATTTGCTGTGAAACTGCCGCAAAGTAGACGGAATCCATTTTTCGTTTTAATTAACATTTTTTTTTTTCCCTTCACACCGTTTATGCTGCAAACTAAAACTGCTATGTAAGTATTTGAAATGCAGCAACAGTGATAAAAAAATTATATTAAAACGGTTTTGCAACGTTATATTCCTTGTGTTTATCGGAGGAAGGAGCATGACGTTGTCCACGTAGCTTTCAAAATATTCGAAGTTTTGTATTGACAAGGCTTCTATGAGACATGTGCTATATTTACATATTTCTATGCGTATTTGCAAATAGTGTGACGTAACAAGAATTTGAGTTTGCAATGCGTGAGCAGTTGCTGTGACATGACAAGTTTCCTTGTTGCAATGAATTTGCAGTAATCTTGATACGACACTGCTAACTTTTCTACTAGTTTGCAACGAATTTGCAGCAAATTTGATACAGTAAGAGTGCAACTTGCACGACAAGTTTGCTGCAAATTTTGCGTATGGTGACTTCGGAGTTTGCGTTATCTTCCTTCAGTCTTGTTATGAACTTACAAGCTTGTCATGCTGAATTTGCTGCAAGTTTGTTGGCTTACAAAGCAAGACTGCTGCAAATTAAAATTGCTATGTGGGTAGACGCTATCACATTTTAAATAACTTCAGCCCATAAACCACAATGATAAAGTATTTTTCTTTGTGTTCCCGTGTAAAGGTGTATAAGTGGTAGATTCGCCAAAACCTCAAAGGCTTGTGCGACTGTGACATGTGTATGAATTTCCAGTTCATTCAAATAAGTAGTTTAGACGTAATCGCGCTTTAAATGATTTGAGTCCATAGAGCATAATGATAAAGAATTTTTCTTTGTCTCCCTGTAAAAGAACTATACGCGCTTGCTTCACCAAAATTTATTAACGTCGTGCAACGGTGTATAAATTTACAGCTCAACTGACTGAGGCGTTTAGTCGCTATCGCAGTTTAAAAAATTTGGACCCATATAGACCATAATGATAAAGAATTTTCTTTTTTTTTTGTGTGTGCCCCTGTAAAAAAAACTGTTGACATTAGATTCACCAAAATTTATAAAGTTTTTACGACAGTGACTCATAACGTGTGTATAAATTTTCAGCTGAGTCGAGTAAGGCGTTTAGACGCAATCGTACTTTAAATAGTTTGGGCCCATAGACCATAATGATAAGGAATTTTTCTTTGTTTTTCTTACCTGATTTGCCTAAATCAATTTCGTGTATGCACCGTAGCGCCACTTATCGGTCATTTCTTGAATTTTTTTTTTTCTGTAAAAAAAAAAAAAAAAAAAAAAAAAAAAAATCGCCCCCTTTCTGATGTCATTCGTGCAAACCGCACTTTTTTATCATCTTTTGTTATTTTTTAATGATTTTTTTAAGTTTTCACGATTTTTTGTCGCATCCGGTGTATATATATCCATATGCGTTCTCTTATTTTGATATTACCTGGTAGTAAATGGTTTTATTATGTCAAATTGCATAATGTTTTATGTAAGTGTAAACTAGTTACAGTGTTTCTAAAAAAACGAATGAAAAAAATCAACCGATCGTAAGACATTCTGACTGATTTAGTGAATTTTTTTATCTATCGTAATCTCTGGCGTATAATCCGCAAGTAAGATTCATCATTTTTCCATCAGAAATTTTATTCAACAAAGAAATCTATACTCTTTGGAAGAAACAGCTTGAATAAATATAACTTAATCCATCAAGTAAAATTTCTGGTGCAGAACTGACTTATCTGACCTGCGGGTTATACACCAGAAATTTTGGTACTTAAATTTTTATTTTGAAGAATTTTGTTATTAAACTATTATAATAATATTTATATGTTTTATAGAGTCCAAATGGAGAAAATTTACAGTTTTTAACACACAAGGAAATATACAGCATTAACTTAATTGCTAATTTTATCAACTCGAATAGATTTTATTTTTCAAGTGAAGTAATAGCCTTACTGCGTGTCAAGCTGAAAAAACCGAAATACCTTATTATTATTATTATTATTTTAGCTTCAAATTTGTTTTCTACAGTCGAAATCAAATTTTGTTCATTGTCCATTTATCAACTTACATGAAACCGTGCGAAAAAATTTAAAGTTTATTCATTGATATTATACATAATTCGTTAACCATAATAATAAATATCTTCTTAATAACTCAATTTAATTTAAGCTCTTCTCAAATACAATATAAAATTCATTTTTATTTAAGTAGAATTTGTTTCCGTTTTGGAGGCAATTTGAAAAATTTAATACAGTGAGTTAAAAAGAGCATTTCTTCATTGACAAAACATATAAGTACACTTTTTAAAATAAATTCAAATGAATTGTAAAAAAAAATTTAAAAACTTCGATTGGTGGTGAATAAAATTTTATATTTTTCTTTTCATTCTGTTTTACTGAATAAATTAAATATACATAAATGCAAGCTGTAAAATCCTTCTTTTCATGCACTGTTTTAAAATTTATATTAAGATTATAAATAAGATTTTACGATTAAGAATCTATTTTTATAAATTTATAATTATAAGGAATTTCTTTTTTTAATAGTTTAATAATAAAATAACCTAATTTATAACATATATTGACAGTAATGTGCAGTAATGTGCAGTAATGTTACAAGAAAGTTATATGTTACATTTGTTCAGTATTTGTATATTACTTGATAAACTATGTATGTAAAAATATGGACTGAGATATTAAAAATTTATCAAATTAATTTTCACAACGTGCAACAATTAAAAAACAAGTTAAAGTATTCAATATGATGGTGATCATTAGGTAGATATACTCTCAAAGATTTATCTCTAGATAAACCAAAAATAAAAGACAAAAAATACTTAAAATATCTGAAAGTTTTGGAAAATTCTGCAATGTTATAGATAAGAGAAAAGAGAAAGTTGTATCTGGCTAAATCCCAAAATTGATTAGCGTCAAAACTTTGAAAACTTTTTTAGCTCCTGGCTATATTGTAGCAGTTTAGCAAAAATAAATTATTAGTGCAGTTGGGAAAACTGCTTTATTAAAGTACTAAAACATAAGGATAGTGGAAAGACTTTTACGTTATGAAAACGTTAATAAACCTTAAAAAATATTTATTCTTTAAAAATTACTCCAAGCAAAGAAATTGTATTTCTTTATAAAATTGATTATATTCCTCTAAAGTATTTAAAAACAAATGTTTAATATTTTTATTAAAACATAAGTTACTAAGACTAATTAAAACTTTACTACTTTAGCATGATTCTAAAATATCAAACAATACATTATATGTTTTTTATTACAAAATAAAGAATTTGATAATCTTAAATTTTTTATACTTTCTTACTAACTTGTAATAGTAAAAGTATAGTTCAACAATGTACACATTTATATTGTTTATATAGATTTTATAAGGCGTACGCATTGTCCTCCAAAACAATCCTTCCGCAAGATGGGAATTAAATTTGCTGATATGACAAGAGTTTCGAACAAATAATAATTCGATTGTATAATAGGCAGAATAGCATAAATTTCACTATTATAAAGTTCTTTTTTATTTATCTATCATTTTCACTTTCCGAACACTATAGTGAGGAAAGTATTGTAATCATGTCAAAAATTCGAGTTTGATATTTTGGTGTTTCTACGCGTTTTTAATTCCTTTTAATTCATATTTACTGTCTTTACGATGAAGTATGTGTGTATGAATGTATGTGTGTATGTATGTAAGTGGTATGTATGTGAGTGAACACGATAAAGTCTAAACGCTTTGTTCGAAAGAGCTGAAAGCTGGTACGTATGTTATAGGTCACTATAGCAATAACCCTATTGATTTTGGTGAATCTAGCACTCATAGGTTTTTTAAAGTCTGTAATTCGGCCAGATATGCTGTACTCATCTGTCACAGGTGTTGTGACTCGCAGTACTTGCTTCATATAATGTGGTGGAGGTCATGTTGAATAACTTCAGCTTAAATAAATCTTTGAAAAGTTGAATTGTATTTGTTTTGTGTTTCTGCTCATTATATTTTAATGTATGATTCATTTGCATTAATTTGCTTAACATATTCAACATCAGCGCCACCTAACCGTAATTTCTTGATTTTTTTTTTATTCTTTTGTTCTTAAAAAAAATCAGCCCTCTTTCTGATGTCATTCGTGAAAACCGCACTTTTTTTATCATCTTTTGTTCTCTTTTAATGATTTTTCAAACTTTTCACGAACTTTTGGCGCACCCGGTATATTCAATATAATTTGTTTCAATTATATATATATATATATATATATATATATAAATATATATAAAGTATGGACATGGAATGCACTCTAAGGAGGTTTTTCTAAGGGATCCTAGTACGAATTTGCCCAAGTTTTGAAGAAAACAGCAGAAAAAAATATGACATGCTAAGCCACTAAAACTGAGCTGGAGAGAGAACGTAAGACGTTTTTTCTAATATATTAAATTATAATACTTTTTATCTACACAGTATTGATAGAAAAGATTTACATATTACGATAAAATTTGTATTAAAATTCGAATCTCTTAATAATGTATGCCATAATATATATATATATATATATATATATATATATATATATATATATATTTTTTTAATTTTTAGAACACTTTCCAAAAGTGAAAAAACTCAAAAATAATAACTTTCGATATTATTTTAAAATGAGAAACGATTTTTTTCGATCGCAACCAGCTGCGGATAAATAAAAGTGCGATCAAAATCACCTATCTAAGCGTTTTCAGAAATATGCGAGTATTTATCGGGTATAAATATTTGCATTTGGTTATTTATTTCGAGCTGATATTGAAGGAAGTGCTATTTACGCCGAATATTTGCCAGAAAAGATATTTTAGAATTATGCTGATGCATTAAATGCTCGAACATAAAATATTTTCTAGAATTTATCTGAGAATGAATCTTTAAGAGACGTTCGATTTTTATTAGTCTTTTTTCCAATGTTATTTGTTTGCATAAATGTCATTTCAAATAAATAAATAATGCAAAAGAATGAATGAAAGGAAGAAAGAAACATAACAACTGGTGTTATTATTATTTTAAGAATTTATATAATTTTCTCTTTATATAAAATTAAAAAAACATTTCAACTTTTTTAATAACTGCTCAAAAAAATGGATTTAGATTATCATTATTATTATTATTATGCGTATATGTGTGCTTGTGTAAGATAACATAAGAAAAAAGAAACGAAAAGAAAAAGACAAAAACTTAAAATAATGCATTAGAACAAAAAATTTAGAAACTTTTGAATTTTCTAAATACATCATAAATTCATTATAACCAATATATTCATAAAACTGAAGGATGATATCCGAGTTAGTGTTGCCAGATTGGAGCCTTTTTTTATTCAATATCCACCACTAAATCTTAATTACAGCGGTTGCCCAAGAACTTTAAAGATTAATTATCTAATCACTTCTCAAAATTATTGGTGGGAGTTGAATAAAATTCTCAGTAGCAAATTTACCTAATTTATTCCGGAGCATTTTTTATTCAGCTTTTATTTCAATTCACTTTATTTATAGAGTATTTTTCTTCATTATATAACTACAATAAAATAATATATATATATATATATCTTCTTAAAAAAAAAAAAAAAAAAAAAAAATGAGTGGTATGGAAAAGAGGCGTGATTTACATTGCTTCGGAATAAATTATAAAAGTGGGCAACTCTTTGGATACTAATAGATAAAACTGTCAGAGTGATTGCTTAGGTTGTTTAAGAGACATACATATTAATCAAACTGGGCAGAACGTTTTTTTATGTATAAGTTATAAGCATACTTTACTCATTTAAGGAAAAAAAAAAAAAAAAAAAAATTTTGTAATTTGTAAAAGGTTTTTTTTTTTTGTAATTTTCTTGTGACGGTTATTTGCAGCAGTTTATAAAGCTTTCAAAACTCTATTGAATGTGTTTATAAAAAGTAAAAAAAATAGTAAAAATTTATTTTATTATTTTCATGAAAAATCACAATGACCATCATAGAAATCTGCATTTTGAAGCCTTATTTACAAATATTTTTTCCAGATACAAGCTGTCAATAAGGATATATTTTAATACTTGAATTCAGAGTTGCCAACTTTTATAATTTATTCCGGAGCATTGTTAGCCCCGCCCTTTTCCCACACCGGAAATTTCAAAGAAAGATTTTCCCCTTATTTAACCGTTGTCACATATTAAAGAAAAATATTTTATAAAGTTTCTGGTGCAAAAAAGAAGGCGGGGCTAAAATTGCTCCGGAATAAATTATAAAAGTTGGCAACTGGTGCTTGAATTTCATGTTTATTGCTATGAATTTCTTAATTTTACTAGTATCAATAATATGCACTTTTTATTATCAAATAAAATTAATTCAATACCATTTTTTGAAAAGAGTTTCTTAACACTTTTCACATTTTTCTGTTAAAAAAACCAAAATTGTAAATAATGATAATAATAATAATTTTAGTTGTACATAAATAATTAAAAAGTTTCTCAGCAAAGCGTCGTTGTTAATGACAGTACACAAATTACTTACTAATTTATTTACTATATTCCTTAAATATTCAGACGTGAACGACGTACTAATTAAAAGTATCTTTTGATGTATGTTCCAAGTCAGCAAAATTTTTCTTTCTTCAGAAAGCTAAAAGATTATAAGTTGCAAACTAATCTGTTTAATTTTAACATGCTCTTTAAAAATGTATTTAATTAAATTCAATTTCTTGAAATTTAAAATTTTAAATGTTTTTTCCTAAATTATATACCTGTACTGATAAGTATAAAGAATTTGAGTCAAAAAAGGTCGATTTTGAGTTAAGACATAGTCAGACTCAGAAAAAAATCCTCTATCGATTGGTGTAAAGGATTTAAATCCATGTCATTTAGTCTCTGAGAAAATCCATTGGTAAAAAAAAGATTCAAGTCAGAAATTTAGCCTTAACCTTTGGTATAAAATATTTAATTCAATTTTTTCCCTTTATTAAATGAAGATTGACAATCACTGAATGGTATAAAGCGTATAAACCAACATAATTCCTTTTTCCTAATCCATTCTGCTGATTAATGTTTAGTTAGTTAAACTTTATTTTTCGTCTCCTGAAAAATCAAGAATATGGACTTAAATCCTTTATACTTATCAGTACAGATATATGCGTGTGTATTTTTCTTTAGACAACTTTTTTTTTTCTAAACTTTGCTGTTTTTTACTTTCTCTTACTCATAAGGTAGAGAAAGTATTGTTTTTGGGTCAAATTTTCGAACGCGAGATTTTGTTATGTTTACACGTTTTGAGGTCCCCTGAATACGAAAATCATGTTTCTAGCAAATGGTCTGTGTGTATGTCTGTGTGTCTGTGTGTCTGTGTGTCTGTATGTCTGTGTGTCTGTGTGTCTGCGTGTCTGTCTGTTATTAGCATATCTCAAAAACAAATTATGGTTGAAAGTTCAAACTTGGTATTCTAAATGTGTATCATATAGGGACGCTACAGTAAGCTTTTCGTTAAGATCAAGCAAATGGTTCGTGTACAGGGACAATCAAGAGAATTCTAATACATTACGTCTATGGGGGAAATTGCAGGAAAGTAGAGTTTAACGTCTATAGACTACACTAAACCAAATGAAACGAATATATATTTTTTGTAATAGAGATAGTTAACTGGGAAAAAAAAAATTGTGTATGTAGGAGCCTCGCCTCCCCCCCTGGGGGGGAAGTCCCCCCTTGAGGGGAGTAAATTTTCATGATGGGTATCTTTCAGAAGAGCTCGCCAATACCTTTAAAACGAATGGTTGAACTATCGATCTGCGATAATTAAAAGCAAAGTTATCGATTTTTTTTACTTTTAACGAAAAAAAAACGAAAAAAATCGTACCTTTTTTTTTTTTTTTTTTTTTTTTTTTTTATATATTGAGAATAAAATGGACTTTTTTTGGATATTTGGTGTTATACTACTTCTCTAATATGGAAATCGTCTGCCTTATCATAAAAGATAATTTTTTTAATAATAATTTTAATAAATTATTTTTTAAAAAGAGAATTATTTTTTAATAAACGAATTAAATTCTATATAAATGTAGGTGCATTAATGAAACGGGGGGTTGAGGGGGGCGGTAGCCCCCTTCACACAGAACTAATTATCATATAAAACTCTTCAGAAGCCTAATATGAATTGTTTAACATACGTTTACATAACAGTACTCGTTATCTTACCTATTAATCTGCAAGCTGTATTTATAGTATTAAATTTCAGGGTAAGAGAAAGTCGTGTGAGTGACACACCAGATTATTTCATTTAAAAACGTACGTATATATTACCTCTAATAAAAGAATCTAAAACGAATTATTTGTTAATTAAAATAAAAACTTTATTTACAATAACTATATTTTGTGTTAGTTAAATAAATATCCTTAGAAAAAGTAGTTTAACTGAGTATTACATTAGACTAACATCTTTTCGCTTGTATTTATGTTCGAAATAACAACTAGAATTTATTGTATTCTAGTAGCCTGAAAATGTCCAGTGTTGGTCAAATTATTAGTTTTTTTTTTTTCCTAAAAATATATTGAATCAAATGATTTTGAACTTTAGACATACAAAAAAATTTTCGAAACTCATATCATTCGCTATCAATTTAACTACGAGTGTTCCAACAACAAGTTGAAGAAGAACACAAATATTTTTGATTACCCTGCATTATAAAATACTAGAAATAATTTGTAAATTTAACATATAATTTCACATACTACGTGCAATATTTGTATGCTTCTTTTGTGGGAATGGAACGATTATTTACAAAGATCTTTTTTTTTTCCCCTTCTTCTTCTTCTTTTTTTTTTTTTTTTTTTTCAAAAATCATTATTTTTTTCGGCAAGAGTACAGTAACGAATTAATCATATATATATATATATATATATATATATATATAATATGGAATAATCACAAGTGATCTGTTCAGTAATGAGTGATGAAAATGGGACGTTGAGACATTGATCCGCAAATCCACTTGTTTAAGGACATTTCTGGCAAAAAAATTGATACTCAAATTTTAGTTAAAGTGGTGTTAGTCATCATTTAAAAATATGATTTCTCATTTAAAAAAAATAATAGTATTTCAATTTTGAAATCATATATTCGTTTATTATATTTTTCATGTTTGTATACTGAGAAATTAAAATAGAAAATAAATTTAAGTAATCACTCTTTAATAATTGTGGAATACGTTTATATTCATATAGCCGAATAAACACATTTCTTGAGTATAAATATGCAGCATTACCTTCAGTATTTTTTTTTTTTTCATTTATTAATCTATGGAGCAAATTAAATACAAAAATTCTTAACTCAATTCGTTGCGTCCCATTTTAAATTTGGAAAAATGTTGAATTACATAAATATTTATTAAATATTATACAATTACATAATTATACTATTACATATATAATTACATAAACACTTTATTGAAAATATAGCCGTAAGTTTTTAGTAGATCGTATAAAGCTTCATAAATTAATTAAATGGAGATTTAAAAAAAAATAATAATAATGTAGTAAAAACAATCTGTTCATTCACTGAATTACTGTACCATTAAAAATTATACAAATTACCATTAAAATATTTTTTTATGAAATTACACACCTTCTTACTTAATTGCTGATAAAATTTACCAACTCGAGAAATTAAATAGCATATACGTATGTATAAATTCTCCATTATTATTATTATTATTATTATTGCTTTAATTTCATAAATGAATATACACCCAAGCATTTCAAAAGTCGGTTTGTCGAATTTCAGCAATTTTTACTTATTTCTTCTAAAAGTTTTATCGTCTAATTTAAAAGATTTAATGCGGAGATTTCTTTTTATTTAGATAACATTAGCTGGAATGAAATTTTTCAGATTAATAGTAAAGTGCCTCCAGAAAAGAAAACTAAGAAATTACATCGCAATTTTAATTGCGAGAGGTTTAATGCTATTACAATCGGAAACTTCTTAAAATCTCGAGAATTAAAGAGAAGATAATTAAAGGCATTCCTTAGAGAATTTTGCGAG